>JALGOQ010000008.1:1200000-1800000 GCA_023078705.1 Venturiaceae sp. KMAF11
TGGCCATGCGAATATGCTGCTCGTGGTGTTATTGATCCACATTTGCTGGAAACACATAGGAGTGATATGTGGATTCAGAGAGCAGCTCTCCATCGCTGTGTCAACGTTCGCAACGGTCATTCTACGAAGGGCCACCAAATGCAAGATGGTCATATTTTTGCCTACGGACCATACGAAGCGAAATTCACATTCAGCACATACCGCGAGGAGTTCCAAACTGCTGTCTACACTCGCCTTCGATGTCTGCTCGAGCGTCTGGCAGAACTGGAAGTTTCCGGAGAGACCCAGGAGACAGCAGCGCTACAAATCCATCGAGACGATATTTTGAGATTTTTTTACAGGAAGACTGGTTCCGAACAAAAGCGGAGAAAGCACCTCAAAATGTGCCTGTCTTGTCTCTTCAACCCGCCAGAACATGCCCTGTCTTGTGGTCATATTATTTGCACCGCGTGCGCGAAAGGCTATGGCCGTTCAAGAGGCGAAAACACTCTACAAATCTTGAAATGCCCCCTGGATGACCTTTCAAAATTGCCTTGCAGGCCCCAGATCATTCATTTGAAGCCAGAGTCCGCAGGTGTTCGTATTCTTACCCTAGACGAGTGAGTGACAGATTTTCAGACAGGTGGTTGTCGGAAAAAGTTGACTGATACTACTTTGTAGTGGCGGCGTTCGAAGTTTCCTACAACTGCAAACCCTTCGTCTTATTGAAAATGAATTTGAGGGAAGGCTGTCAATTCAGCATCTCTTCGACTTGGTTATTGGGAAAGGGTTCGTTTGCACTATTCTTCAAAACATTTAGAAATACTAATTTGATATAGAGCGGGATCTGTCATAGCTCTCCATCTTGCTAACCACAGATGGACTTCAGGAAGTTGCTCAACCCATCTGGAGAGGATTTGCAGAGAAGGCTTTGACCGCAGTCAAGTCAGGATTCTGCCTACAATCTCACGCACCCATGGCTTCTTTCCAAAACACAGATACCATTCCAAGGGCCTGCAAGCGGCACTAAAAAATGCCTTTACAGAGAAGAGAACCTTACTGGATACCTCAAGCGGACAAGGTGCTGCCTTGAAGGCCGGTGTTGTGGCTGGTGACTCCGGAGGCTCGGTTATTTTCACAAATTACCGATATTCTACGCCGATAAGACGTGGGTTGACCGTGATCAAATTTATGAATGAAGGCTGACGCATTTCCTTTTTCTAGTCGCTTACAACGTCTATTGGCCGGACGATCCTGAAGAAGAGTTGAAATCTTGGGAAGTGTGAGTATATTTCGATTTTCAAGTTGTGAGATTGCTAATATTTGGAAGCGTGCGGGCAAGTATGGCCAATTCCAATTATTTCAAGCCGTACAAACATTCTGCCTCGAATTCTACATCCTACGAAAAGGGGTTATATGGG
Source organism: Venturiaceae sp. KMAF11 (assembly GCA_023078705.1). Classification (NCBI taxonomy): domain Eukaryota; kingdom Fungi; phylum Ascomycota; class Dothideomycetes; order Venturiales; family Venturiaceae; species Venturiaceae sp. KMAF11. Next base: position 1,201,401 of record JALGOQ010000008.1, read on the forward strand.
CATAGTTTGTTTGACATCGCCATCAGTGAACAGAAACGCACCTTTCCAGCGCAGGTCTTCACGAATCCAGACATCTTCCTCTCGCTTGGAAGTGGGCACGAACCTGAACGACGGGATTCTGCTCAAACTTCTCCGATTGTGAAGGAGCGAAACGATCGCAATGCAGAAGAAGCAACAAGGGAGTCGTGGCAGAATTTTCTATTCTCTCTGCCTTCGGACGCTCCATTAAACAAGTATGTGAGGATCGACCCTGCCATCACTCATCTACCGGCACGAGATGATCTGGATAGCCTTGAATTTCTCCAGAGTATGACCAGATCTTATTTCGCTCCCGAGGAGATTCGGAAGCTTGCACTTCAACTTTTCGCAAGTCTCTTCTACTTTGATGAAAAAGAGCAACGGGATGGAATCTCTGAGGATGAGAACAGTCTTCGAGGTATTGCTATCCTGGGGAGGTTTAATGCTCACGTCCACTGACTTGATAGGCTTCATTCTTTGTCGCTTACCAATAGACACCATCGTTGTTCGTGAAGTTGGAAAGCTCCTCCAGACGAGCAAATTCGCTGGAGCCTCATTTCTTGTTCAAGGCGAGGGCATTGATACCCAGCAACTCGATATTCCGGCAATCACCATCGAACGTATGATCAAGACGCATCGATTCGAGATGACAACGCTCCAGATTCGAGGTACTCAAAAATCATCAAGCCCTGTCAATATCATGCTACGACTACCAAATCGAGAGACATACTCAATAAGCGGCTTTCCTCGTTTGCTAAATGATCGATTGAGAAGTAAGTTCTTGAATCAAAGCTTGTTGTCGTGCAGCCAGATAACAGTTTATGTAGAGAAGAGCAATAAAAGAGGCCCAACCTCAAGCCGCCGGTCATCCTGGCAGCCTCCCTCGAAAGAACATCTAGCCTCGATCGACCTAGGCCCACTCAAGTCACCGTTGGCGTCGAACTCCTCTTATCGTTCTCTGGACACACGGTCTTCCAACTCCACAAAGTCAGCAAATCGTGAGCCCAGGGTAGAAGAAATGAGCCCAGGTCATGGCTCGGAAAGTCCAGAAAGCTCAAGAGATGCAGCGCATATCGAGCGACATCAAGCTCAAAAGAGACGTCCTTCAAAAGTGTCTCTCGGGCCTCTGCTTGACAGTTCCGAATTCACAACAAAAATTGCAGAAAGAAGAGCTGCTCGTGGGCAAAGTAAGACGACGGAAGCTGAGCCACCACGTAGGCCACTACATTGGCCACTGCGTAAAGCTGGGAAGGAGGAAAAGCGGGTTTCCGAGAGTAGTGAGGATGAAATCTTTGGACAGATTATTAATTCGCCGACAGTACGCTACGTTCGATGTTAGAGAAGATTCGAGCTATTCCAACAAATTTTGCACATGTCGTGGCGATTTATAACCTTGAGATTATATTAGATTCTCCTCGCAAATTTTCCTTTTCATCTCTCGAGGCTTACTAAACAAATCCTCGACTGGGTACTTACTAAAGGCTTCATACCACTGCAACACACCGCTTATCAAGAAACAGTAAGGTCCCCAGAGACTCAACAATGCCATCTCATATACAGGTTAGTATTGCCATACGCAGGGCCAAGTGCACCGCAAATTCTATTGCAAGATTGGCTCCTGCCTATCACACAAAACGCATCTATTACCTACTCAAAGCGTATACTGCCTATAACAACTCTATGCACCATCCTAGGACTCTGGGCGCTGGTTTGTACCATGTGTCTTGCGTTTCAAGCATAAAAAGCACAGTTGCGGCAATGAAAAATGCCGAAGCGATTAATTGTGGGATCCCGTAGAGACCATTGAGCTCTACCTGTGAGAGATTATTGGTGATCTTTGGCAGTAAATACGGTGCTTGCTAGAATGAAAATTGTGGCGCCGATGAATTGGGACAAACACGCTAGAAAGCGAACCTCATGGATATGATGCGATTTGAAAAATTGCCACGTTGGCCACCAACGGAAGGTGAGATACTCGCCGCATTCGCCTTCCTCTGTGCGGAGATCCATGGCACCTCTTTGTCTGCGGACAGGTGTGCCAGCAGCCTTCTTATTAGAATTCACACCTGCCTCCATATCTGACTCTCTTGATATCCTCTTGGCCAGCTGAAAGCCATTTTGGAAAAGAAAAATTGTATCTTCTCGTCGACCATTTTTTTAGCATCTGTATCATGACCTTCAAGCAATCGCCTCATAGCGGAGCGGTGGAAATAACCGTCGTTCATTGCTTCGAATAGTGCTAGACTAGCGCCGATCTCGAATAGGATGACACTAGTGAATGCCCTTATGCCACAACCATAAAGCGCTCCATTTTCGAATTCGGTTTTTGGAAACGCGATTGGCAGCCACGCAAAGCATCCATTGACAAACCATACGACCGATCCCGCCACGTACGCGGCCGAGACCATACCTCATTGCCGCGCTTGAACCTAACTCGAGGCTGCACATTTGTTGGGTTGAAGGAATTGAACGGCCCAGTTGCCTGAAGTCTCTTGAGACTCAACATCTCCTGTGCTGACGATATGTGATAGTCATCTAGCGAAGCAATTTGAGAGAGGAAAAAGAAGATTCTAAATTTGGATCAAAACGTACACCCTGAATGACTATCAACCCTTGAGAGAATCTTAGACTCCAAATTCAGACATGTACAAGAATCTCGGCGAATGACGATACTTGCGGAGACGAGGTATGATGCTCCTCTACCAAAGCCTCACATCGGGGACCAAGACAGCTTCATGATTTTAGACATTGTTGCTGAAACCGCCAGTTCTCTCAGGAAGGGCCAGGCTTTCATATCGTGGTTGATATTTCTTTCGGCATCTGCTATAGCCGTCTAGTGTAAGAGAAATTTTGGAGACAGGCATGAAGAGAATAGTTGAATCCCAGATGTAAGTGAGGGTGCAATCGTGATTAAGATATCACATCTGTACCTCCATTGTCCTTCTAGCAGTCCATGTCAGATCCAGTGTCATATTAATATGCAAAACTTTCGCTCAAGCCATCCATCCCTCAAAATGATTGCTCGCGTGAGTCCCTGCGCACGATCTTATCGGGAATCCTTGCTAGTTTTGTTAGCCTCTTCAAGAAGCCCCTTCAACTAGGTTACCACCTTCCACGTCCAAGTCTTTTCTTCCATGATCATCCATCTTTCATCGTTTCATCGATTCAAAGCACACCTGTCAAAACCATACTGCGGTAGACGCTGTTACCCAATGAGCGGCCCGGGAAGCCAGAAATGACAATCTTCCCCTTAACTTTTGCCGCGGATCATCCAGAAAATGGCGATGCTCATCAGCCAGCCTCCATAAATCGCTTGCATTGTAAGACCCACACGGGCGCGATGCCTGTTCCTGTCCGCTACCCGGAAGCGTCATGGCCCTGCATATCGAAAAGTGCTTGTTAGAGCCGCCTCGCGCGGATATTGCTCTCGGATCGGCCCTGTCAACTGACTCAACTCCTCGTGTCCTATCTGATCTACTTCCAGAATCTGTCTTAGCGATAAATATGGAGTGGGAATGCCATTCCTAACGAAACTCCACGGATCTAACCTGATCCAATCATTTTAGCTCGCGTGGGTACGAAGAAACCGAATGCCGTTTTATCTCCACAAGGCGCCATGGCAAAGTAAGGGTCGTTATCTTCTTGTTGTGACCGCCAGCGTCTTATTTTCTGAAGACTCTCACCTTTCCCTTCTGCCTGGCATTTTCGAGTAAAGCTCGTGGAGGTACTCTTCTGGACCACACTCTGCAGAGTTTTGATCGACTATGCCGTCTTCAATCACTTTCACACTTTTCTTATGCGCCATCTTTCCCCACACTCTGCAATTCGTCTCAGCAGCAGGTCCTCCGGCCCAGCCGCCCAACAACACTGAATGGAGTGGATGGGGCGGCAATGTCTTTAATAATCGATGGGCTTCAACAAACACTCAGATCAACTCTTCAACAATCAGCCAGCTCGAACTGCACTGCAAACTCGACTACCCTCTAGGCGTTAGTGCAACACCGGTTGTGCTCGATAACACCGTGTACTATCCAACAAGTAATGGATCATTCTATGCCCTCAACCTTGGAACTTGTGAATACGAATGGCAGATCAACGTCACAAAAATATGCTGGGACTTCCAGCCCCTCAGCAAGCTTCAGCAAAACAATACTCTAGCTATGTCTCGAACGAGTCCCCAGATTGACGGAAACACTTTATACTTCGCGACCCAAGCACACGCGCTGATTGTGGCAGTGGATCTCACCACTGGAAACCTGTTAGGCACCGCGCAAGTGCACGACCACCCTCTCGCCATCTTGACGATGTCACCGACCCTATACGAAGGCACCATCTTTATTGGTGCTTCAAGTCAAGAAGAATCGGCCACTTTGGATCCTGAATATGACGGCCAGTGTTGTTCCTTCGTGGGAAATTTCGCAGCCTTCAGTTTCAATCGCAACACGAAGAAATTCAAACAACTCTGGAACATGAACACTCTGCCCATTGGCGAGGGCTGGTCAGGAGCTTCCGTTTGGGGCTCGCAGCCATCGATTGATCCACTGAGGAACCAGGTCTTTGTTGGAACAGGCAATACGTACATCTACCCCTCTGCGTACATACATTGCCTCAATGAGACGGCAAGCTGTCTTCCTGATGATGTCTGGCAGGAGTCCGTCATCGCACTGGACATTACTAGTGGCAAGGTCAATTGGAGAAAATCAATCTCCCCACTGGATGCTTGGGTGATGGTCTGTGGATACGCAGGAGAGCCTATCACCCACTCGCCCCTATGCCCTGAGCACCCAGGTCCGGACGCAGATTTTGGTATGATGATCCAAACCCCTACACATCAAGCCAAGAGCTAATAGATACATAGGCATGGCTCCAACGTTCGTACCAGCAGCACTCGGCGACGGCACATCTGGCACCGATACCGTCATTGTAGGCCAGAAGAACGGCTTCCTCTATTCTTTTGATGCCGTAACAGGAGACATTCAGTGGAAGATAATCACGAGCCCCGACTCCTCGACAGCCGGGGCTTTAAGCTGGGGCCTCGCGGTCGATGACTCGCAAATCTACTTCACAGCCATCAATTTTGGTCAACATGAATGGACCCTTCAGCCGTCAGGGCCAACCATCAATAATTCTGCCTTCGGTGCTGCGAACTTGAAGACAGGAGATCTCGTTTGGGAGACGCCCACTCCAGACAATGAGCTCGCCTACACCCCTCCAGGTATCGTCAATGACGTGGTCTTCGTCGGGAAATCTGGGGGCAGCACTACTGCCAAGCCAGGTGCGGTTATGGCGTTGTCAAAAAAGACGGGTGCAACTTTGCAGACCTGGCCTGTAGATTCTGTGCAAAGAGGAGGCATTACGGTCCACGGCGGTTTCATCATGTTTGGGACAGGGTATCACTACAGCAATCCGTACAAGAACGGCTCGTTTTACGTGATGGGTTTGCCTGATGCGATTGCGTCGGCGAAGGCACAAGCGACGGCGGCAGCGAGTCACACTGCCTCAAGTTCTTTACCCAAGAATACAGGTACTTCGGGGTCATCGTTCAATGGAGGGGAGGGAGGAGGAAGTACAAATGGCACCACAAAGAAAGGGTCGGCGAGCAGGACGGGCGAAACTTCCATGGTGAATGCGTTATACCCAATGGCCCTTCTGGCTTCCTTGATGTTCTTGCTGGGTTAGGAGACATTGGTGATAGTCTGTATTATTTAAAGGCACCAATAATCATAATTTGTATTCAATGTGAACTCGAGCTCTGCCTATCCACCAACTCTGATGTGGAAAATCTCGTTCTCAACCTTGCTGCCTTGAGTCACTAGTGCAAACTTCAAACCTTGTTGTCTTTTGAGTAAGCTTCTTAGCGTCTTTACGTAAATGGGGTTATAGAAATAGCTGGAGGATTGCTGAACCTTGGAATGATCTGGCTTGCAGGTGTGAAGGAGGGTGCGGCTGACAGGGGTAGGTGAATCGCCGGTGAACGAATCTGCCGGCCAACTTGGCGCATCCACCTAAAATCCACCCACAAGACCTCTCTTCCTCCTACACAACCACGCACACCATTTCAGCCACCAAACAACTCTCTAAGTTGCCCTCATGCGCAAGGAAAGATGTAGGATTGATGTCTTTCATATTTATGTCTAATCCTTTGCGTTATATGAAGGCCATACACATGCACCATGCCTTCACCGCAGGACGAAGAGGTTTATTCTTACCACAAATATAGACAGACTTTGCTTCTTTCTGTTCACCAAGAGCTCAACCATCGGCGAGATCTCCACACTAGTAAACTACTCGCCGCCTTGATACTGTGTTTCCTGAGACTACCGTCTCCCCATCTCTTCCGCTTGGACCCTTTGGCTGCAACTTCATACTCTTTGTCTTGCTAATAACTTCTCCGAAAGACGTTTTACGAGTATCAAAATATCGAAAGAGAAAGGTATGGATTCGAGAACGAAGACTCTGCGCAAACTCCGTAGGCTTGCGTCGATGCAAGCATACAAGCATAGACGAACTTCAAAGGATGCGATCACAAACCTCTATCATGGCCACAAGTTTTCATCTTCAACTCCCCGAACGGCCAACTGCGGAGGTTGTGGTTGACAGCGGTGGTTGTTGACGTGTCACGTCCGAGCCCTCCAGCAAAGATGGCTGTTGATGGCTGCAAGGCTGTTCATTACTGCCGGTAGTTGGAAAGGGCTTCACGTGCTTTGAAGTGTTTATCAGTTGCGCAGTTGATTGGTAAAAGTTGTAGCTGTGAAAAGTGGTGGGTGTTGTTGATATAGTGCGCGGTAGGTAATGAGAAACACTAATATCGTTGTCAAAAGTGTTGTCGTTGACCAGCTGTGGTTTATTAAATAGATGGTGGACTTTGGTTATAACCAGCTCTCTCAGGCGTAGTGGTCTACTTGATCACTGCTGCACACACTGACATCTGGCAAAGGACTAGGTAGCAAGTGTGGCGTCTAACTCAGTTAGTCCCACCACCCAAGCATTGGAAACAATAGCACATTGGGTACCCAACCTTTTTGGCATTCCGTAGGATCATTTCTTCGTTCATTTCTTTTACATCAAAGTCAGTCCAGTACGAAAAGGCAAGATTTGATGTTGCTCATCGCGGCATTCGAACACTCAACATCTCTTTGGTCTTCCACTATGCTACAAAACTGCTTGTTTATTTGTTGTTTACGATTGTCACGCGTGTGGCGATGTGGCTGGTGAGCAACGCGATGACCCGGCGTGAAGTGGGCTTTTTTCTTTGAGGCGGGCATTTGTTCAAGCTCGAAGAAGCTAATGTCACGGTCAATGTGAGGTACAGAGAGAGAGAGGGTACTGTCAATGCCTTGTTCACTGACATCTTTATAGGATCCTCTCCGCTTGCACCCGAGGGGTGCTTGGACAACTGGAATCTAGCTATTCACCCTCAAGATGGCTTTCGAAATCTAGCTATTCGTTCTCGAAGACAATGCTATCAAGCATTTGTACCTCAAATAAATTGTTCACGTCAATTCATCCACACTCCATGGTAAAGACACATCGCGAGGAAGGTTTTAATCTTTGCCTCAATTTCAAAGTCAATTGAAATGATGTTCGATCAAAAATGGACGAGTTGCCCCATTTCAGGAATTCCTCAACGCAAGCGTCACTTGCAAACTGCCATTGAATGCTGTCACATCAAATCGAGTCTTCGTGCTAATCCTTCGGCTTTCCTCGAAAGCGCATGCTGTACCGCATCTAGCAATTGCTGCTCCACGTTTTCTCCTTCTTCAAGCTGATCGGCTGGAGGTCGATTTCGTTAGTGTTCTTCGCGCTGTCGATCTGTCGACGGCGCTGACATAAAGGGGGCTTATAGCAACACGTGACTACTATTAAGGCTAACTAGGAACCTTAGCCTGGCGTAGCTAAAGTGGAGACTTCTAATTAAAGGTACATTTGTTTCATATCGCCATATTGCTTGCTGTCAGATCTCCTCTTCGCTCTTCGCTACATATTATTGTAATTGATTTACTTTGCTTCGGGACCATCTTTCGGGACCAAATACTTTTCATAAACTACAAGTTAAGCTCACCTACCGTCTTGGACTCTTCCATTCACCAAATCAATCTCTCAAACATCAATTCGTCCCGTGCTTACCCAAGCATGCTTCTCCAACTATCTGGGCTCGTAGCCCTCCAGATCCTCCAAACAACAGCGACCCTCCAAATGGCCAGCCTCGGTTCCTCCTACGCAGCAGGACCAGGCCTAACAACAAACTACCCCCACCTCATCGCTTCCAAACTCTCTGCCAACCTAACCGACCTCTCCATCTCAGGCTCCCTCCTCAAAGACATCTCCAACCAAATCTCCGGTATCCCGTCCAACGCCGACATCGTGACCCTCACATCTGGCGGCAACGATTTGAACTACGTCGTTGGATTAAGCCAACACGTGGCGCCCGCTCAAACAGTCAGCCAGGATGAATTAACGACCAGATTCACCAGTGCGTTGGACTCAATCCATACTATTGCACCAAATGCAACTGTGTACTTGGTCGAATATTTAACCATGCTTTCCACCATGACAAATCCCACCGTTGACGTCCCCTTCAACGCAACGGAAATCACGGCTTTCGAAGCCATTTTCTCGAAGTTGAAGGCCGCGACGGAGGCGAGCCAGCAGGGGAGGGAAGAGTGGGTTGTCATTGTTCCCGTGTCGATTCAGAGTACGGGGCACGCATTGGGTTCGAATGAGACGCTTTGGGTCAATGGGGCGAGTGTGCCTGATGGTGCTGGGGGTGTGGCGTGGCATCCTAATACCAAGGGGACGGAGGCGGTGTCGGATTTGACTGTTGCTGCCATACAAGGTGGAGTGTCGAGGAGGGGTGTCTTATGAATTTTGGAGGCGCTGGGAGCGTTATTTTGGTAGAGTATGTGGGTGTGTATATCTATATCTATATATATATAATTAGTATCGCTGTTGAAGATGAGTGATCCAATGTGATATCGAAACCTACTAGTTGAAGATTGCTTAAAAAGAAAGGCGGCATCTTCGATGAATAATTGAAGGGTATGTTTGATGACGGGACGTCAAGAGCCTTTTATACTATTTTCCTGTGCAGCTATTTTTGGGTCGAACCACAGGGGAATGACAACGGCTGTCCCGGATCGGCTAACAGGTGGAGAGCGGAGTTAAGCTTCAAGGACCCCAATCTGCCGTGCAGGAGGAGATTCTGCATTATAATTTGTAAACCATCCCATTTCAAGCTAAGTACCTAATGACACAGTCCCAAGAAACTACAGTATCAAAGCTTGCCTGCTTAATCGCCTTCGCCTCCATTCCAGTGGACCAAAACTCCTCAAAAGTGTGGTGTTACACATGCTACCAGTCTATCTCGCCCGCCAAACCGTTCATTAAACTCTCTTGCTGGTCTCATCGAAGTTGGCGGTCACGTTGGAGAATTCGCCCTTCTCCAACTTGGTCTTCCAGAAGATAGGGTTCATGTCGCTGAATCCATGCTTCACCCATCCGTCCTCCTTTACGTGGTACAAGTTGATGGAACCACCAGAGTATGCGTCACGGTGCATGGCTGCGAGGATGCTGCGGCGGCCGAGCTCGAGGGCTTCTTCGTCGGTGAGGTCGTATTTGTATTCGGCATCAAGAACACCGTAGGCGAAGGTTTGACCTGAACCAACGCAAAAGAGGTTTCCGGAGAGGCGGGTGCCATCACTGTCTATGTAGTAGAGAGCGGGACCTTCTTCCTTGGTTACACCAGCGCACATGGTTCCCTGGTACAGATTAGCTTGGTTGAGTACCAGTTTCTGTGTGAGAAAGCAACATACCATGCTGAGGCCCATGCCCTTATAAGAGTAGACGAGGTTGGCAAGAATCTTGGATGCGGCTGCGACGGAGATGCGGCGCTTGTGCCTGAGTTCGTGTAGCCGACATTGCATTCCCAAGTACGCAAGCCAGTATTGACAATCCTGTAATACCAGAATCAGTCGTATCCAATATCATTTCCAGTGTGTCCAGATGGGTAACATACAGCAGCACCTCCAGCCATGGTCCCTAACAAACAGTTGTTGATCTCGATGACCTTCTTGACCGTCTGACTTGCTATCCAGTTTCCAGCGGTTGCTCTTGAATCTGTGCAGACTATTATACCGCCTTTGAATCTGAATGCGAGAGTGGTTGTGCCGTGGGCAATCTTGATGGGGCAGTTTGGATTGGAGTAGTCGTCGGTCATTGCTCGTAGCCATGATGAAGGCTGCAGGGAGGAAGTTGTTAGCAGGGGAATTGATGGATGGGAATCATGGACATGGATGTACCTGGGCGATGGGAGGCAGAGCGAACTTGAGGGACAGCGAGGGAGTGACTTCTGATAGCTGTAGCTGTTCTTCGGAAGAGTAGCCTTCGTCCTGGTAGGCCGAACGGCTGTATTGCGACACGAGGGCATCCATGTTGGGAGTGTGGAGGGTTCGCGGTATTGGGGGTCCGGTGAGTGTCTGTTGTGATTTGGATGGAGATGGGTGGAGATGGATGGTGGTGGATGATGCTGCAATGAATGAATGATCAATCGTCTCTCAAGGCTAGGCTCTCCAGTTGTCGCGTTCAAGGGAAGCTGTCCACCAGCCACACCTCTTTTTGGATGTGGCTCGGGTCTGACTAAGCCAAGCGGCCTGGGTGCCTGGGTGCCTGGGTGCCTGGGTGCCTGGGTATGCATGGTGGCGTGGTATGGCACCCGGTAAGAAACGCAAAGGCTCCGACCGGTACAGACTCTCTCAATCATCCCAAGACTTCCCACTCTCTCGCTCTCATCAAAACCACTATGCACCCCCGCTACTACTAACCGCCGCTGTTCGACCCGTAATTGAAGTCATTGCAACGTTGCCGTGACACTGCTTGAACTACGGCTGTCAGTTGCCCAGTCGGGCCTGAACTGGATCTTCACCATCATTTCCCTGTCTTCTGCTGATCCGATCCGATGATTCAGTTCAATCCAATCACTAACTCGCGTCCCTGAGTGTACCACCAAATGCTGCCGTGCTCAATGCGCGCACGATGCACCACCCAATATTCCTCGGACCGCATTCTATTAAATGCAAGCAAACTGTACTCGAAGCAATCAATCTTAGATTGGTGTGCTCCCGGGCCACCTCCACACTTGATCCACCGCGTGAATGCGGTGCTGGTAAAGTCTGGCTGCTGGTCAACCAGAATGACCATTTGTCTTACTACCAATTCACACTCGTTACAGTCGCTCGCTTGAAATATCTGCTCTCTGCTGTCTTTACTGCATGTCGTTCGCTGACGTCCGGCCGCGGTCGTAGTAGCTTCTTTCTGTCAATCTGAATCTGCCAGCATTCTTATACCTTCTTATACATCTGTTCTCAATCTTCTCGTCATGCTTCTTTTCTCTGTCCTCGGCCTCTTGGTTATACCGAGCATAGCTTCCCCTCTACCAGATGAATCTCAGTCGTTACCCAAGAGAAATGTACAGTTCCGGGTACAGAAGAGTCGCGCCAATGCCGTCAAGGAAACTTTCCAATTCGCCTGGGACGGATACTACAAATATGCATTTCCAGCCGACGAATTGCACCCCATCACGAAAGGCAAGGGGTACTCCAGGTATGTCGAAGGCTCAGAACACATTGGAGAACCGTAAGCTAATTCTGACGTTGCCAGAAATGGATGGGGCGCAACCGCTGTAGACGCTCTCAGCACAGCTATTATTATGGAGCTTCCCGACGTTGTTCGTACCATTGTCAACTATATACCAACCATCGATTATACCCATACAAGCAATGTGACCTCGCCCGACGTTTCAGTGTTTGAAACCACCATTCGCTATCTCGGCGGTATGCTTTCTGCTTACGATTTGCTCGACGGTCCCTTTTCGGATTTGTTAGGCAGCTCCTCTATCGACCCGCTCCTTGCGCAATCAGTAATCCTGGCGAACACTCTATCATTCGCCTTCAATACCACCTCTGGAATTCCAGACAACACCATTACCTTCAACACCATGACACTGAGCGGGTCGAATACTGGGTTAGCAGTGGTAGGGACATTGGTGCTCGAATGGACACGTCTATCTGATCTGACTGGGAACCCAATATACGCTCAATTGACACAACGGGCGGAGGAGTACCTGCTCAGGCCTCAGTTCCAGCCACCATTCGAAGAACCCTTCCCTGGCATGCTCGGTTCAGAGATCGACCTCGTCACTGGCAAGTTCCTGGACGCAAGTGGAGGATGGGTTGGTGGATCGGACTCTTACTATGAGTACCTGATCAAGATGTTTTCATATGATGCACGTCGTTTCGGTGAATACAGAGATCGTTGGATTGCAGCAGCAGATTCCTCGATCAAGTACCTTGGATCCCATCCCAGCTCGCGACCTGATCTTACCTTCATGGCAGCATATGAGGGCAAGCGTCCAGCCTATACCTCAGAGCATTGTAAGCAAGAGTACATTAAAAAAGCGAACAATTCACTAATTATAACATAGTGGCCTGCTTCGCTGGCGGCAATTTCATATACGGCGGCATGGTGCTTGGAGAGCAAAAGTACATTGACTTTGGCCTTGCTCTTACTGCTGGCTGCCGTGCCACATACACTGGAACCGCAACCCAAATCGGCCCTGAAATCTTCTCCTGGCTCCCCGCCGCATGCGCCGCTGTTCCAAACGTAACGGGCAATGCTACCGTATTACCAACAAGGTCGCTTCCTCTTCGCAAGCGAAAAGTCAACGCAGCACTGAACTCTCCTTATCCCGAGCCCTTCTCCGAAGACGAGTTTCCAGCGCCAATGCCGGAAGAGTGCACATCAGGTTGTCCATCCGAAGTTGATCGCTTCCCCGATGATGGCCCTGTTCCGCCTACAACCGTCACTGTAACCCAGGATCCCTCTGCTCCCACCAGTACTGTTAACCCTGCTTGTGCTGCGCTTCCTCAGTCTCAAGCAGCCTTTTACCAAAAGAACGGATACTACATCACCAATGGTTTTTACGACCTCCGCCCCGAGACAATGGAATCATACTACTATGCTTACCGCATCACTGGTGACACAAAGTATCAAGAGTGGGCATGGGAAGCTTTCGTCGCCATCAACAAGACGGCCCGAGTTGGTGCTGGATTCTCGAGCTTTAGATCGGTGGACACGCCGGGTGGAGGCAGTTATGGCGACAACCAGGAGAGTTTCTTCTTTGCCGAAGTGATGAAGTACGCATACATGATCTTTGCAAAGGACGGGCCATGGCAAGTCAACTACAATGGAGATGGGCGGGATAGGTTTGTGTTCAACACTGAAGCGCATCCCGTTAAGGTTGTCTTTCCTCCGTTGTAGGGCTTTAATCATTGGTGAGGAGGAAGGTAACGACTCGAAGCGTGCGCATTTCGTTGAGACGACGAAAGTGAATCAGATGGTTGTATGTAGAGAAGTGTAATGAATGCTGAATGTTCTGGCTGGTGTACAAATTCGAATCCAAAAGTCCAGTACTTTTGACCGTGAAACCGAATGTAGCACCTGTATGGCTGTTCGCGAAAAGATAACTTATTACGACGGTATCTCCAAATTCTTGGCTGACATGCGTGAAATGGCAAATTGTCTAACTGCAGCACATTCACAACTCTCACCGATAGATCAGGCCAGCCGTAGTATTTTTTTTGGTAGCTGACACAATCAAGGCCGAATTAAAGCCTGGCTAAGTACGGCTGAGTACGATAAGGCTGACGAACGGAGGCTCTATTCGTCCGACTGGACGCCACCAACGGGTTGTCACTCAGCTTGGCCTGCATCACAACCAACTAGAATTGCACCGCATTTTGATTCTCCAGCGGGATTGCTTTCGGCCCCGGTGTTTTTGCATTCTTGTCAGACAAGCATGAATACTCAACACTTCCGCCTCATCCGTTAAGGACAGTTTCAATTTATACTCCAGACATGTCTAGTCTCACTGACAGCTATACTCTAGCTGTGTCCACCCCATATGTCACTACTAAAGAATCATAAGGTTACATCCAATTAATACACGTGGCTGCGTGCGAAACGCGTACCTGCAGACAATCATGCCTGCTTTTGCTTCCTCAACAATGGAGCCACCTCCGCAGACGTCCACACTGGCCGGATCAAAACTGTTGTATGGCAACCCTCAACTCCGTCGGAAATGGTCCAAAGAAGATCTATCCGATCTTATCCTTCCTGAATCTTCACGGCTGTCGGTGTCTACGGGAAGTGGTGACGAGTGGAGTGCCAATCCATCCACCAGTATATCAGATGACGAGGACTACGATGGTCTGAAGCCCAATCCCCTTACCATTGCTGAGGGAAGCTCAGGAGGTGGACTGCAAGAGCACAGTACGATGAATGGAAACACACAAAATGTTGGGCATGCGTTGGTATCCGAGCATGCAGTAGTTGAACAGGCATTCGAAGCTATAAAAGCTGGATCTCCAAATTTCATGGCACAATCACCTGCGAGGAGGAAGAGCATACAGGTCACTGTGGAGAAGACCGGGAAGAAGGGACGATATATCCTCACGGCAGATGATCCAGAATTTCGAGAGATATTGAGGTCTCAGATTATCTCGGAGGCGGATACATCTAAACAACACCGGAAGGGCTTTCGTGATATGGTCTTCACACGCCGCTTTACCACGTTTGACCGACAAAACCCTTTAAGCTCTGGATCACCTTTCTATGGCTTCTTTACACTTTTCTGGCTGTCAATTGGAATGATGCTGGTCAGGATAGCAGCACAGAATTGGAAAGCATACGGCAACGTCCTGGGATCGGCTGAGGTGTTCCACGTCATGTTTGATCGGGATATCCTCGTTCTTGGAATCACTGACGGTGTAATGTGTGCTGGGACAATGTTTGGACTTGGCTTGCAAAAGTTGATCTTGAAAAGCTACCTGAGTTGGAATAGACATGGGTGGATAATTCAAAATCTGTGGCAAACCTTCTATCTCTTTGCTGTCATTGCATGGACCTGTATGATTCCCCTTCCCCTGCTCTTTCGAAGTCTATGAAAAGCTGACCACTATCAAGGGTACCGCGATTGGCCTTGGACTCACACCGTCTTTGTTGTTCTTCATGGGCTAACCTTTGTCATGAAGCAACATTCTTACGCATTTTACAACGGCTACTGTATGTTCAGCCCATCTTTGAAACCCCGCCTACTAATTCTCCGCAGTATCCCAAATATATCGCCGCAGACAGATTCTCCAAGAAAAGCTCCACCAATTAGATCTCATAGAGCCAGCTATCTCTTCCAGTTCCCCCAGCATTCCCACCCTAGACATACCAGAAAACAACACCTTCAAACACCGCCCTCGAGCCTCTAGAACATCCACAAATCTAGAGTCGGAGAAATCAGGCATTGCCTCCATAGCCGCCGCCATAGACTCGGGCGAAGGCCTCGATGAGGAGCAACTAGAATCCTTCTCTCGCTCAATCCGCACAGAAATCGCCTCCCTTACCACCGAACTCGCTGGAAAATGTACAAGCGGTGTACAAAATCACTACCCCAACAATCTGACCATCGCAAACTGGGCAGACTGGACATGTCTTCCCACCCTCGTCTACGAGCTCGAATACCCGCGTCAAGAACGCATAAACTGGTGGTACGTTGCCGAGAAAGGAACAGCCACTTTCGGGGTGATATGGGTCATGATGGTAGTATCGCAAGCCTACATTTACCCCTCCGTAGCCGAAACAGTAAGGATGAAAGAGGCGGGCATGACGCTCCAACAACGCTGGCAGGAATTTCCATGGATATTGAGTGACATGCTCTTCCCGCTCCTCTTAGAACAGTTGTTGACGTGGTACGTGATTTGGGAATGTTGTCTCAATGTCCTTGCCGAACTCACTTGTTTCGCTGATCGAGGGTTTTTGTAGACAAAAGAGACCGCAAACACACTGTTTCTTTCATATTTGCTAACAAAGGATGACTGCTATATAGTAGCAGTCACCTCTCTTATGTATCTAATATTAACAAGAATCTAATAACATGCATATTTCATACCAATAACCTTATACAAATGGTTATGAGCCCGGCGTAACTGCTGCGCCACTTAAACTGAGCGCTGCACGCTTAGTCACGCACAAAAATGACCAACACCAAAATATCCCCCCCATTTTTTTTTCTCTTTTCATCACCTAAGTAACAAAAAGAGACATATTTCTTATCCGCAAAACAGAACCTTAAGACACGTCACCCGACCTAGCAGACTAATATAGCCATCTAAAATAAACACATCACAAATCTTCATATTGGACCAACAAATGTATCTTCCCGAGTATATGGACAAATAGATATACTCATTTTTAGCTAGATATAAACAACGAGAATGGTTACGCACTCTTTCACTAGACATGCGCAGTCTCGGTACACCGCTAGATGGGTTTTTTCCCGTTGTGTAACACAACGATAGAGAATAGATACATTAATTCTATATGCACGTCGCCTACGATAGGATTGAGAAATACTAGAGTTTAAAAATACTCTCCAACCACGATATACTATACCCGCGCTTCTTAGCTAAAAGCAGGTATCACTCACACATACAAATACTTCTCAGGAGTCATATACACACCGACTCTCGTTTGATCTCCCTGTAGAATCCAATACTTTGAGATGCCACATGCACGCTTCCGAAATGAAGGCAGGCACCATGCAGGAATGTGTTTTCCACTGTTATTAAGAAAAATCATTCCAAATACACTCGGACCGGCCAACTGATCCCTGTACACTAAGTAAGGGCTGAATGCCTTTCCTACATACACCTAGGAAAATAGAAATTTCTTTTTTCCCTCCAACACCATCACATACTCTGTTTCTGCGAAGGAAAAAATCGAAAACTTACTTAAAAAGATGACTCCAAACTCCCAAATCGAACCTCTCCTTGGTCAAGAAAACTGGCTTTTATGGAAGCGGCAGTTTCTCACCATCGTAGACGCTGAAGGAGTCATCAACCTCTTCACTACCACGGATGCAAAACCTAATATCGAAGACATCATTGTAGTTCCTGAGAGACCTGTCAAACCTGGTACGGACTTCAATACTCTCCCTCCAGACAACTATAATGATTTTCATTACACCAAAGAAATGTTGAAACAACGAGCTCTTAAGCTAGGAATGGACGTTTCAACCACTACAGAAGACAAACCATCCAAGCAAGGATGGATTAAGATGGTCCGACAACAAGAGTTGGCTAACCTTTAAGCAGAAGGAGCCGCAGCCCTATCCACATACAAAGACGAAATCGATATCTACAAATTCGAAGCTAAAGAATACGATCGCCAACAGGCTCGTATTCGCGAATGTAAGCGTCTTTTTCAGAAATGGGTTCACTATTCCATCTTCCCTTAGATCGGCACCAAGGACCCTTAGGACGCCTGGAACTTCCTCGTCGAAAACCATGCCGTCTCCAATACAGTAGCCCGAGCACTACTTCGACAACAGGTTAAGGAAGCTAAACTCCACAATGGCGTCAACATGCAAACCTACATCACACACGTCTCCAACATTGTTGCAGACTTCTCTTCTATCGATACTAAGATCGAAGACGAAGAACACATAGACATTCTTCTCTCTGGGCTTCCAGCTCGTTTCGACTCTTTCGTCAAAGAAATACACTTCCAGGCTCAGCTCAAAAACGTCCTCACTTTACCCCAACTTGTTGCACGTCTTCTTACTGCCGAGAACCTTAACACCGTCAACGCCACTAAACGCCAGGAAGAACGCTATGCAAAGAATAACGACAAGAAGCCAACAACCGACACCCGTCCAAGTTTCAAGAGGAATGGACAACGCTCCTCATCTTAAAGCAACCCCATTTGTCCAAAATACAAAAAACGTCATACTAGAGGTGAAGACGAATGCTGGTTCTTATATCCAGAAAAGAATCCATACAACAACAAAGACAACAAAAAGGATGATGACGATGACAAGAAGAGCGACAAGAAACCTTGGAAGAAGGTCGCAGCCATGGCTAATATCGACTTAACAGGTTTCGTAGCACGCCTTCGTGAAACACAAAGCCAATCACGACGCGACGAATCCAACATCAGTCACACTAGTATTACTGAAGACATCCTCGAAGCTACTCTTCCCAGTCGTGTTTTCCTTGCTAAGCATCAAACCGATATCCGACACGCATGGATAGGCCGCAATTCCTCTAACCAGGACTGCTTGCCCACTGATCCTCCTCCACGCACCACATCCCCAGTCATAGGACGAATCATCCAACACCATTTTGATGAGTATCTCGACGACGAGGGAAAAATCATGACTCGCCTTTTCAACAACGGTATATTTGACCATCCCAAACCCATCATCTCCAAACCTGACACATGCCAGAACTCTGAGTCTCCTAAGACAAAAGGGTATATAGATGGATTGGGGAAAAAGGATGTTAGATCTCACGATCTAGGTAAACGGGCAAACATATTAGGCGTTACCAAAAATGAAATTCTTCCTTTGCCGCATGATACTAATGTTCATCTGAGATTATTCACTCTGACAAATACAAAACTTGATACCGACACCTGGCTAAGCGACAGTGGTGCAAACGGGTACATTGCCAACGACAAAAAATGGTTTCTTCCATCAGACTTCGTGGATATGGATTATACCATCGGTACTGCAAGCACAAAATCACTACACGTTGCCGGAGGCGGCACAGTAGCATTGATTTCAACAAATTCCAATGGAGAATAGATTGAACTCACACTCTCTGATGTCGCATATGCACCCAATGCAAGGTGCAATCTCCTCTCTACCAACCTGCTTTGCAAAAAGGCGAGTCTCCACGGCACTTTCAACTCTGATTGGAAAAAGTATTTCGATGAAGATGAAGACGAGATTGCATTCGCTACTGAACATAACGGCCTCTATCACCTTCACTTTTCCCCAGCTATTCACCCAGCCATTCAAGAAGAAAAGATCGCAGCTATGATTGACTTTGACGACCCTGTATGGGAATGGCATCGCCGATTAGGACACCTCAGTCTCGATGCAATGAAGAGACTTCTCAAACAAAGCATAGGCATGAAGCTTACCGAAAAACAGATTAATCAAAAGATCAAGATCTTGTGCCCTGTGTGTGCCACTACACGCGCACTTGTCAACATTCCCCGGAGCCCTGCCCGCAGACGATTTAAGGCCATCGGCGAACTCATTCATGTTGATACGTGGGGCCCCTATCCCATTGAAGGATACGATGGAACTCGTTTTTTCCTTTTTATAACAGACGACTACTCACGCTATACCTGGTATGTAGGTTTTAACACAAAAGATGAAATCCCTCACTACCTTTTAAAAACCTGCAAAAGAATCGAAACAACCCACAACTGCGTCATTCGAAGAGTCCGATGGGATAACGAATTTGTCCGGGTTGCCGTCACAGCATATTGTGAAGAAGAAGGGAAGGAAGAAGAAATTGCTGTTCCATATGCTCATAATCAAAACGGAGTCGCCGAAAGAAACAACCGCACCATACGCGAAAGAGCTGCCGCCATGGTCTAAGAAAATGGGTTTTCAGTTGGAGCCCAAATCACTCGCATTATTACTCTCCGCGGAGAAGAACTCCTTCGCGCCAATTCACTACCAGAAAACCTCTGGCCAGAGGCTATCAAAGATGCTATCTGGAAGAAAAACAGATCTCCAACACGTTCTCACAGCTACAAGAAAACACCCTTCGAACTCGTCAACCACATCCCACCAAATCTACACAACGAACATATCTGGGCTAGTCGCGTCTTTGTCACCATTCCTTATGAGAAACGTGCAAAACTTACAAAACTCCACGATGCCCGCGGATGGCTAGGATATTATGTCGGTACCGAAAGCGAGTCAATCATACGAGTCTGGAAAGACGAAGATAAGACCGTATACCGACTCTCTATGACAAGAGTTAACGAAGGACAAGGCACTGACGACCCTCATCCGGGAGCAGAGCTATTAAGAGACACCCGTGTCCCACCACCTCGCATTCCTGACAATCCTGAAGAATGGTCATTAAGTAATCAATCATCCAGCTCCTCATCGAAGAACCACGTTTCATCCGATGAATCTTCGTCGGTATCCGGAAACGAAGATAATGGCGATCACGCCCCTCCTGGTTTGCTATAAAATTTACCTACACGTCAGAGAACTCCATCTCTTCCTCCACAACCCTCTATACCAAGACAGCGCTCAAAAACACAGACCCCTCCTCTAAGCGGTAATCCAAGTCAAGAACGGCATGTCCCTCGTCTACAAACATTCATAGACAGTGAAGACGACAGCGATGATGAAGACGATTCTGGTAGTGATGAGATACCAGTCCAATCTAAATTTTTCGCAAACCTTGCTTTTCACAACAAATCAAAGTCAAAATTTGGCCGCACCATACCAGAAGATCATCCTGTCGATAACGATTTGGTATCATCTGACGACGACGCCACCGACCCAAAAGATACAAAGATACCTCCCACCGTACCTTTCCTACCATTCTCTTCACGCCCGAAACGTCAACAATCGAACTACAAGCCTGATCCTACCAAGTGCAGACGATGTTTCATTTCTAAATCCACATGCGATGACAACCGACCCTGTACCCGATGCACTCAAGAAGGAAGAACGACGTGCGCGGAACAGGACGACTACTGTCTATCATTAATTCCAGTAGAACTACGACAACCAACTCTCCAAGACAGATCTCTTATAAGACCATACACTTGCACAAATTGTAACTCAAACAAAAAGGGAAGAACATGCAGCAGGCCCCGATCACGAAAACCCTGCAGCAACTGCAAAAAAGATGGCAACAGCAACACATGCGTTTACCCTGAAGTACCCCACAGTCAAAGAAAACTGCAAAATTTTGCCAACGGCTGCTATACATGTTTGATGCAAGAACGCAGCTGCAATACAACAGGATACCCATGTACACTATGCACCAAAGCCAATGAAACATGCTACCCAAGAAACTTTCGCTCCCTACCCAAGTGTCGAGGATGCACCACTAGCTAAGCAAAGTGCAACAGATTATACCTATGTTACACATGTCAAAAATTGTCAGAACAACCTCCCGTCCGAGGCGGTATTTCTACATGTGGGTACCCATCCGAAGACGGTCGAAGAACATTGAAGTGGAGAATTTTCTACCACACAAATCTTTAAGAAGATGAGGTAAAGTGTAATGTATGCATTACCCGAGGATCGTCATGTATAGGCGAGCCTTGCACAGTGTGCATCAAAGCATTTCATACTATCAGTCCAAAACGCCGTCACTGCATCTTCAACAGAAAGGACAATTTTTTCGAGGCATTTGCTCTCTAAGATACCTACATTACAGAAGACGGCTATCCTACATACCATGAACCAGGTCACGACAACCCAATTATTTACCCAAATCCCCACACCAAATACCCGCTTAAAGCAGATTTTCTACATGGTTTCCAAACCATTTCGACACCCTCTAAAGGTCTCGACTGCGGACTATATGCCATCGTTCTCAGTTTTAAAGCACAACTCCCATCACATTGGGTACAACCAACAGTAAACTCCCTGAAATTCCAAAGACGCAAACCGGAATACATTAGTGTAAACACCGACCTTACCACCGGACAACCCATCACTACAAACAATAACGAATTCTCCATTGGACAACTTACCACCATGCTTTGGCTATAGGCACGCTCATACGAGTACAACATTCAACTTCTTGCTATTGGACCAACTACAGGTACTTGGGTTAATAAGACGACAACATCGGACCATACAACTCGCCTCTGGATCTATAACGACGACTATGAGGATGAAAGCATACCCATAGACAACGTACACAGCCTACCTCATCTCATATCCCATTGGTCAGGAATGGAACACAAACCTCAAAACTCAACCAAAGAAAATAAGAGCTCAAAGAAAAAAAAGAGACCCGATCCACCATCACCTCCACCTCCAGCGGAATACGAAGATTCATCTGATGCACAAATCGACGGAGATCTAATCTCAGATAGCCCCAGCCCATCCAAAAAATCCAGAAAATCGAAGGAAATTTTTGGCTCCCACGTTAATACTCAATTTGCCTTAATGCTACATTACGACAACGCTAACGCACCACTGCCGAAAACTTACTTTATCGCCATTAACGGACTAGAAGGTCGACAATAGAGACAAGCTTTCCAATCAGAATACGACAGCCTCGTCACCAATGGCACTTGGACTGTGACCACACTCCCACACGATCGAAAAGCACTCACCTCAAAATGGGTTTTGAAGCGAAAACTGGGTCCTGACGGAACAGTTAAACGTTACAAAGCACGACTAGTCGTTAGAGGTTTTCAACAACGGGAAGGTATTAATTTCACTGAAATCTTTGCTACGGTTATAAAACCCACTACATGGAGAATTCTGCTTGCACTTACTATTCATTACAGCTGGAAAAGCTATCAGTTCGACGTTGTTACCGCTTTTCTCAACGGTGATCTCGAAGAGGAAATCTACATGAGAGCACCACCAGGTTACCCATGTCCCGACGGAAAAGTTCTCAAACTCGTTAAAGCCTTATACGGTCTCAAGCAAGCATCACGCACATGGTATACAAAGTTCAAGACCGAAATGATCAAACTCGGATGGACGACATCAATATATAATCCCTGCCTATTTATCTGGAAACAAGGACATAACAGGATGTTCCTCGTTATCTATATCGATGATATCTATCTGTTTACAGACTCAGATACAAATGCACAGACTTTCCGAAAGCAACTTTTCGAAATTTTCGACATGACTGATAACGACGACAAAGCCTACTTTCTAGGCATGAATATCGAATGGTCCGAAGATAGAGTCAAGATTCATCAAAAAACAGCCATCGAACAAATGCTAAAAAAGCATAATCTTGAACAGGTTCCAACAGTCGTCACACCAATCACCACGATACCTGACAAAAACACAGAACCACAAGCAAGATCGGAATATGTAAAACGCTATCTCTCCGAAGTTGGCTCATGTATCTACCCTACACAAATGTCAAGACCTGACATAGCATTTGCTACAGGAGTTGCTGGTCGTTTTTCTTCAAATCCAAATCAACATCACAGCGATGCAGTACGCCGCATATACGCATATCTTAAAGGCACAAAGAGCCTTGGTATAACTGTCAAAAAATCGACTCCACTCACCATCGAAGGCTATGTCGATAGCGATCATGCTGGATGTCCCGACACTTTCCGATCAACAACTGGCTGGTACTTCATCCTGAAAAAATTTATAATATCCTGGTGCTTACAACGTCAAAAAACAGTCTCTACATCAACAACGGAGGCAGAATACGTCGCTGCTGCAGAAGCAGGAAGAGAAGCAGTTTGGATCAAAGGACTTATCAACGAACTCGATATCGATTTCAAGATCTCAGCAATTCCGCTACACATTGACAACAATTCTGCATTGAAGCTGACACGAAACGCCGAATACCACAGTAGAAGTAAGCACATCAACATCAAACATCACAAAATACGTGAGCTGGTTAAAGATGGTACCATCAATCCTATTCGCGTCGACACAGCAAACAACATTGCCGACATTTTCACAAAAAGTGTCCGTGCCCCATTACTACACACACACACCAAATCAGCAGGCATGGAATAAAGGAATCACTCACAGGGGGAGTCACTCACAGGTGGAATCAATCACAGGTGGATTCAATCACAGGGGGAGTTAGCAAAACATTCTCTCACACAGATGTGTCACGTTCAGGGGGAGTATAGACAAAAGAGACCGCAAACACACTATTTCTTTCATATTTGCTAACAAAGGATGACTGCTATATAGTAGCAGTCACCTCTCTTATGTATCTAATATTAACAAGAATCTAATAACATGCATATTTCATACCAATAACCTTATACAAATGTTTTACGGAGATTGGTGGAACAGTGTTAGTTGGGATCAATACGCTCGTGATTGGAATCGGTATATTCATCCCTCTCTCCAAACCACCTACATCTACAGCCACTAACATACATAGACCCGTCCACAACTTCCTCCTCCGCCACGTCTACCACTCCTCCATCTCCGCCTTCCACCTCAACAAATCCACTGCCACCTTCGTAACCTTCTTCCTCTCCGCCTGCGTCCACGAACTCGTCATGCTTTGCCTTTTCAAAAAAGTAAGGGGATATTTATTCATCATGCAACTTGGCCAGTTACCGCTTGTGGCACTCAGTAGGACGAAATTGCTGAGGGGGAGGGATACGTTGGGGAATTTGATCTTTTGGTTTGGGCTTTTTGTGGGGCCGAGTTTGATTACCGCTTTGTATTTGATTGTGTAGATGTGGTGTTTTTCTTTCGGCGATGATTGTGGTTTTGTGTGGTTGATAAAGCAGTATTGCAATTCCTCTCTCAAAATCTAGCGTTTGTGTCTGTGTCTTTTCTTGATGCTGAAGGAAGTAATGCTGTGATCCAAACAGACTGAACAGAGGGCGAAATCTTCAAAGTCTTGGAAATTGAATACTCGTCTCCGGGTTGGCTTCCGCAGTCAAAGTTTTCTGATGATTGCAAAACGACAGCTCGTTCTCCACTCGGAGAGACTAGGAACATATGTGTGTGATTTAAATACTCACTATTGCTTCGTATACTAGGACACATATGCTTGGAGATATGTAAGAAGAAGCTTCACCTGATGTAACAGAGTCGGTCCATGTGAACATGCAGAAACTGTGAGCTCTCTATTTTGTTTCCGCTCTTGCTCTATGCTATATGTACAATCTTCTGGCCCTTTTCCGTTTTCATCTCCTCGGCAAATCCTTCATACTAACAAACTTGACATCCCTTTCATACCTATCCAACCCAGTCCTACTACTCCAATTGCCCGCCAACGCCGCCCCGGCAATCTCCCTAGCAGCCATCAAACAATCATTAACCCCAACACCCGTATAAGAGTTCCCCGCAACCTTCAACCTGCCCCCAAAATTCCTCAACAGAGCCAGATGTGCCTCCTTCAACCTCTGCGAATGCCCAACCGTGTATTGTGGAATGCAATCCTTCTGCGTGTTTACTAGTGTTGCTTCTGGTTCAACGTCGATTCCCAGGTGGCGTTTCAGCACAGATTTGGCCATTTCGATGCATTTTTCGTTGGTGGGGAGGACGTCCCAGCCGTCCCACCAGTGGCCGCCGAGCATAACTGTTACTTTTGTGCCTGGGGCTGTGTCTTGCTCTGTTGTTATTTCGGAGTCGAAGACTACACCGAGGGCGAGCTCGGGGTTTTGGGCGAGGGGGGTTGCCTGGGGGATTAGGTAGCCGAATCCTTGGATTGGCAATAATGAGGGGTCTGAGTAGTATAGGTTTACTACTGAGACTGTTACGGCGGGAGTTTTTGAGAGGGAAGGGAGGAGGGTCTCGTTGTTTGGGGAGAGGGTGAGGGTGGAGAGGGTTTTGGAGTAGATTGTTGAGATTACTTGGTCGTAGGTCTGGGGTGGTTGGGCGGAGGATGTGACCTGGATTCTGCGTTAGCTGGTTTTTGCACATGGTGGAAGGACTGTGTATGTACCTCGATCTTTTGGGTCTTCTGGTCGTATTTTAGGGATTCGACTGGTGTGCCTGTCTTGAATGTAACATTCTCAGCCATATTCAGCAGACTCTCCATCCTTTCCGCCATAGATCCTAACCCCCTCTTCAAAGTAAAGACACTGGCATTATTCAGCTTCCAGTCCAAATCACTCTGCTTGTTCGGATTCAAAGCCACAGCTCTTTCTGCCAAGTAGACGACCATATCGAAATCCTCCTCCCTCATCAATTCCTGCTCTTTGAATGCAGTCATTCCCTGAACGATTGATGTATGCTCCTTCTCTCCATACCACATCTCCGGCATCAAACTCTTAGCACTCAACTGATATGCGTCGCCTGCATATATGCCGTGTAAAACACCACTGAGTATTTGATCCACAAGCCTGTGATTCACTCTTCTCGAGAAGAAGTCTCCCACACTCTCGTCTTCAATCGGTTTTGTCCGTCCATCCTTGAGTACTTCTGTCGCCGCATCCCATAAGATTCCCTTGAATGCTTCTTCGGTGAAGAGCGTCTGCGCAATCTTAATAATTCCCTGTGACGGATGCGGAACGTGAACGAGGTGATCAGGGTAATAAAGCCATCGATCCCTCGCAGCAGGCGAATCCTTTGGAACAAAAATGATCTCGTCGGCAAGGCCAATATCTTCAATCTATTCCACCACCAAATCAGTTCACCGACCTCCAAGCATTCAATTGGGAATGTGGAGCATACCAAAGCAGCAGCATGGAATCCCCTAGGCATAGCAGGTCTCAAACTCCTCGGTCCCTGCTCAAAAAGGACCTTCCCACCCTCTACATGCACATACTTTGAATCCAACCACCCACCGACTCGAGGCGCGGCTTCGTAGACAGTAACATTTGGTGGGTTCGGAGCTTTGGAGAGGTAGTAGGCGGTGGTGAGTCCCGTAATTCCTGAGCCTAGAATCGCAATATTCTGGCGTGGAGTATCCGAGGATGCATAATAGCGACGGGCGACTAAAGACCTAGGAGCGAAGGAGGTGTGGTTATTTTTACTGTAGAATAGCTTCACCGATTGCTGGATTCCATTCGCAGGCGTTTTGAGACGCATTGCCATGTAGAGAGTGCGGACAATTGCGCCATGAAGTGACGGAGTAAGTTGTTGTGGACGAGAGTTTGGTGCTCGTTTATTTTACCCTGCGTCATGACCTTCGACATTATGTAGCAGGCGAGATTACTGAACTGGAAATTGTGAATTGCAATTGAAGATCAACGAAGTCGTGTCGTTCCTTTTCAGAATTATAGAAATCGACGCGCATAATAAGAGGTAGTTGTCGTTCCATCGTTCACTTCCATCATCCCCAAATCCATATATTCACTTCTTACTGTCACCGAGGCACAAGGAAAATCTGTAGAGGAAGAATACAAGCAGTGTCTTGTTAATACAATGGCCCACTGCAATCTAGTGACCTGAAATGTCCCAATAAAGCGCCGGTTACAAAATTCCAGCACACCAATCAAGTGTGCCCCCTTTTATATCGTATCATCGATATCCTGCCTATGATCGTTCCCCATGCGCCGCCCGAGTGCCGCCTATAAGTACAGTCTCCCCTAAGACCTGTTCAAATATCCATCGAAAGGTTCCAATCCGTCTCCTTCTCATATCAACCATTTAGGTAACCTGGAGATCCGCCTCCATCGCCTCTGGCACAATCGTGTTTGGCGTGATCAACTCCTCGGTCGCCTCGTCCGCAACAAACTTGCGCTCACTAACATGCTGCTTGTCTGCTCCGTTCAAAACCAAAACAGCATTCTTGAAAGGACCCTTCTTTTGACCAGGTTCATGCTTGAAAGGACATCTTGGATTCGTGCAGTTTGGGAACTTGCACATGACTTGGTTGTGCCAGTATTCACACCCAGCAGCATCGCAATCAGCACCGTTTTTGCAGGCTGGTGCCGTAGGATGAGAGAATGGGCACTCAGGTTTCATACAGTTTGGACCGTATGCACATGCAGTCTTTTGTTGAAATTCTCGCTTCTTTGCTGGTGAAGGGTGACGACCGGTGCAACGAGTGTTCTTGCAAGCAACGCCGTGCTGACATTCCATGCTGGTGTCCACAGCTATGCCACCTAGTGCGACCGGAGACTGATGGGCATATTCGCAGTCAGGCTTCGTGCATCGCAGATTCCACCGGCACATGATTTCCTTTGGGTCTTTTGATTCCTGTGTTGCATTCTCTGAACCTCCTTCTTTTGGCTCACCATCCTCGCCCATGGCAGTGTCACCATGGCCATTCTGTGGTTGCTGATTTCTCTCATGGTGTGGTCGGCCGCGCTTCTCGACACGCTCCGATAGAGGTCTTCCGTTGTGGTTTTGGTACCGACCTTGTGTTTGTTGAAAAGGGGCACCGCCAGCAGCGGTCATTTGAGCAAGCATGGCTGCTTGGGCCTCCATCATCTGCATCATTTGTTGCATAGCATCCTGTTGCAGGTTCTGAGGCATAGCTCCATACATTCCCGGCTGCTGGAATTGTGCACCATTTTGCATCTGACCCATAGTCGGGCCCATCAATCCTGGAATGACCTGCATTGGACGTCCGTTTCCTGCAGCAAGACCGCGGTTGATGTTTTGAACATGCGCCGCTCTTGGGCCCTTTGGTGGTTCGCGAGAGTGTGAATTTATCCGTCCTGCTCCTGCGGCACCTCTTATTCGGTGAAGGGCGCTATCACCAGAACGATCAAGATTCTTTGTGAGTTGCCCGAGCATGCGCTTGTCTCGTCCTTGTTTTGGACCATTGCGCATTGCTTTAGGCCCGGTTGGACTGTGAATTTGAGTTAGGAAAGGTGGCCGTTGGTTTGCAGAGCCTGATACATACATGTCGCCTCCATCGGTTCCATTTCCCATTTCCTCATCTCCACCACTGGTCATGTCGCCCTGTGATATCTCGGGCGCACCAGCAGGGGCAGCATTCGTGGAAGCGGTGATGTTGTGTCGCGCGCTGAGTTGATGGACCTGCTCAAAGAGCCACTTCGCAAACTCCATAGGAGCGGCATCGTCCGGTGATGAGTCGAGAAGATCGGTTGAGAGTTCCGTAGCTATCTGGTCCTGAGTTTTGCCGTTTGCGAGCATGAGGATAATGTATTCGGACAGGGTATCATCCTGCATGCCCGTACTCCATCCCAGCTCGACGAGTTTTGGCAGGACCACCGTCTGCAAGGCCTCGCCCAACTGACTGCCGACAGCGACTTCTATCGACATGGCCGGGTGTCGCGTGTCTGGATGGGAGAATGAAGTGGTGGCGAGGTTGATTGCAGATTGGAGCAGTGGGAACGTGAAGGCCACTGACGAGGGAGGGTTCGTGTTGATCGGCGGCGACTTGTACTCTACCGGTATACGGGGTGATGGATGTCGATGGAGTGGAGAGTTGATCTTTATTCAGACAAAGACGGTGTTGTCGAGGTCCCGTCTTAATACTTTGGAATGAAGGCTCGCTTTCAGGTGGTTACATTCCTGACTAATAACTAGTCTTGGCATAAGTCGGAAGCTCAAAGAAAGCATCGCATCGCTCTGGCAATGCACTCCAGCACAATCACCAAACTCTCTCACTTGATTCAATCAATCAACCAACTCCTCTATCGCCCTACACTCTTCTTTCAACTGCTCCACCTCTTTGCAAGACACATCAAATCACTTCTCCCTCAGCAGCCATGTCCCAGCGTGGATCCACCACTCTCTACGTGACTGGCTTTGGCCATGGCACCCGCGCCCGCGACCTAGCCTTCGAATTCGAGCGGTACGTCAATCGAAGCGACAGTCCTGATACCATCATCTAGTCGCCCTTTTCCTCCCTCCCTCCCTCCATCCTCACTACCCGTCGAACACCCAGCTTTCGTGGCTTTCGTCGCCTAATCCTCCCTCGATCGTACCCCGAATCCGCCGGTTGCCGAATAGGACCATGTCGCGTCTGTTTTGTTTCAACCATTTGTTCATGAATGCTAATTCTCACAGCTATGGCCGTCTTGTCCGTTGCGACATCCCGGCCCCTCGCTCCTCGTCGAGCCGTCTGTAAGTAAAACTCTCACTTCAGCTCTCTACGTAACTGACCAGACAGCTTTGCATTTGTCGAGTACGAGAGCCGTCGCGATGCCGATGATGCCTATCACGAGATGCACAACAAGCGCATCGGTCGTGACGATCTGCTGAAGATTGAGGTCAGTAACAAATTTCCCGCCATCCACGTCCACCGATTCTAACAACCCTCCCAGTGGGCTCGTACTCCTCCATCTGCATCTTGGCGATTCGACTCTGGACGCGATGAGCCACGCAGCGGTGGTCGTGAAGGCGGACGTGAGTCCCGCGCTCCCCGCCGTGAACGCTCTCCTCGTCGCAGCGGTGGCCGCAGCCGTTCTCCAGTCGGTCGCGGAGGCCGTGACTACTCTCCTCGCGGCGCGAAAGAAGATCGCCGCGATCGCGACTACGAGGACCGACGGAGCCGCAGCCCTGTTGCACGAGACCGCGAAATGAAGGACGAACGTGATCGCGACGAAGACCCTGAAGCCGAGACCAATGGCGATGCCGAGCGCAAGGGTTCGTACCATTCTATCAAGCCCGACGAAGACGTTATCATCGACTGAGACAACATAGCACCAATCGAATCGCCACCTCCCGTACACGACGAGCTTGACACAGCTGAGTAAATGGTTTACATTCATGGGAAAGCAAACACGCCACTGAAAGGCAACAACAAGCGGGTGGCTATCACGGTTTACCTGCCCCATTTCCTTCAAAAGCTTCTTCACATTTGTTTCTAATTTGCTTACATTTCCCTCTCTTTCCCTGCGTTTTCGGGCTTGGGTTGGGGTTGGGCAAGCCTTCACGGGTTGGTTAAATTGATATTAGTAGTAGCTCGATATCGAACGGTTCGATACGGACGGACGGTTCAACCTTTATATTTCGAATATCGAAACACTTCGGCGACGATTAACCTCGATCGATCCTCGATTCTCTCTCGATCATAGACGAAAGCCTCCCTGCTGCAATGCGAATCGATTCATTTCAAGCGACCTTGATTATGTGCAAATGCCTCACCGCCGAAAACCTCCTCCGTACCCCATCTCGATTCCTCGTCGTTCTCCCTCCCCGATGCGAATCGTTTACCTCGTCCGCTCTATTACCTCCGATCACCAACAGCACACACTTCGACTCGGTTCGACTATGTCTTTCTATTCTTCTGAAACGGAGTCATGCTGACCTCGTTTCCCGAGCTTGATACCATCTCTCAAGCAGTGCGGCCTATAATATATCGTCCAAAGGTTTGGCGTAAAGTACGAGTGAAAATCTGATAGCCATGATGAGTGAATGTGTAGTGCGTAGTATATCCAATAGAATCCGCGTTTTTGAACCTAATGTCTTACTCTTGTATTCCGTGGCGTGGTTTGTTCGCATGTTCTGCTGGCAGTGGGCACAGCCACTCCATTAATTCTCCTCTTGCACGGAACAGCAAGTGAGTGCCCAAATATTTTAAAGGGCCTGCTTGCCACGTTTATACACGGAAAAGGTAACTAGAGGAATCGATCCGCAGTTGCACTGAGGCGATTGTGAGACACCCATGGATATTTCCACGCCATAATGCGACTGTGCGAAGGTCAACTCATTCTACAATAGTAGCATATTTTTATGTAGGCACCAGGTATCAACAGTAAGAAAGGAGGTAAGAGGAGCAAAATATGAGTTCCCAACTAGAGCGAACAACAATGTGACCTAGTATCAGGCATATTTGCAGACCCCTTAGTAATATATAAGCATAATCCATAAGGTTTCCGTTGGATGCACGGTGTGGCTACTTAAACGTACATCTTTTCTGATCGAAAGACACGCAACTTGTTTTGATTCGAGAAGATTCAAATCGGATAGGTCTCCTTGCGATTCGAGGGTTTTGATTCAGGTAGATGGTGTGATGTATGCTGGTTGAAGCAGTGAAATTGATGGATACCGCAGGACCAAGGTTCTGGAGAAGTTGTTCTCGGGGTCGGAAGCTATGTTCTTGCTGTTAATGAGGGGAGTTGGGAGACATGGACAGCGAGGTTTTACCCTTTGATCTGGATCGTCTTGCTTCCCACCAAGTCAAGATACCGAAGGAGATAATGAGCATAGCGATGGCTAAGGGAATGATGAATTCACTGGATAGACACATTATGCCTAAGGGACGAAGTAAATTTTCTGAAGACGAAGTATGATATTTGGCTTTGGAGAACGCCCAGCAAGAAAAGACTCAAGATATACGGAAAATTCATGAGAAAGCGTACACCACAATTCAAGGCGGAGTTAACCTTTCCTAGTAGCTCGATGTAAGCCATGTGAAGAGCATTGTGAGATACTGCGACAGCCTCAACGAATAAGTGCGATGGGGTTTGCCGAGTGCGACGTGAAAAACAACGGCATACTGGGCGCACTGGAATAGCAGTCTCTCGGAAATTCAAATTTCAAAGGCATAGCAGAGACAAAAATGAAAAGTAGAAAGGAGGCGCATGTTTGTTTTCTTCACACCAGTGCGAGAGGTAGTCATTGGCAGCTACAATCGCAACCATGGAAAAGAGTCTTCCTCTCAGCTTAAAGCCTCAGTTGGGATCGAGATTAAGATATCAAGAACGAGCAGTGCTACTCGTTTGATGTTATATAGGTTGTATGTGGGTGTGTTCGCGGTCTATGTCTTAAGCCTGAGGTATCAGGTCCAAAGACAGAGTCTAACGCTTTGCGGTAAGTCCCATGATTACTTACCTTTCTCGATATCACTTCCTCTCTTCGACCTCACACCTTCATCAATCCTCATCCGAACTTCTCAGCCATCACCAAATCATACTATCGTCACCCAAGACGCGCGTAATGTGACCATCAATTGTCGTATGCTGAAAATCTCACTCCAGCACCTCCTGAATCCAGTCGTTATCATCGTATCGCATTCAATGGAACCTTGGAACCACTCAGCATGACCTCTCCACGCGACCGGCCGAGACGAGTCATCATAAATCGAGCTTTAACTTCCACTGAAATTACGATATTGAGCAAGGAAACAAATAACATGCTTCGAGCCGAATCCAATGCGTCGCCAGTCCCGCCAATAGGAAATGCTCTAATGATATTAAAATCCCAGGTATCGTATAATATATAGTCCAACTTCCGCACTGCTTTTCTTAGCATCATTTACCGTTCACAACGCGATAGTGAGTGTCAGTATCCCTGCAAAAATTGTTTTCCCCATATTATGACAACCTTTGAACGCTGGCTCTTTTGGAGGGAGATCTACCGCTAATGAGCCAGATTCGAATCGTCAGCCGAAGTTGCCATACTTTCTCTCGTACTTGTGACAGTCGGAGTCCCAACTTCGTCTATGCAGAGGCCTAGAGTTCTAGATTCTCTATTTCTGGAGGCGCACAATTCCACTCATTCGGCTGCATCTCAATATCTACGACTTGGCCAAGTTCCCGGACATGACTCGTGCCGACATGAACTCTCCTGCGAGCCCGGTCACGCAATATGGACAGTATTGAAGGATTCGATCATTTCCAAGTAGACGCGTTATGGCTCGGAATTTCTGCCATAAAGCCTTTGGCCATTGTCGAGGTTACTTTTCTTTCCTTCACGTCGCTCTTTTCGATCATGCTTTGCACGTGATCATTTCCCTTCGTTTCAATCATGAAGCAGTCATTCATTACCGTCACTTGTTTGCTGGCCTTGGCGTCATGTTCTCCGCAGTTTGGTTCTTGGGGGGCATCGTCTATTGGTGGGGTGAGTGGCTTCTGCTATGTCAACTTTTTCTTCCTGATTTCATACTCGAATATATTGTTCAAGCTCTCCAGCATATTTTCTATTTCAATTGCATGTGTCCGAGGCTAAATATATTCTCCTTGATGAACATCGTCTCTCGCTCGTCATAATCTTCAACGCGGCAGTAGACCGGGCTCGACAGTTCTTGCACAGACTGTCGTTCCTGATGAAGCCATTCAAGTCCTTAAGCCTGACACTTTGGTCCAGCCTCCTGCTAGGCCATCTCCCACATCTCCACAACACCCTCGTGAAGATGGGGGTAGGAATTCTCCTGCAAGGCCATCCTTCAGCTCTGCACGTCAACCACCTCAATCGAGACCTCCCCCGTCCCAACCCCCACCGCATTCGCAGTCGAGGCCTCCACCCTCGCCTACTTCTTCGCAATGGAGACCTCAAACGTCACCAACGCACTCTCAGTCGAGGCCTTCCCCTATACCAACTCATTCACAACCTAGGCCTTCGCAGACACCTTCACCCAGACCCAGAGAAGGTGAAGATAGGCCGCAATGGAACCCAAAGGTATTGGAAGATACTTCCCAAGTAGCTCTCAACGGAACATAATGCTTTCATGCCTATATGTTCAAACCTATTCATAATGCACACTTCGAACACAAGCGAATTCGAGCTGACATTTTTAAGCCCGCTTCGCAGTCTCAACAACATCCAAATCAGCAGCCAACTCGTCAGCCACCACCACAGAGTACGCGTGCACCTCCGACTCGTGAGCCTGAGCATTCTCGCCCACCCCAGCAGCTCTCCTCGACCCGTCCAAGAGAACCGCCACAGAGTACTCATCAAACTCAGCCTCAACAGACTCATAGCCGGGAGCCCCCTCAGCCTACGCGCTCAAATCCACCTCCGTTTTCAAGCACTCGACCACGTGAGCCACCTCAATCTAGTCATTCAAATCCTCCCCCCTATTCTACGAGTCGGCCACGTGAACCTCAATCAACTCATTCAAATCCTCCTCCTTTTTCATCTACTCGACCACGGGAACCGCCGCAATCGACGCACTCGAATCCTCCTCCTTTTTCAAGTACTCGACCACGTGAACCGCCTCAGTCTACGCATTCAAATCCTCCTCCCTTCTCGACTACTCGGCCACGCGAACCTCCTACTTCCAGTCATTCATACACCCCTCCATTTTCTAGCACTCGACCACGAGAACCACCGCAATCAACGCACTCAAACCCTCCTCCTTTCTCGAGCACTCGGCCTCGTGAACCACCTACTTCCACTCCATGGACCCGCAACCCACCTCCTTCGAGCACTCGACCCCGTGATCCTCCCCCTTTTTCTACTAGCCGAACCAATTGGCCGCCGCCACAGCCCACGACTCGTCCCCCTCCCAAAGCAACTGTCACTGTGACCCGTCCGGTTCCAACTCGATCATCCACGCAAACACCTCGAGGACCTGGTCAAAGTGGTTCAGGAAGCACAACTCGGCCAACACTCACGCAGACAAAGACTATTCCACGGCCGATTACCACACCAAGAAATAGTACTCCCAGAGGTCCACCACAATCGTCATCCTCGCCAAGAGGCCCTCCCGGCTGGGAGACCACAAGTTATAATGGACCACCACCAACGTCTATAACCAACCCCTGGGATACTTCTTCTACCCGTACATGGCCGCCATGGCAACCAGGTTCAAGCACTCCCAGGCAACCACCGAGCACTACTCGAACTTGGCAGGGCACTACTACTACACGACCTTGGTCCACCACTCGTCCCCCATGGCAATCAACCACCCGTTCTCCTTGGCAAACAAGTACACCTCCACCCTGGCAATGGCTGCCTGCT
This sequence comes from Venturiaceae sp. KMAF11, assembly GCA_023078705.1. Taxonomy (NCBI): domain Eukaryota; kingdom Fungi; phylum Ascomycota; class Dothideomycetes; order Venturiales; family Venturiaceae; species Venturiaceae sp. KMAF11. The sequence goes on from JALGOQ010000008.1 coordinate 1,236,535, forward strand.
ACAACCAAAGCACCACCTTGGGAAGGATCTGGTGGAAGAGATGAGTGCAGATGTCAAGTATTCAATTGTCCAAGACGTGGAGCTGACGTAAGCATATCTATCTCTGTCTGATGATCCTTGTCTAACTTGTTCTCCTAGGCATGCTACTGTCGACGCGAAGCAGAAAGGCAATGTTATAGAGATTGGCAGCGCGGCAATTGTGGTGGGCGGCCACCATATATCGAGGTATGAAACACTTTGTCTTGTTTACCTCTTTCTGTTGCTAATGACCTTGATTAGGATTGCTCGAGTTGGGAGACCTACAATCCAGGCTATGATTATCCACCTCCGGTCCAGACAATTTACACGATCACAAGCACGTATGGTATATACCCATCGATTGGCATCACCTTTAATCCCATCTTTGGTCCCACTGCAACGACGGAGACTATTATTTATGTCACCACGGCGTAAGTGAATAGCATCTATTGACCTTCTCTGCAACAAGCTGATATTACGAGTAGCCCTGCGTACACCCCATTTGGAGACCAAAACCCTTATTCCAACTATCCTGGCTATCCGTATGCCACATATTATCCTGAACCAGCTCCACCACCTCCACCATTCTATCAGCCCATCACCATCACTGTCACATCCGCGCAAGAGCAGACCACGGTCTATGTCACAGATCAGCAAACATTCACGTCAACGATCACTGACTTTATTACGTTGACCACTGAAACTGTATTGATGCCAGAGACTGTCACTGCCACGGAATTCGTCCCCGATCCAGCACCAACGGATCCAGGCCAAGACCCAGGTCCTGTTGTTATTACTGTTACGCAGTATGACCCTGCGCCTACTGGAGATCCTAATGCACCTTTCGATCCCAATGCTCCCCCAGTTGATCCAAATCAGCCTCCAATTGATCCTAATCAGCCTCCAGTCGATCCTAACCAGCCACCTCCAGTCGACCCGAATCAACCTCCACCTGTTGATCCAAACCAACCGCATGTTGACCCTAATCAGCCACCGTTCGATCCAAATGCGCCAGCGGCAACACCGCCCGCCGACTTCACACCGACTCCGATTGCGGATCCAACCGAGTTCGTTCCAGGCGCTGATGCTCCTCTCGCGACAGACCAGCCCGTTTTCGATCCCGGCCCAGGTAGTGGAAGAGCACCGACTGTGGTCATTCCTCCAGAATTGCAATCACCATCCACCTGTGGGCCTAATAATCCTTGTGCGCAAACTGCGGATTACTATTGCGATCCTCAGCCTTTGTGCTCGCAAGGACAGAAATGTCCTGGTCTTTGTTTCCCGAAGTTTGGTGGTCAATATTCTCAACCGGATGATGTTCGGCAGGCGGCTTGGGATAAGGCGATGAAAGAGGGTGTTTATAGGGTACAATTGACGGTGAGGGAGATCAGGACACCAGTTCAGAGGGATTTGTGGGTAACAGTTGTTGGTAATGCGACCGAGAATGCCGTGTAAATGGTCATTGGTAACGTACGGTAGAGTACAACGAACGGAGATAGTACTTGAAGTAGTACGACTCAGCAGGTAGCAATTTCATTCGTTGAACACCAGGAACCGTGACGAGGGCAAGAATGTCTCCTCCTGAATCCCTTGGGAGGTGTCAAAGATCCTGGCGACGCTTGTCCGTAGTCTGCCGGCAAGTTTTCACACTTTTAGCTTTCTCAAGCATAACATACTGATCTGTTTCGTTCACTGTACGAATGGTTGGTGATCCAGGATCAAATGTTAAGCAAGCCGCTGAGAAAAATGACATCGTAGGTATTGTGAATTCGATTTGAACAGATTCGGTACCTATCACAAAAGTATGTGTACATGTGACGCAATCGCGTCTGGTAAACACGTCCGGGTAACGTCAAATTCAATGCTAAATAACGGTCATCCTCGTAATATGAGGTGTTCAGCAACAACAATTCGATCTCCATCTCCACCACATCTCATCTTCAACTCCACAACCACGTGGCAATGGATCTCCCGACAGGACCAACAACCGTGGCCACCACTATGACGCCGCGAGGCTCTGATTTCCGTGGATACTGGTTCCATCCAGACGCGCGCACTTGTAAGTCATCTTCGAAGTCGGCGCTTTGGAATTGGTTGATGAACCATTGCTGAACAGGGAGTCGCATCTCGTGTCTCGCCGGTCAAACAGTGACGACTGTCGACCACTTCCAAGGATGCTGCTACACGGATCCGAGTGTACCATGCACAGTCGCGACTGCTTGCTTCTCAAATTCACTTCATCGGAGCGTACTTTGGACTCGTTCCTCGAGCACCATCAGTACAAGTCCGATTCCTTGGTAAGAGGTCTTTCGTTGGAAAACAAGATAAGATGTTGAGACTGACGTGATATAGCGGCAACAATGAATGTCTGGCGCAGGCGATTTACGAGTCCCCCGACAACGGCACAAAGCCACTTCACTTCTGGCTTTGCGATGAGAATGGGCTTGGTAATCGTGTCGTACTGTACCAGACCGTCACTGGTATTATATATCCTCTCGCTCTCTCCACTTCTCACCCATCCTACATGTTAAGCTAACCCTACATACAGTGAACCCAACATCTTCATCAAGCGTAAGCACAGTCGTCCTCACAGCCACAGCTTCAGCTCGTTTCCAGCTCCCATCACAGACCGCACAGACCGGTTCTCCGCTCCCGACTTCTTCCTTGAACCAGACAGAGACCAATGGAATGACCGATCGTGATAATAGAAATCTTGGCATTGGGATGAGCGTTGGTGGGCTCGGTCTGGTCGCGCTCGTCGTCGGTATAGTTTTGCAGTTGAGGAGATGGAGGCGGGAGAGGTAAATGCATGAGTGGAGGATTCGCTTTGGCGGGAGTGAAAGGACTGGAGCGCAATGGGGCATAGATAGTGGACGGCAAGTTTTTCCAGCGGTTTCGAGCGTTCACGTTTGCACAAAGTTCATGGAAAACTGGGTTATTCTGAACAGGAGGGGTAGGATGTTTTCGGGACACCCTGCGAATAATTTCATTGCGATATGTACTCTCTCTGAAGTGGGGGGAGGAGATGATCAATTTTGCAAGAAAAATATTATAGTTACCTAAAACTGAAGTAGCTGAACAACAGAGCAATATGCCAACTTTGCCAAAGATTAAGCAGCCATCAAGCAATGCGAACAAAACACGAACCAATTACCCACCACCATCCTTCTTACAGACAACAACAAACCGCTCACCACCCTCAGACCTCCCACCCGCAAACCTCCAATCAGAATTCGATCCCAACTGTCCCATCAACCACTTGACAGCATGATGACTCTTAGAAATAGCCTTATGCCCGCTCTGAGCCAAATTCACCAACTCCTGAAGCTCAGACTGTGTACGCTGCAGCGTCACTCTCTTATGGATCGCTGGACCGATAACGTAGGATCCTGAAGCGACGCGCCATCCTTTGAGTTTGTAGTTGGATGTTTTGGGGACAGCGGTGTGAGTCGTGTAGCCGCCTGATCGGAGGGAATTCTTTCGAGTTAGGTTTGGTGGGGGGATTGGACGGTTGCTGGCGGAATTGGGTTTATTCACCCGTCCAGACTGTTGTGGTGCTTTCCTCGCTCGTAACCTACCGACCCACCGACTGACAAAGATGCTAGTAGCGAAGAGTTGTGCAATATCTTTACTCGGATCATGCGGTTCCGGGATCCCCAAAGCCTGACGAATATCTCTCATTTCCCTCTGCCGCCTCCGTTCCTCCCTTTGCCGTGCTCTTCTTTCCTCCTCGGCCAGATGCTCCAATCTCCCGACACCCTGCGCGACTTCCTTTTGGATGAACAGGCTTATCATCCCAGTAAGACTATGTAGATCGGCGAGACATGCTCGGACTTCTTGATTCCCCGTGTTTGTCCAGCCGAATCTGTTCCAGAAACCGTGGTGGGTTACGCCTTTGTAGTCATCGAGGAGGCCTTGAACCCTCTTCACGCCTTTTTCACATTGCTTTACTAGGATGTTTAGATCGAGGCGGTTTTGGGTGTGCAGGTGGTTTGATCTGTTGATGATGCTTTCGCGATCTTCTATTAGGTCGGTGCGGATGCTGGTTAGGACCTGAGTGAGGCTCTTGACTTGTGCTGAGAGTCTTTTGAATTCATCTGGGGCGGCATTGAGGGCATTGAGGAGGTTGTTGGCTTGGTTTATTAGTTTGGCGATGCTGAGGATTGTTGTTGCGATGGTGAGAGGGTCGATCATTGTGGATTTTTTTGGATTTTTTTGATATCGTATATCTAAACTGAGAAAATGGTGGATATCTGAGACGATGGAGAAATGGGATTCGGTTGAGTTGGAAGAGCGAATGATGAGATGAAAGGAGACGCCTTATATATCCCAACCATTGTACCTACCTGCTATCACAAGGAGCGCCTCAATATCCACCGTCATTTGATCACAACAGCGGCCTCTCAACGACCACATCTCGTCCTCATTGGCACAAAGGCTCCTTGCATGGTAACTCGCGTAACAGAACCGGAAACACAGCCTCTATCCCCAGGGTGAAGATACAAGAAACCAGTTCATCCCACGATGTAGTACACAAGGTGGTGTGGGGAACAGAGTCCAGCTCGAAGGCTGAGTCGTTCACCGGCAATGATCTGACCGACTTAGGCGATGACGTCGATTACCAATGTATTACCTTGGGCTTGGATTTCTTTGTTTGTGAGCGGGTGAACTGGTGCCTGCGGGTGGAATCTAGTGAGGGGTGAATAGAAGGAAGCGGTCAGTGTCATGATTGAGGCATTACAGGCACGTCTATCGCACTGCCTCAATGGATATCATCGTGTGATGCCGGTGGGAGCAACGCTGAATGTCGCTTTCCGTGGAATTGTCGTGCAAAGAGGGGTAATAAAGGTCATTCTCGGGAGTAGTATTGGAGATGGAGTTGTGAAGTGTGAAGTGTGAAGTGTGAAGTTTGGTTGGAAGGTCAGAGACAAACTCCGAAGAGACTCTATAAACGACTAGCCTCGAATATTGCAATCACCATTTCAACGTTTCTTTTCACTCAACAGACACAAGAAAGCAAGACGGTAGTACTGTACTTCACAAACTATGATTCGCATCACCTTCTATCGCTATACTCTCAAGCTCTAGATACAACGAAAGGAATGTTTTATCCTCCATCACCACGCTAACAGATTGTGATATAGACAGTAAACCTCGTTTTATACACGCCATGCATTCAACGAAAAACCAAGACAGACACAATGAAAAAGAAACGCCGTATAAACGATTCCCAAAATTACAATATTCTCCATATCCATGCAGTGTGCAGATATAATGTGGCAGCTCTTTTCATTCAAATGAGACTGACAAGACGCCACCCAGGAAGCGATGTGATACAAGAAGAAGGCGCTAAGACAGCATATGAGAGATTCGTTGTTGTTTTTCCAAAAATTCCAAAGTCCTCTAATACCCAGCACCTCGATATCTACTATCCACGTCGGGTAGTAGCGGTTGGCGCATCGTTTGGTTAGAGCCGACAGGTCGTAGCGAGTGATTGTCCACAAGGAGATTGTCTCGCGATTCCGCCGTGCGATGGTAGCCGTGGTATGTGGAGTCCTCGTCTGAGTAAGGCGCGAATGTCCCGTCCTTCTTTCGTGGAGGAGAGATGGGATGGGCTTGCACCATCGGGTCTGGGTGCTTGTGGTCGCTTGGATTGAGGAGGAGCGAGTTGCGCGCGTCCAATGGAGTGAGAGTGTCCATATCGCGGTTGAGTTTTTCTAATATTCGGTTAGGATTGTTTCGGGAAGAGGATGGACTCGAAAACTTACCAGCATCCTTGCGGGCTTTGCGATGTGGGTTCATTCTGCAACAGGCAATCAAGGCGTTCACGGCAATGAGAATTGCCAATACGCCGGTAAGAACCGATTGCATGATAATCAGAACAACGCCTGTGATCGTCTTAGGTGTTTGGGAAATACCAAGTTGCTCGACGAAGACCAAGATGCAAAGCACGGAAAGCACTCTCACAATCTGAATGATAATGTTGATCCAGTTTCCAGACTTCAAGCTGTACGGACGAGCCCATAGGAGGAGAATGAGCATGATAGTCTCGATGGCGAGTTGACCGACTGTCTGGACCATACCGTGGCCATCACCTCCAGCAATAACACATCCTTTGGCGAACATGTAGACGATTGCGGGAATGAACATCCACCAGTACCCCTTTTTGAAGCTGTCGTAGAAGATGCTGTATTTGACCCAGGTTTCCTTGTTGTCGTACAACCCGGAAGTATCGCCTTCAAGCTTCTTGTATTTGCGTGCGAGACTCCAAATTCTCCACGAGAAGAAGAGGAGTACAGCAGTGAAGACTGCCAAAGTTCCAGCAGCAAGAGCCTTTGCAGCCCAAGAATCGCCTCGAGTGAATTGGTACACGCAGTACAGGGTCCAGACGCCGTACAGAACAAGGATCAAATTGGTGATCGTCTTGGCCATAATCCACCAGTATCGCTTGCGGAAGCTTGTGAGTCTCTTTGGGAAGGTTCCGAATAGTGCCCAGGTCTCGAGGATGACCTTCAACAAGAGGATGCTAACAATGATTGCCGCTACAACGATAGCGAAGATGAGCAAGACCGTCATGAAAGTGTTGGTCTGAGGAATACTGAGTTGTTCAACGTAGCCTTGGATACCGTGAACAAGCTTCATGGATTTGCTGTCTGCGCTTGTGGTATTGGTTGAGGTTCCACTACCGACAATCGAAGTTCCATTTGTGGATGCAGAGATCTGGCGACGAACGTATTGAGTCCAAACTTCCAATTCGCGCTTAGTTAGTGTGGAATTGCTGTCCGACTGGTAAACGAGAGTTGTGTTCTGCAGTACTTGCACAGAGTTTGCTGTCAGGTTGCCACCAGTCGATTTGCGGAAGTTATCAATAGACACTTCCATTCCCTCCCAAGCGACCAATCCTCCACTGAAACCGAAGTTCTTCGTGAAACTGCGGTAGACTGATGGGTATTGGACGCTGAGCATACCGTTCAAAGCCATGGACTGGAACCATCCCATCACTTCGGTAAATGTAGGACTTGGCGATGCGTTTCCTCCTGAACCAGAACCAGCGCTTGCCAAAGATCCCAGACCAGAGACGACCAGAGCAGCTCCGGCAATACCAGCAGCAATGATTGGGACTGCCTTGGTAGACATAGTTTTTCCATTGCCGACAGTAGATTGTATACACGCGACATCTTGTCCTCCATCAACGGCCATAAGCTCGAGTTTTGCTGTTCCATCAAGATCGGGAACTGAGAAGGCGATGCTGGGAATTTGGTCGGCGAAGGTGGTTGGGATATCCTGGGTACCAGAGGCCTGGAAGGTGCCTTGGGGAACTGTAGTAAGGTCAGATATCGTCAATGTCTCATAAACACACAGAACAACGTACTTGGGCATAACTGATCCACCTTTGTTGCCGCGTCGCACGGATTGAAAGTCCTCTGATAAACCTGGGTTCCATATGCCGAGACAGTCAACGATGCCATGACTTTCTGCTCCTTGTTACTGGTTCCTCCGACGTCGAAGACGACTTTCTGGGTCGCTCTGTTATATTGGATGTTCATCTTGTTGACTTTGATGTCCGAGTCGGTCCCACACATGCTGAAGCCGTTTGTCTGGAGGACATCTGTACCGAATACTCCAACCGGCAGAGCACCAAGTACTAAAAGCGTCGAGACCAAAGGCGACGACCGCCATCTGATCTTCATTGTGGATATGTTTGGCGTTGCGGTCGAAGCCGTCTTTGCTGTTGATGAGATGTCAAGGAAATCTCGAGCCGTGTGACGACTTTCGCGTGTCGTGCAGGTAAGGATGGATCCGAATTGGTGAAGAAAATGAAGATCGATTAAAAGGTGGATGGACAGAGCAGGATCAACCTGTTTCGTGTCGTGGTGGAAGAAATGAGTAAGAGTGAAAATAAAGGGGTATGAAGTCTTTGAAAACGAAGGAGGAGGAGAGGTTAACGAGGGCAATTCAACAGGCCAGACAAACGAATGTGTAGACCTTTGTTGAAAGAGAGAAAGACGAAACGATAGGTGAAGAGGATTGTTGGTGTTCACAGGAGGAGGGAACTCGAGGAGAGAATCTCCTTTGGCGGTGGCTTTGTTTCAAGCCCAGGTTCGCGGCCTGGAGAAGCGAGTTAGTGGCTCAACGGCGCTGAAGATCGCCAGGGCGCTAGGGTAATCAGAGCGTCTAGACAGAGCAGGCAAGATAGTCGGTAGGGGATGGAAACGTCGGTGCGAGGAAGATTCTGTTAAATATCGTTGTTGTAACAAGATTTCGGCCAACTCGGAGCTGAAATGCACATTCGCCTCTGCAAGCGATGTTTTCTGGTGTCTTAGGCCAAGATTATGCCTGCGGCGACCGACGCCTGTCTATACGATCTCCAACTAATCAGTCAGCTCCTGGCGCGAGGGACTGGGAATGCGCTGGTGCTAGACCTTGCTGCGCCCCATCCGAGAGCTTCGATATTGCTGTCGTCTCGAATCCATGTCGAACATCAAAAGCAGGATCTGGGAGATTGTTGTGACGTCTTTGTACCATCTCATCTACACTCCACTGTCTTCCTTTTCCAGCAGTGATGCTTGATAAATCGACGCAAATAATAATTACCGACACCGTTGAAGCTCTGGGCGATGGGCGCTTGTGGTAATACGAAGAAAGAAAATTGTGAGCTTCGGGTGTCTCCGTTGACACAGCCACAGCATCTGTCCAAAAGCAGGGTCATGTTCCTGACAGTCTATTTTAGGCCTCTATAGTACTCGGATAAATTGACGACTGGTGATGTGCTTATGGTTGCATCGAAGGCACGACAGAAATATTCTCGAAGGATGATGTATACACGATGTTACTCTGCGCTTCCGACGAATTATCGATGTTGTGCTCTGTCGCGATGATCCACTTTGAAACCTGGAAACTTTTCTCTAATCCTCATTGAAAGGTAGTTATTGGACTTCTCTTCTCAGGTGTCAAGAGGGATCATCGACGGCCAAGGAAAGGCTGATCAGCATTCTTTCCGTCAATATTCCATTCTTCGAGATCACCATGACCCGAGCCCAAGGCTCTTTGCCCTCGCCTGAGGTAAATGGCAGAATGTACGGATGAAGGTAGATCAACCAAGAGCATGACGTTTTCATCATAAACTCCATCGATCAAGTTTTCACGAGGATCTGAAATGTCTGCCTTCAGACATTATATTCGGACCCTATCAATCTAGTAAACTAGCCATCTCATCACGGGAAGATCAGGCACGAACTCGACGGATTGAAATATCGTCGCTAAACCACTCAACCTGCTACTGACCATCCAATCGTACCTTACATTCCTCCAACAACTCGTCCACGGCTCGATACACCCCTTTCGACTCAGCCTGCCTCATCATCCCATCAGCTCGTTTCTTCACGAGACTATCTGGATGCCACCGATTTCTCTCGAACTTCATCTGCTTCTGCAAAGCTTTCACTTGATCCAAGTCTGTTCGCGGACAGAGTTCGATCTTTGGCGTCCCAGCAGTGTTGATTGTGACTGCTGGTTGAATATCAAAAGCCAGGAGGAAGAAGGTGGTAGTATTAACTTCGATATTCTGCTCTTCCGACAGACGGACGCCGGCTTTGATATCAGGGGGCTCAAGGAGGGCCGCTGACGAAAGATCCTTTGTCGGGTATGGTATCGAGGAAGCAGTGGCAGGAGTGGTTTTCCACTTCTTGACATAAACCTCGTAAGCTTTCTTGGTCTCTTCGCGCTTCTCTTTCGAATATCGTGGTTGGTTCCGTTGTCTAGGAGCCTCGTCTCCCCAAGTCTGATCGCTTCCGTCGAACTCGGAATACATATATCGTGGTGGAGATTGTTGAAAATATGATTCGTATGCGGGATCTGAAAAAGAAGGGGGCTCATCTTCGTCATCATCAGTCTCCCAGCTTGGGTACCCATGGCTCTCTTGTTCAACGTCCTCTATATCTATGCCCCGATAGCTATTCCGAGGTGGATAATCGTATCCACCAAACCAGGAGTCATCATAGTCTTCCTCCTCCTCTTCCTCATCATCCTCCGCTCCCAAAATCGAAGGGCTATGTGGAAGGAAGCTGAAGTAACTTTCAGCATGTCTACGTTGCCTAATCCGTCTCCTTTCTTCATCAATCTCCCTCCCTAACCGCTCTAATTCGTATCTCACCCTTTCCTCATGCGCTGCCTTGTCTCTCTCCAAAGCAAACCGATCTCGCTTTACCTGCTCTTGTGCTTCCCGAAGTTTAGTCCATTCTTGCTCGATACTAATTCTCGACGGCAAAGGTAGCAACGCCGGTTGGTGCTCTATTGCAGGTTGACTTTCACCGCGGGTCCTGTCTGAATGTCTTCTGACAACTCGTGTCGGAAAGGAGCGTCTGCGCCAATTCTTTTGTTTTTTGGGACCTTCAGGGGGCACATGTATAGGTCCATTGTGATGTTGGTAGGGAGGTGGATAGTCTCCCTTTCCTCCTACCACGGTGTCAACCCATTCCTCTTAATACCAACCTGTGCATGATACTAACTTAATTCAAAAAACCGATCAATAGAATGCCTTTGCGATTCATGAAGCGGAGAATGGCTAGACCGCTCTCGGCGCGGAAACGGCCAGTCGTGTGCGAATGAAGTCTGTCTGTGGTTCGGTTCTTGATGAGCCCTCTTACTATAGGGTTTGCTGGTGTTGTCGGTGCGCTCCTCGGAGTGTTGAGGCTGTGTATCTGCTGTGTCTCTCCTCTTTCGCTTTTGCTCTGGTGTAGGGAAATGTGGATCGGACTTTGAAGCAAATCTACTGCTGGAAGCCATGCTGCTGCACCGAACCGACCACGACGTTTGGTCTTGCCACAGCCCAAAGCATGCAGAACTGAACAGCAAATTGTAAAAATTGAGAAAAGGCAGACCGAGAAAAAGACTTCAACAAATGCGAAAGAGTAATCAGCATCCACAAAAGACAGAAGCGTTATCCCCTACAAATCGCCAGCAATTCCAACACCTCCCAACCCATCCAAGTTTGCTACCCAGACAACCTCCTTCCCCATCATCTCATCAAGTAACACAACACGCCGCCCTAGGCCAATTCTCCGAACCGTATACCAAGTTCTTCACGGATCGACGTACCACAAAAACGGTAGCCGAAGGTTGCCGACGGGAACGTGCAGAACAAAAAGGGAAAATGGCTCACCGTATCACCATGCACGCCAATCGAGGCTGGACACGGATTTTTGGCTGCCAAGCCTAAAGATGGAGCAAACGGGCAATGTTCTATCAATTAAATAGTGTATTTTCTGTGAGTTAGGTAATTTCTCCTTGGGTGGAGTTCTGCTTATTCTACAACCTGTCAATAAACACGACGACGCTTTTTGCCAGCAATCCAGCAGAGAACTTGCGCGCCACCAACGCTCTCCTTCCTCAAACGGTGTTTTTATAGATTGTATAGTACCCAACACATTCCCACGGCCGCATGTCTTCTACTCGTCGACTGCGTCCTCTTCATCCAATTCCTCATAGCAACTTGACAATTGCACATCAGCTGTGAACTCCTTAGCCGCAATGTTCATCTTAGTCTTCTCAACCCAACTCCTTGGAGCCAACGCCAGTTTGTCATCGATCTGGACAAGCTTTGACAGCTCAGTCCTCTGCACGATGCAGTGGACAGTGCTTAGTCGCTCGGCCAAATTGGGATCTTCACAAATTGGCCGCACAAGAGAGCGCTCTCGGTTTTCGATGATATTGACGTCAACGGTTTTGAGGGCAACGAATCGGTAAACATGAACGACCTTTTCTTGCCCGAAGCGGTGAGCACGACGAATAGCTTGAAGCATCTTCGATTCGTAACCGTATTGATTTTGAGCATGGAGAGGAGAGAGGAATATGATGTGATTTGCATTCGTCAGATTGCTGCCACAATTAGTATCAACTCGAAAGAAGGGGGAAAGAGCACTTGCAGCCCAGTAGCGTGATCGCCATTGAGATTCATGATGAGCACCTTGTCCTGCTCTTTACCAGAGGTCTCCTTAAATCCTTCGATCTTGTTGAGAAGATCTTGCTCGTCCTCGTAGATGGCAACGTAGGGTATATCGTGGTGCTCAAAACAATCAGCTGCATCGCTCATGAGGCCATCACCTGGAACAAACAAGATAGCTTGATCCTCCGGAGGCAAACAATCGAGCAACTCCGCAATGTTGTCGAGCTTTGCTCCGAAGCTTCGACCCATAGGATGGTAGTCACTATCGAGATAGTCTTCCACAGACTTCACACAACGCTGATCCAATTCCGCCTCACAGCCATCGACGAGGCAGTTGTTTGCAGAGAGCGAATCCTCTAGGCACGACAAACACGTTGTATGACCACACGTGGAGACGAGTCTCAGCTTTGAGAGCGAGACCAGATTTTGGCACTTGTCGCATGTGAACGAGTCTGGATTGTCCTGTAGCAAACGAATGGCCTGGACGAAGCGCAGAGATCGGGTCCTCGAGGTTAACTCTCGGGCATGTGGACGCAACTTCAAGATGGTATCTTTCATCTTGAGAAGTGCATCCTCAGAAGATTTGATCTTGAAGAATACATCTGGCTCATCTGCGTGCTTGGCTGGCGATAAGAGACGGCGAAGGACAGCAGCAGCTTGTCTATCCGAGACTCTCTCCCTCCTGGCATCGGCGATGTACTGGATGATAAGAGCCTTAGCCTCAACATCATCCACTGGCTCTGTGCTCCACTTCGCGAACCGTTCTTTAGCCTCGACGTTCTTATGCTGCTTTAGATGCTGGGCCAGTTGCAACAGCGAGCGAATATCAAGTTTCAGGCTCTTAAGCTGGCCTTGCCTAAGTGATATCAGGTCATCAAAGCTGTCGGTATCACCGCTTGAGTTGAAGGCTGCAGCACTTCTCAGCAGTGCATCTTCAGCGTCCCTTGCTTCTTTGATACTTTGGTTGATTTTTTCCTCCCGGTCTGAGCCATGATTCACAGATTCGCGAACACTCATATCCGCAGCTTGAAGGTACTGCGACAACTCCTCGTACACAGCCCGGTGGGCGGGCACCAAACGCACCGGCTTGAGTATGTCTAGTATTTCGATATGCCCGATCTCGGCATCGTTCTGTCGAACGAATGTATCTAGGAAATTCTGAGCGTGCTTATGTCGATGTAAGTGCCAATCAGAGGAATGCAGTTCTTGGAAAGATTGGAAAAGTTCGGACCTGCTCAAGTCCTCGCGAAGTGACTTCAATTTCTTTTCTCCGAGAAGGTCTGGTACAAACGCGTCGATGCCTAGATGTACACCAAGGAGGCCAGCAATCGCTTTGACGTCGACAAAGTCATCGAGTGCCGGAGTCCCTGACAGAATCCAACGTTTATCGGCTTTTAGTTGCATTACTGAAGCATATGCAGCAGTGCGTTCGCTTCCCGAAAGCTTGTCTGCCAGGAGCGCATACTCATCCACAAGCAATCGGTCGAAATGAAAAAGATGGAATGGAGGGTAGGCAAGACCTTGCCATCCAGCTGAAGTTGTACCAGACGCGTTCTTCAAGTCTCCTCGCGGCCTTTCCAATTCTATCTTATCCATATCGAATGGCAAAGCCTTCTTGGACTTGTTCCCAGATGCAGCGTACTTTGCACCCTTCACGCGCCGAGATGGAACTGCAGCCTTGAACCTCGCATCCTCGCAGTTTGTCTTGAACTGTTGTTCTCGATCTTTTGCAAAAGTCGGGATATCCTTGGCCTCTCTCAATGAAGATATGGCGTCTGGAATCGATGTAGATGCGTATTCCAACCAGGTTTTGAACTCTCGGCCACCAGGATTGGGGTGCGGCAGGGCGGTGAAGAGAGCCAACTGTCCAACATATGCTTCGTGGAGAAGGACTTTCCAAGAGAGGATGATAATTTTCGCTCGGAGAAACTGTAGCATCGAATATTTTTTCCATTCTGCTTGTGTAGAAATAACTAGCACGGTTCCTGGAAGATTATATCTGTTTGGGAGGAATTTAGTCGTCTCGTCTCTCCATTGCTTGATGAGATGGGGAGGGGTGACGATCAAGGTCGCTTGCAAATTGACCAACCCGTTGGTGATACTGGGTCTATTGGCCTGACTCTGGTCTGCAAAACCAGCGTGTATCAAAGCCAGACTTGTGACAGTCTTGCCGTAAGAGGGCTGATCTGCGAGTACTCCTCCCTTTATCTGGATGCCGGCCGTGGCTCGAACCTCTGCTTTCCATCCTAGCTTGGGATGCACCGCCTCCTCAATTTCTTGGCACTCAAATGAAACCCCGAGCTCTTGTGCTCTCATCCAAGTTAAAGAGCGCAGCTGCTCGGGCCTCAAGTCGAGCTTCATGCCGTCTATCTGGTGGTGTGGAGAGTCGTGCTTGTTGCTTCGTAGATGGAATCGGGGGAACTTCATGACTGCTCGCTCAACGAAATTGCTATCCAACCTCCACTTGACCAGAGGTTCTGTGGATGTTGCCAGCTTCAGTTTGGCTAACGCACGATGTGCCAGGGATAGATTATTGACGCCAACCTGTATCTCAGCTAGTCCCATGGCGTCGATATTGGTTAGGAGGCAGTATGGAAGTGGCCTATCTTTTAGCAAGCGCTCGTAAGAAGCTGCGGCCAGACGATCTTCCTGGACAACCAACTTGATTGTAGTCCTCGGATCTTTCTTGGTCGTTCTTGCTAGATCTTGTCTCCAGCGGAGTGCTGGTGGGGCCGGACTGCAAGTCTCACACCCCAGAGACAGGTCGACCTCAACACTCATCCAATCGGCGAGATTGTCAAGCAGGCTACCATCTCTGAGCGGCCAAGCGAGGTGGCTGTAGAAGTATCTATCATTCATAGCTACACTTCTAACACCTCTCCAACTTGTCAGGGTGGTAGATGGCGCATCAAAACGGACAGTAAGCACCTTTTGAGCTTTCAAGCAAGAGTTCTTGTGGTGAACCCGCTGCCTCTCATTTAGACGATGGTAGTCAATATCGCCTCCGGAGATCTCCAAGTGAGCTTCCTTAGGGTCAGTCCAGAATCCGTGCTCGTAGACTGGGATAGATCTAATGTTGTTCTCAAACTGCTCCCAAGGTCGCCATTCGGAAGCAGCCGTTGCAAAGACTTCTCGGGTGTATATGGGATTAGCCTGACGCTCATGATTATCAGAGAATACAAAATGGTCATCTGCTTGTATTCCGATGGGATCTGGGTCCATGAAAAAGAACATGTCGTGGCGTGGAGTTGATAAATTGTCTGGTGTACGTTTATACAAACTGTTGTATGCTGTACCACAATCAGGAAGAAGCTTATACTGGCCGCGAAGATCACTGTGGAGTGTCGAGTTGTTCTGTACACCGATGTCCAGAATTTTACAAACAGTCTCATCGGCATAGTCAGATAGGCCTAGTGTCGCTCGCCAGCTCGGCTGGCTGCTTTGCCCTGAGATTGAGACTTTTGTCTGGCGAGTCGACGGAATCCACCAAGCCAATTGGAAGGAGTCTTTCTCCGAAGGGACTTTGCTGGTTGAGCGGGCGATTGGACGTCCGAGGAGACGACGGAGTTTCGAGTTAGCTGGTAACATGGGTGAAGGCTTGACGAAGAGTATCCATTCGGGCTTCTCTATGAGCCTCAACTCCAACCTAGCGTAGGCAGATTCGTAGCATATGTGCCAATGCTCGCCTCTGCGGAATCCGTAGAAGACCAATTGTTCTTCCGCAGCCTCCTTGACAGCTATCAAATACTGCTTAGAAACGTCTTTGTCCATGGTCGCCTCTAGTTCTTCGAGGTCTTTCACCGGGGCCTGCAGTCGAATGCGAAGTGGGAAATTCGAGCGCCATCTTGACACGAATTCGTGCGGTGTCAAGCGGGTCGAGCGCTTGATCGAGTTGCTATAGTCGTGCTTTGGATTTCCAGCACATTTTCGACAGGCCGTGTGTTCACAGCTCCTACATACTTGGATATCGTGGTTGGATATGAGAGTCTGTGCTTCACAGGGGCACTTTCTTGAGCTGTTCCGTGCATCGCGTAACAGTTCTGCTGGAATTGAGATTGTAGTCACAGACTTTTGGTTGAACTTTCTTAACTCGCCAGTGCTTGCGATTTCTGCCGTGAGGGTGGCGGCTGAGCTGAGTGTGGGCGCGAGAGATCTTTGGACAGGAAGCTTCTTTGCAGCTACAATCAATGCGCCTAGTATCGCGGACCCAACGATTGTCGAGCTCATGGCATTTCCAGCCAAGTCGCGAAGTTCGGCGTCTGTTTCTGAAGTAAAGATAAGCTCGTCAATTGGGATTCCTTGCAACTGTAGGGCATGCAAGCCTGTGAGCGGTCCAGCTCGATCTGTCAAGTATGGAATTCCACTAGGTGTGAGACAGCCCGAGATGCCGAGTGGCGCATTATCCACTCGTTCAATACTATATGATTGTTAGTATTGGACATTCATTCTCAAGAGGGTAACAGCTTACTTCTGCGACAAATCGATCACACGAGTCTTGAATCGAGAATCAATCAGATCTAGTTGTGCTCTTTTCAGGTGGCAGATTTCGATAACGTCTGTTTCTCGATCGACTCGCCGCCTTATCCATCGAATGTCACAGTGTTCTGGGAGAATCATCATCACAGGCTTCCTCAGGCCTAAGCGGTCCTCCAATCTCACAGCCAAATGCCGGCCTCGACAAGCTTCCCAGCTCGTGTTCGAACCACCAGTATCCCGGCTTGACCCTTGACTCCGTGCAAGTAGAGTAATCTGCCGAGGATCGTCGGCGGAAAGCAGGAATGTAGGCAAAGAAGAACTTGCTCGTCTTCGAAACGCTACCATCAGCTCTCGCCATTTGGCCAGCTCTTGTGATTTAGCATTCTTGTACACCTTTGTGTCGAGGCAGAGCATGTACTTCCTCACTCGTGTTTGTGGAAGATAAAAGTCTTTCGTATCAACTTTCACGACCTCAGTAGCATACCCGATTCGGTCAAAATGTCGCTTGAATTCTGTCCAAGCCTCGTCCTTCTCAACATTTTCGAGGATGACAATCTGTGGACGGGCCCATTCGGTGTACCGCAGCACAGCCATAAATGTATCTTCCGATTCTCCCTTTCGTTCGCCGAAGCCGTTGACTTGGGCCGTATTCAAGGTGCTGAAATCAACACAGGAGCTCCCGGCAATGAGGACGTGGATATCTCGAGGTACGTCTACTTCGGCTCCATAGGCTGTGATACCTTTCATCTGCTTGTCGTCGTCGACGTACAGCTCCGTGATATCGCGAAAGAGCAGGTTGGGATGGAAATTGCGTTCGATGTAGGCTTGTTTGAAAGCCTCGATCTCAGCCGAAAATATGTGCTCGACATCTAAGTTGCCTGAGTTCAAGTCGTCTCGAAGGCATTGCTGGACAAGTCGTAGAGCAAGGAGAGGCGACTCTGTACCGCTGCACATCGTCCCAACCTTCAACTTGCCATCCTTAAGAAAGTCAATGGCTTGGTCTAGGCCGTTATCCAAGGCCTTCTTCGTGATGTCCAAGAAGATGTCTTGGATGTCGGTCAAAGGCGGCAGATTGAGGTCAAGATCGCGCTTCGAAATTCTCGGTTTTGATTTCGTTGCTTGGGAGGCTGAGCTATTTAGTTTCCGTTTCTTGATTACTGGCTCAACAATGATTTCGATATCCTCATCGCTGAGTTTTGGCTCGTCAAGTTCATTGTTGTCTTCGGGTCCATCCAATCGAACAGAGTCGCTGTCGGTCACCGGATGGTCACTTTCACCCAGCTGATCGTCGTATTCCTCTTCAGCTTCACTTTCATTGAAATCTTCGGAATCCGAGGCTGCTTCCTCCATCTCTTCGTCCGATACTTCGCTGAGTGGGGAGGTGAGCACATACGACCGCCGTGCTGCGCGTCCACTTTTCCTGACGGTCGGTAGCTGGCGATTAGTATGCTTGGGTTGAACTTGTGCTGGAGCTGCTGTCGGTGTCTTCGTGGGATTCGTTGCTTGTTTCCTCGCTTTCATTTTAGGTACAGCTTTCACACGGGCCTTGTTAGTAGCGGAAGGCGGCGATGATAATGCTGTTTGTGACTTCTGTGGTACTGGGAAGGAAGTCAGTACATTTGTTTTAAGTGAGAAAGCCAACGTTAAGCTTGGATTCTAACAATGAATCAGACAAGCAACGCGCTGCCGCCTTCGGATACGCTTTGCTAAAGCAAACAATGTCAGGTGCCGAAAACTTACTCAGAACGCAGTCCAGAAGGCGGGCTCCTGGAGGCGGGGAACACTCATTGAAGACTTCCATTAATGCGTCTCTTTTTCTCTTGCCCGTGGTTGGAGGAGGTTCTTCTCGCGCCGAAGGCTTGAAGTACTTCTTGATAGAGTGCAACATTGTCATAACCGAGTGGATTGCTCAAGCGTTGATGCCGAGCATTGACAGGGAAAAAGGATGCAATGACATAAATCGGTAGTGAGAGAAGTATTCGCAAAGCATGTATGTTCCAGGGTGAGAGGAAAGTTACGCGACGCGTTCGGCTCTAAAATTTAAGTGCAGTTGCAATCGGGTAGTCCCGTGCATTGTGCAAGCCACCATCTAAGTGGACGCCATCATCAGTATGAGCTCACTTCCTTGATTTTCCAGATGATAAGTAGTAAGTAGGTGTAGTAGTCTTGCATGTCTGCTCGAAGTGTCTGTCGCTTCTACAGCATGTCTTCCAACATAGCCTCCGCGCCCTTCTCCAGGGCAGTGGTGAGTGCCATGCGCAAGCTGTGAGAATTTCACCATGTAAAGGAGATCCGAGCCGCAATACTGATTGTTTACCAGGTACCCTGAGAAGCTGGCCGATAAGAGCTGGGATAATACAGGATGTGAGTTGTCAATCAATCGATCAAGCATTGTACCCTGGACTAACAACCTGAAGTACTGCTGGAAGCCCCATTCGACCCTCTTCGCAGGCAGATGAACTCAGTCCTGCTCACTGTCGATCTCACGAAAGCTGTCGTCGACGAAGCAATCGAACGCAATGATTCCATAGTGGTCGCCTATCGTCCGTCCTTCCTTCCAGTCCTAAACCATCATTGCCGCTTCTGACAAGCTTCTTCCAGATCCTATCATATTCAAGGGACTTAAATCAATTACATTGGACAACAGCCAGCAGCAGTCTTTGCTAAGGCTAGCCGCTGAGGGAATCAGTGTATGTATTTAATTACAGACGTCATATTTGGAAAGTTTTTAATTTGGACATCTAGGTCTACAGTCCCCACACAGCACTGGACGCAGCGCCTGGCGGAATTTGCGATTGGCTCGCGGATATTGTTACAGGAACACCAGTCACCGCCACAGAAGATCAAAAGAAGGAGGAGGATAACGAGGAGGAAAAGTTGGCAGACGAAGATCCATTCGTAGACAAGAAAAGGCCTGTCTATCTGTTGCAGCATCATCCTTCACACAGAGATGTGATTAAGGACGCAGATTTGAAATTGTAGGTCTACATTTTATTCATCTACCTGTTCATTTCAACGCTGATCAACGTTACAGGGGAGCAACCCGCCATGCACGTAGTCCTATTCAAGCATTGGATTTCCCAGACATCCCGGCTGCTGGCATGGGACGCATAGTACGCTTCAACGAGCCACAACCACTCTCAGCAATAATCGAGAGGGTCGCGCGAGGCGTAGGTAATCCAAAAGGATTCCCAATTGCCATACCGCAGGGCAAGTCCGTGGAAGAAATGTCAATCCGCAGCATCGCCATCTGTGCCGGCAGTGGTGGCGGTATGTTCGCAAACGTCAAAGACGTTGACCTCCTGTTCACCGGCGAGCTCAGTCATCACGAAGCGCTTGCAGCAATTGAGAAAGGACAGTGCGTCATAACATTATTCCACTCGAATTCAGAACGAGGTTTTCTACACAGCGTTCTCAAGGCACAGTTAGAAGAGAAAGTAAGGTCGGAATGGGAGGAGGTACGGAAAGCAGAGCAGGCCAAGGATGGCGTGAGTGAGGAGCTTTTCGAAGCGCTGGATGATGCATACGTTACCGTGGAGGTCAGTGAACGAGACCGAGATCCATACGGCTTGGTGATCTCGAGAGTGGGCACCTGAGTGAGACAGGAAGTCACGACCAAACCTACCATCCAGTCGCCAAAACTCTTTGCCTCGCAAAGAACATCCTGTCCCAGAAAACCGATTTGTCAAGAGCCCAATGCGCATCGATTTTGGAGCATCCTCCTTGCTGCCATAGCCAGCGGATGTTGCCTTGGAGCAAGCGGTCCTCATAGCCCTCAATTCGAGAACTGTGGTTAGCGTCCACTCAATTTTCAGTGTCAGCGACGAGCTATCGTTAGGAGAAAAATGTGGCCCAAACCATTCTACTTCTACAAGGTCGAAGGAGAGGAGGATGAATTCACGGGGGTGGTTGAAAATATCTTGACAGGAATTTACCACCCACTTGTTCAATGATATAATCTGAAGATCATTCCGGCCACTTTTTTCCCTTACTGATAGGACGAGTTCTTCATAAGAAGCTCTCTCAGACGTGATGCTTAATCCAGCCTATCCTCATAGCCTTGAGGTGTGCCTGTTAATCTGGCATCCTGACGCGAGAAAGCGTGGGTCATGTTCGGCGGTGCTGGTAGAGGCCGATGCTGAGAGGGAGGTGTAATCACCAACTCTGCTCAGAAGTAAGATTGTAAAAAGGTTTCTAATTCTTATTGTCTCCTTCAACACCTGATCCTTTCCCAGTCATACCTAATTTTAGTTCATTCTCGAATACTCATCAATTATCACCTTCTAACATCCTCTAGGCACTAGGACCTGCCTTACCAGCATTGTTAAGCATCATAGCAAGCCTCTTTTGTCTCAGTTCTTGAGGACTTAATTCCGGCTCCGGCGGTGAGATATTATTCGCACCAGACACCTCATCTGCAGATTTTTCCACAGTCTTTTCCTTACCCTTGCTTTCATAGGCAGGTCCAACAGGGCACGAATCCGCAGCCTTACCTTTGCTAACATTCAAGGGTGGAGGCTTACCACCACAAGTTTGACATTTTCCCGGCATGGGTTTCCGCATAGCATTTGGTTCGGTAGGACCGACTTCTCGGCTGTAATCTATTCCGACTGGGATGTCGTGATAACAGCCCATGTATTGGTAGAGGATGAGAGGGTGTCGCTTCCCGTCGGGCCCCATGTTTGGTGGATAATCTGCGAGTCTCCTGATTTGGACTCTAGGATCCGCCGGTGGTCGTGGTCGTGGTGGTTCTGGTTCCTCGTCGAACTCGTCGTCAGAGTCACCATACTCTTGTGGAAGGGGAACAAATGGCTTTGGAGGTCCGCTTCCGCTGCTACTTGGACCTGAACGACTACCACTAGGACCGGCTCGACTACCACTAGGACCAGCTCGACTACCAATAGGACCAAAACGACTTCCACTCGGCCCCGGCCTATCATGAATCGTCTCCCTCTGCGTCCATTCACCCCTAGGCAGCGACATATTCCCAATCATAAACCCCCTCCTCCTCAACTCATCCTCCTGCTCCTTTAAAAACTCACACCGACTCCTCTTCAACAACTCAACCATATCCCTATCATCAACCTCCCACCTATCCTCCAAACTAACACCCCTCATACTCTCTTCCATCGCCCTCTCAAACTCATCGTCCTCTTGTTTCTTAGCCCGTCGTGCATAATCATCCGCACTCGCGGCCATGGCGGCGCGGAGTTGTGCTTCGGATTCCAAGTCAGCTTGTTTGTTGTAGTCAGTTGCGCTGGCTGCTAGGGCGACGCGCATGGCTTCGTCGTCGGTTTGTTTGTCGAAGCACGCGGGACAGGGGTAGGGATCATCGGTTATTTCTTCTCTGATTTCACAGAGCGAAGCGTTTTCGGCTTGGGCTTTTTCGCAGCGCTCTATTGCGTCTTCGAAGGGTTTGCGGCAGCCGCACGTGTGTTGGAATACTGGGATTACGCAAATGGCAACCGATTGTTTGTTGTAATTCTGTGTCGGCGAGAGACTTGACTTGGTATGGACAGGGTTGGAGGGCGGCAGAATGGAAAGTGAAAAGCAGAGAAGAGAAGGTTGTGTAGATATTTGTATGTTTCGTAGACTCCAATGGCAAGTCACCACGCACAACTAGAATCAGTTGTCTACCACTCGCACAAAGCCATCCTCTGATCCATGGCAGAGTCACAAACCAACCTTGTAAGAACCTCTAAAGGATTGCCTATCCAGCAAACCTACGAACATGCCAAAAGCGTAGCTCCTTAGCAATGCAAAACTATGGAGTCACACTACAGCTCTTGGTCAGAGATCTCGTCTTCAGCTCCAGTTGACGTGAAGTTCCAGCCGGCTGTTTTTCGTTCCATCTAAATTGTCAAAAAGGCGATGACTGAGTGGCGTCGGTGAAAGAATCCATTCAAGATGCTGACATTCATGGAATTGGAAAAGATTGTACAGTCAAAAGTGTTTATAATTAAGTAATTACTTCTCTAAAAGATGCTTTCAGCAAAGAACTCCACGCGCATATATCAAATGTAATCGTGAGGTCCAGGCGCCATTGCTGCCAAACCATAGTGTAGTGCCAAAACGCCTTCATTTCCAATTCCTGAGCAAAGCCATCAAAGTTGCAAAGAACCAGCAGACCAGCCCATCCCAGGTAATCGTGAATAGTTGTGCGCCTTTTGAAATCTCAATAAAGAATAACGAGCATCCGAATTTCCCAACGGCAGTTGCGTACATCCGACCAAATTGCTGTACGAGCATCCGACCGGATTGCTGTGCGACCAACCAAACCAAATGTTGCTGGAATTCTTGATTCACTCCAATCATACCATTACAGATAACCTCCCATCATGATCATCATCATCGTATTTCAGTGCTTCAAACACCTTCTTCCTCTTCATAGTCATCTTCTTCCATGGAGCCAGGCGTAGGAAGAGATCGCGCTGGTGAGTCCTCATCCTCTTCCTCGGTGACTTTGATGGCAGTCACAATCTTGCGAGCCCTGGAACCTTTCTTGGTGTACGTGCGTTGCTTTTTGGCGGAAGGTGGGCGATCTACGTAGTGCTTCTCCAACTCATCTTCATCAAAGTCGGCTTCCAAGATCTCGATGATTCCGTCGACGATTTCAAGACAATTAGGTTCATCCGGAACTGGAAACTCTTCTTTCATTTGACGAAGAACGATCTTGCGATCTAGAATGGACCAGTCGGTCTTGCTGTCCGCCATGTAGATATCCTCCCAGGGGATGGACTCTTCGTCTGTGACTCGTGACTTGACCATAGCACGGGATATGCAAGTAAGGATGTAATAACGGTCGCCAATCAGCATCTTCTTGTAATTGTTAAGGGCCTCACTTTCCTCCGAAACGCGAGCCTTTGACTTAGTGACCATAGGAGCGGATCTAGGTCTTGCTCGTGTTGGCGAAGATGAAGCCTCAAACTCGATCCCTTCAAGATCTTCTAGAGGTTTGAAAATGAATTCCATGCGTGCGTCATCACGCGCCTTGAACTTCTCGAACTTGTTCCTGCATTGGAGGCGACTTCGAGTACCGCCCATTTGCTCGGACAGGATACCATAGTCCATTAGTTCAGCGGGTTCGAAGGTGGCCGGGACTGGACGACCTGCTCTGATCTCCCTGAGGCGATCGTCGACGAGCAGTTTGACTGTCTGGCGCATGAGTTTCGCAAGCAGATCCTCTTGCTCCTTTGGCCACTCTCCTTTTTCCTGAGCCTCTCCGTTCTTGCAGTAATTGCGCCACCTGTCACGAGAGGCCTCCGCACCACGATTGTTTTCGTCCCCAATCTTCTGCCATTTGTTCGGGTAGAGTCGGTAGAGTTCGCAGAGCTCCTCGTCGTCTTCCGGCTTCCATGCACCTCTCTTCAGGTTGTTGAATTTACGCTTCACTGCCTTCTGAATGGAATGGCGCTCGCGGTTTGGGAGAGCATTGCAGATGTAGTCCCATAGTCCACCAGGAAAGTCGTTTGTCCGCGCATTGCTGTTGAGGAGTTTGTTAAGCTCGTATTGAGTGTGGTGGTTCTCGTCCCGATAAGCGTGTACTGTGTTTTCGAGGATTTGAAGCTCTTGTAGAGTGTATCTGCCCTCCATTCTGCTTCCTGGTCTTGAGGGCGCTGCCAGAACTGGAGATGGGCGAGCTGCGGCGGGAGATGGTCTGGGTGCTCGTCTACGCGGTCGTGCAGCACTTCCTCTGGCCTGCGTACTTCGTTTTTGACTAGCAGTCACGGGTGCTGTGAGTGTTGTTAGTGTTGCTGGCGAGCTTGGGGCTGGTGAAATTTTCTGCCGCTTGGGTGTCGGTGTTGGTTCCGCTTCTGCCTCTGTAGGTGTTGCTGGCTCCGACTCTTCGGTCATAGACTCTTGCGAGGACAAAGGTGAGCGATCCAGATCATTTGAGACATCGCTGCGAGGAGAATCTGCTGTAGAGGTCGCTTGAATGGACGTTTCTGCGGCGGGTGATGGTACGGAAGCAGCGGGCGGAGATGGAGACTCGAATGGAGTCTTGACTCGAGGTGGACGCGTAAATGCTGGTACTGGAGGGTGAGGAGAAGTTACAGGCGTGCTTAGAGCTTCTCTGACGCGTTTGCGCTTGTTAGAATTCGGGTTGCTTCGTGGATAAGAGCTCGCAAAGGCCGATTGCAGCTGTGAGCTCGAGGACGGAGCATTGACCGCAGTCCAACCTCCGAATGAGGCCTTGGGAGGCGATGGAGAGGATTGGATGCGAGGAGAGAATTTAGACACTGATTATGTCAGTACAAAGCCCAATATAAATTCAATCAGCTACCCGGACGTGGAGATCAAAGAAGCGAATCATCACGTGGTACAAAAATCAAAGAAAACAAGTCTCTTACCTGGAGGATTTGTCGCCGTCGGCGCGATCTGACTAGATTCCTGGCCCATTGTGCTGAATGAACTCATGGGCGTATCAATGAAGGACGAATTGCTATAACCATCGAAGGAAGTCAAGTCCTGAAGATGTCAGTGAGTGGGTTCAAAAGGAGATAATAATGGAAGTGCATGGGCCAGCAAATTGGACCCGGCCTTAACCACACCGGTGACACCACACCTCCAATTTCCTCAACGGACGTATTCACAGGAAATGTGGATGGGTGGAATCAACAACCTGCATGCTCGTATCGTGAGATAGAGGCATGTGGTACTCCGGCTCCCACCAAGAAAGCATGTGCGCATCAGGAACGGACGAAATGCTTGCCTGAGAAGAGTCGATCTGCATCTGAGAGGATTCGATATTCATCTGAAAATGGTCGACGTTGTTTTGCTCGTCAAAGCAGGAATTGCGAGTAGCGTACTCATTCGAGAAGTTCAGACCTTGCTCGTACCAGCCATAGAGCAACTCGGAATCAAAGTGGTCAAAGTAGTCCATTTCTGTTCAAAAGTCAGCTTTCTTCCGTACGTATTTCTCTATCTCAAGATTCAATCCAAGAATCCTGAGATCAAATCTTCGAGGCCAAAAGTCCTGCCAATTCCAGTCAGTGTCGTTATTCCAAAATAGAAGAGTTGGGACAGCATACCTTGTACAAACTGGGATCCAAGTTCGAGATTCAGAGGTCCTGTCGTCCAAAGTTAATGTCTATGTCCAGCTCATAAAGATCCAAAGACAGTATACCTAGCAAAGATTCTCCAATGTTCCTTTGATGTAGACCATCCACCTCCAACCAGGTCGAACACCGAATATCCGAAGACTGACTGCCGAAAGAGTGCCTCCAAATCCCAAACAGATTCTTCACCCTCTTCAGAACCTGAAACCGTGGCCAATCCAGACCTAAAAAATGTCGTGGGTGATATCGTATGTGTGTGCTGGTGGTCAATCTCATCGGTCCAGGCTTGTCGAATCCCAAAAGGCAACACTGAAAGCAAAACAATGGCTGTAACTCACTTTGAAGGTGTCAACCTCCCGACCTCGAGGCAATTCTCAGCCCAAGAGAGTCAGGACCACAGTCGACGATAAGATGAAGTTGTCGTTTGTCCGAAGAAGAGGAGGTACGGGAGGAACAGGAGGAAGAGGGGGGATCAGTTGAAGTTACGCAACGACTCGGTGCGCTATAACCATGGTGAAGAAGGGAAGATGAAGTTGAATGTGAGAGAGGAATCTTTTATAGACCTCACAGCACCAACTCGAGGCACTAGCAGCAATGGGCAATGTTATATCTCACCAGATCCAAACAGTGCTAAGCCAATTCAAGAAAACAGACCCGGACCCATTGTATTGAGATCTGAATAGTGAGAAAGCAAGTGAGTAGTGAGTGAAGCATCTCAGACTGTTACCTCGACAATGACACCACCATAAAAACAATAACAACAGCCTTCCGCACCCACTTCGCCTAGCAACATCACAGTTTCAATCCACTAACTATTCCAGCCCATCCCTTACTTCAATATACAACTTTTCAGAAGATTCTTAGTGCTCTAAGCCCCAATCCCTACCCTCAAACCTCTGAACCTCTATCCAAACCTCAGCCTCCTAACCTTCCCCACATTCCATCTCACCCTTCATGCGAGGATCTGTGAAATGTCAGATGATGAGAAGACCCACTCATTCACGAATGATCACCCTTCAAAACGGCACCGAGATCGGCGCTAACTACATTCGTGGTGTTGAGAATGAAGTGTGAGATCTGAGGATGAATGAATGTGGTTAGTGCCTGTTCTCAGGTTTCACGGCGCTGCCGTCAGATCTGAGGGTAAGTAAGATGTGATGTGAGGTCTGGGTCATTGGTATATGAGATCTGAGATCTGGGTCAGTGAGGGAGACTGAAGCGTTGAACTTGTGAATTTGTGTATCTATAAGGTTTGAGGTCTGGGATATTGGGTTTGTAAGTCTTGGACTTATGAGATTTTCTGCTTGTAAGATCTGAATTCTTGATTGTGTGAGCTCAGGACTTGTTTGCTTGTAATCTTCTTGAGGTTAAGTCGTGTACATGTGGTGCTCACACTAATTCAGGAGTTGGTAAATTTCAGGCAAGACACTCAAAATCATCAATTTCTATGATCCCGTCTAGTTAACTCTGAGAGGAATTGAGATAGTTCTAACAAAAGACAATGACAATGCTACCTGACGCCGCGCCCGATCCAAACAATTCCTCAATCAAACGTGATCTTCGTTGCCTTCTTAGTCATATCCACCTCCTTGAAAAATGCTCCGTACGCACTGTGCTCCTTCTTCTTGACCGTGGTTCCAAATTTGAGTAAAGCCTCGGGCACGGGTTGATTTGCTGCTCGGAGAACGTTGATGAGTCTGAACATTGAGTCAGTGACTGAGGCTACAACGCAGGGGATATGGAAGTGAACTTACGCGCCAGACAATCCCTTATCTTGCTCAGTGAACATAGTAACAGCCTTTCCGGGCAAACCTGCCCGTCCAGTTCGTCCAATTCTGTGGACGTAATCTTCCACTGTCAATGGGAAGGTGACGTTGATCACAGCCATGACATTAGGAATATCAAGACCTCTGGCAGCAACATCAGTAGCAACGAGGATAGAGACATCGCCCTTCTTGAATGCATCCAGACTCTGGATACGCTGTTGTTGTGACAAATCGCCGTGGATACCTGCAACTTTGAATCCGCGATCACGAACAAAATGTTCAATGCGATCGGCTTCCTTTTTGTACAAACAGAAGACAAGAATCCTGTCATTCTTCTTGGAACCACTTTGATGTTCCTTGAGAAGTTGGATAAGGCGTTGCTGCTTATCGAATTGTTGAACGACTTCAACGACTTGCGCAATACGGATATTCGCTCTGAGCTCACCAGTTGGATTATCGCCAATGATAATCTTGACTGGCTTCTTCATGAAAGTTGATGCCAACTCGCGAACCGAGGGAGGCCATGTTGCTGTGAACATGAGTGTTTGTCTCTCAGGCCTCGTCGCACTGATAATCTTTCGAATGGCTTGCTCAAACCCTACATCCAACATACGATCAGCTTCATCCAACACAACATAAGCTGCTTGGCTCAAATTGGCCGATCCTTCCTCGATCAAATCGTTCAAGCGTCCAGGAGTCGCAACCACGATGTGCGCTGTTCTGAGAGCAGTCTTTTGAGGTATCTTGTCCACACCGCCGTAGACACAAACCACCTTGAGCCCAGCTGGAGTAGCGAGTTTCTCCAATTGCTCGGCGATTTGAAGGGCTAATTCTCTTGTTGGAGAAACCATGACTGCCTTCACACCGCCCTGATCTTTGTTGGCCAAACTTTTGATATAACGTAAACATGGAACACCAAACGCCAGTGTCTTTCCAGAACCAGTCTCGGCCACACCGATAACATCTCTACCATCCAACAAATATGGCCACGCCGCAGCTTGAATTGGTGTAGGTGACTTGAAGGCGGCGAATGGTGCTCGTTCGGCTTTGTCGGTAATTGGAAGATATTTGAAATTCGTGAGAGGGCGGAAGTGCTTGTCGCCAGTGTCGTCGGCAATTGTAATTTCTTTGGAGGCGAGGTATGCATCGATATCTGCTTGTGGAAGGGCGCTGAGACCCGAGGCCTCTTTGTATCCTGTGAGCGAGCTTGTTCCATTTCCCCATTCCTCTGAATCGGCTGCTGTCTCGGCTTTGTTTGACTTCTTCTTGTCCTTCTTCAACTTTTCTGCCTTTTTGGCGGCCTGGGAGTCGTCTTCTTCAGCCTGAGGAGATTCAGTGGCTGTACCGGTTTCCTGTGCGTCCTTCTTCGCCTTTTTGGCCTTCTTCAGAGCCTTGCGCTCGGCCTTTGCAACAACTTCCGCATCTTCTGCTGGGGCAGCGCTTTCTTCTGCCTCTTTCGCCGCCTTCTTTGCCCTTTTCAAAGCCTTACGCTCAGCCTTTGCAATAGCCTCAGCATCCTGAGACTCCATGTTGTCGGATTCCTTCTTCGGCTTTTTCTTGGACTTGCGCTCACCATTCTCCTCGGCTGGGACTGGGGAAGAGACTTCGGTGTGCTTTTCTTTGCGGACTTTTTTCGTAGCTGGAACTTCGGCGGAACCATTGACAGCGACGCTGTCTTCCTGCTTTCGTTTTGCCATGTTGGGGTGTAGGATCAGGTGGGAGTGTGTTGGAGTATTACTTTGGGGAGAAAAATTAAAAAAATCTCAAAGTCGAACTTTCGCGAGTCATGGAATTGATAAGCTGGAAGGGATCGCGAACTCCTTGACGCGCTCATCTTTTAGGGAAGTAATACATCAATTGTTCCCTCCAACATCAACTTTTCAATTAATTCTCACCATGAGCGAATCGCAGGTATCAACCCTTTCATCTCCGTCGTCTGAAATCGACACACCTGCGATTTCCATAACACCAAAGCCATCGAATGGGAGGAAGCGAGCTGCGGATCCCATCGAGCCGGGAAGTGCTCGTTCCAAGAGAGCGCGAAAATCTGCTGTCTACACGGAACTTGAGGAGGAGGAAGAGGAGTTTGTCACGAAGTCCACGCCGAAAAGCAAGAAATCCAAGGCTGTTAACATATCAGTAAAGGAAGAAGACGCCGAGGCCAATGGTTCTGAGCTGGTCGTCGAGAGTCCAGAGAAAGTCACAAAGTCAACGAGCAAGGCAAAGAAGGTTGTAAAGAAGGAAGTGGTCAAGCAAGAAGTCGACGAAGGCGGTTCAACCAAGAAGAAAGTCGTCCGCAAGAAGAAGACCAAAGAAGAGAAGGAGGCCGAAGCTATGCCTTTGGCTGCGCGAACAATTGGCTCAAAGATCCTGGTGGGAGCACATATTTCAAGTGCAGGTGGTGTTCAGAACGCTGTCCCAAATAGTGTCCATATTGGAGGCAACGCCTTTGCTCTCTTCCTAAAATCACAGCGCAAATGGGCCAACCCTGCACTTCAAGATGAACAAGCGACACAATTCATTTCAAGTTGCAAGGAACACCACTATGATATCGGTCACAAGCATACTCCCCCTATCGTCCCTCACGGAAGCTATTTAGTAAACCTCGCCCACCCAGATGCTGATCGGACAAAGCAAGCCTACGACTCATTCATAGACGACCTGGATCGATGTAGGAGACTGGGCATCGTCCTCTACAACTTCCATCCTGGAAACTGCGCTGCGTCAAGCAACCGTTCAGAAGGCCTTGCCCACCTTGCGAAACAACTCAACAAAGCACACAAAGATCCATCATCAGGCAGCGTAATCACATTACTCGAAACCATGGCTGCTAGCGGCAACACTCTGGGGTCTACATTTGAAGATATTGCCGAAGTCATCTCATTGGTCGAAAAGAAGGATCGTGTTGGTGTCTGTTTGGATACATGTCACGTCTTTGCCGCAGGATATGATCTCCGGACCCCTGAAGCATACAAATCGACCATCGACAAATTTGATGACGTTATCGGGCTGAAATATCTCCGTGCTTTCCACATGAACGACTCCAAGGCACCTCTCGCCAGTGGACGAGATCTACACGCCAATATCGGGACCGGCTTTCTCGGACTGAGATCATTTCACAATCTAGTAAATGACTCGAGAATGTGGGGACTACCAATGGTATTGGAAACACCGATCGATATCAAAGACAAAGACACGGGCAAGGAAGTGCCTGACAAGAGCATCTGGGCGAAGGAAATTAAGCTGCTTGAAAGCCTTGTAGGCATGGATACCGAAAGCGAGGAGTTCCGGAAATTGGAAAAGGAATTAGAGGCCAAAGGCACGTCCGAGAGGGAAAGGGTACAAGCACAGGTGGACAAAAGGGAAGACAAGAAGAAGACGGGCGCTGGAAAGAAAAGCAAGGCAGCGTCCAAAAAGAAGGGCGGGAAGAAGGGGGTGGATTCTGATGAGAGCGGCTCTGATTGAGGATGTAGCATATAATCTTCAGTCGCCATTCCGTTTCACGAGAAGTCGCCGCCAGAAAGCATGTGTATATTACCCAAACTCTAATTACAATTGCAATTTCTAGAACAACGAGATCACAATGCTAGCTAAGGTCCTCAGAGCAAACCCAGCGCATGCTCTCAAATTGGAAACAACAATAATGAGACATGCGAAACCTCAGAGACCAATGTTTTCGATTTCCTCAATCACGCTCATACTGGGCAATCCAATCAATGTACCATCGGCGATCGAGAGCACCTCGACCATCTGCTTTGGGAGAAAACCCTCTCCTCATCCATCTCCCATCTCATCT
This sequence comes from Venturiaceae sp. KMAF11, assembly GCA_023078705.1. Taxonomy (NCBI): domain Eukaryota; kingdom Fungi; phylum Ascomycota; class Dothideomycetes; order Venturiales; family Venturiaceae; species Venturiaceae sp. KMAF11. The sequence goes on from JALGOQ010000008.1 coordinate 1,267,594, forward strand.
ACTGCTGCCCATTCCCGTCCATGTAGATTGTAGAGTCGTGATGAACAACCTTGCCTTCTATTTGCTGCAACGTCAAAGTCTCACCTGTCCAATTGAAGCCGTGTAGTTCTGTGGCATTGAAAACTGGGACCCAGGCACCACAGCATGCCTAAGAGCATGGTAAGGGTCTGTTGCGTGGGTGGAGGTCAGTAGAGTAAAAAGGATAGGCTAAAGAAGAGTCTATTGTAAAAGGACCGTCCAATGTATGACAGAGGCCTAAACACCGACGATCAAAAAAGAAGGTCGAAATTCAAGGCGTAAATGAATAGCAAAGTAAAATACCATTCGGTCACACATTGTGCTGTTAGTTCCCCAGATACTGGGACAAAGCAGTACGACTTCTGCAAGGAGATCTCGCAAAGGGGACAAAAAGTGACTTGACAGAAACGATGAGGTCATTTTCTCAGACAGGGGCAACACAAACTACCAACGCGCTTCGAAAATTTCTGGCGATTGCGACAGCAATCACACCAGAACGCTATCGATAACTTTCTTGGTGAGCGAATAACCATGATCTATATTTTCTAGGGATTCTGACGGAAATTTGCCAGTAATTTCTATGGATATCGACCTCGAATCAATAGCTCTGCTCTGCGATGGCCATCCCGAGAATCTCTGCGCATCGCCCTGGCGGGTCGCTACTCTCGTTCGATTTTTCGATTGCGCCTAGTACAAGCTTGATTCCCACACCAATCGTCTCTTTTCCTGATCGATCATGCAAATCATCTAATACCCTCCGGATATCCTGCCCCTGGAAGTTGCTGCGTTCACTTAAGACTGCTCCCAGTTCTTGTGGTGTATTCACGTTCGGTACGGAAATTTCACCCTCAAAAACACGCAAGAAATCGAGTTGTTGTAGAGTCGATCGCGCAGATGTAGTGCCGAGGACCAGTCTATGTTTGCCGTTTGGTGGAGGCTTTCTGATCAAGCTCCTGAGTGCTGAGAGAACAGTGAGGCTGAAGCGTGGACCAATATCGACCCAATCCAGGAGGCCTTCGATATCATCAATGACGACGATGGATTGCGGAGACTAAACATGTTGTTAGTGGGAACTTGGAGTATACTCTAATAGTTATCGAACAAGCTATTCAGCTCAGAGTTGACAAATTCAGCTCAGAGTTGCCAAAAGTTTCATGCACTCGCTTTGGGATTGAGACATACCTTGTCCGCATCGGTAAAGATCTTCTCCAGCTTCATGACCTTTCCAGCCTCGCCCATACCAATCATATCGCTTGGACTGACGAGTTTAATGTAAGGAAATTGAGAATCGAGGGCTATTTGAGCCGCCAGGGCGGTTTTACCGCTCCCAGGAGGCCCAGTGAGGATCGTTGTCCGTAATCGAGCACCACTTCGTACAGAAGAAACATCTTGACGTCCATTTTCCAGGATATTATCGATTGTAGGCGAGAATTTGCATATTCCACCTTGTTGGCAATCTGCCAATTCATCTTCTGCAACACCAAACAGTGGTTTCATTTCAGCCAAAGCGTTCTGGAAGTCGTCCATTGTGACCTTGATGTCGTTGGCATCCTGTTTGACGCGGGCCATGTTGCCGACTTCGATATGCCTACCAAAGGCAAAAGAAGACGCAGCTCGAACAAGACCACTGATTTCGGCACCAGAGTAGTTCTTCGTTTCGCGAGCAATTGCTTTGATATCCACTGACCGATCCAAGATGTTGTTCTGCTGCATTGATGCTGTGTGGATGTTGAGAATCTGGACTCGACCGGCCTCGTCCGGCAGACCAATTTCGATGTGCACTTCTAATCGACCTGCACGAAGGAGGGCCTCGTCAATCATATCCTTTCGGTTGGTCATACCAATGAGAAGGATGTTGTCGAGTTTTTCCACACCATCAAGCTTCGACAGCAGCTGATTGACCACACTGTCTCCAACACCAGTCCCGCCACCACCACCACTGCCTCGCTGCTTGCATACAGCATCCAGTTCGTCAAAAATGATAATGTGAAGCATGGAATCCACACCCTTCTCTTTATACTCCTTCTCCGCATCGGCGAAGAGTTTTCGAATGTTTTCTTCCGACTGACCTACGAATTTGTTCAAGACTTCTGGTCCATTGATGATTTTTGGCTCCCTCGCATTCAGTGATTTACCAATCTGTCGGGCAATCAATGTTTTACCAGTTCCTGGAGGACCGTATAGGAGCATGCCTTTAACGTGCATGATGTTCATCTTCTCGACGATTCCTGGAGGAAATAGGCGAGAGGCAAATGCTTTACGGAAGATCTGTTGGAATTCATCATCCAAACCACCGATTCCGAGCTCCGAGAACTTGAAGTTGGGTGCCAGAATCGAGTTGCCACCGACTCTGTGCACTGATGCTTTTAAATTCAACCCGCTTGTAGGATCCTTTGTGAATGTAATTTGTGTCTGTGGCTGCAGGATACCACGAGCACGAGGGTCGTCTGTTGATGGAGTATCCGTGGGTTTCTCGCTGAGGTTGACGAGTTGGACGCTCTTGACGGTTGCTAGAAGGAGGAATCCTTTGACATCTGTTCGGATAATACGTTAGCTAAGGTGGGTTCAATAGATTCAACAGACTCAAGGCGGGAATAGTGAACATGCTCAATGGCGGATCAACAAAGCCGTACAGTTCTAAGCCTGCTAAATTCCTGGCAATTCCGTTCTTGAAATCGCTAGGAATATGGTAGGCCCTGATCCCGTTTGCTCCATTGTTAGAGCATCGGCAATGCTTAAATTCCCCGCTACCACACACAGTCTTGTTTTTGAATAGAAATTTTACATACCAAAAACTAGTATCTGTCCCGGTGCAAGGATTTGGTTTGCAAAGTTGGCATTCACAATGGCTTGTAATTCTTCTTGGTCGTATGGCTTGTCCGTCCTCTTATTCTTGCTCTGAAATGACAGCTCCACATCCATGCATCCAAGGTATCCCTGAGCACCTTGGCTAAAAGGATCATACTGAGTAACCTCGATCACCGAGCTCGGTCCTAAACCTATGCCTGCCCATCTGCGCTGGAAATCGCTGAGACCGATGGTGCCGGGCTGAATCTGAGGAGCACTGTGGGCCGTAACAACGAACTGGCCATTCAGCATGAGATATAATTCCTGTTGGCCTGGGTAATCTTGAGGGCTAAAGGCAGCGTTGTTCGCTAATGCCCAATCATTGCCTGGAGTTTTGGCAACTCTCAACTGCATAGCAGCTGCTCTTCCTCGTGATGACATTGTTTGTTCCGGCTGTGGGCGTCCAACTGGTGTTCTTTGAGGGACACCACCGTACGAAGATGGAGCTTGGCCGTAGTTCTGTTGATCGTAGCCTGCAGCAGGCGGAGCTCCAGGGCGGGAGTAGTTTTGGGAGGGTTGTGGTTGTCGAGATGTGTTCTGTGGTGGTGGTGCATCCGAGCGGCCACTTGTTCCGCTGTAGCGCCCAAACATGTTGTGGTATTGTATCCAGCTGAGGTGGGAATGAGTTGTACAAGGAATAGGCAAGTACGAGTTGGAGGGGTTGTTTTGGAGGGGTGGCGGAAGAGGTTTCGAAGTCTTTGATATAAATCTCTGAGAATCAGGCAGTCACAATTGTTCTTATTGAAAAGGACACATGCAAACTTCAAAAAGTGGTTGTATTCCTGGCAAGTGTCGATTGATTACTCTGTTGTGATGTGAATAGCTGTCCCTAGCAGCTTCGAGACAGGGCTGACACCTAGAATCCAAGCTCGGGGCTTGGTGGAACATGGCAGCCATCACAACAAAATGCGGCTTACAGTGGTGGTAAGCAAGACATGTGGTTTTTCATGCTGGGATTGGTCAGATGTTCTATGACTATGAGATGCAGCCATATTGTAGATAAATCCACCCCATTTTTCAATCTTACACGTGACCTTATCTAGAATTGTACCGCGTAACCAACATTGAAGTTCTGTGGTGGCTTGGATCGCTCAGATTCAATAGAGAGATGCTCCTTGCAGTCTTGAAGGGCTATCTGTAAGAAATTTTGACTGCATCATACCCTTTCAATCATAGCCTCCACTGGTCCTAATCTGACCACGTCTCCTGCAGGAAACTTTGATCACGTGAGACTCGCTCCATGGTGTCAATAAAGAAGTCATTGCGCACAGCATCATCTTTGTTATCGCCTGAGAACGCAAGGAGCGAGTACCCCATCCCATTCTCTCAACAACATGGCGGTGCCTCGGTGCACAGAGTCCAATCGGCCGAGATTTCTTCGTCTCGACGTCAACAGCGTGATCTCTGACATCCTGGCCAGATAGATCAATATCGGAAAAAACCAATCTCCTGGGATTTGAAAAGTGAATCAGACCTTTCACAAGAAGTACGACAAGATTACCGTGAAAAGCCTCATCGACAAGCTCCCTGGCCGCGTTATCGTTCTCATCGGGCTGACATATGCGAGGGACAAGGAAGATTGTGAGGAGCTCTTGTATTACCTCATCTCTCGGTATTGATGCTGGATCGATCGTGGGAATAGGACACCAGCTTCTCGACTGTTGGGAGAGTGTTGCAATCAGAACGCTGGAGCTTTGAGAGAGCGTTCCGACTAAATAGAACGGTTGTTATCTGTATGCTCTGATGAGAGTGATCACTGATTGCGCTATGGGAGTCTTTGAGTTCGGCGTTGGGTGACTTTGTACGGTAGTGACAGTACAACTAGGCCGGACCTTACGCCATCACTATTTTTGTCTGGCATCGTGTTCTCCAACGATGGACTCCATCTTGCCGGCTTAATCAGGCAGCTTCGATACAGGAAGGTGTACAAGCACCAAATAAATGCCCAACGTGGCACACAAACTGGCTGCAGAAATCGAGATGACACGCTTCCATATACCTTGCGCATGAATCGGAGGCGTGACGGGCGATTGATTGGTAAGGCAGGATCAAACCTTCTGACAGAATGCATAGTCTAGAAATGTTCCATAGCTCACGTCAATGTTGTGAAGCACGTTGTCGGTGCCACTCTCGGATCCAAATCAACGGGTAGACGCATGCAAGGCATCGTGCCTGCAGTGGCAGCTTGTGAAGTCCAATATCAGACTGGCTCGATACAAATGTTCCGAGAGATGATGACTCCTCTTTTCGACATCTTATAGAGAATGAAATCAAATTTATTGATAGGCCAGAATTTGGAAATGCGGAAGAGATCCCGAATGTAAAGACTTCTTCGTTGGCCAACCCAAAGAGACCCTTAGCGAGAATTGCGGTGAGAAACTCTTCACATGACGTTCTATTCTTGCAGTCTTCCACGATGGCCCTAACGATGATGCTGGGATGAATGTGCCTACCCGCTTATATCACATCTTTGCAAGGAACTGCTTCATCACCAACCTGGTGGCGATCAAGCCAAGGAGCACAAACGGCCAACGTCAAAGGTTAAAGGTCGAAAGGCTTCTTCACGTATGCTGTATAATTTGTGACATCCAGAAGTTTTCTAGGTCGTGGTCTGCGGCGGCGAATCAGGATCCCGGAAGATAGCGGAAGACGGTTTAGAGTGGCATGTCGTGTGAGCCAAGGGAGGCGTTTGTTGGCTGTTGGTTGGGGGGAGAATGCCTTCTGCTGAGGAACGAAGAGGATCTATTCGTCAAGCCAATCCGTCTCGAGATGGAAAGGGTCTTTTTCGTAGCACAGCTATTTCGCTTCGGATGCTTGTTGGTTAGCAATTGATGAAGACTGAGCTGAAAATGATGTCCAAATCCCGCCAAGCACTGACCCCATCGTCCTCGACATCACACCTCGCTTTTCACTTCGCTGACTTGTTCCATCTGCATCTCACAAACCGCCCTTCATCGACTAAATGCTACCATTCTTTGTTTCCGTCATGATAGATCACCTGCTCGTTCTTCCTGCGCGTTGATGGCCTCCCGGTCCAGATCAGCCATAATTAACCGGTCTGCTCAGTGCAGCGACCAACATTACGATGCCACGATTGCCAGCGCATCCAACGCCAAAGCATTAGGATCCTGCACATTCTTCCTTGATCCATGTACTCACAGCAGATGGGTCCTGGCCGCTTTTGCAAGACCTTAACGCAGAACTGCGCTTGTCGGAAATTTCGGCGGATTTGCTGCCTCAGAGATCCTGGAGAAGCCATAGGGATTGTGCAATCATGACCCTTTTAATGCCCACTCTCTTCCTCCCCGCTCTCCGCCACCATTTTCTCTGCTGATACGGCTTCTGTGACTAACTCTTAGCTCCAATGGCTCAAGCCAATGGGCTTTTTCCCGAAGTCAGAGTTACAAGGAAGATGCCACCGGCTACTCCTAGTGGCCTTGGGCATATCATTCCCACAGCCCAGAGCAGGATATTTGCCTGACAAGCCGACTACGGAATGGTTCTCACTGGTCCTTGAGCATGCATCTTTATCATGACATGAGCGGGGAGCGGCCATGGTGGAGGCATATTCAAAGGTCATTCGGATCCCTATGCACCTTTCTGCTCGCAGTCTTTGTTGTCCCGCGTCCGAACTGACATGGGAGATGATGGGTATAAAAGGATGCCCATTGTGGGTTTCGTTCTGATTTCTTTTTCTTCTCCATATCCTCATCTCTTCCACTTTGCCTTGACTTTCCCTCAATTAAACAGAGTTAGCCGCAGCAAACATCAATCACTTCAACATCATATCTTACTTCCCTTTGCTTTCACATCAAGGCCAGCTGACCCTCTAACACTTATCAACACCTCTTGTTTCTCCTCATCATCATGTCTACCCAATACTATCCTCAATATTCTTACACGAGTGCGTCCCAACCTATCAACATGCCACAGAAGCCGGGAACCTACCCAGCTTACCCTCAACACGGGCCCTACAGCAGGGTCTCAGTTTCACCACCAGAGGCTCCAGAAAGTACTACCACTGGCTCAGGCGTGACATCATATGATCCATCTGCCGCTTCAAGTAGCTATGCTGGCAGTGCATCGGAATATGACGCTGCGTCCAACGGCGCAGCGAGCATTGATTTGTTGGATTACATGAACGATCGCCTCGCTGGGTCGTACAATCCAATGCCTCTGGACCGCAGCCTCGCGCAGCAATCGCAAACGTAAGCTCCTCCAAACTGCAGAAAAAAACTCATTGCTGACGAACCACAAGATCTGGAAAGTTAAATGCGAAGACACGCCAATTGATGGAACTGCAAGCACTTGCTCAAAGTCGCCTCGCTGCTGCCCAACTGCAATTCGCTGATGGCATGAAGACTGCAAAGGAGGTGCAGCGCGACTTGGAGTGGACCCAAAAACGCGTAACGTGAGTTTCGAGTTTCGAATGAGTGAGCGCATACTGAACTCTAAAAGGCAAATCAACCAGCGCGCATCGCGAAAATATCCAAAAGAATATGCTCAGGCTCAACAACGATATCCCGCCGAGACGGAATATTGAACCATCGAAGACCCACCAAACTAGCGATTTCACTTCTCTCTGTACTTTCTATGTATTCTTTCTTGTCGCATTGCTAGCACATACCCCAAAAATTTGGAGGATACCTCTTTTCATTCTCATATATCGAGGACATGTCGTCCATTGTTGCCCCGACCATTCCGCTCCGCTGTCCAGCGCACGGTCCATATTCCGCTCACTGTTGTCCCTGCGCTAGCTTGCTGCTCGTTCCCGTCGCAGTCGCTGCTTTTGAGCGGTTCGGTCCGCGCGTCAGTATGCGAGATGGGCGATTTGGAGCGCAGCGGGCGTGAGCGGGTCTTTGAGAGGTTAGTCTGCGCGCTGAATTGCCTGCGATTGGCGGAACCTCTCTGGCAGCGGTCATATCTTGATTTGCTTCTTTCTTGTGTCTCAGGCAGTGTTGTACAGGGTCTCGACGAGTCGTGATTCGCCCGTTTGAGACTTGAGGGTGTGCAGAGCGGTGGAGGTGACTTGTTGACTTTTCAGGACGAATTGGGATGGCTTTCGTGATGATTTCATGACCGGGACGGCCTATTTGGGTTCCTTTACCTGCTTTGTAATGATTCATTCTACTTCGGGATACTTTCCTGATGAAATTGAAACTTTTCTATCCCAATTTTGGATGGTTGAATACGTAGGCAAGCGGACTTGTCTCTAACGAGCACCCAGTAACCAGAGAGAGCGACCAATGCTCTCTAATGATTGCAGAGGTGGTCGGTGACGTGAGTGAGTGTGGAAGAAGTGTAAGCCTTTGATGACCGTTGATAGTAGTGTCAGTTGAGGCTGTGTCACGTGGTGATCAAAAGAAAGAGAGGAAAGAAAACTGACTCGCTCTCAAATCCTCTAAATAGATGCGGGTTTTACAGAAGCCCGAATTATAGCGGGTCAGTGAGTCAGGTTACCTTGTTCTCGAGCAACACGAGATTCTGTCCCACCTCGACAGCTATTCTTAAGAAGAACGATCCCTGAATCAAACATGTTCATAGAAACCAACGACCTTGCTTTGCTTTGCTATCATCGATGTCTTTGAAAGCCGATACCAATTCTCCAAATCTGCCCCCTCCAGCTGCACCAGCGAAGCGGCAAAGGGTACTGGCCTGCGTACTCTGCCAGCAGCGCAAAATAAAATGCGATCGCCAGTTCCCTTGCAACAATTGTACTAAATCCCGAGCTCAGTGTGTCCCAGCGACGCTCGCCACGCGTCGACGAAGGCGGAGGTTTCCTGAGCGAGAGCTGCTTGACCGACTTCACCAGTACGAGAACCTGCTTCGCCAAAACAACATCCCTTTCCAAGAATGGGACAAGGACTTGATAATAGAAGGAGGTCATTCCAATGTGGATGGTAGCGTCGCTTCGGATGATGAGCTGCCAGAAACCATCAGCCATGAAAGCACTCGGAATCACGAAGCCAGGTACACATCATTCTATGAGATATTTAGTTCGTATGCTTAATTTCGCCCAGGGACATTTGGCATGTCACAAATCATGGCGAGTATGTCGCTCGTGATGCTGTTCGCGAGAATGAAATCGCTACAGCCTGGCACCCTTTTCGTAAAAACGATAATCTCCTGTTTGGCACTTCTGGAACGGCTGTTGACTTATCTTCTGTTCATCCAATGCCAGCCCAAATCCTCAAACTCTGGCAGATCTACCTTGACAATGTCAATCCTCTTCTGAAAGTCACCCACACGCCCAGCCTTCAACCACGAATTATCGAGGCCGCAGGCAATTTTACAGACATCGACCCTGTGCTAGAGGCCCTCATGTTCAGTATATACTGTGTATCGATCCTAAGTCTACCCGAAGACCACTGTATGGCCATGTTTGGTTCTTCAAAACAACATCTTTTACCGAAATTTCAGTTCGGCTGTCAGCAGGCATTGTTGAATTGTGGCTTTTTGAGGCGCAACGATCGCGATTCCTTGACTGCACTCTATCTCTACCTTGTAAGCATATCAAAAGACCAAATTGATACTTGCCAACAACCCTAGGTCTCAGTGATGCCCAACACTGTTCCACAATCGCTCTCCTCTATGCTAGGCATTGCAGTGCGTACGGCTCAGCGAATGGGTATTCACAATGAATCATCGTTAGCTAGACATACCATTCTCGAGGCTGAGATGCGTCGGAGACTATGGTGGGCACTAGTGATCTTCGACACTCGTGTTGGTGAGATGGCGGGCTATAGCACGTCAGCATTGGGCCCTCAGTGGAATTGCAAGGTTCCATTGAACGTGAACGATTCTGACCTGCGAGCAGAGATGAAAGAACCTCCAGAGCCCCAAGGAAGGTTCACCGAGGCGACATTTGCCGTTGTGCGTGGCGAGCTTGCGAATTTCATTCGCCACGTGACGTTCCAAGTCGACTTTACCAATCCAGTTCCAAGGCCTCTTGCACGTGACGTCCAGCATAGCGCCTTTGGAGAAACCTGCGCCGCATTGAAGAGGACGATAGACGCGAAGCATCTCATATTCTGCGATCCGGAGAATCCACCGCAGTTCATGACTATATGGATGACACAAGCACTACTTGCTAGATATCATCTCATGGACCACCTTTCCAAGCATCCAGCTGTACCAGCACTTCAGACGGAGTCGCAATGCGTTACTCGTCTCTATTATTCTCTTGAAATGCTCAAGTGTGATACCAAAATCGCGCAGTCACCACTTACGAAAAACCTCCGTTGGCTGGCTGACCAACATTTTCCGTTCTTTGCCTACATCATAATCGTTCAGAATCTGATCATTCGACCCCACTTGAAGGAAGCTGAAGATGCTTGGGAGGTTATGAGTGATCACTTCGAGGCTCGGTTCACTCCAGAATGGGAAGGCCATAATTCCTTCCTCATCCTTTTCAGTAAAATTGTACTGCGAGCTTGGAACGCCCGCGAACTTGCCTTCAAGCAGCTAGGGGAGTCGCCCATAAAACCTCGAATCATAGTAGCCATCAGTCGCAAGATGGCAGGGAACACGGAGAAGACAAAAGACGCTGGCACAAAGCAATCCAATTCTTCGACAGGGATGAGCATGGACAACCTCAACATACCAATTTCGATGCCAGTGGTAATGGATGATCAAAATTGGATGTATGCCCCGGGAGGAGGAAAAAACTATGGTTCATTGGGGCTAGACATGTATTTTGGTATGCCTGGACAGGCTCTGGATATCGATGCGAACGACTTCGAACTAAGTGCGATGGATTGGAATGCGCTGCTTGGTGATATAACCGACTCTTCTGGACTGTCATCTTCGCGTTGATCGCACATATTTTCTCACTACACGGAGATAAGTAAAAAGGGGCTTCTACAACTGCTTAGGTTAGAACACAGGTTCGAGATGGAATGTATTATATCACGACCTGTTGATGAGTTTACATTCCATAATTTTGGAAAGATCATTTAAGAAATATTTCTCCATGTTGTAATTTTTCTATTTGCTTCGAAAGACAGAAGCTACGTCCGAGAGTCAATGAAAAGTTACTTGTGCTTCAAAGTGAACATGTTACGCGCGAAGCATAGTAGTGCCATAACCAATTTCAGATTGACAATTCTCTGGGGGAGAGGTCTGGTAGTTCAACCAACTTACCAGCCAGGCCTAGTTGGCTCCAACTTTTGAACGTCTGCGTAACAATCGAAACCTTTCGACGCAACTCAATATTCCCAATCAGGAAACCCATCACGTGATTGTTTTTCCCAAGCCAACCATATGTGCCTTAGATCTGAGATTGCGACAAAATGATGAACAGGCTCAATTTTAAATTGTTTAGCATATAAAATTGTTGACAACATATGTGAGTATGATTCCCAACATTGGCGTTGGTGTTTTTGGTCCGAAAGACCCCCCTTCTTCCTCAATCAACAAACTTTCAACAAAGTGCCATCATAACTATCGCTCGTACCCATCAATTTAGCCACTTAGGTCGATGTAAATGGAAACAAGTAATACGAAAGAAGGTCGCAGGAGGTAATTAGCCGACCACTCCTCTCCCCTCCGTGTGATCTGGCAGCCATGGAGAAGCCTCACCACAGCGTTGGCAGGATGGATCCTTCGATGCGCTCGAAAACCCCTAGAGATAGGTTTACTTTATAGCTAACTGCACGTGTCACATTGGGCGCTCGCTATATGCTCGGGCCTGCTGCTAATCTCGCGTTTCATCTGCGCTTAATTGGGTTCTTGTTTAATATATCGCGACTGCGAACAAGATCTCTAATTAACCCGGGAACATGGTCCGGATTTCTCTTTCCATGGGAGCCGACGTCAATACCCATGGTGCGGCGCAGGTAGTAAATGGATATTAACCTCACCTTTTCTTCCGTCACTCCTCTGCCATGCACCAGCCTATCCTTCGTTCAGGCTTCTCTTCAGCGCGCCAGAATCCAGGACTAGCCTAATTACGATGATCTCTCTGGTAATGTCAGATCAGCGATGGTTCCAGATCTTGGTGCTATGTCTCTCCGTTACCCTCACAGTCGCTTCTCCAACTGGTGCAAGATCTAACATTTCCGAGTATGCACCTCGCCCACAACGATGCCCAGGAGGACGACTGGTACGCCCCGCAAATGGACTTTCGCCTAGGGAGAAGAATTATATCGTACAACGGAAACGCAGAGCAGGCAAAGCACTGGTTATATGGCTACAAGATGTGGATGACAAGTTCCCTACACACGACTTGCCAACTATAGCTATGTCATCAAGTGGAGGAGGTTATCGGTCAATGCTGCTCGGAGCTGGCGTAGTGCAAGCTCTTGATGCTAGAGACAGTGATTCCGCACTCAATGGTGTCTATCAAGCACTCACGTATCATGCTGGTCTTTCTGGCGGTGCATGGCTCCTCTCTTCAATTCACGGCAACGGGCACGAGACAATCAGCACACTCAAGGAGGATCTGTGGGATAAAGCACTTCCAAAGAACAGCCTCTGGCCACTCAATACCGACACTGCGCCGGAATACCCAGCCATCAAAGCAGACATTGAAGCTAAAGCTGTCGCGGGATTTGCTCCCACTATCACTGACGTTTGGGGGCGGTTCCTTTCCTATCAGCTCCTCCGCGGCAGAGATGGAGGGGCAGAAAAGACGCTTTCTTCAATCAGTCGATGGCCAAATTGGCGGCTACACAAATCGCCTTTTCCAATCATGACAGCTACGAGCGTCAACGATATCACAACTTCGCAATGCGATCCCACTCACGAGACTTTGCAATACGAATTCAGCCCGTACGAGTTTGGTAGCTGGGTAATGTTCATGGAACCAACCTCTCAACAGAGACGCTAACATTTTATAGGACAAAGGGGTTGCAGCCTTTACCAGAACAGATTATCTAGGCTCCAAAGTCTCAAACGGAGTCACAGCTGGTTCCTGCTTCAAAGGTTATGACAATCTAGGCTACATGCTTGGAACCTCATCCTCCAAATTCCAAGAAGAATGCGGTACTTCTGGTATTAGCTTTATCGCTGGGTTCCTCAAGCCTGCAGTTGTAGCGACACACAATGGAACCGCTGCCACTAAGCGTGAGAATTATGCCCCGTTCAAGAACCCCTTCTACAGATTCCCTGGATCCCCCGTCGTCCAAGAACAAGAAGAGCTCTACCTCGTCGACGGCGGCCAAGCAGATCAAAACAATCCCGTCTGGCCTCTTCTCCAACCGGTTCGTGGAGTAGATATCATCCTCGTCAACGACAATTCTGCAGACACAGACGCCAATTACCCTAACGGCACAGAACTTTTAGAAACCTATCGTCAAGCGCAACGTGTCGGCCTCACAAAAATGCCATACATCCCACCCGTTGCTGAATTCGTTGCAAAAGGTCTCCACCAACGCGCAGCCTTCTTCGGATGCAACGAGCCTGCCAAAACGACACTCATCTTCTTGCCAAATTTCAACTACACTTCTTTCGATACTGGAGTGCTGTCAAGTCAGTTCGAGTACACGATAAACCAGACGACTGCGATGATTGAGGCGGGAAACAGAATCGCGTTACAGAATGGGGATAAGGAGTGGCCCAAGTGTTTGGCGTGTGGAATCATGGAGAAGAAGACGAAGGCTGAAGCGTTGCCTGCGGGGTGCAAGGAATGTTTGGACAAGTACTGTTATAAGCAGTAGGTTTTTGGTCTGGTATGAACCTCTTAATTCTGTCAGTCTATTCTTTAATGGGTTTCCTGTGAATAATGAACCAATATCTTTACCAGGAACAAAAATCATAATAATTCTCTAATTTCGTTCGATTGAACATCTTCGACATAGGCATATACGACTTGATTCAATAGTCCGGTTACGAACCACAGTAACCGTATCCGCCACATTTCCTCACAGTGCCATAGTCAGCCGCCAGAATGAGTCCCACTAGCACGCCGCCAGTTGCAAGAAGCACAGCAGAGCCAGATAACGTACCCACGCGAAGCCCAGCAAGGAAAATTTATGCTTTGAGCGGCACGAGCACGAAGAGAGAGGACAATGGATCGACCGTGTTCAGTGGTCGTTTGAAAACTGGAAGGCCCACGCTAAAAACCAAGACTTGAATGAGTAAGTAAAGAAAACAAACGCAATTGACGATGACAGCCCAGCACCGAGACCACCACTTGTAAGTAACACTCTCCTTGATTCGTACTTTCCGGTCTCCAATTGAAATTGCGAACAAGATGTAGCGCCAGAAAGTGAACTGAGAACCATGCCATGCATACAACGACTTGCCATTGGTAAGCAGAAATTCCGCAACGCACCTGGGAGAATCCGTTGATTAGGATGGGAGGCCCGGTCACGATTTGAAGATCGCTTAGATTCAAAACGCACTTTCATAAGGTCAAAAAACTCAGCGCTCGAGTACAAATGCTATGCCCATCTTGATAAGTGCCTTCTCCAATCGAGAGCTTTCCGTATTCCTCTTCCAGCCTTCTTAGGAACCAAGAAAGGCCAAATCTATGGGGTTGTATCGATGCTTTTCTGATCCGGCCTTGCCTTCCGTACCATCTGTCTTGAGGAATGGAAAGAACCCTGGTTAATATCCAAATAGATAATAGAATGTGGTGATCACCGCGACGAAAAATGCTGTTAAAATGTAGCTGGTGATGATTTCAAAGTGGATGTCAGTGCTTTTTGGATGAGCAGCGGTAGACTTGTCTTACTCTAGTACCCGATATGTCTGCATAGGACGAGATATCGGTCGGTACTTGGGTGCAATCGTAGCTGCAGAACTCTCCAGGCATTACAGGTGAGGACTTAGAAATGTCATCAGCTGCTCTTCAGATTGGAGAGTAAGGCTCGCAGGTAAGTTCTTTCAAATCGCGATGCCCATTCTTTTCTACATTCGAGGTCCTCGCAGGGCGCTGATTTGGCTTTCTCAGCTCGTTCATTTGTGTCAAGCCACCTGCATTTCAGATTTGCCATTTTTTATCGACTGTAGTGAATGGGCTGTTAAGCTCTAGCTATCTTGTTTCCTCTGCCATTGAGGCTTGAAAAATGGGCAACCGGTGAATATTCAGGTGGCCATGATGGATCGATGCTTTCCTTCATGTAGAGAAAAGCTCTCACAGTCTGGGGATCGAAGGGAATCCATTTAGTGAGTTTAGGACCTGCATGTAAGCTTGATTGAAGACACATATCCTCAATGGAAATCGAGTTCACCAAGTGGTTGACTTACCAATGTATCATAGGGTAACACACAGCGCGAACCGACTAGCTCTGCCCATTTGCCAGCCGAAACCGAACAAGACAAAACAAATATCACGCTTTCAGCGAATGAGGCCTGGGGACCTCATTGATGCTGTGGCCGAATATATCAGATCTTAATTGTGGTTTCAATGTAAAACGAGATAGCGGCGCGGATCTAAGGCGATCACGCCCAAAGCGGCTAGCCTTTGATGCTTAGGTCAACACGTCAGCGTAAGCAAGGGATGTAAGCCCACCTCTTTGCTTGAGAATACTATCCTCATTGAAATATTGTTAACCTTTAAACAACTCTTCACTCGCGAGGTTCCCCATATTGTTGAACATCGTCGGTACGTACTTCATCTTCATTGATCTCGAGACAGGTGCGGTGATTCAGAGCTACTACTAAAACTTTCGAACAGAGCGGGGAAGCTAGAAGCATTGCAAAATGTTGAATCTGGAGACAATTAAGGATGGATTGTCCAGTCCAACCGTACAATGGACGCTGGCCGTTGTGCTGCCGTTTACCCTCTATCGTCTTTATGTCACGTTATGGCGCCCTGCCTTTGATTCAAAAACCCCTGCTACCATCGATGAAGGTATTCCCATCATAGGCGCCGGTCGCTTTTGGACCGCTCGTTGGGAGTTCTTCAAGGATCACCGAATGGGGAAAAACTTCAGCTTCTATGTTGGCAGCAGTCGAGTTATTGGTGTTACTGGACATGCTGCGAGACAGGACTTCTTCAACAGCCGCGAGTTGGACTTTGGCAAAGGGTAAATAATATTTGACAGTCTGCAACATCTTTGAGACACTGGCTGAGAACGGTAGATATAAGCTACTGACTGGCAGTGAGCCTCCAGCGCCCGACGCGGGCCACGATTTCTCTAAACACTTTACTGGCACCTTGACTAGGATGCTTAAAGGTGGAGAATTTATCCGAAGTCAGTGAATTACAGTCAGATGATAACGCAATGCTAACCCGGTCTTCGCAGATCTTCCTAAGCTCGTTCATGATCTAAGAGCCCGACTCGACAGACTTGCTGATGAGCCGGTCAAAATTACGAATCCGTTTGACAGCATCTACGAAATTGTATTTCAGTTGACCATGCGTACGGTTGGCTGTAATGAAATTGCAGACGATCCTGGTCTTCTCTATCGATCTATGCAGTATAACAGAACCATCGAGCTCTCCGCCACCCCTAGTCGTATCATGTTCCCTTGGTTTCCCACCCTAGCGTTGTTCCGGCAAATCTATGCTGGTGCTGGATTTTACTCTATTTTTGACAAGATTATCAAACAGAGAAAGAAGGAAGGTCGACGGGAGGATGATTCACTACAGATCTGTATTGATCAAGGCGACTCTACGAAAGACATTATAGCCGTAAGTCCTGGCTTACTTTCCAACCACTTTTTCGCTGTCATTAACAACCAGTGAAGGTGGTTTTTGGCGGGCTCTTTGCTGGGCAGCTCAACAGCGGCATCAATGCAGCCTGGATTCTTGTCTTCCTCGCTACAAATCCTGAATGGAAGAAAAAGGTCCTGCAACAGATTATCGAGGTAGCAGCCAAACATTGCACTGACCCCACCGCTTCTCTGGTAGATCAACTAGTCTCGTTACCGATCGAGGTTTGGGAGTCCGGCTTTTCTCTTATCGATTTATGTCTGCGAGACTCGATTCGTTTGAATACAGTGGGTAGCGCATTCCGTCGAAATATTACCGATCACGATATCAAGATCGGAGACGCTATTATTCCACCTGGATATTATGTTGTTTATCATCTGGCGGATATACATCACGATGAATCTATCTATCCCGACTCGGAAAGATGGGACCCCGGAAGATATCTCCCTGACCGTGCGGAAGACAAGAAGGTACAATATCTCTCAAGACACCACGTTTACAGCTGCTAATAATTCTTTCCTACAGGTCCCATTCGCTTGGGTAGGCTGGGGACTAGGTCGGCATCCTTGCCGTAAGTGACACTTTTTCAAAGGCTTGTTTGTCATGCTAATGAAGTACAAAGTCGGCATGCGCTTCGCCAAATTGGAAAACAACTTGATTACGGCTTTCTGGCTTGCCATGTTCGATTATGAGCTTGTTGATAAGGCTGGAAATCCTACTGCCGATCTTCCTGTGATCAATATCAATGATTTCACTGCTCACAAGCCCTCGAATACAAAGTACCTGAAGTACTGGCGGAGGGACGTGTCCGAGAGTAAAGCAGATTGAGAGGAGTAGGGCGATGACTGTAGAGGTTAGTGAGGCAACTGAGGAGATTTGGTATTGGCCATGGCCTGGTTTAAGTGTGGGTAAAATTAGCAATACTTTAAATTTTCAGCCTGATACGTCCGACTGTGCGCAAGCTCTGATTACGGTGTGCAGCCATTTCGACCCCAAATCGAAAAGCTCATCTACATATAGCTGATGTATGAACCATGTATGCGATCTATCATTGACATTAGCTGCGAAATTGATTTTTAAAAAGATTAGCAATCTCTTACAATCTCAAATTTAATTCCTTAATTCAGAGACAGCTGAGAACGGTCAAAGATCACGCTCTATTAAAAATTCTGCACCATTCTCTTACGACAGCCTACCATACCAAGCACTAGCATCATTATGAAGCGGAATGTAATCTATCAATCCCCAATCCTCACCTGAAGGCTTGAGAAGAGTTCTTTCCAGTTGTGTGCCTAGATCGTGATCATTGCTCCATCTGTTATGGCTCTTATCCTAGCTTGTGGGCAACTTTGTGTAAACACATACACCCAAGCTCTTCTTCCTCCTTAACCACAGAACCAAAATTATAAGGGCACGGGTGCGAAAAAAACATACAGCAGCGGGGATTGGCTGGTAGTCGCCCACCCAAAGCCACTACGTTAAAGATGTTCAGTTCGATATACGGTAATTCTAGAAGGGTTTCCTACGGATAGACGTCATTTTCATGTACCTTGACTGCACTCATACGCCCTGTACGCCCCGTTTGTGAGACACTAGCAGAAAAGCTTGATGACAAGCCTCGCCCTACTGTACGATCGTACATACATTTGACTTTCTAGGCGTGTGCTGAGCCAATAACATCGAAACTATATTGTTGAAATGGCAATCGATGCGGCTGATACGTTACACATCCCGAAACTACCAGTTCTAATCACATTGAGCCTCATCTCAGGTTGTCCAGGTATTTTCCTAGACATTGGACATTCAGCGATAGGAACTTTATCTCTATTACCTCCGCACGCCAGAGTAAGCTTTCTCGGAGACCAGGGTTCTTTGATGTGATTAAAAGTGCGCCATACATCCCATCTTATCTAAGCTAAATTATAATACTCAAGCCCAAAAGAATCCCCAAAGTGACGACAAGAACAGCAGAAGGCCCAAGTCGTCGACTCTCAGAGGTCGTCGTAGCTACTGATACGGCTTCACTTGTCACAGAGAGGCTATTACTACCACTAGTAGAAGTACTGCCCAATTCCGATGATATGTTAGGGGTACTGACAGAAGTGGAAGTCGCTGCTGTCGAAGGTAGTATGGAGGTCGGTACAGCGGAGCCAGGCCCACCAATACCCATCCATATATAGCCTCCAACATCGGTGATGGAAGTCCCATCCACGACAATGCCGGAGCCTGGCCGTAAAGTCTGACCGGCTATTATGGTGTATGATTCTGATGTTGCGGCCCCTGATGGAGAGATTTGTTCGTGGAGAGTATTACTGGACGATGCTAGATTGGAATCTGATTGGATAGGAGTATTGAAGTCGAAATGGGATTGTGAGCTGATCGTGAGGCCTTGGCTGGAGAGTGGAGATAAGGGGAATGCTGATGTTGGTGGTGAGACTGACGGCATTGCCATTGAAGTTGTGCTAGGTCCAAGAGTCGTCTGGAGGGTGGAGGAGGGGGACAGAAGTGTATCGGGGGAAAGCCCAGAGTCTGTTGTCGTTGGTGGACTGGGAACTAGAGGTTGAGTGGAATCGATAATCACAGAGGATGAAATCTGCGTCATAGCAGAGGTCTGGCTGGTAATTGCTGGCGGCATGAAAGTGGTAGGACTGATCGATGGGATTGACGAGACGATATTCAGTGATAATGCGATGATCGATGACGCGCTTGCCTGCTGTGCTGTCGTAACGATTGAAACTTGGGCCGTCGAAGAAATGGGTATGGAATTTGACTGCATTGAGCTTGAAGATTGTACCGCAATACTCTTGGAATCAGGCAACGTTGCTGGCACTGTCGGTACTTGAGATGGTGCTGTTGAGGTCTGGGGCTGAGCTGAAACTTGCGATGGAGATACATTGTCTTGAGTTGTGCTTTGTGATTGAGGTTGGCTGCCCGAATTCCCTTCTGATGTAGCCGTATCGGTTTCCAAACGGTTGTAATGGCTGGTTGTGAGACCTGAAGTTGCATCACTACTGGAGAGTGTGGTTGTCGTCGATGCTACAATGAGGGACTGGCTCGCAACACCAATAGCTAGACCTCCTCCAATGTAACCACCGAAAATGCTGATGGCGGTTCGTGTACCACAGGCAGTATAATCACAGCCCGCATAGGGGAGATTCACCGGTTGTTGTGGCCACAAGGAGCTTATGTCGGCGGGGCTCAGGGTTTCCAAGGAAGCATAATATGCCTTTGCTCCTTGCAGTACGTATCCCCATCCTTGGGGGTCACTCGCGTCCACACTAGCCAGTTGTGCAGGCGTAGACGGAGCGAAAGTTGGTGTAGGCGAACTTGTGGCTCTTGCTCCGCAGCAAGTCCCACCAATACCAATATTGGTCACAAATGAATCTGTAGTTGTGCTTGGTTCCATGAATTTAGTCAAGCCTGATGGATGGATCTTCGGCTTACATCGGCAAAATTGCAGTCCATGTCATTGAGGGTGATATTGGAGCAAAGAAGTTGTTTGGGTATGTGCTAAGAATGTCAGTCGAACTCAAACGGAGTCAGGCAGTCAAATGTTTCGTACACGATAGTAGGCCCGTTTAAGCCCGTGAGCTGATCAGTGACTGTGCCTGCAGCGTTCACGTCGGTACGAGTCCATGGTCCTAGAGTAGCGTTCAAGCCCAAGAGGGTTCGATGTTCTTCATCAATGATGGTTGTGGAATTCGTTTGATTATTGATTTGATCTACTGTGAAAAAGACTGTTCCCACAGTAAGCGGTATGGCATATTGACTCCACGTGAATGTAACTGCATCTATGAATGGTCCATTAAGACTTGATAGAAAGGCCTGCGAGGCAACTGTCGATGTCTGTTGGACGGGTGAAGTCGCGGTTCGTCTGACGTCTAAAACATGTAAGCGCGGCCTTATTATTCCTGCGAGTTGACTTACTATCATGAGCTGAGACATGAAGAGCCAGCAGTGTGGCAAGAAGAGCTAGATGATAGAGCGAGCGATTCATCATTGCACGCACGCTAGCTCGGGAGTGACCCTCGCGCGAATATTATGAAGACAGAAGTTGGCGAGCTGAGAGCAGATATGATGATGGGCGAGAAGAGAACGAGATTAAGGCGAGGTGCAAAGTATGAGAAATTTCAGGCCTTTGCAAATTGGGTGCCGGGGCGACATTTGGCTGTCCTTAGGCTGTACCTAGTCGGAAACGCGTGACGACAGCATTTCGGGTGCTTTTGCCATGGTGATCAAGTTGCGCTACATTCTAATTATTTTCATGGTTAGCGAGCTGCAAGAGCAACCAAGGCGCCGGTGTATCTCGCAGTGTCCCACACTGAGGCTTGGAGGAGAATTTCCGCTATTTCTTTTCGCCTTGCATACAGCGCGCATGAAGACTCAACTCGGAAACACCACGACATGGCGTTGAACGTCGGGCAGGACAAGAATTGGTTGATAAACATGCTTGCATGTATACATCGGACAGATTGAATATGGCGTGCGAATTATGGGATTTTTGAGCACACTTTTTTTGCCAGCCTTGGGGGCGATTTTATTGCGGAATTGTGTCTCGACCAAGATCGATCAAATTGATGCACAGCCAGAACGATCTGCGCACTAGTCTACTGCAACATGCTTAGTAGCTGAAAGCCTTGGTAGGTCGTGGTATCTCCCCAATTATGGCCTTGATAAATCAATCATGCCTGGAGATAAAAGTCGTTGGAGCCTGCACCTTGCAAGCCAGTCGGATATAATCAACAATTAGACCTGAAAGTCTTGACATTCCTTCATGACCGCACACTTCCCGTTTTTGCTACTTACCTGGAGCATTTATGCTCTTGGAGGATATTCTGCGACAAGTAATACCGCATTGCCCTTGAGCATCCCGCCAAGTCTATTTTGGTATGGGAACCTGTGGGCGCTCTGATTGCACGTACTGACGTTTGGTGATTAGGGATGGTGATAATGGACGGTGGTCGACCTTCCAAATCCAGGTCGGTACTCCAGGTCAGACAGTACGACTCTTGCCCGGTACATCTGCTAGTGCGGGATCGACGATCTGGGTGGTTAGTATAGCTGATTCATTAGGAGAACTTTTGCTAATTGTGTTTCCAAGGTAAATACCATAGGATGTACCGACACCAATCCAACCTTAACGACTTGCCAGAACGATCGAGGGTATCTCTTCCAAAGCAACCTCTCTACAACCTGGTCCACACAGGGCTTGCAGACTGGTATTGATGGAGCTATATTTGCGCTGAATACCGTTGAAGAGAGCAAGCTTAGCTTAGGTGGAGATGCTTCATATGGCTACGATACCGTTAGTCTTGGTCTACCCGGCGCTGGTTTGCCGATTCTGAGGAAGCAAGTCATTGCTAGTATGTGGACGAATGATTGGTTTCTAGGAAGCTTGGGGCTGAGTCCTGTGCCCTTCAACTTCTCTAACCTCAACGATCCACTGCCAAGTGTGTTAGGAACGTTGTATAATCAATCTCTTGTCCCGAGTATTTCCTGGGGCTATACAGCAGGCGCCTATTACAAGAGTCCGCCCGTGTTTGGCAGTCTAACTTTCGGTGGCTACGACTCTACCAGGTACACGCTACACGGCAACAACCTCACGTTTGCTTTTGGCGCAGACTTCTCCAGGGATCTACTCGTGAGCCTTCAATCCATCACGTACGATACCGCAGCGAGCTATCCACTTCTAGCTAAAAGTATCGATATGTTTATCGACTCGATGGTCGCGGAAATCTGGCTCCCTGTACCTGTTTGCGAGGCATTTGCGCAGCAGTTCAATCTTACCTGGAATGTACAAGGTCAGCTATACCTTGTTAGCGAAACGGTGCATGAGGCCCTTCTCGCACAGAACCCAACATTCACTTTCGCCATTGGCCAGGCCGGCGGTGGTGGACAGACAGTTGATATAGCCTTACCGTATGCCGCCTTCGATCTGAATTTGACCGCTCCAATCGTTGGGTCTGGGAATAACACTCGGTATTTCCCGCTCAAACAGGCCCAGAATTACTCGCAGTTCGTTCTTGGAAGAGTCTTCCTTCAGGAGGCATACGTGATTGCGGACTATGAGCGTCACAATTTTTCCGTTTCACAGGCCTTGTTTCCATTGACATCTGTCCCTCAAAATCTCGTCGCTATTCACTCTCCAAGCCAGGCAGCAGAGAGAAGTGGAAGAAGTCTGGCCACGGGTGCAATTGTCGGAATTGTCGTTGGAATGATTGTGGCACTCGTCGTAGGGCTCTGTGTAGGATGGTATTGGTGGAAGCATCATTGGCTCGACGCGGCAGGCCAGGACGATTCTCCACGGACAACAGAAGAGGACAAGGGTGGCATCCGCGATTTCGACGGTCGACATCTAGATATGGCAGAGCTGCAACAGCCCGATAACGTCCAGTCGTGGCATGAGCTCACGTCAGAAGCGAAAGTCCATGAGTTGGGCGACTCTCGGGGACAGCTTGTAGAGCTCGAAGGCAGCTAGGCCAAGGGCGAAGTTTTGGGGGAATCGTTGGACGGAAGGCTGGAGGGTGTGTCGAGAGTCATGGCTGTGACTGCGGAATGAGACAAGCCAGATTGTCGAGAATGGGCCGTGTAGTAATATACTAATTCGTTAATTGATTCTACCGACCTGGATTCCTTTGACTGCACTGACTTTCAGTGTTGCGCGATGAAGCAAAACTTGGCATTCTATAAATAGGCTCTTTCCAACCTCCAGCCCTCGCGATGCCCTTCCTCTACTCTATGCTTCAGTGTGATTCAAAACAGGCTTGGCGCTTTAAGAGAGCACATATGGCGAATTTGGTTGACGTCTCGCTCGATTTGAACCAAGTGCGTCCCAATTCTCGAGGAAGTAGGAGTAGAAATCAAGCACACTAGATGCATTCCTCCTTCCCGTCTCGCAACCTGCGGGATCCGAACCAGGAGACTAGCTACAATCATGTACCTTCATGTTCAACACCACTCATCCTCGGAATCGCGAACCCTATAGGATATAGGATACAGCTCTGCAGACTGATCATAAAACCCTCGGAATCTAGTTTCTTACTCCAATCAATGTATGGTCATTGTTCACGATCTTTTGACAGTTAGCCAGTTGGTTCGCATCGATTAGATTCAAGTATAAGATTCGTTTCTATGCTTCCTTCTAAGCTCAATCCACGATCCAAATCTTTACCTTAACAGTGTCAAAAACTCTTACTTCACTCACCGCGCGCCTCATCTCATACAAAGTCACTATGGCTTCCACGGTGCTCATTGGTAGTACTGGTGTTCTTGACAAGCTAACACGATATATTCTCTCAACAACATAATTAAGTCCAATGCAGGCTTCGAAATCTTTGCAACTCTCCTTACTCTCACGGGAATCAGCGATTCAAGGAAGCTACCACGCCCGCATCTAGCGACTTCCCAAAGCTCCAAGCCATCATAGAGCATGAGACAGACGCATGGTCCTCAATACTGTCCGCCATAGCTCCCTCTGCCATTAATCTGCTTCACCGCATTGGGTACCACCCGCACAGCAGCGGGCAGTTTCTCAAAGCAGCATTCCATCGACATCGACCACAACTAGGCCCTTGCAGGGGCAGCGCGCAAGTCTGGCATAAAGACATGAGTGCTTTATATCTTCGAGTGGCGCAGACTCGAAATCGAGAATCCTGTATCCGCCACGAAGGGCGAGTTAGAAAATAAGATAATAATGTTGGGATTTGAGTCGCTAGTTATTCTACGTCCTGGTTTCATCCTGGGTGAGAGGCCGAGCAGTAGGCAGGGAGAGGGCGCTGCTAAGAGTATTATTGGTTTAATGTCGACTATTGCTCTGGATAAAACTAGGTAGGACAAGGAGGTGATTGTAATGGCGGCGATTGTCGCGGGTTTGAAAAGTGAGAAGGGGGAGGCGAAGGAGAAGATGTAGGTGTTTTGAGATTGGGACGGACGGAGTGGAATGCGTGAATATGACATCTTACTGGATAGGACTTGTAAAAGGCTATCGTAGAATGACGTCGGACGATGACTCGAGTTTTCTTGATTCTATAGTCATGTGTATCTGGATTCGATTTTGTTTTAATGTGTCGTACGAAGAGAAGGGCGGTGGTCGGAATTGAGCACATTGAGCACAGTTTGAGGTTAGCAATGCTCGTTTCCCTCCGAGAATACAACATATCCAACAAATTGTTGGGAGGCAGAGCTTCAAGACAGAGATCCAGTTGTAAAAGAAAACTTCTTGGACGATTTTTAGGAATGAGAGATTCAGAGATTCAGAGATTGGTTGGATTGGTTGGATTTCCTATAGAGAGGGGTCATGGAACTCAGATGCAGAGAGATGCAGAGTAAATGCAGAAGAGAGGTGAGCACGAGACCAAGCAAGCAATCTTATAGGCAAGTGTTTGCGAATAAGCGAGGTGTTTGCTTCAGTGCATGAAGAGCAATAAGATGTCGGCCATGGAGCATGATAGCAAGAAAACCACGATCCTCAAAGTGCCATGCCACAAGGTTCACAACTCAGACAATATCATATTGTCTGGTAGAAGTTTTGACATCTGGGACAAAATGTTGGTTTCATTGAAACTATCGCGCTGGTTAACTATTTGACGCAGGAAATCGATACTTGACACTGCCTTGTTTTTGATAGCACCATATTGGGAACCTGGAATCCATACTTTCACTGGCGGTGCCATTCGATTGCTGTCAACAAAATCTTTACGGCAGCCAATGCTTTCAGAATAGTAAGGTGTAGCTGAGGCAGATGACAGGAGAACTGTACTGGGCCTCAATTAGCGCTGATAATCTGATGAGATCCTTGATAAAGGATTGACATTGATGATGCCACGAGAGAAAATGGCCGTTGGCAGCCATAGAACTAACTACGCCTTGATGATGAAAATACCAAGAATAGAATACTAGTAGCGACAAGAGAACTGACCGGACAAGTGAGTTGTTTGAGTTTCGATGGGCTTTTGTCAAAAGACCAGACCAATAATGCTCTGCCACAGTCCAGTTGGTGGCGAATGCGAGGCAGACATTGTGAGAAACCTAGTAGAGCAAGGAGAATTCAGCATGGTTAATGATCCCAAGCCTGCTACGATACTCGAGTCTTCCATGGTTAATTAAATCCTGATGACTACAGTTGTGTTTCAGTGGTCATAGTCGCGACGAGATGCTGTACGTAGTTGCATATTTCTGGTGGAGTGATGACATGAAGCATCAAGAGAGCAAAAGTTTGATAGTGTTCACGGAGGACTGCAGTTCCGACACAAAAGGGCGAATATGCCTCACGGGTGGATCGAAGAGTCGATATCCTTTCTAGAAGTGATTGACCCTGGTAAACACGCAGACGATACGTGATGGACATCGTGTTCGTGTTCCTCCATCAGCAGGACAGGTTGGAAGCAGTTTACACAGCCTCCTCGCTCGGTCCAAACGGCACAACGCCCCATGGCTGTAACGTATAGGGGCCCAAGCTCCCATCGCTCCATCCATAGGATACGCTAATTCATGGGGGAACATGCAGGGTAGCTACCGTGTGATCAGCCCATCGCGCATACATAAAGAGAGTTCTGAAGTCACCACTTTGCTGAAACACATCGAGTCTCGCCACATTCGTATCACACTCCAATCTCCTCCCTTTCCCAGGAGATATACCGTCACAAACTCTATATAAACAAAGACCCCTCGCCAATCATCCTGGCATCTTCCATCATCAGCTTATTAGCACCCTCGACGAACACTGCAGGAATGTCTGACGGCTCTACTTCCAAAGCTCCATTGGGCGACCTTAATGGAAACACCCGCGAACCTGACGCGCCACTTATCAAAGTCCAGCCTCCAAAGCGCGAAGACCTACAACCATCATACAGTCGCATTATCCAGCCAGACACCGACGATGACCCTTCGCACGGCTGGTACGGTGGAATGATCAATAGCTTGGGATCTATCATTGGAACTTGTGGAGCTGTTCCTTGCTGTATCGTCTGCCCAAATCCATACAGGCCAGTCGAGCAGGGTAACGTTGGTTTGGTCACTCGATTTGGACGATTCGCTCGTGCTGTAGATCCAGGTCTGGTTAAGGTCAATCCTCTTTCTGAGAAATTGATCCAGGTCGATGTCAAGATTCAAATTGTTGGTAAGTGAAGGAAGGCTTGGATGCGAAATTGACTGAAATGCTAACAATCTCCATAGAGGTCCCACGTCAAGTTTGCATGACCAAAGACAATGTCTCGCTATTCCTTACCTCAGTAATCTACTACCGTATTACCTCACCTCACAAGGCGGCATTCGGCATCTCCAATATCAGACAAGCTTTGATTGAGCGTACCCAAACGACTCTGCGACACGTCGTGGGCTCGCGTATCCTCCAAGACATCATCGAGCGCCGTGAAGAGATTGCCCAAGACATCAGGACCATTGTCGAAGATGTCGCTAAGCACTGGGGTGTTGAGGTTGAGAGCATGTTGATCAAGGACATGATCTTCAGCGAGGACTTGCAGGAGAGTTTGTCCATGGCTGCTCAGGCTAAGCGAACTGGTGAAGCAAAGGTCATTGCTGCGCGCGCTGAAGTCGAGTCGGCCAAGTTGATGAGGCAAGCGGCCGATATCTTGAGCAGTGCTCCTGCTATGCAGATCAGGTATGTTTTCACATTGCGATATTGTGGTTGCTCATTGCGACTAATTGTTTCTCAGATATCTCGAAGCTATGCAGCAAATGGCCAAGTCTGCCAACAGCAAGGTTATCTTCTTGCCAGCTACCAACCAGACTGTCCAAGAACAGTTCGCCGATGCGGCCGCGCATGGAGAGTCAACCGCTGGACCCTCCAAAAGCCCAATGGGTATTGTCAGCAGCGCTGGTCAGGAATACGGCTCCCAGAACCACGGCTTCCAGAGCGCGATCAACTCCAACGTGATCGAGCATATGTAAATGCACAATCAAAAACGAAAGCGTAGTACCAGGCAACAAGCCCATGAATTTGTTGGTGTACGGATTACGCTAGTGACAGAGGACGAATAAGGAAGTTTGGTAGTAATGAGGTGTTGAGGGTTCGGGTGCTTTTCTTATGCTTATGTTTATGATACCCTGCTTCATCCACTCTCGCTGCTGCTTGTGGTTTTCTGTATATCATAGTGTTTACTACTAGTAATGACAAAAATTGTAACGAATTTGTTCATCTCTTCAAAAAATAATTGCTGTGATCCTCAGACAGGACATTCAAATGCACCTCGTTGGCCTTCTCTTTCTTGATATGGATTTATTGTTTCTAATTTGTCAATGGCGGTCAAAGAGACAAAGTCGCGAGGGTACGTCATCGATAAATACAGCCAAGTCGCGTTCCTAACGCGCTGATCACCTCAGTCCCTCAATCACCATCTTATCTCTTAACCATCAATCTTCCTGGTCTATTGGTTTTTTTTAATCTTAAACATTTTCCTGCTCAACTAAACCGAGCAGTCTCATTGAAGAAGGACCTTGCATTGAGCATGAAAGCAGCCGTAGAGTAAGATCGCACCCAACGCGAATTTTCTCTTTTCTTCTCCACGGCATTCTTTTCACTATGGATTCCATTTCTTATCTTGCATTGTCATCTGGATTTGACCCCACTATCCAGCATCTCTAATTCCCTTATCATCTTATCCTTGGCAATTCTAATTGGTGAATCATCTTTTAGCCTACTGCTCAAACTCTCCAACTTCACGCGGATAGCGTCTTCTCGATTTTGGCAATAATTCGTCGATGTTCCGTATTGCATTCGTTCCACCACCGACCAGTCTTCTAGGATAAACTGGGTCAGGGAGGATGAAGGGGTTGACTTATTTGCCCTGTTGATGGTGAGTAGATGCTGCAGACCCCTTCATGGTATATTTACATTCGAGACTGTCCGGACATGGGCGCGGGTGATGGTGCTGATGAGATCGACATGCTTCAGAACCTCGAGATACCTAGACCTCCTGAACTGCTTTTAGGTGGACATACTCTCGAACTTGGTGCATCGCCCATTTTAAGTTCGTTTATGTCCAGATATTATTATTCAAGATCATGGTATTTGCAACCGTTGCGTTCTATCGCAATCTGTCTCTTGCGGAAAGGACATTGAGGTATCCCATCTTTGAGCACCTACACATTCTGGTAATCCTCGAGAATGCATCTGAAGCAGTCTTTCAGCAGCGCTCATTTGAGCAATTCTTGCACGAAGTCTCTATTGGCTGCTATCGAAATCCCCTGAGCGCAGAATGACGATGCTTGGCTCCTGTACTCCAATCATCCCGAGGTCCTCCTACTCCGAGAGATTGCACAGCCACAGGCCTCAGCAATCTGCACGGGCCTCATCAACGGATTCGCCGCCAATTTTTTGCTCAAATTCGCATCACTGGGTTTGTGTACTTGGGAGAGGTTGCAGCCTGTCGAATATGCTCTATCTTCTTAAATTTTCCTTCGCTTCTATCCTTCATTCTTGTTTGCTCAAAATTGATTGCTTCAAAAGGTTCATCTCCAAACATCGCTTTTACACGACAAGGCTGACAACATTGCAAGTACTCGCTAGGCCTTGGAAAATATCATTTTTGCGTCAGACGTGATTGGTGAAGCCTGCGGCCGCTGATTCTCAAGATGGACATCCGGGCTCCTAAGGAACTCGAGTCATTGTCATTACAATACGCGAAGATGAGTAACAAGGAGCACCGCGATACGACAAGAGGCGTTACGGTCGCCGATACCAGTCGACTTGATCGAATACAACCTGTGGAGCCACTGGAGCCAAGGACAAACACCACGCTCGAGAACGACAGAACGTTATTTTTGGGCAAGGGTGCCGATTCCATTGTCCAGACTACTGGAGACCTCAAGGATAGTGGACACCACTTTGAAGGACCGGCAATTTCTACAAAACTTGCACCAAAATTCGATGCTTACGGAGCGCCAAAATACACGAAGACAGGCCGAATTAGCAAGGCCAAAAAAGGAAGTCAAGGAGCTCATGTTTGTGGTGAGTGCGGAAAAGTAAGTCCAACAATTTCCTGCCCTCAAAGCTACATTTACAGTCATTGAAGCTAAACTTGTCTCAGCACTATTCCAGGGCCGAGCATCTTCGGTATGCACGCTCCCAAATCACCCCGTCACATCCATGATAGTATTAATGTGGGTTACAGTCGCCATCAGCAAAATCATGAAACACGCCTTCCATGCCTATTCAGTTCTTGCGGGAAGATATTCCGCCGTCAGGATCTTTTCGATAGACACTTAGCTACAAAGCAGTCAGTACATGCATTGTTTTTGGGGGCAATTGAGCTTGACCTACTAACCAAGTAGTAGCCAACAAGTCTCTCGCAGCGCTTTTGCTGAAAAAGCCGCCTCAAATCACACCAACTCGAGGCCACCCTTGATTGACTCGGTTCGTAGTGCTACCGACGAAGAGCGGGCTCATTCTGTGTCACTCCCTATTACAAGCCTCACGATCTTTCCGCCCTGGGAACCCGTAGATACAACTAGATGGAAGTCAGAATTGTCTTCAGATTCAGGATACGGATCTAAATCCTCCATGAGGAGCTCGGAGAGCGTTCTTTCTTCACAAGACGCCAGTATGACCAGTAACAACAAATGGGAAGCATTGGAGCCAGCGGCTATATCGTTCAAGCTAAACGTACACAACGAACCGAAGCCACCGCATTCTTATATGTCGTCGACGAGTTGGGCACTACCACCTACATTCGGCTCCGCAGGATGGGTTGCTTCTTCGGCTTCGGACATAAAAGCGACGGCGAAGCAAGTGGCAAAGGAGAATGTCAACATTTGGAATGTGGATGGCATCAAGCAGGAGGCCAAGAAGGAGGAACTCGATCCACCGATCACTGCTCCTTCAGGGGATCGCTCTCCTGAGTCTGACCCAGCATCACCGCATTCCAGCTTCCGATTCAGCAACTATGTCCCATCAATGTTGCAAGTTCCCAGATCAAGCTCCGCGTCTTTCAAATCGTCTGAGTGCAGCGGCTCCGAGTGCTCAGAAGACCCTTCCGTTTGGGATGGTGTCGACGATGAATGCGCTTCAAATATTACGGAATCCAGTGGCCAATCTTCCACTATACCAGAGCGACTGAGATTGGGAAACCCAAATGTATCAGAATTTTTGAAGACTTTTGGGTTGACTGTGGCGAAAGATGTATTGGTGCAGGTTCGCAGCATTCTGGATAACAGTGGATGTGTCGTGAATTACGCAGGTTCACGCACTTCATCGTCTTATTCGCAGGGCCAGCTCGGAAAGGCCTTAAGTTCGTCCAATGCGTCGACTTCCTCAGCTGGGAAGCGAAAAGGTGGTGATGATGATATACCCGAGGCTCCTAATGGTAACGGATCTGGTGATGATCCGAACAAGAGGCGAAGACATGATGGCTCTTCATCGCTTTCGCCACCACTTTTGAGGAAGTTTGCCTGCCCGTATTACAAGCGAAACCCAGAAAAACATCGAAAATGGAGATCTTGTTCAGGACTAGGATGGGATACCATTCATAGATTGAAGTTAGTACAGTCTCTGCGCAACCTGCTTGTTCTCCTTCAGTGGACCAAAACTAATTATAAAAACTCAGGGAACATGTCTACCGCCGACATGCAATACCCATCTCTTGTGCGCGTTGTGGAATGCACTTCGAGACTGAAGATGATATGAAAAAGCATTCTAGAGAGCCGATACCGTGCATGGTTTCAGAAACAGAGGAGATCGATGGCTATAACAAGGAGCAAGAGAAGCAACTTAGGGGTCGCAAGAGGCCGCCCAACCAGACCGAGGTGGACCGGTGGCTCGAGATGTACCGCATACTCTTTCCACAGGACGATCCACTATCTACTCCATCGCCATGTAAGCACTACCCCACCATTTTTGACATTGCTAATTTTTGATTAGACTATCAACTGGACGAAAAGAGGGCCCAGCTGCACCTTGTAAAATTCAAGGAGTACCTAAAGGAAGAGCTGCCGAGGAAAATGTGGACTGATCTGCAGTCTGATCTCGGCATATTCGCAGAAGATGAGAAGGTTGCGTTGAAGACACGAATTGTGGACATGATCCGTGACTGTACAGACCACTTCTTCGAAGCCTGTCAGAGGTCTTTCCTTTCGCCACCGTCCACGCCTTGCTCGTATGAAGAACCAAAGGAGCAAACTCCCCGGTTACCCATGGCCTCATTTGCTGAACCAAGTTTGCAATGTCATCCGCCAATTCAGGTGGAGCCTGCTTCGCCACTTCACACATCCTCTTGCTTCGACCCATATGAAGGAACTTTCGAAACCGGCCAACGACTAGAGAAGGATAAATTGAATGGTTGGCAGACTGACACTGGCGCTTATCAAGGACCATACGATATCGTGTCATTCACCCACGAAAGCCTGCAATCGTATGACATTTCAGACAGTCTAGGCTTTCCTTATCAGCATCCTAGCATGACCACATCTCACTACCGGACTCAAGACGGGTCGCCTCCATCATTGTTTGATTCCTAGTTACTTCAACACGAACTTGCTGGTATGGAGGTCTCGTTGGATTGCGATTTTAGCGATATTTTATCATCGTTCGGACCAATGAATCCAACTCTGTTTGACAGCAACAGGAACGATTTGTTTGGTTAGCGTGGTGGTGAAGAAGAAATATTTGCATAGAGGCTACATGATCGTGCAGAGTAAATATGTGGATAGCTTCAGAGTTCCGTTGCAGACTGTCAAGCAATTGTTAAACATGGCTCCAATATACTCAATGCACGCTCGGGTTGTTATTACCTCCAATCCTCCCAGTCCACCCGGCTCTTTGCTTCGTTGGAATCACCTGCATTTTCCCCACAGGTTCACGAGGTCTCTCAAGACAAACTACACAAGACCGACCCGATACCAGCATACCACACACACACTCTCTCTCTTACCAGAAATTAGTAATCATGCACTTCCAAGCTGTCAGCCAGCGCACTGTTTGAATAAGCTAGCAGCCACATAACTCAGCTAATGCCAATCGTCGTGTTTGCCCGACCTATAGAGGCAGCGCCACAGGATCATCTTCGGATGAGATATTTCCAGCAGTGTTGGGTCAATGCTCGATTTGGAGCTAACAGATTGAGGGAAGCAGGACAAATTCCTTGTCAATACAAACATAGAGGATGGTATGCCTAAATCGCATCAAAGCTCCAAGGATAGCAGAACTACAATCTCTCTTGGAACTGGGGGATTTTACACTACATAAGGAAAGACTGAAAACACTCAATGGGTCGAGAATGAAACAGAAGGCTGTCAATTCAGTCATTGAGAGAGGGTTTGCAGGACTCAATTCTTTCCAGGATAGTGTGTGATCTCGAAGCAGAACAGGATGAATACTAGCAGTCCGTTCAAAAATAATAACAAGTTTGCAAGATAAGGAGTGATTATTAGGCACATAATATCTCACTTGTCAATTTTGATGGTGGGAGAAAGACAAATGTTGTCCAAACCTCCTACAATTGTCCGTTCCCAAACTCTATTCCTCTCCCTTATGAAATTCATCTCTTTCTTGGTCACACCGCCAACGCACAGATCTTTTGCATGTTTTAAGAGGTTGATATCGATGGCCTTGTCATCGCTACCGATTTCAATTGAGCCGCCCACGCGAGGCTCTAAAGTGTCGTTATCTGAATACTACCCAAGTCGGCTCGTGCTTGTCCCGATGCAACTCTTATCAGTGATCTAGAGTAAATGAATTGTAAAGACGCGTATTTGACGCGTATGACACCTCCAAGATTGTGATTGTGATGGGGTGTTGGAGGGATGAAGATGAAGAAAGGATGTCATTGTCCGAGACCGGCTTATGTAAGCATCAAAACAAACAGCCACTTCCATTCCATACGACCTTAAAGTCCTAACTCTCCAACTAACTCACATCGTTCAATCATGGCGACAACAGAAGATACTTCGCGCGCCCACCAGAACAATACCTTTCGCAAGATCGAACTCCAATCCCCTGCCGATTTAACTCATCTACAAACATTATCGCAACGCGCTGCGCGCCAAAAGATAAATGTCGCGTTTCCACCAGCGGCGCAAGAAGGCGGGGAAGATGAACTCGGGAAGAGAGTTGAGACGTTAGTAAATGGATACGTGGACGAGGTCTTTCGGGGCGTCAAGTCGAATATCTTGGTCAATGGAGTCGAGGTTACTGAGAGTGGAGATGGAAATGGAGGGACGCGGGAAGTGACTGAAGGTAATATGCTGCGCAGATCACGCTGTGGAAACCAAGAGGCTTACTGCTAGCAGAATTCGAACCACTGGACACACGACTTGCGGAACGGATACGAGTCCTCGAGGAACAGAAGGAGAAGCTTACTGAGAAAGTTGCTGATTTGAGAAGAGTGGGTCCCGAGAAAGCAGCGGCTCTATTCAAGGAGGGGTGGGCTGTAGATGAGGCCGTTTTCGAGACACAAATGGAAGGCGTCGAGCAGACAAGTGCACGGGATACGACGGGGGAGCTGGGCCTTGTGGAATTGAAGAGATGGGATGATGTACAAGGCACGTGGGAGAAGGGCACAGAGGGCCTTGTGAAGCTGAAAACGGACTTGACGGAGACGGTGGCACGTTTGGAGAGGGCGAAGGGTGTGGTGGATTACATTGGAGAGCGAAGATAGTAGTCATTCGTGTGAAACTGTGTTTGGGCATAGCTGGAGTTTGGGAAATGGACGCGACACATGATACCATGGGAAAGGAAGTTTTGGTTTGGGTATGGAATTTTCACCAGGAACTGCCACGCGAATAGTCGTCTTGCAATTAAATTGAAGTTGACACGATCGCTGGGAGACTCTGCTAATAATGCTTACATGGAGCAGAGTTATTGAATTGCTCTACATTATGCGGCATGATGAAGAAACTATGAGATGGCGATTGAAGTTCTTTGACCTGTTTGGTAAAAACTCTCTTCACCATCGCCGATATCTTCGCTCCCTCATCCGTTTGACTTTGGCACAGAAGAACCGGCTCAGTACCCAAACTGACCAAAGACAGAAGAAATGAAAAAGGCAGAACTTCGAAGGGCAACAACCCTCGAGCGAAACCCTGATAATGGGACACCTCCTCTTTCTCAGGTGACCCACCAGGGGTAAAGAGGCGCGATCCTAATGCTTTTGAGGTACGCCCTGGCCGTCTCAACCACTCCGCTTTCTCAACTGACCCATCAAGGGTAAAGAGTGATCGATATTACACGAGCTTCTAATACCAACATCGCTTTCTCAGCTGACCCATCAAGAGGCAAGTGCCAACACCATTTCCTAAGCACGTCAAAGTGCGGTTTAATAACCACTTGACTATCGGTTCTTTTCTGTGCAGTTAATTTGGACGGATTCGAATATATGGCACAACACGATGGACTATGGCGAGAACACATATACCTGGGAGCAAGTATACAACTCACTACAACCTGATATTATGCCGAGACATTCCATTTGGAAAACACATCACCCAAGAAGAAGAGACAAGCCAGCAGTTCACAAGCAGTATGTACAAGTCAAACCTCAGTCTCAGCAACGAGTGTCTGTTCTTCGAACGGGGCACGGTGTCAAAAGTCTTAAATCATGGCTCTTCCACTCACGTACGTCTCGTTGAGAACAACGTGAGAACTGGGCCCCTTCCCGATTTCAATGTTCAAACCAGAAGAACTACACATTCTTGCAAGCAAGTACTGATGAGAGTAAGCTGGACGCCGAAGTTCAAGTTGTGCCAATTTGAGAATTCCAAGGAAACGAGCTATGGAAGACTCGTCCGTTATACAAATAATCAAGTCAGGTCTTAGTACCTGCTCATTACCAAAAAGTCGCAGGAATCATGAGTGGCCATGACCGCCAAAGAATCATACAATATCCTCTGCTTGGTCTTTAGTCAGCAACGACTTGTTGAGTGTTGGACAAGAACCACTCTCCGTTGATCTTGACTTGTAAGGTGTGCTTCCTTGCCTCAATGGGTCTTGATTGACTTTTTTATATCTTGATTTCACAAGCAGACTCAATTTGAACACGGAGGCAAATAGAGACGACTTATCGTTGAGATTGATAACATCTTAAAGTGGCCAGTGAGTTTACCACACAAGTACCTCTGCCCGCCCTAATCATTCCATGTAGCAAGC
Organism: Venturiaceae sp. KMAF11; assembly: GCA_023078705.1. Taxonomy (NCBI): domain Eukaryota; kingdom Fungi; phylum Ascomycota; class Dothideomycetes; order Venturiales; family Venturiaceae; species Venturiaceae sp. KMAF11. The sequence goes on from JALGOQ010000008.1 coordinate 1,303,158, forward strand.
AAAATGGCAATGTGTGGTAGGAACGGCTGGTATATAGCTAGAGGATGTAATGGGGTTCAAGATGTTGCAGGCATATAGTGAGAGCGCAACTGCAGAACAGGCTTAGAAATCAATTAGAAAGTACTACTAAAGAATGTGAGCAGAGGAAATTGCAAGAATATAGGATGCAACAAGTGAGAAAAGACAAATTCAGAAAGCGTTACGCCACATCTTGTAACTCCCTTAAAACATTTCCCACAGAAAATCCCATACTCGAGTGATTACTAGACCACTCGTATGCTTAGTTAATAGTGTTCCTCCTTGCCTTCGCACTCGCTCACCCGAGTGTTCCAAGGCCCCCTGAACTCACGTAGGGGGAGCGAGTGGTAGTCAAATAGCCTACCTCGAAAGCAACAATCTCTCCGAACCTTCGCATCTGCACGTGTGCCGGTATTTCAAGGAATCTTGAACTCACGTAAAGAGGGAGATTAAATATCTGTGGGGTTTATCTTGGGGGTTTAAAGCCCTTAAGTTTTCCTCTTTTTCCCTCGTGGTCTTCCTTTTTCATTTTTAAGACATAGCGCACATGTACCTTCAACCGCCAGTTTGTAGTGACTTTTCAACAGCGCCGCAGATTAGTATTTTCAGGTTGTAATAACCTCACTACGAAGCCGCTAGAACAACCTTTCTACGCATCACGACCCATTCCGATGACATCTCTGGAGTTCGTTCTGAAAGTGCCATCGATTTTCATATTTCACTTCAACACCTTCTCAGCCGCCGAGACTAAACATCCAATTAGTAAATAACATCAACGAAACATAAAGAAAACTCACCATCCAAGCCCGTGTTGTCAGCCTCGACGAACGCCTCCTTAACTTTCCCATTCTCCACTAAAAGAGCGTATCTCTTACTCCTCTCACCGCCGAAGATAGCCGCAGCTTGATTGAAAGACAGGTCGAGTGCTTTGGTGAATTTGAGCTCTGGGTCGGCAATGAAACGGATACCGCTTTTGCCGGTTGGATCAAGGACCTTTCCCCAGGCGTTCATGCTACATCAAAGCCATATTAGTGAAATGATGGAGTGATCTGGGAGAAGCTGAGCATACACGAAAGGATCATTGACTGAGACGACGAAGACAGAGCCGGCGTTTTTAAGTTTGGGAGAGTTGATGTAGCCGGGGATGTGAGATTCGCTGCAGGATGGCGCTATTTTGATGTTAGACTGTCTATGCCGAAAGGAAATTCGGCAAACGATGCCAAATTGTTGCTGTTGTGACTTACAATAAGCAGCTGGCACTCCAACAATAACGCCCGATTTGCCCTTGAACTCAGTAGCGAGATTGACTTTATTTCCCGGGCTGCTCTCCATCAGCTCGACCTGCGGTTCCATCAATATATTGTTCCAGATTTCTCGAAGGAAACAATCATACATCAGGAATGCTGTCTCCGACTTTCACGAATCGAGTTGCAGAGGCATGGAAGCATCGGCGGGCAACTAGAATTTGGGCGGCAATTGGCCTGGCTACAGCACGACGGAGGGCGAACATGATGGGTAGGTATCAACAAGAGGTGAAACTGATGAGTGATTGAAAAGTTGATGCTGTTTCGTGATGAATGTGAGGTGGTTGGTACTGATCAGCATGGGTCTGTGTGCTGCTCACGTGATATTTGTACGATTTAGGCAAATGAGCATTGGAAAACGATCGCAAATGATTTATGATCATTGTTGCTTCGAAGAGCTTGTTTCGAGTTCAATGCCAGATAAGAGCTTTTTGTCCTGACTCGGTGGAAAATGAGACGCTAATTAGATCGCAGATAGAGCCGTTCTAATAGAAGATCGTTTGAGTGTTCATTAGAATAGAAAGAGCCGCTCCATAAATTAGGTAAAACCAAAATTTCTCCAGGCCGCCTGTATGTGGCGATCGAATGAAGCTCCATTAGCATGACTGCATTGCATGAGATCACAACAATAAACATCAGAGTCCAGAATTAGAAGTGCCAAAACGCCCCAGTTCAGCCGCCAGCCATGGAATGATCTCAATCTTGGCTTTACACGTGGCACATTCCATCATAAAGCACTCGCATAATCTACAATCCTTCCCCATAGCGATCATTCCACCATAGCCTCAACAAAATCTTTCCAGCTCGGTCCAAACCGAGAGTAGTAGTGTTCGCAAAGGTCGGTGACAAACAAATACTCGCCACGTCTCCGCAATTGGTGCACGAGGAGTCTCAGCTCATCCCTCGGTACGGTGTGGACAATATAGCAGCATTTCGCCCTCTCTAGGCGTTGCAAAAGCAGTCGCTCCTGCATCGAATTCGACCGATATTGCGCAAAACTTTCCTCCACAACAGCGGTCACGTCTGGACCTGGATACGTGTTTGCCAGCTTGGCATCAACAGTGGTGCCTGGATTGTGAATGACCTGATGAAACAAGTTAGTATCGGTTGAAATGTTCAGCATCAATCTGCTCACAAGTCGATTTCCCATTATACCCTCGATGTTTTTGACTTTCAACCCAATGCCATCCAAATACCTACCCACGTGGTCTGAATGTCCATTCGGTGCCTCATCAAAGAAAATTCCATGTACACCGAGACCTGTCGTTGCATAGTCCTTTGCCCACCCAGCAAAAATTTCAATGTCGTGATAGACCTCTGAAAGGTCTCTCTTGCAGTAATCGATTTTGACATAGCCAACAGTGCAAACATTTGATATTGAGTTCAGTCTAGCAACTTCCCGAATATAATTGGAGTCAGCCAAAGGCGAAATCCCAGGGCCGTTGTGTGGATTGATAACAAGAAGGAAATTGAGGTCGGGATGTGCGGTGATTCTATACAAAGAAAGTCAGTACGTCCATATGATACTGTTCCTCAAAGTTGGATTCTACTTACTCCTCATACAATGGATCCCACGCCCCTGGATGAGGATAAATGTAGAGCGGGAACAAGACCGTAGATCTTGGAATCATTTTCGGTTCTTTTGTAGGAGAAGGCGAGGGTGACGGTAGGTCCCTACCTCGTCGAAAATGTTTGATGATGGCCTTAAACATTTGGAGGTGGATGACAACAGAACGGCAGGGCCTCGCTTTTTTATGGAGTTGTCATGCAGGTCTCACTTTTCTAGCGGTGAATCCGGTTGATGTGGCGTTTTCGTTAAAGTTGCACGATCATCCCCTTAATGTGACTGCCCTTGCCCTACGACCCGCCCATTTTGAGAATAAGACCAGAAAAGGAATGAATGATTTTGAAACAAAATCCAACGACTTCCAAGAATAGAAAGAATCACGTGGGCATCGCATTGATGAAGGTTGGCCACAGAGACCCAAAACTCTCAAAATAGTTTTGATCCAAGTTTGTGATGAACAAGAACCCAGCGCGCTGACTGGACTTCGCCAGCAGAGTGCGAAGATCTTCTTTGCTCATGGTATTGGGTAAAGAGTGGATCAAGTAACTGTTTCGGGATCTTTCTTGTACAAGTCCCGCCAGCTCGGATTCTTTCGACTGAAATTCATGGTATGTCTCTTCGAAGACTACTGTGGTATCGGTATTGCTGTCTGAGAAACGAGAGTCTGGTATCCTGCCTGGGTTGTGAACGATCTAGAAAGCCACAAGTCAGTCGAGAACGCAGATTCCGTGAGTAGAAAATCCAATAGATTGTGTGATTAAGAAAGCCACTCACAAGTTTCTTACCCAGTAAGCCTGGCGCTTGCTTGATTGCAGCATTGATAGTTTGCAGATATTCAGCAGCCTCTGGTGAGTATACACTGGGTACTTCGTCAACGAAAACACCGCTCATAGCAAATCCGGACAAATTGGCGTTGGTGCTCCCTTTGGCCCATCCGGAGTAGGTAGAAACATCCCTGAGCACTGCTTGAACATCTCTTTGTGCATATGACGTGTGAACATATCCGAGAGTTTGCACGTTCGGGAACAAATTTAGCTTTTGGATCTGGGAGATATAATCATCGCTGGGATATGGCGAAGAGCCAGGGCCACTGTTTGGATTCAATATGATGGTGAAATTCTGCCCCGGATGGTTGGTAATTCTGGGGTCGTTAGTTACCTGTCTGCTTGAGCGACGGAGACACTTACGCATCGTAGAGCGGGTTCCAGGCATTAGCTGCGGGATAAATGTATAATGGTACCAGGACATTAGATCTGAATCGTTTGGAAATTTTCTCTTTTGGAAGTATCGCATCAAGTGGAATGATAGTGGCGAGAAGAACTACGACAATGATGACTACCAGAGCAATCAGAAGACATTTAAATCGAGTTGAACTCTTGGCAGATGTTTGTTTGAGCGGGGCCATTGTTTCGAAATATTATTCAATTGTAGAAATTGCGTGGCTGTGGGTTCGGTATAAGTGTGTTCTTTAATCAAACCGAAATTTGCGCCCTGCTGTATATTTGTTACTGAATTGATTGCCTGAAGTGTGAGAGATGTCACATGATCCTGGTAAAGGAATCCTTCCAGACTCTTATGGTGTCACAGAAGTGATTTTTGATGAAGAGCAGTTGCGCGAAGTGATTGCCCTTGGCCGAGGGCAGATCCTGCAGACGCATCTGGAGGGCCATCGTTTGGGATCTGTGACAATATGCATATTGCAGCTATCCATGGCGAAGAAAATTCAACGATGACTGCATGGTTCCCTTATCCTTCAATCCGGGTCTCCAAGACTAGACAGAAGGTGAGCATGATTCAACCTGAGAACCATGCTAAACGCTTTAGACACGTTCCAATGGTGACAACGACCTGGTTACGCTTGAGTATCGGCAAACGCATCCACAGCCAATGAATTTTCGCTGAGCCTGTTGATGTGACTGTGGTAGTAGCAGAATGAAGTTGCTAGAAAATGAAGTCTGATGCGCATCTCAGTTTAGGACGTACAACATTTGATGGCGTGAAGATCGCCATTTCTGCTGGTCCGCCTCCATTAAATCAATTAGAGGGCCGCAAGGACTTCCAGAACTTCAGAGATTGCTGTGGTGACAGCAGATTGCCCAATTATATGGATCAACATCAAAAAGGTGAAGCTTTAAAGGGAGAAGTGAGTCAATTGGCGCCGAAGAGTGTCAAGGATGTGTGTATTCAAAGTAGTCAAAAGTGAGGTTACGTGTATTATTTAGAACATTCGCTAAACTCCTAGGAACTTAGCGAGTGTTTGTTTTAAATAAGTATATTCACGTAATATCGTTACCTGACAATACCCCATTTTTAGATTATTAATAGCGACAATACTAAAAATAGCCTAAGGTATCTACGTTACTAAGCCTTTAACTTTATAGCTTAATTATAGGCTAATTTTCTCTATCTACCTTATACTAATATTAACCTCTAAATATTCTTTAGTAAGTTTTTAGAAGTATCTAGCTAGCGCTTTCTAGCGTAATATAGCTAACTATAGTCTAGAATATAGTACCTCTTTCCGTTATAGCCCTTCTTAAGTAAGCTACGGCCGACGGACCCCGTTACGGTTCTCTATACGCCCGATATCTCGCTAAATTGGCTAATAGATAAATTCCTAGCCTAGATAGATAGTACCGGTTTATCTAGGACGAGAAGCGTATTAAGAGGTAAGTTCTAGTACTTTCTAGCCTAATCTAGGTCGTACTAACTTTACTAGATATAAATCTAGTAATAATTAAGCTAATCGCTACTACTATTACTAGTATAAGGGTAAATATTACTTTAAAGTAAGTTTTTCTACTTCTTTTTCTAGCGCTATTTAGGCTATTCTAACCTTTTCGTAGGTTCCCGAAGACCTTAATACTAAGATAGTAAACTTAGAGGTATTAATTATCTAGTTAGGTCCGGATCCGGCCGATACGGACAATATTTAGCTACGTAAGTATTACGCGGAGGCTATATACTCTAGTAATATAGCTAGTAATATCTTACTAGAGTATTATATTTAAGTAGTCTAATTAGTAATAATATTCGTATCGATTAAGCGAAGCGAAGAGCGATAATATTACGACTGGTTTTCTCGGTACGGTATAGTTTACGTATCCTTAGAGTATACTTATACTTCTTTTACTTAGGAACGCCTATCGTATCGTACTTTCTACCTAACGAGGGTTTAGGGTAAGGGCGAGAGTTAGTAGAGGAACTTACCTTAAGTTCTTCCTTCTTTCCTATATTATACTAACTAGCTTTAAACCGTAGCTATATAGTTAATTATAATAAAGCGTAGTTAGGTTATAGGAGAGAGGAGATAGCGTTAGCCTTAAGCTATACGTTCTTCCTAAGTCTCTCTAGGTATAAGGTTAGGGGTATATAAGATAAATTAGCTTTATATTTAAGTAAAGTATCGTTACTACTTATATATCTTATAGACCTCTAACTTAAGAAAAGTAATATAAAATAACTACGAAGAAAGAAATAAGAGATCCTACTAAATACCCTCCTTATATATTCCTTCGTCCTATAGGTTACCTATACTCTTAGTAACCTTCCTATACTTCCTATACTAGGAACTTTTACTAAGGCTGTAGGAACTATAGGTATATTATATAACCTTATTTAATACGTACCGCTAGAGTTATTACTTAGCTCGTCCTATTACTTTATTTATTTATCTTCCTATTCTTCTAGGTCCTCCGTCTCCGAACCTTCTTAGCTTATTATTTCTTCTAGTACTATTACTATAGCTTAGGCGTAATCTATAATACTACCCTCCCTTTTAGGAATTCTCGTCCTAAGGATTTAGTATCAGCGTTCCTCCTATTAACGCCGAGCTTATAGTATAGGGGGACTATAAGTACGCTCCTATTCCTACTACTTATCTACCTCTAGTTTTAACCCTTTTCTAACTATACTAAAGGCTTTCTTATTAAAGTCTCGCGAAGCTTGTTCCGCTACTATCTAGGCTAAAGGCCGTACTATACCGTTTCCTTATAAGCGCTATCGTAATACTAAACTAGAGTATCGGGTAGATATTACTATAGGTAAATACTCCGCGTATATTAGGGTAGATCGAAGTTACGACTTAATCTTATCTAAAGCTAATTATACGTTTAAGAGTACTCTTATTACTCTCCTAGTCTATATAAATTCCTCTTACTAAGGTATTCCTTAGTCGAATTCTTATTTAACCTATTCTTTCCTATTATTATAGTATAAGTAATAGTCTATCTAGCTATCGTTTAGAAGGGTAGCTATTTCTTAAGTTATTTCTTCTTAAATATCGCTACTAACTTACTTTAACTATAGTTTACCTAGGTTCTAACTCTCTAATTAGGCTACTACCGTTTCCTTAGCTTAGGTTATTAGGTACTCTTAAGTTTCTTTTTAGGCTACTCCTTAGAGTCCTTCCTAAATTTCTTTAATTTATTCTTTATCGTTCTTTTATCGTTCTTTAGTTTTTCGTCTAAGGACTATTATTCTTTATTATAACTATTTTCTATCTATTCTATTCTATTAATATATCCGTAATTCTTATTTATTAGCTTACGTTAAACTTATATCGCCCTTAGCTAGCTCCCTTACTAACTATTATCTTAGGGGATAAGATTAATACGTAGAAAGTAAAGATTTAACGGGAGTTAGACGCGGTTAAGGATAAGATAGCTAAGGGAGATTCCGCTTTTAAAGCTCTTTAGCGAGCTTAAGCTACTTATCGTTAGAAAAAGCTACGACTTCGTAAAAATCTAAACCTTCTAACTAATCGAGAGAGGATATTATAGGCTAACGACCTTTTTATCTTAGAAAAGCTTAAGCGAATAGAGTACGAAGCTACCTTTTATAGTAAGATAATTCTCTATAAGGGTTACCCTTACGAACCTACTCTATCCTATAGATTCCTCGTTCCTAAGAGCTAGGCTCCTCTATCGCCGTCTTAAGTATTTAAATCGAATAACTAATTACTTCTACTAGGAATACCTATTTCCTTAAACGCTCCTTTAGTCGATTAGCCTTCTATACCGGGGATATCCGATCCTAATTCTAATTTTTAGAAGTCTATAGGTTTTAGCGGTAAAACTAGGTTATTACCTACTAAGTATATACTAGGTTACTAATTAGTTCCTACGTATTTTCCGCGTTCTTATAACCCTTCTATTTTACTAGATAGTACGTTTCTTTTTTAATTATCTAGTAATCTAGAATTTATTCTAGCTCGTACTCCTCTTCTTTATTATTAATAATAGTTACTATTAGGTCTACTTTTACCCCTTTTAGTACCTTTTCTAGTAGAGCTATATAAAATACCGGGTATACTCTTATATACTATAGGAGTCGTATCCTATAATTAACCTTACCGATTCGTTCTTTAACTTTAAATAGTCCTAGCTTAACGTAGTCTAGTTTTACGCTAGGTCGTTTCGTTTTTATATTTTTTCGGAGTAGGAAAACTTTATCCCCCCCTTTAAAGGTCGGCGCTAAAAACCTATTACTATTATAGTATTTTACTACTCTATAGCTAATAAAACGTAGGTTTTAGGTTAATTATACCTATATTTCCTTAATCTACGATACTCGAAACTTAGTATTTTAGAATACTTATCCTAGTTCTAGTAGTTCGTAGTACGCCTTTAGTTAATATCTATATAACGCCTTATATAGAGATATCTTAGTTAGTTCTATAACTATACTATTATAGGCGTATTAGGCGAGAGGTAAGAGTTCCACCTAATTATTTTACCTATAATTAATATAAAAGTATAGGTATTATTCTAACGTTTAATTTAACCGTTCCGTTTGTCCGTCTATCTATAGATAGTATACTATAGATATTTTCTACTTAATTCCTAGTTAACTAACTAATAAAGTCTAGAATTTCGATATTAACTACTTATCTCGGTCCGAGATAATTCGTTATAGTATTCTATAATTACTAAGGATATTTCTTATAAACGTATATAAGAGGTCTTCTACTATCGAGCTTTCTCGATACGGGATAAACTTACCGTTCTTAATAAGTTTATCTATAATAACTAGGATAGAATCGTATACTACTCCTATTATTAGTTCTCTAGATAGTAGAAGCTTCGTAATCTAATCTATCGCTATATATTACTATAGTTATATAGGAATTTCGGCGATTTATATCTCGCCGTATAGCGCGTGTCTATTTACCTTATTTCTTATATATTCTATATAATTCTTAACTATTTCGGTTACTTTTTATCTTATTAGAGGGAAGTAGTACGTTTCCCTTAACCTATTATAAGTCTTTTAATAGCCTTAGTATTTATACGCCGGTGCGTTATATACGTCCTTAATTAGCGCTATTCTTATAAACTCTAGTACGTATACCTTCTTATAGAACCTAATTAATCCTTTATTATCGATAATAATATAAGCGTCCTTATATTATCGCTTACCTAGCTCCTTAGCTATAGTATCGACTTTATACGCTTCTTTAATTTTCTTAGTAAATTCCTTATTAGATATTACTATTACTACTACGAGATCTATCTCGTCTAGTAGTTCCGATAGGTTCGCGTAACTAAGCGAACCGTCCTTATTTACTTTAAGGATTTAGTAACCTAGCGTAAGGCTATTATTTATATAATTTAGTCTTTTACTAAGAGTATTAGCTCTTCTATTTTCTAATCCTTTTTAATAGGTAATTTTAAAGTCGTATATAGCGATCTATTCCGCTTATCGAGCTTATCTCCTATTAAGTACCTTCGTAGTAGTAAAATAGGTTAAATTCTTATAATCCGTAATAATTATAACGGTATATATAGCTCCCTCGAGGTATACTCGCTATTCCTTAAGTACTACGATAATTACTAATAACTCTTTATCGAATATATCATAGTTTTATTCTACCGGGATTATTTTCCTAGAGTAGAACGCGACTAGGTAAAGGTAACCTTTATTATCCTTCTAACTAAGATATACGCCGATCGTATAGTCTAATATATCTATTTTAATAATATATTATTTATTAGGTTAAAAATTTATAAGGATCGGATATCTTATAAACGATTTCTTTAACTAATTAAACGCCTATTAATACTAGTTTATCTATATAAACTCTTAGTCCTTCTTTATAAGTACGGTAAGGGGACTAGCCTTACTTAAGTATCCCTTAATAAACTTTTAATAGTAATTAGCTAACCCTAAAAACGACTATACTTCCTTAATAGTAGTAGGTTTAGGCTATTTTAGGATAGCTTTAACCTTCTTTAGGTCTATTACTACTAATCCTAGTATAATACGGAATCCTAGGAAATTAAAGTCCTCTATATAGAATTCGTATTTAAATAGCTTTACTCGAAAACCCTTTTTTAGTAGTACTTCTAGAACTATCTAGACCTTCTTAGTATATTCTTTTTTAGTTCCTTTAGTATATATAAGTATATCGTCTAAATAAATAACTACGAATCTATTAATAAATTATCGTAGTATATTATTTATCGTTACCTAGAACGCTACTAGTACGTTAGTTAACCCGAATAGTATAACTAACTACTTATATAGCCCGTACTTAGTTCGGAAAGCTATTTTCTACTCGTTACCTTCTTTAATTTGGATATAATAATACGCGTCTTATATATTAACCTTAGTAAAGTATATAGCTCCTATAAGTCTATTCTTAAGTTCCTTAATTAATAGAAGTAGATAGGAGTTCTTCTTTATACTATCGTTTAGCTTTTTAAAGTCTATATATATCCGTTTCTCGCCTATTTTCTTTAATACGAAAATAATTAGTACTCTAATTAGTAATTAGGATTCTCGTATATATCCCTTTATAAGTAGCTTATCTAGTTACGTCCGTAGCTCCTTAAGCTCGGCCTTATTTAGTTAATAGATTAGTTATAGCTTTAACTCTACTTCTAGTAAAAGTTCTATTACTAGATTCTATAGCTAATATTCTAGTAGGTTCTCGTTATCCTTTAATTCTTTAAATATATCTTCGAGATCCTAATACTCCGGTAGTATCTAACTAGTAGCGGTAATCTACCGCTCTTTATAGGAAAACTACTTATTATCTTCTAAGATTCTAGGGAGTTCTTCCCGCTCGATCTTACCCTCCTTACGTTTAGGGGGTTATTCCGGACTTTTATATATACCTAGCGCGGTATAGGTTATTTCGTACTTTTTAGAGAATATAAAACTTCTTTTCTCCTAATCGATAGAAGGATTATACTACCGGAGCTACGGTACTCCTAGGATAATTTTATATCCTTTTATCCTAACTACGTTAAAGGTAATTTATTTAATATATTAATAGAAACGTATAGTTAACGGGAGTATTTCGTACTCTACCGATCTATTTTCTCCTATTAACCTATTATACGCTCGTACCTTATATAATTCCTTTATCTTTTAAATTCTAAACTAATTCTTTTTAACGTAGGTTTTACTAATAAAATTCGTATAGGCTCCGGAATCGATTATTACCTTAACTTTTTTACCGTCTACTACGATATAAAATTCTAGCGAGTAAGTATACTTTAATACTACGTAGGCTATCCTCGGCTCTAAACTAGGTATAAGTCCTCGATCCTTCTTTAATCGATTACTATCCTCTATAGTTATCGTAAGATCCCGTTTTACTTACCCTTCGTCTATTTCTTCTAAGATACTTTAGGATACTATCCCGTATCCTCCTTACTTAAGATATACGTCTTATACTAATTATTATAGTAAGCCGTCTAGCTTAGACGCGCGTAGTCTAATTCCTATTTACTAGCTTCGTTTAATTAAGCCTTCCTAACTATATTAAACTATCTAGCTTTTCTCGGATACTAGCGCGAGAAGTAGTCCCTAGCTCCGTAGTTTAGATATTCGCTATTCTTAAACCTTTTTTCTTATTTTAGTAAGAACTTCTTTTTTAGTACTCTTACTATACTAAGGTCTATTAGATCTCCCTAGTATTATACTAGTAGTAGCTGGCGAGTAATCCTAATATTTAGTTATTATAGCCCCCTTTATTATTACTAACGTTAATATTCTTATTTCTTAGGTACGTGGTTTATAAAGGTAGGTATATTTCTTATTCTTTTTTCTAGTTACCTTTTATAATATCGATTATCAATTTTAATAGCTAGGGTAGTAAATTCTACTATATTATCTAGTCGTTTTATTCTTATAAGGTTATCCTTAATATAGGGTTTTAGTCCTTTATAGAAGTAAGTAATAAGTAGACTATCCGCCTATCCTAACTTACTTACTACCTATAGAAATTCTAATACGTAGGTGGTTACTAATCCTCGTTAGTAAAGGGTTTATATCTTTCTTTCGGCTTCTCTAACTTAATCTATACTCCTAAAGAGTTTATTAAGTTGCGCTATAAAGATTTTATAACTTCTAAAAATATTACTAGTTTTATCCTTTCTATATAGATCCTCGTAATCTATATAGTCTCGAAGGATAGGTTCGAAGTAGTTAAACGCGACTCCTATAAGTCGTCCTATAATATACTTTACTTATTCTTTAGGTATTAGTAATATATCCCTATTAACCTCTAGGAATAAGTCGGCTTACGTAAGGAATTGTCTAAGTATACTAGGTTCCTTACCGTCGAACTTCTCCGGTAGTTCCCTTTTTACGCCTCTTTCTTTTTAGTTATTCCGGATAGTTACTATTTCCGTATCTTTCTTAGCTAATTCTATTTCTATTTCCTCTATTCTATTTTTTATACTAGAGACTAGGGCTACTAACTAAGCTATAGTTAGAAGCGAGCTTAGTCCGCTTACTATCGATATATCGCCTATATTAACCCGTATTTTATAATTCGGTTTATAATTAACCTACTAACTATTATACCTCTACTTATAATAAGGGTAGTTATAGTATTACGACTAGTTTTCTTAGTACGGTATAGTTTACGTATCCTTAGAGTATCCTTATACTTCTTTTACTTAGGAACGCCTATCGTATCGTACTTTCTACCTAACGAGGGTTTAGGGTAAGGGCGAGAGTTAGTAAAGGAACTTACCTTAAGTTCTTCCTTTTTTCCTATATTATACTAACTAGCTTTAAACCGTAGCTATATAGTTAATTATAATAAAGCGTAGTCGGGTTACGGGAGAGGGGAGATAGCGTTAGCCTTAAGCTATACGTTCTTTCTAAGTCTCTCTAGGTATAAGGCTAGGGGTATATAAGATAAATCGGCTTTATATTTAAGTAAAGTATCGTTACTACTTATATATCTTATAGACCTCTAACTTAAGAAAAGTAATATAAAATAACTATAAAGAAAAAAATAAGAGATTTTACTAAATACCCTCCTTATATATTCCTTCGTCCTATAGGTTACCTATACTCTTAGTAACCTTCCTATACTTCCTATACTAGGGACTTTTACTAAGGCTATAGGAACTATAGGTATATTACGTAACCTTATTTAATACGTACTACTAGAATTATCGCTTAGCTTATCCTACTACTCTATTTATTTATCTTCCTATTCTTCTAGGTCCTCCGTCTCTGAACCTTCTTAGCCTATTATTTCTTCTAGAACCATTACTATGGCTTGGGCGTGATCTATAATAGATAATATAAGAGTTAATTATACTATAATAACTAAAGTAATAGCGAAGTAACTAAAGAGTAGAACTACGAGACCTCTAAAGAAGTAGAGTCTCGTTTGCCTAAATATATCTTAAGGCTTATCTAGATTATTCCTAAAGGAATAATCTTAATAAGCGGACGGCTTACTTAGATTATTTAGCTACGAATAATCTAATAATTCTTATTACGTAAATAAACGAAAACCTAGGTACGTATATAGTCTATAGTACGTAGCCTACTTAATATAACCCTCTATCTTATAGTATTCTAGTCTCTTAGCGATTACTTAAGATCTACGCGTACCCCGTAATCTAAAGGTAAAGATAACTTTAGAACCTTCTAAGAAACGAAAAAGACTTATTAGCGAAATTAAATAATACGGATAACCCGCTACTCTCTTCTACTTATACTATTTTAAAAATAATATACCGTATATAACTATACCTTCTAGTCGATTTAATAAATACGCTTCGTACGCTCGTCTAGGGAAATCGTACGTAGAGGTATTATAGTTATTACTAGACGAAATAAGAAAGCGGAAGAAGGCGTAAATCGTTTCTAATAAAGAAAAACTACTAGTAGCGAACGCGGAGGTAATAAAAATAATAGCGGAGGTCGTTTAGCGATAATAAGAGTAATTAGAGCTACTTACGCGTATTAAACGGAATAAGAAAATACTAGCCTTAGCCTATAAAAGAGCTTAAGTAAAGGCGATCTACCTTATTAAGAAGCTAGAGGAAGAAGAGAAAGAGGAGAAGAATTAAAAGTAAAAGAGGAATAAGACAGTTAGCCCTAAACCTTCTAATTTCGCGTCCTTTTTCTAGGCCGACGGCTTAGGAGCGGTAGACTAGAGTACTTTAGATTTACCTAATAGAAATCTTATAGCTTTTAGTAAACCTTTCTTAAGTACGATATAGGTTTCTAGATATTTTCTAAGGTAGGGTAACCTAGCTATTTAATAAAATATTAATACTAACGTTTTTTAATAGTATAATCTACAACTATCTTAATATCGTATTCCGGAACGGTTCTCTTATATTCGAGTTTAGTATTTTTATCGAGAGGGATATCCGGGTCTACTAGTTCGAGTAACGAAGTATAAAATACCGGGTATATTCTAGAATTAGCTAGTAATTCGAGCTCGTAATTAACTAGTCCTTTAACGTTTTTAATCTTAAAAGGTCTAATTTTAAGGAAATCTAACTTCCTACTTACTCTCTTTATTTTAATATTTCGTCGCTAATATCGCTAACTAACTAACCTCCTTCTATTTCTTCTTTTAATTAGTACCGTATTCTAGGTTTATAAGTAAAATAACGCCTAGCTTAACCTCGGCTTAGTCGCTACTTAGGTTATACCGCTACTACTTAGGATACTTACTTTTAACTCACCCTTCGATCTAAACTCCGTTAGCTAGACCTAATTATAGAAGATATAGATAATCCTAGTTATAAATTTTTATCAACTCTATACGAAAGATAGTTTCAGGGGTAAGCTAGCAGTAAAGCCCGGAAATAGGCTATATAGTAAAAGTAGTAGTAGTGGCCTAGAAGTAGGCTATCCTATAAGATAGCCCATTTCTAGGAAATCTTATAGGATGTTATAGAGCTTGGTTACTTATATAGGATAGCTATAGAAGCTAGCTCGAGTTTCTAGTATTAACTAATTATCGAACGTAGTAAGGATAATACCCGCCCTATATTGCTTCTCTTACTTATTGCCTATCTCTCTTCTTCCCTTTATTTCTTATATTCCTTATCTATTTTTAATCTTCTCTACCTCTATTCCTTTATAATAGTAAAGCCTAAGAAAAGTTTTATCTAGCGAGCTAAGGAGAAAAAAGGTACCGATCTACCTTCCTCCGTTAATAGAACCTAAGTTCTTAAAAAGCTTGAAGATAATATACTTAACGGCTATTAGAAGAAATTAGACGAATAGGATCTATTAGTATCTACTCTCGTAGTATAGATAGCTTTATAAGCTAACTATTAGAATAGTTTTATTAAAGAAAAGCGTCCTAACGCTACGGTCTATAACTTGGAGGCTCTTAAGCATTTTATCTACTAGTAGGCGGCCGCTATAGACGGTACGAAAGGGCTAGAAGTATATATAGAGACTATTCGGAACTATTGGAATCGATTTATAGTAGGGTAGAAACGAAAATATAAAGTAATATAGAAAGATATCGCCGAGAGTATTATAAACGTTAGTATAAAGTCTACTCTATTTAGGGCTAGTAAATTAATCCTATATAGTATATTTACGGTGAGCTAATGGAGGAACTTCGACTACTAAGAGAGAAGAAGCTACGAAGGTTTACTAACGATAATTATCTTAAAGCCTATAGAAAACTTTTCTAGGCTTACGACTGGAAAAAGTACGGCAAACCTATAATAAGATAGGACGATTAGGATTTGCTCTTAGTAGATATATTTAACTTAGTACGTATCTCGGACTATATCGAATCTACCTATCGGAAAGGTACCGGCCGAGGGTTGAAATTCAAAGTAGGCTACTTAACTTTTAGATATAAATTAGTATACTAATTACTACGTTTAGTATAGGATATAATATTTATATACTTCTAGAATAAGTATAGAAGACCCGAATTTGCTATCTAGCGGACCAAAGACGCTAAGAACCATTCCGAAACTCTATAAAGTAAAAGGTATATACTAGATAATATCTTAGGTAGGTATCTAGGTACTAATAAGAATCTCGTAGGCCGAAGAACTCTATTACTAAAGGTTATAAGGACGAACTACTCGTTTTTAATTTACTTCTTTTTACCCTTGTAAAGCTTCTAAGCCTATATGCGTTTCGAGACTATAAGACTATCGAGAGCTTACTATATATCGTACTACTAAAGGATAACAAATTATACTATATTAAATAGAGCGAGGATTTGCGTAAGAAGCTATTCTACTTAAGTACTAGCTAGGGTAATAAAATTAAGAAAGTAAATGCTTTTTATAGGAGACTTATTAAAGCGGGTGTCCGTGCTAGTTTCCTAGACCCGCTAACTATACACGACTAGAGAGCTAATACTCTATTCTTAATAGGTAAATATACGGATATTCTTAATCCTTTTACGATACTAATATAGCTTCTCGTAGATAAGTATTACTCTAAATCCGACCGAATAAGAGCTATAGCTTACGAGAACTCGAATATATACGGCTAAAGCTACTAATTAAGCGAAAGTTAAGTCGATGGCTAAAATACTTTCCTTAGGAATAAGAGAAGGGACGATATAAGCGACGTTTTCCTCGAGCTAAGTATTTCTTATAATTTAAATCTTACTTAACGACTTCCTACCGAGCAAAGATATAAGCTTTAAATAAGCTAAGAATATCTTAAGCTTAAAGAGGCGATAAAAGCGTTATAAAATAAAAAAAATACGGATTCAAAAGGTTCGGTTTAAGAGCTATAACGTATAAAGTATCGGTTAATAAACGACGCTCTTTAGAAATGGTAGAAAGAGTAGTCCTATAGGCTAGAAGATCCTCCCTAATACTATTACGGAATTTTCGACTAATACTAGTTTATAATACCTAAGAGAGACCGCCTAGCGACTAATCTCTTTAAGGAGGCTACTTTACGAAGCCCCTTAGGCCTTTCGGTTCTTCGCGACTTAATAGTACTACTCGAGAAGACTTCGGAGGTCGAGTTTAGGCCCGGCTTAGAACGAGATAAGTATCTCTATCCAAAGGTAAAGACGGGGTCTTAAGACGACGAAGAAACTTCTAGTAAATACGACTAGAGATATATATATAACTACTATAAGAAGAAGTAATATCGTAAATACGGCTTTACTAAGCTATACTTTAAATATAATAAGTAGATCTTTTTAAAGAAGGAATAGAGCGTCTACTATCTCGACTACCTTAAGAATCTTAATAACTTTCTAATTTACTTCGACCCCCTTATTTATAGTAGAGTCCTTATAGCTCTAGGATACTATCCCTACTATCTTAGAGATAAGAGATTACTACCTAAGAAACGGATGTATTAGTACCTAAACCGAGCTAAATAGCTAGTTTACTTCTAGAAATATATCGAAGAGCTGGAAAACTATAAGAGAAGAGGCGGAGGCTTGGTAATATACCCCTACCACGGACTACGTTATCTAAAATCCTTTAACTCCGTTTTATATTTGCGATTCTATCTAGAAGATATCTACGGTATTCCTATTAGGAAAGAGTTAATAGTAGAGAAGGTAGTAAGCGATCGAATTCTACTAAGCGAGATATAATACGTAGTTAGGAAAGAGCGCTTAAAATCTTACCTCTTTATTAATAATATAGTAATAATAATAAGGACTAGTTCGCGGCGTATACTAAAGATATTATCTAGTAGTAGGATACCTTCTTACCCCTCTAAAAGTAGTACCTAGAGTAAGTAAGAATAGTCTAGTTCTAAATCGCTACCGTTATCTAGTTCTAGTAATGCAAAAGATAATCTATTATCTAACCTTAACTTTATTATAATCAATGAACCGGACATAGACTTTATCGTAGTAAATAAGCTAGATGTAAGTATATAGCCTTATAGCTACTAGATACTAGTCGTAGATCTTACCTTAGAAGGTAAATAACTCTAAGAGATACTCTAAAATACTATGATTAAATAAGAATATAAGTTAGTTAATAGTTCCTAGGAAACGTCTAACCGTTCTATACTATCCTATTTAAATAAGACCTAATTAGGATTAGATTCTTCTAGTGGCTATAATACCCTATTATTAAGTATATTTAGTAAAGATTTAATTAGCCAGGCGATTCATCCCCTAAATAATCTAGATCTTAGCGTAATTGAAGTTGTGGATCTTATAGACTTAAATAACGTACTATAGCGGAGTACTTATATTTCGGAAGTAAGTAAAAGTATGTATTAATAACTTAAAGCTTTAGTTACTATAGCTAACTAAATACTTAGAGTATATAGGATTTAGTACTAGAATTGTTAAAGTACCGCTAGCTAAGGGACTTAAAGATCTCGAAGATGACGAGTGGGAGGTTAAGGAATTATAGAGAAGGCGGAAAGTCGGGAGGGGGTTCTAATACTTTATAAAATAGGTAGGATTTCCTAAAAGCGAGAATACTTAGGTAAGAAAAAAGGATATTAGCCTAGAGAGTATAGTAGACTACGACGCTATATACCCTTTAGATTAATCTAAAAAGCGTTATTTATAGCTTTATTATAGCTCTACCCCGTATATCTTTCCTTAGCCGTATTTATTCTATATCTCTAATATAATTACTCCCTACTTCTTTTATACTATTAAATAGTATTTCCTCCGCCTCGTAAGAATACTTAAAATAGGAACCCCTTTACCTATCCAAATCTTTTTAAAATTATTATTTGTCTAATACCTAGCGGACCTTAATGTATGTTGTGCGCCGGACGTAGATCGTTACGGATTATATCTACTAAAAGGAAGTATTAGACCATCGAGAGTTATATAACTTGTCGTTCTAATATATTCTTAAATAGTAATAACTAATCGATTAAGTAATTAATTACGTATTTTCGTCTTTAAACTACGCTATAGTCACTCTTTATAATTAAACCTATTCGACTATAATCGTAATAAATCTCTCCATGCTAATTCAACCCGGTGCCTATAATAACCTTACGATAATATCCAGGGGCGATAGATTATAAAGCTTGATTATATTAGCTAAAGCTATAATATCTATTTTCGAGATCTATACTTTCTTAGCCTCTTTACCTAGGAACCGTCCTTCTTCTTAACACTTCTAGTAGCCTTCCTCTTTAGCTTTCTAAGGCTATCGACGTCCTTTCTAAGAGTACCTCTAAGAGCCTTTATTAAACGACTTATTTTAACTAGGTTAGTAATTATATTCTTTTAATAACGGATATACTCGAATAGATCTTCGATAATATTATATATTATTTTAAAGTCTTCTTCTTCTAGCCCGGGAACTTTATCGGGATTATCTCTAGTTATCTAGGTATCGTACTACTTAAAATAATTATCGAGCTTTTTCTCGCTTAGAAGTTTGCCTTTATTAGCTATAGTCGTTTCGGATGGGGTAGTTAAGCCTATAACTACTAGTATAGACGTAAAGAATAACGTAGAGCTATATCCTTTTATATATTTATCTAGTTAGCCCATTTTTAGATATACAAACTATCCTAGAACTGGGCTTCGTTTTTGGCCCAAAACAGACCAAGGATCTATATAATAGTAGGTTATAGATTCGGATTACTAAGTTTAAAGTAGTATAAATACTAATTATAGTATAGCTTCGTTTAAACGATTAAAAATCGATTCCAAGCATGCTTTAATAATAATAAAACATCTAGTTTCAAGTATTCTCGAAAGAAAGAGAAAGTTTAATATTTGATAGTTTATTCTAGAAATTATAAAGGTGTATCTATTAAGCTCGTTATATTACTATTTAGGCATTTTATTAATACGAATTATCCTCCTAGAGATACAAAGCGCTAATTAATATATATAATTATAATTAATTTAACTAGGTTTCCCTTATTAATCCGAGTCTGAATCCATATCTAAGGCTAGAAAAGAGCCTAAAATGTTTGTTCTTAGAGAGTTAGATTCCGTTTTAAGACGAATAGTAACTCGTCCATGTTTTAAGCTAGAGTATTTATAGTAAACAAATTTATAGAGATGTTCTAAATTTTATATCTAGTATAATATTTCTTTTATATAAGGGTAAAGTTAAGAATATTAATACGCTAAATATTTTTCTTACTCGGATATCTACCTAATATTAGTTCGCCAAGTTAAATTATAAAAGATAGATATACCTACCTAGTCGCGCTTACCTAATAGTAATTAAGCTAGAAAGAAAGCCGTCGCTACTATTAGGCTTAGTAACTTTAACTATAGCCTAGGTCTAGTTATAAGCTTACTTAAGGTTCAAGCAGTATAATGTACTTTTAATACCAAGACCGTTTCTAGGCATAGTAACCGAAATTAGTTTCCGGGTCTCGAGAGGCTTTATAAGCTAAAACGAAAGAACTAAAGTTAGAGTAGAATATAAATTTACTATAATTTTTAACTTATTCCTAGTCTTCTTCCTACGGACTACTACTTTTTACTATATTCCTTTTTATTAGGGGACAGTCCAATTTCGTCTTTGGATGCGTTAACTAGTAACCTAAATCCTTAGCTAAGAAATAATTCTTATCGAATTCTAGGATTTTTACGAGCTATAATTTATTATTTACCTCGACCGCTCTAGCTACTTCCGCTTTTACTAGAGATAAGAATTCCCGTAACTTAGGCAAAGCTTATATCTAAGAACTCGAAAGAAGAAGGTAGTTCCTAAGCGTAAGAGCTTTTAGTATTAGGCTATATAACTTAAGAAAGTATAGGAGCTCTTACGTAGTACTATCGACGCCATCTAGTTATAGACTCTTAAGATATAGCCATTTTATTATCGTATCTACTATATATTTAAACGGCGTATAAGACTATATTATATTATTCTTAGGAAGTTCTAAATAGAAAATCAGACCTAGATGTTAAAGTATCCGAAGTTAGTTAAGGAATCTCCTTAAACTACCGTTTATTAGGACCTCTCGATACCGTGACTAATCCTCAAGGGTATTAGTTATAAGTTCGAGGGTAATATATATAAGTAATAGCTAAGTTTAAGGTATCTTATCCGGAATTATCCTATGGAGGAGTCTCTAGCTTATATTTTATATCTAAAATTTATCTAGATATATTCCTAAAGCTCCTTAAATAAGTTCTATAAGTAGTCGTTACGATATAATACTATAGCTACTCTCCTTAATAGTGTTAAATAACGCTATAATAGAGCTAACCGGGATAGATTTTATAGCCTTAGTAATAGAAACTATATTAAAGTCGCCTTTAATTAAAGTAGCTGTTATAAAGTCGTCTTCGTTTAGTATACCTAGTTCCTAGACGAAAACTTTAATATATCTAATTTCATGTTCGGTTTATCTCTTAATAGTTACCTGGAAACTATCGGTAGCCTGCACCTTTCGAGCGTGAAAGAGTATATCGAGTATTTCTTCGGTTACGCCGTTTATAGTAGAATATAGAGTAAGTAATTAGAAACCTTAGAAAATATTAAGCTCTTCGATAGGTTTAATTTAAGCTAGCTAGAGGGTTATTTAATCGTTATAGACTAAAAGCGGGCTATTAATATAGACTAGATATAGTCCATTAATTATAGATCGATGGACCAGAAATAGGCCATAACTTATACTAATCTAAAGTAGTAATTAGTAGCGCTAACGAAACGAGTAATAGCTCGACTAACTTATAGTAAAGTTTGTTTATAGAATAGTACTATAGAAGAGAAATAACCAACGGATAGAATTATATTAATAATAAATTTATAGATTTATAAACGAGAGAATTTAGATACCTAATCCCTAGACGTGGCCCGAGAGACCGCGAGACTCGCGAGACCGATACCTATATTAAATAAGAACTCTACTTCGGGATACCTAGAGATAACCCTAAACGTAGCTCCTCTAGTATAGGTAATACTTTATCTAGGCCCTAAAAATATTTTAAAACGTTACTCTTAAAGAAATTAGCAGTAACTACGTAGTACTAAACTTGCTCTTAAAGTCTTTATTACGTTTTATATAGTTAATATACTTCCTATTCTAGAGCCTGTCGGTATTTAGATTTAGCGACCGTATTCTCCTAATATTTATATAACTACCGTAGAAGGCTGGTATTTTCTTCTTCGAGCTAACTAATTTTCGTAGAGAAGCTAATTTCTAGGTATAGCTATTTATCGTTAGCTAAAGCCTTTTCCGATTATTTATTTCCTTACTAAAGTAATAGTATCGGGTATATTCTTAGTATAATTCGTAGCTTAGATAGCCTTAAAGATAACTCTAACGCCTTTAGAAAGCTCTTTATAAGCGCTCGTTAGGTGATTACTAAAGTTTTTGGAGAATAGCCTTAAATAGACCTTTTCCTATCCTAGGAGAACTCGCCATTCGTACGAATTATTCGCGTTAGGAATTAGGCGGACTTTGGACGGTTTTACTACGATATATAGTCTACTTTCTTTAACGATATTAGCTTAATTTTTTTAAAAAGAGGCGGAGACTTACGAATATATTCGGATAGCTTTCGTCGATACTTATCGCTTACTTTTCGGCGTTCAGCGTTACTCTATCGGATAGGGGCTATCTTAATTAGGACTTAAGATAGACACTACGATAACCTGTAGCCATTTTGAATCTATTCTAAGAAGACCGAGTTCTAGGATTTATAGCCTAATTCTAGGATAAAGTAAAGTAGCCTAGTTCTAGGCCATCCCTATTTTAGGAATAAATATGGACTAGGGTATAACGCTAATAATTAGCTTATCCTGCGCTAGTAAAGGGCGCAGCTGCATCGCTACTGGGAGCTGTTGGCATAGTGCTCTAGGTAATCAAAACCTTCTATGCTGAAATCTGAAAATTTTGCTAGAGAATTATAATAGAGTGCGAGGAGCAATCTAACTCTCAATAGGGTTGGAAATCCAGGCGACACGGGCATACTTGAAATCTTGGACATGATGATCACTCAGTCTGGTCCCACAGCCGGTGCGGTATTCATGGAGTGGAACACAGCGCAAGAGCCAGGACAGCCAGGATCTACTGCTATGTGGGATACCATTTTCCGTGTTGGAGGTGGCGATGTAAGTGATTCAGATGTTCATTTTCTCCTCGATAGTTTTGTTTGAGTGGTTGTACTAACCCAACCGTTTCTGGTACTTCAGGGGAGCAAACTCCGGGTCAACAATTGCCAACAATTTGGCGACCAGAGGCTTGAGACTTGCATGGCGTCGTCAATGATGTTACATGTCACCAAGAAAGCTTCGTTGTACATGGTAAGTCGAATGCTGCTTAGTGCTGCCAATATCCAGAGGCTCACAGTTTCAGGAAAATATGTGGTTCTGGGTCGCAGGCAAGTCACAATCATCGACTTCAAAAACGTGAAACTAACAACAGCGAAGATCACGATATCGATAGCAAAGACCAGACTCGCATTAATGTTTACGGGGGGCGAGGAGTGCTTATAGAATCCCAGGGCCCGACCTGGGTCCAAAGTGCTTCCAATGAGCATTCCACTCTCTACAACTGTACTGCTTCCTTCTAACACTTCGATTTTTGAGGAATCTTCTAATGAAATGTGTAGGGCAGTTGGCTGGGGCCAAGAATATTTACCTAGGCGCAATCCAGAGTGAGACGCCCTACTTTCAGGCGGGACAAACTCCTTCCCTAGAGCCATACATTCCTGGTAGCGGTGGATTTCGAGATGACCCAGAATTCCCTGATTGCGAGGGTGAGGGAAGCAAAGACTCACCAGACACCTGCAGAGAAGCCTGGGCTTTGAGAATTATCAAGTCGAAGAATGTTTATCTCTATGGAGGTGGTTTCTACAGCTTCTTTAACAACTACCTGGATGACTGCGCCAAGGCCGGCAAGGTGTGTCAAAACAAGCTAGTTGAGACAGACTATTCGGAAAATGTCTGGCTGTACAATCTCTATACAGTGGGAGTGCAGGAACCTTTCAGTCCTTAAGGGTAAGGGCCTTTGTATTTCTTCCGGGGCGATGCTAATGGATTACAGACTTGATGCCATCCAGAAGAAAGACGAACAGAATGGTTTTGCAACAGCAACCGCGGCTTACCTAATTCTGGCTGATCAGGGTGCCGACATAGGCGGAACCAGAAAGTCTACACTCTCTCAGGGAGATGATGACGATGATGAAGAGGACGCGCCATGCGATCCGAACGGCCCTGATAATATCGACGATGTGGACAGCGCTCTGGGGTCAATACCAGCATATTGCTCCCAACAGCATGCCATCAAAGTCCTCGATAAGAACCTCAATGATGTGATGGCCTCTTACAGCAAAGATTTCAAGGGATACGACAAGGCATTTGGATACTTCAGCGACTATATCAAGGACAGCGTCAGCCCACGCCTTAAAGAATTTATGGACCTGGATAAAGGCCCCGGTAACAAATTCTTCACTTGTGAATGGAGCGCCGGCATTTCTGCCAAGGACAAAGAGAAATGTCCTCCAGCAGACAAATTCTGGCAACTGGATCAATCTTGGGAGATTACCTACACTCTCGACGATGAGGCTGGCTTCTATGCCGCGGTTGAAAAGAGTTGGGTATTCCTAAGGAATGGATCGAGTTCGGTACAGTGAATAAGGATTACGGCTGTACTACAGACCAATCTAACACCGCCCGGCCCGGCTCATCTGCCTCACGCCCCTGCCGGAAGGAGTTTCGCAAAAGATTCAAGTTCCCGCAATCTGTGGACAAAAAGAAGATCACAGTCCCAAGCCCAAAAGATGTCATCGCGAAGGCACACGCAAACCTCACGGATCTACAAAGCCTGAATTCGGGGACATATGTGAGCGTGCTGGCAGATTTGGCGGACTTCGAATTATCGGATGTTGTGTCTGCGAGCTCACTGCCCGTTTTCATGATCGAGGAGGCCTTGTCGAACATGAAGGATGTGATGAAGACTGGCAATGAGGTTGCTGCTGCTAAACAGAGAGACCTCGCGCTAACGATCCTTGGATTGGTGTTCCTCGTACTCCCCTTTGTTGGTGAGGCCATTGGAGCAGCCTTTGGCGGCGCCGCCATGGTTGCGCGCATGCTCATGGTCATAGGTGAGGTGGGAAACGTAGCAGTTTCAGCCGAAAATATTGCACGAGGTAGGTCCAGGCCCCACAAGCGAACGAGAGACAGAATGGTTTGCCTCCGGATTGAACTTCACTTCCCTTTCTCCAGGAGACGTTTGTTTTAAATACAAGGGTCTTCAAAACTGCCATTCAACTCAGAGCTGCGTTCCTAGCTTGTGTGGTAGTGGGTTCCAGTTGAAGCTGATATTCCGGCAATTTATTCTGTCGCTCATTTGGCAAGGAGAACCGTTTAAAGACTAACTGAAGTATAATAGATCCGACCTCTGCTCCTGGAGAGATACTTGGTTTCCTCGTTGGCTTTCGCGGTGGACGTGGGGCTAAGAACGCTCGACAGACGTATAAAGAAGCGGCCGATATCCGACGTGCTCTCCAGTCTGAGAAGATGACCATGTACTCCGAAAAAGTTCGGAACAAGGACCGATCCGCGCAGAAGATTGCCAACGCATGTCCAAAACGTCGCTCTTAGGTTCACGTAAGTACATGTAGTCAAACTTGAGGACGTCCACAGCTGGAGGCTCAATTTACGGAGTCAACTCCGGGTACGTGGAAGGGAGGCGGCAAATGTTGCCTTCGAAACCAGTCGACATCTGGAGCTGTATCAACAAAACATTTTATATCATTATTGAATATTTCT
The DNA here is from genome assembly GCA_023078705.1 of Venturiaceae sp. KMAF11. Lineage (NCBI taxonomy): Eukaryota > Fungi > Ascomycota > Dothideomycetes > Venturiales > Venturiaceae > Venturiaceae sp. KMAF11. Next base: position 1,328,951 of record JALGOQ010000008.1, read on the forward strand.
TAAAACAGACTTCTTTGAGGGGAGTGAGAGACCAGATTGCTTTCGCTAGCCTATGATCGGTCTGATCTAATTGTAAATGAAATGGGAAAGTTACGCCTCATACCTACCTCTATACTGCCCATTCTTAACGCTTATCTCGCTTATAGATCATGCCGGTAATTTAAGCCATGATTCACCGGTATTCTCGAGACTGTGATTAGAGAGGTGGTCTTACCATTGCGGCTGGTCTTACACATCCTTGCACACGTTCCCGAAGGATCATGTCCCAAAGTGCTCGATATTAGTAGGATCTGGAATAGATTCGACCGTCCATGGGGAGGAGCTTGTACCATGGCGGTAAGGTGTTGAATTGTTGCGGATCCTTCTGCTTTTCAAAATGGATTTTTTGATTGATTTCACAAATCCATTGAGCACGTTCACCGCGCCTTGAATTACCATGCTCGTGATACTGGTGCCGACTTGGTCAAGAATAAATTGGGAGCATTCGGGCTGGTCCATCTGGAGGTCGCTAGCTCCCGCCCTTCCCATCTTCTAGAATTGTAAGTTCTGTTGGTTTATCGGACTAGAGAAACCAGCTCATCCTATTGGTTGGCATTTGTCTTGATCTGCTCCATCAACACCGTCACAATGTTATCAACTACATGGCGAAGTCTCTTCGCCATTCTTGCATACACCACAGCCTTTGTCTTCGCTTATAGGGACTACGGAGCCTACGAGAGAGTCTTGTACTATCTTGCGTATAGAATTGACTCCGAGACGTCCGCCGATGGACTCGCTTTGGAGGTCGGATCGGGCTGTTCCAAAGCTGCGAGCTTCGTAGGGAAACCGTGCGATTTCAGCGAGTTTATGCAATACATTACTCAGCCCGATTCGAATCATCCAGTCAAGGTTGATGGCATGGTGGCTCTTCCCATCATCAGCACACTAGATGCGAAGGGAATACCTCAAGTGCATGAGACGGCCAATGCCTTAGAGACGCAGGGCTTGACGAATGGATACAACGCGCAGAAACTCTAGAAAAACGTCAATAAAGCCGAAGAGGTGTTCCCTAAGGTCGTAAGGCTGATACAAAAGAGAGTCTCAAACTCAAACGTCGCCGACATAACTCTCCTAGATTAACTACGATCGACGGCCCTCGAGGCCGTGTCAATAATTCAACTCCTTCGCAGCAAGCAACGCTCCCTTGATATTGAGAACAACTTGGCCAAGGACGTCAAGCCTGTCAAAACTACGAAGAATATCAACGATGCTAAAAAGACTCCCGTGGAAGTCATTGATTTCTATGCAACAAAGGATAAGGTTTCGCCAAAACAGTGGGAGGCCATACAGGCATATGTCAAGGACTATGCTAAGGACAAGCCCACACCTGACAAGAATGTGCGTCAGGCCCAGTCTACGACAAAAAAATTGGATGCAAACCCCCAGAAAGCGGGCCAATGCCCTGCAGGCCAACCTCCGTCGCCCACTGGAGGAAATCCTCCACCGAAAGAAACAGGACAGCCGCCTAAGGAGACAGGACAACCTACAACTCCGAAGTCGTGTCCGGGCATCAACGAGAAACCCTCCAACACCTGTAAACTCAGTGACAAGCCCGGCAGTAAACCTGGAAGCAAACCTGGCAGCAAGTCTGTCGCCAGGGCTACTGCTGATAGGTCTTGTGTTTGTGTACCAGATTGGCCATGGCTACCACGCTCTTGGAGACGAAGCCAAGCAAATCCAACTTCATACACTGAGAATGTTCCCGATTTTCTTGGAAGCGCCGGCAAAATGCTCAAAGTGGGCGAGTGGGCAATGGGCATGTTAATCAAAGACAGAAAATACGGATGGTTCCTCCCCCCTAGATCGACGGTGCAGAGCGAGACGAGTGCTGGCGATTTCAAGTCCATTGGCGCTACAGATGTGACACTTTGCTCTATGGTTGCGTTGGTCACCAGATCAGGTTCTTTGGTGACACATCTGAGCCAACGTTCTTGCGAGCTGATACGCGAGGGTCACCCCGAGACTGATTTAGCTTGGGTGAAAAACAGTTTTGATGAGACGCTCAAACCTTTCCGGGACGATATGAAGTACTGGCTGAAGGTTTTCAAGAAAGAGTGTCCCGAGAAGCCCTTCGTCGTTATTGCTGTGGGGCCGCAGGCAGGGTCAAATCAATATGGAGTGTTCATAGCAAAAGAGTTCTTCGGCCTTGACGAAACCGACATTCATAGGGTCATATATCTGACAGGTGCGTCGAACCGAGATGGAAGTTCGATGATTTCAATCGCTAAACTAAAGTACAGGGAACGGTCTCACGAGCAGGCCCAAATCAACCTTTGTCGTGGATTACAGCCGACGAAACCCCAGGCTATACTACGGACCTACGGGCTCGCGGTTGACGGAAGAATGGGGCCTTCTTTTCGATCAGGTTCAAAATCACAATCCGGACGCCCGACGGAGAAGTCCTCCGGCTCCACTAGTATTGTCATACTAGGTAGAAAAGACGCATCGCTTGACAAGATCACTCTTACGGCTTCTGCCATGGCGTCTTGCGGATTAAGTGGGCGCCAACACCGGCGTGTCACTGCAATAATTGAGCGCATTTTCTCCAATGCTGCAACAAGATACCCGATAATAGTAATGGTGAAACCTTCCTGAAGGCCCTCAGAGCCATGACCTGATTACAGTGCTTGCCACAGCTTCATAGATTATGCGACCTATCCCACCAGCTCTTTCCTACGGCCCCTGTAATTCCCCGCCGTTCTAAGCTCTTTCAGAGTCAGGGAATTGAGCCCGGACTTTTCGCGGTTAAATGCAAGCTGTGTTCCGTGCCGTCAAGGAAGGCTGGGGGTTTATCTTCACTCCTATCAACACAACGAGATGTGAATGTGAGAGGCCGCAGCAGAAGTAGTTTACAATTGTAATGTACAACACAAGTTTTCATAATTAAGTTGGCCATCATTCATTAACAGTCTTCGATCTTTCTGCCATCGCCCAGCCAGGTTGTGAATCTGCAGCAATTTACAATCATAAAAGACATAATGCATTATTCGACTCTTTCCGTAAAGAAACAAATTGCCTTGAGCTCATCGGGCAAGTCCTTTGGGAACCGCGTATCCCAGAAGAAGGTACCCCCAAACCAATCTTGATCCTCTTGGTCGAGGCCGAGCTGATCAAACCCGATCAATTGAGCTTGAACATCCCACTTGATAGTCCGGTCACCATATCCGGGACTCGCGAGGATGTCGCAGAACGTTTTCAGAGTGAAAACGGCCCCACGCATGCCGCTTCCAAACTCTTTGCCAAAGCCTACTGGTGGCTCTCCGACCTGGCCAACCACCCATCCATACATCTTGGTGCCGACTCTGCTGGCTCGTTTGATGCTGTCAAGGATTGCTCCAACGTATTCGCCTCCCAAGAATGTCAGGATATCATTAAGAAGATAGATGTCCGCTTTGTCCGTGAATTGTCCCAACGGGTTTTGTGGCAGATGCTCCAAGCCGGGCTGTTGCGATCTGATATCGAGTTCCACGAATAAGAAGCTCTTTTCTGGGTCTTCGTTTTTAAAGAGAGAGGACCCAAGTTCCCATAACTTTGGATGATTATCAACCCCAATCAGTTCCCCCGTTGCACCATCGGCACGCAGTCTGCGTAAGTCCTGGCCTAACCCGCAGCCAAGATCCACGATGGTCGCTCCTTGTCTGGCCGCATGTTGAAGCTCGTGGTAGTATGGGTTCGCAGCTATGATATTTTTTAGAAACCAGAATCTTGCGAAACAGAGTTCCTGGACAATCTGCCATGTCGCTTCTTGAACCTCGCGGAAATGTTGTTCTAGTTCATCGCTGTTGTCGATGCCCGTATGGTCTCGCCAGAACAGTTCGTCCTTGAGACTGAGCGGGGCGTAAGTATCCCTCCAGTATTTCGGGTCGATTATCCTCTTCGATGCTTCGGGATAAACCTTCCAGAGAAGCTCCCTCAGGATGGATGGCGGAGGCTCTGTATCATGCGGCACCGGATAGCTGTTGTAGCCGCCTCCTCGATTTAATGGGTCGTCTGGGTAACGCCACCAGGTCCACGGAGTGATCTTTCGTAACCTGCTTTGCATTTTGAATCGAAATCAGAAGTGTTATGCTCGAGATGAAATGCAATCTTGATGGTCGCTAAGCATCGTGAATGACGCGAAGTTATAAACAGGACTACTAGAAAGATACCTCATCAAAAGATACGTGGATAACACGTTTCCGTCCTAGGTACCCTAGCTTGCAATCTGGCCACCTTGGCGCAGTAATGTCAGGGTATGAAAATGTCACTGACTAGAAGGGTAGGTGTTATATATCTATAACCGAAGGATTCTGCTTAGAAATTGATGCCTGAAAGAAGTTATAAACAATTTGGGGTATGCATAGTGTTTTGCGTTCTTGGCAAATTGTTGCAAGCCAGGATGCCAGCTAGCGGCGAAATGCAGGCTTGACTCAGCCGGTATAAAATGGGGCACATCCCCGCTAGTTTCTTAGCAAGCAATCCCCTGTGCTACGAGGTCGGCCGCACCGGTTTGCGCGGCGCCCGTCTAGGCCGAACGAAAAGAGCAAAGCGAGTCAGCTGCATGCCTATTGACATCCTTGGCTGTATTAATATGACAACATTAATACATGTATCAACTATCGCCTCTCTTGCTATCTGTAGTGAACTGACCTAGCGTCAAGCTCGCGAGCTGGGCTCAAAGAGGCCATTGAGTCCAGATCTGACCTGGCCGTTCGAATATCTGGTTTATACAAGGTGTTTGCAACCCCAGCGTTGAGAATATGAGCCGGTTTCGGCGACCACACTCTGATGCACGTGATAATCGTGGCTTGGCGGAACATGGCTTTCGGTGCTTCGGCATCACGAAATACACTAAGTATCATCCAATAAGATTACCGACTATTTCAATTGCATTTTCCCACCCAGTGAACAACTCTCTGAGCTCCTTGACTCGAGATTCCGATTCCTGTTCCTGAGCCAAAGTCCCAAGTTGTTAGGCAGGCTGCGTGCTGCAGACTGCGCGTGCCAGGATTTTCACCTTTCACGTGATCGACTCATGGCCTTTGCCATGAGCCGGATCACGACTCACGACTCACGCTCTGAGCCATGAGCCTGTGGCTTATAGGCTTATAAGTAAGCCTCTAAGCCTGCCTTTGGTAGTATATACTTAACGGACGAGACTTTACTTCCTTAGAGGTCTCGTAGTTCTACTCTTTAGTTACTTCGCTATTACTTTAGTTATTATAGTATAATTAACTCTTATATTATCGCTCTTCGCTTTACTCGATCGATACGAATATTATTACTAATTAGACTACTTAAATATATTACTCTAGTAAGATATTACTAGCTATATTACTAGAGTATATAGCCTCCGCGTAATATAGTAGAACTACCGTCTAACGAGTAGTATATTAACGAAGTATATCTACTATCTTAACGATAACTACCTTACTTTCTCTAAAAGCTTAGGGTAAACGACCCGCGTCTACTACCGCCGAGACTCTACTAGCTAAACGTTAGGAGGCTCTACTAGGACCTACTAGTAGGACTTCTCTTCTAAAAGCTTAGCTAACTAAGAAGGCTATACCCCTAACTAAGCTAAGTAATAACGAGTCTAACGGAGGAAATAACGACGACGACGATATAGACGTTAACCTACTAGGACTATCTAGACCTTCTAGTCTAGGAGGACCTCCTAGAGGTAACGGTCTACTAGGCCTACTAGGAGGTAACGCTCTATAGGGACCTACGGGAGGTTATACTCTACTAGCTCTACTAAGGGATAGAGTAAAAGCTAAACTACTAATTACGTTTAGTAGTAAACGAGGGTAACTTAAAATCTTTATTACCTAGTATAACTTATATATATTCTATTACCCTATAGACTTTCCGGATAATAAAAGAAAAATTATATTTATAATATCCTATCTAAGAGGTACTAATTTTAGTTAGATTAAGGACTACCTCGACGAATATATAACCGGACTACCGAACCCCGAGCTACGAAATCTATTTAGGCGACTAAGCTAGTTTCGAAGATAACTCGAGTTATTCTTTAGAAATATCGACGCGACCTAAATCGCTAAACGAGAATTAAAAAGCCTAAAGTAACGAATATCTATATCCGTATACTTAGCCGAGTTCTAGCGTATTACTTTTAAGCTCGATTAGAATAATGAAGCTCTAACCGCTACGTACTATAACGGACTTAAAGATAAGGTTAAGGATAAGATTGTAAGGGAACGACTAGATACCTTAGTCGAAATAATAGAGGATTTTATTACTATTAATAACCGTCTATTCGACCGCTAGTACGAGAGGAAAGGGAAATCCTCTACGCTAAATAGCGGAAAGAAACGCTACGACTTATACGGACCTTAACTAATAGAACTTAATTATATTTAAGTTAGCTATCGAAAGAAGTCGTATTAGGGATCGAAGTATAAGTTAATAAAGGGATCTTACTATAACTATAGTAAACTAGGATACTTTATAAAAGATTATCGCTAACCCAAGAGGAATGGTCTAAACGGACGACCTATAGTATAATACTTAAATTAAATATAGCGGGGATCGCTACGTAATACCGCGAACCTTCGCAGAGGACCTTAGAAGTAAGTTAACTAGATTATTAAGGTTAGTATACTATAGAAGAATCCGTAACGATAATATAATATAATATTATAAATAGCGTACGAAGATAATAATTATAATACGTACCGTTCTAATAAAGAAGTAACTAGATACTAGCCTTAATAACATAGGTAATCTAGGAACTAGATATTAGTTAAGTAAGTAGTAATAATCTAGAGGAAGAAGACTAATATAGCTATAGTATTAGAGCTACCCAAACTAGTCTATAGCCTAAATTAATAATATAATAAAAATAACTAGCTAGTAGCTCTTAACCTTATTAGATAATAGGTTTAGACTAAGTTTAACCCGACGGCCTAATACTATTAGATCTTACTAATAAATTAGTATCGAGTTATAAGCTGCCTATACTAGGAATATAAGAAAAGGTTAGACCTAGGAGAACCCGATTAGGAGTTTAACGTAGTCTATATTAATCGATTCTTAAATACCTAGATCCGAAGGATACTCTATATTACGGATATCTAGGGAAAAGAAGATTACCTATACTATTATTAGCTACTATATACCCTTTATATAAGGATGATATACTAATACGAGAACTATTAAACGATATAGTAGATCGTTAATAACGCGTCGGATTATACTAATAAAATCGAGGATTTTTACGACTAAGAGGGTTAGGAAGGAATTAGCGAGTTTAATAAAGGATTATTCGCTATATCCTATCTACCTTTAGAGTTAGGCGATATTATTAATATCGAAAACGACTCTAAAGAAACCGTAAGAAATAACGAAATACTAGTAGGGAAAGAGACCCCTTAGTACCTAAAGAAACCTAAATTAGGAAAAAGTAAGAAGCGTTTAAGTAAGACTAACCCTTTTAAGTCTTATATAGAATAATAAATCCTAATTAAAAATATCGATTACTCCGACGATAACTAGAAAATAATCGATAGGTTTACGAATCGTATTCGCTATACTTTTTATAATAGTTCGTATAATTACGCTAATATAGCGCTAGACGCCTATCTTAATTATTATTATAAGTTTTATCCGGGCGGGAAGTCTAATCTTTACGACTTCTAACTCCGTTTAATAGCTTTAGGATTAGATAAGTAGGACGAATAGTACGTTAAGTCGGAAAACAAGGTAGCTTAATCGTTATAAGGAGATAATTAATACTAACTAAAGCGCCTCGTTAACTACTTAGTATTAGAATACTAAAGATACTAGTATAGGTTACTATTAACAACTTACCCGTATACGTATTTATCGACTCTAGGGCTAATATAAATCTCTTAAATAAAGGATACGCCCGTATATAGAAGATTCCGTTAAAAAGAAAATAAAACCCTTACGCGCTTATTCTCGCTAACGGAGAACCTATTAACTTAGAGAATAGAATAGTTATACGAGAAACTACTATTTAACTCTAGATAAGTAGGAAATAGATAGAAATTATACTCGATATAGCTAATATCGGATTATCGGATATAATCCTAGGATTACCTTAGCTATAGTAATATAATCCGCGCGTTAATTAGAAAACCCTATAGCTATAGTTTCTAGATCGAGAACGCCCGGTATAGGCTAGGATACGCCCTAGAGTACTAATAAAAAGGTCTAAGCGGATAGATATACGTAACGTTAAAGTACTTAGCTATTATCGCCTTAAGATAAGGGATAAGCTAGTATTCGAAATTCCTCTAGAGTATTAGGAATTTACGAAACTCTTTTTAAAGGAATTAATTAAAGATTTCCTTCCCGTATATTAAACCTAGGACTACTAAATTAAGCTTAAACCCGGAACGGAACTTAAGAAGTTCTTAATCTATTCTTTAAGGGAAGATTAGCTTAAAACTTTATAAGAATATATCGATACGTCTCTCGAAAAGAACTAAATCTAAGAATCTAGGTCCGAAGTAAGATACCCTATCTTCTTTATACCTAAACTAGACGGAGGGTAACGTCTATACGTAGATTATAGATATTTTAACTAGATCGTAGAAAAAGATATATATATACTATCTTTAATTAGGGAGTTAAGAGATAGACTCTAAGATATAGTTTACTTTACTAAATTTAATATACTAATAGCTTTTTATCGAATACGAATTAAAGAAGGTAATAAGGGAAAAATAGTATTCTACTCTTACTTAAGATATTATAAATACCTCGTTATACTATTCGGCTATACTAATACCCCCGTAGTATAGTAAAGATATATTAATAATATTTTACGTAAGAACCTTAATAAGTTTATTACGGTATATATAAATAATATACTAGTATACTCTCGAACGCTCGAAGAATATATTATATACGTTTAAACCATTTTATATATACTACGAAAATATAACTTACGACTTATACTATATAAAAGCAAATTTTATAAGACTCGAATCAAATACGTCGGATTCTATATCTCTATAGTAGGGCTAGAGATAGATCCTAAGATTTACTAGCGAGTACTTAAATAGCTAATCCTATCCTCTATTAAGAATATTTAGTTATTCTACGTATTTACGAATTACTATTAATAGTTTATTAAAGGATTCTCGAAAATTATAGAACCTCTTATAGATCTTATAAAGAAGGACGTTACCTTTTTATAGAAACCCGAGTCTTAAAAGGCCTTTAAAGAACTTAAGTAAAGGTTAATAGAACCTCTAATACTATAATTATATAACCCTAGTAAGCTAATAATAGTCGAGATAAACGCTTCCAATAGAGCCCTTAGAGTATATCTTAGTTAGCTAGATTTAAATAGAAAGCTTAGACCCGTAGCTTACTACGTACGAAAGTTTTACTAAGTAGAGGAAAATTACTTAATATTAGATAAGGAACTTCTCGCGATCGTCGATTTACTTAAATATTAGTTAGTATATCTAGTCGGCGTACTCTACCTAATAAATATCTATTTAGACTACTAGAATCTTAGAAACTTTACTACTACTAAGGAATTAAATTAGCGATAACTAAGATAGTTAGAAGAGCTATTATCTTATAACTTTAAGATCTTCTACCGTAAAGGAAAAGAGAATACTAACGTAGACGCCTTAAGTTAGCGATCCGACTTTATAGTAGGCAAGAAGATTAAGATTAAACGAGCTCTCTTTAAGGAAGATAATAACGTACTTATATATTAAGTAGCGGAAGTATCGAAGGCTAGACCTTTATACTAGAAAGAAGTTACGAAAGTATAACGGGACGAAGAAATAATACCTAAACTCTTTAACCTAGACCTTATAAGGATTAAAAACGGTATCCTTATATACGATAGACGAGTTTACCTACCTACGTCGCTTTAAGTCTAGTATATTAAATAATAATATAAAATACTACTTAATAGTTACGCTAGACTAGAAGTAGTACTATTACGCCTTAGGGATAACTTCTACTTTCTATATATACGACAAGCGGTTTTTAAATAAGTTAGGAAGTATAATCTCTATAGAAAAGCTAAGTATAAGAGATATAAACCCTATAGACTTCTTTAACTAAATAAACTACCTATAGTACTATAGAGGGTAATCTTAATAGACTTTATCGGTCTATTACCTCTATCGGTAAATATCGACGGTATACTATTCGAGTATATTATAGTTATCGTCGATCGCCTAACTAAGTACGCGATCTTTATACTAATACTAAAAGAATATAATACTAAGTACGTTACGAAGGTCTTTAAACGTAACGTTATTAGTAAATACGGTATACCTAACTAAATTATATTAGATAGAGATAGTCTCTTTACTTTATACTTTTAGGAAGAACTTTATTAGATAATAAAAGTTAAGAGACAGCTCTTAATAGCGTATTATCCCTAGACGGATAGATAAATAAAAAGAATAAATTAAATACTTAAATAGTACTTACGTATCTACGTTAACGATAAGTAAGATAACTAGGTATTACTCTTACCTTTAGCTACCTTTACCTATAATACTACGGAATAGTTAATAATTAAGATATTACTATTCTTTACGAATTTCGGTCGCGAACCCTAGTTCTATATAGAAACGGTAAACTTATTACTAATAGAAGTAATAGTTTACGCTAACGAATTATTATTCTTATATAAGTAACTTATTAGTAATATTACCTTCTTAAACTAGCGTATAGCGGCGTAGGCTAATAAAAAGAGAATAATAGGACTTATTTATAAGAAGGGGGATAAAGTTTACCTTTAGCGACGAAATATTAAAATAAAGAGAGTAAGTAAGAAGTTAGATTTTCTTAAACTTAGACCTTTTAGAATTAAGGACGTTAAAGGACTAGTTAATTACGAACTCGAATTACTATTAACTTTATAAATATACCCGGTATTCTATACTTCGCTACTTAAACTAGTAGACCTAGACACCCCTCTCGATAAAAATATCGAACTTAACTATAAGAGAACCGTCCCGGAGTATAATATTAAAATAGTTATAGACTATACTATTAAAAGACGTTAGTACTAATACCTTATTAAATAGCTAGGTTATTTTACCTCGGAAAGTATATAGAAACCTATATTATACCTAAAAAAGGTTTACTAGAAGCTATAGAAGTTTTATCTAAAAAACCTAAAGTACTCTACTCTACTAGCGCTAAACTATTAGCGGCTCCTTTAAGAAAGGAAGAAAGGTCGGCGTTAGCCTTAGCTATCTTTCTATTAAAAAGACTACTATTTACTTTCCGCTCCGCCTCTTTCTTAATTTTTAATTTCTTAAGAACGTAGATCGCTTTACTCTTAGCTCTCTTATTTACTAACTTAAGAATCTTACGGTTCCTTAAAATCCGCGCTATCGCCTTCTCTACTAGGTCTAGATCCTCGTCGATCTAAGCTTTCGTCTTAGACCGCGTTTAGTCTAAAGTATTCTAAGTAGTATTTATATACTTTATTCCCTTCTTCGTATACGACGTATACTTTACCGTTCGGGAGGATTCTATTATAACGCACGTTAGGCCGTACTTAAAATAATAATTATAGGAAATTTCGGAAATGTCTCCTTCCTCTTTAATAAATTTTATTAAGTAATTACGATTTCTTTTAGATTTTAAAAGTATAGTTACTAGGTAGTAAGGTACGGGGCACGCTTAGATCTTAAGTAGACGCTTAGGATAAGTAAACTATAAGATAGAGGGCTATATTAGGTAGGCTACGTACTATAGACTACGCGTGCTAGGATTTTCACCTTTTACGTAATCGACTTATAGCCTTTACTATAAGCTAGATTACGACTTACGACTTACGCTCTAAGCTATAAGCCTATAGCTTATAGGCTTATAAGTAAGCCTCTAAGCCTACCTTTAGTAGTATATACTTAATAGACGAGACTCTACTCCCTTAGAGGTCTCGTAGTTCTACTCTTTAGTTACTTCGCTATTACTTTAGTTATTATAGTATAATTAACTCTTATATTATCGCTCTTTGCTTTACTTGATCGATACGAATATTATTACCAATTAGACTACTTGAATATATTACTCTAGTAAGATATTACTAGCTATATTACTAGAGTATATAGCCTCCGCGTAATATAAGTATACTAGTCCTACTACTAAATAGATTACCCTAACCCCGCTAAAGATAATTCCTATAATACTACGAACCTCTAAATTGTTAAGAGTCTTACTTCCTCCTCGTCCGCCGTTAATAGTTTCTATAGTAGTAAATTGTACAGATATACGTACTTAGATAGGATACGTAATTAAACTTCTTACGTAAGCTATATTTCAAACTAATATAGTAAAATACTAATTCCGGTTTAACTAAAGAGATTACCTATTACTATTATAGGGTTAGGATAGCTAAACTTATAAGGTAACTACTATAAGCGCCGGGAATTTCCTAGAGTAGATCTTCGTCGGTTAGATAGATATAATCTAACGGTTTAGTAATTAAAATTTCTAGCCTTTTAATACTTACTCTAAGGATAGTAGAGGAGAATAACTTCTTCTAGGGGGGCTAGGAAAGCTAAAGAGAGTCGGCCGTAAGCGGTATTTAAGAATTACGTAATAGGTTTATTATTTATAGGGTCCCTAACGGGGCGGGTTCGGGGCGGGTTATAGGATTACTCCCCGCCCTAAGACGGGGCGGGGTATAGACGGGGGGGCGGGTATTTGGGGCGGGGGAGAGGTTTCTAAAAAACCCGCCCCGTCGGGGTAAACGGGGGGAAGTCAGGTGATTTTTAGTAGATATATAGGTAACTATTATATAATATTTTATACTAAATAGATAGAGATTTACCTAGAGAATAAGCCTATATAGTTTAAAAATATAATATACCTATTAGATCTAATAATATAAGGGAATATATTAGAAGTATACTAAAAAAACCCGCTAAAAACCCGTCTAAACCCGCCCCATTTAAACGGGGCGGCCCCTACGCTTGGCGGGGCAGGTCGGGGTCGGGTTATAGGTTTTAAACCCGCCCCTAATACCCGCCCCTCCCCCGCCCCAAGCGGGTTCTCCCCGCCCCATTAGGGACCCTAATTATTTAAGTTGCTTAAAATTACTATTATTATTATACTATAGCGAGATTTTACTCTTAGTTCTATTAAGGGTAGACGAAATTATACTAGACTTCTCCTATTATAGCTAGCTTAATTATAACGTATAGTATAGTAGTATAATAGATAGTAATTTTCTCTAAGTATAAGTTTCTTACCGTAAATACTTAGAGATAAAATTTTATAGAAAAAGTATCGCGTATATACTAGCCTACTAGAGCCTTAGCCCCGCCCTTTAATATTATAGGGAAGTATAGTAAAATTTTAGAAACTTCTATAATAGTCCTACTACGTATCTTTTTAATCTACTATAAGTAAGTTAATTATTCTCTTTCCCTCTCTCTCTTATAATTATTATAAATTATAGAATAGACGCTATAAGTATCGTACTAGTAGATAGTCTTAAGTTAAATAAGTTTTAATTATATAGAGCCCTATTAAAACGCTATAAAGTTACTTATATAACCCTATAGAACCGCGTATATAGACTACTATTAAAGAAAGATAAAGCTAAAAGCTAATAGTATCTTACCCTTATAGAAAAGAAAGCTCTTACTAAATACTTAATATATATATTAACTTTAGGCTACCCTATTTAAATTAAGTATATCCCCTTACTTATATTCGTTATTATATACTAATATACTATAAATCTAAAGACTAAGTCTCTATATTTAAGTTAGGTTAAGGCCTTTAAGCTATATAATCTAGTACTCCGCTTAAAGAAAGTTAAAGTAGTAGACTAGAATTATTATAATAATAATATTTATAAAAAAATCTTATACTAGTTTAAGATAATTAAAAAGAAGCTATAAGATCTAGCTATCTATCTAGAGAATATATATAATATAGATAAGATAGGAGTTATACTATATAATCTTAGCTCTATTAAAGTCCTAGTAGGTAAGGACGACTTACGAAACTATAAAGGCGTAGGTATAAAGTAGATAATAATTACTATAATTAAATATATATCCTATAATAGTAGGTCTCTTCTCCTAATAATTATCTAGCCTACTAAAACCTATTAGCGTAACTAGACTATATACCCTACCGCTAGATAGTATTATATATACTCTAAGATAGAATATACTAACTCTAAGATTAGCCTTAAATAGCTAAAATTAGTTTATATTTTCTAAACTAAAGCGCGGGTATATTAAAAGCTATATATACTTATTTTAGATAGCTTATAACTTATAAAACGCTCGAGGTCCTAGAGTTTTATTTTAAAAATAATATATATCTTTATTATATTCTATCTTATACCTCCTATAAGCTCTAACTCTATAATATTATAGTATTCGTACTACTTAATATAGCCTATTATAATAAAGTTAAGCGCTTATAGTAAGGTAGTAATATATTCTACTACCTAACCTACTAACCTACCTAACCCGCTAAAATTTATTAGTACGACTAACTTATATTATAACTCTTTAATTTTATCGCTATTAAATAAGGAACCTATATACGTTATACTACTATCTAATTTAGAAGATACCTCTATATCTTTTTTATACGTTCGCGTATTATATCTAGTCGCGCCGTAGTTCCTATAACGCCGTAGAGCTAGTTAGGTTATTTCTTAGTTACTACTACTACGAGTATTCTTTAATCGCTAAGGCGCTATAGACGCTTTAATAGCTACCTATACTACTATAGCCCTATACTCTATAGTACTACTATACTAAATCCGCTTCCTTTTACGCGATTTCCGCTTTATTATTACTACTAATTACTCTTTAAGCTCGTAGTTACGCGTAATAAGTAGAGTATTCTAGTATAATATTAATTTAGCGCCCTTAATAAGCTAAGAGAAGCCTACCTACGTAGTAATAGGGGACTAAGTAAAAGACTTACGTACGAGCTTAGATTAGGATTTAAATTTAAACGGATTACTTAGGGTTTTAGACTACTACGGCGTCTCTAGGAGGAGGGGTTCTAGTAGGGTATATAGCTATACCTTAAGGCGATCTAATACTACCTACGCGTTAATAAGGACTAGCCCTACTACCTTAAAGGCCTTTTAATAGTTCTCTTCCGTAAATACGTCGAAAAACGCGTTTTTAAAGGCTAGTAGGAAGCCTTCCTTATTAATATAGAAGACGCGTTTACGTACTAAATCTCTAATATATTAAGAGTACTTACACTTTAACGGTAAAAAGTAGACTACGTTAAGCGGCTAAAGGATATACGATAAGTAAGGTAGTATATAGAGGGTAAGGACCTTATATTTAAGGTAGTAGTCCTTAAAATCTTAATTAAGATAGCTCTTATAGCCGTCTAAAATAAGTAGCCTATACCCCCCTACCTAGCGTACCTTTATATACGCGTTAAAATACTTTAACTATTTAAGGCTAAGCGTATTATTAGTCTAGCCGTTTTTAGAGATTAAAAGCTTTTAATCGCGCGGTATATCTACCTCCTCGTACTATTTATAGTATAATAGCCGACATCGGTACCAACCCTAAATCGGAGCCACGTATAGCTTAAGAGTATAGCCAATAAATTAATTATACGTATATTAAATAGGTTATCAATACTAAAGAACCGCTATACTACTTTTGGCTTTTTTATATAGTTATATAGCGCCAGCCAACTTTTATTTAAAAACTACGATAGATATTAAGTCGTTGTAATAGTATAATAATCTTTAGGATTTAGTTACTTCTCTCGGGATAGTATATTTATATATATATCTAAAGCCTATAAGCTTTCTAGTAAAATATATCGACTTTATAATAGTTAAGCGTCTATTTGATATAAAGCTCTCGAGTAGGGCTTAGGTAAATAGTAGTATTATACGGTAAGTAGGAGCTATTAGTAGAAAATAATAGTAATAAAAGATAAGCTATAATATAAAAGATCTATTCCGAGAGTATCTATAGCCCTAGCTAATTATTGAATTTATTAGGTTGAAAAGCAATGGTCGGTTTTCGTTACGGGGCGTTTTTCGCCAGGTAGTAATAGACGTTAATAAAGAAGATAAAGAGGGAAAAGGTTTATACTTAGAGAGGTCGTACTCGCAAATAGCGTAATTAAGGCGAAGGGAAAAGGAAAACGTAGTTAAAAGCGTAAGATATTCTATACCGGAGGTAGGCGCTAGTAGCAAATACGCTAGAGCTAAAGGTTAAAATAGCTCGGATAAGAGAAGTTTAGGTAAGCGAAGTATAGGTTACCTTAGTAGCGCGAATTTAGTTACTCCTCTTCTCCTCTCTTTGGATCGGAGTAGTTGCTTCGGGCAAGAGTACTCGTATAAGTATTTATAACCTATTACCTATAGTAGAATATAGTTAATTAAATCTTACTCTATTATCTCCGTATATAGATCTTTAACTATAACTCGGAGTTTAATATCTATCCCTAGGCGAGTCGCCCGCTATAACGAGCCGCCGTAATACTTCTTAATATAATAAGCCTAACGGAGTATAGATAAAACCGTTATCTAAAGATTAACCCTAGTCTTATATTGATAATTGTCTTGCCGTAAGCGTTTCAGGGTATATATATTATATAATAAAAGTATTCGGAAATTATAAGATAGGTACGGCCAACGTATAGGAAGTAAAAGAGAAGAAAAGG
This sequence comes from Venturiaceae sp. KMAF11, assembly GCA_023078705.1. Taxonomy (NCBI): domain Eukaryota; kingdom Fungi; phylum Ascomycota; class Dothideomycetes; order Venturiales; family Venturiaceae; species Venturiaceae sp. KMAF11. The sequence continues at coordinate 1,345,634 of JALGOQ010000008.1, forward strand.
GCGACTATAGTAGTAGTTAAACTACTTAGTTAATAGACGTAGAATACTTTTCTATATTAGGTATTAGTATCTATAGCTTCCTAGTAAAGCTAGTATCCCCTTACTATTCCCTTCTCTATTTAATTCTCTCCTCGAACTAGTATACGAACCGCCTCACCTACGAGTAGATTATTTTACATAATAAAGATATACGATTATACCCAAGTCAAGTACGTATATAGTCACCTACGCTATACTATAAAAGTATAGTATACTAAGTACTAAGAAACCCGCAAGCGGTATTTTATAAATATCTTTAAAATATTAGTAGTCGAATTCTATTCCGTCGTACTTAGCTAATATCTTACTAGAGAATATAGAGTAGATGAAAAATATAGTACGTACTATAGTTCTAGCTATATATATTTAGGGTTCTAATCCTTCCTTAGGTAATTATTAGGATATATCTACTAGAAAAGGTCCTACCCGCGCTGGTACGTCCTATAGGATTAAGTACTACGAGAGGTAATACTAATAAGCTTAGCCTAAAATAAATTAAAAGTAATATAGTAACTTATACGTTAATAGAGGGAATTAAAATCGGTTACTTAGGTACCGCTTCTATTAGTACTCCGGAAGGTTAAAAGCAACTAGATATTAATATATTAGTCGAGTACTTGCGGAATAGTAAAGGAATTTTATATTTAATAACGAGACTACTTACCTCTATATTTAATTATACTACCGGGGGGGGTCCTATTCCTCTATTAAGTACTTAATAAAGTAATCGATAAATCTTACCTCTTCTTTATTAAGTATATCGATTATACTTTACCTCTTTCTACTATATACTACGGTAGCGTATTTCTATAGTTATTAGTTATATCTACCTAAGCGATTATCTCGAAGTATCCTCCTTTAGCCGCTAGATATAGTAGACTTCTACCTTAATAATCCTATATAGAGAGCGACCTCTTACGGTTTAAGAATATAGATACTAGCTTAGTCGAGCCGCTACGTACGGCTAAGTATATTACTATATTCCTATTCTTATCCGCCGAGTAAATAGCTTCCTAACTAAGAATCTCTTCAACGGTCTCTTTGTAATTATTTAATATCGCTTAATATAATATAGTCTATTTGTATATATTAACTTCCGTTAAAGAGGTACCGTATTCGAGTAAGAGGCGTAAAGTCCCTAGCTAGCTATACTTCGCGGCTAGAATTAATAGCGTGGAATTATCCGGATATTAAGGAGGAAGGCGTAACCCGCTATAGTAATTAGCTAACCCGGAACTTATTCCCTTCTCTACCGTAGTCGCGCGGACTACCGTGTCGTCCACTAGCTATTACTCTATTGAGTACTTAATAAAGCGATTACTTTATCTAATAGTAGTGTGCTATATCGTCCTATATATAGTATTCCTTATAGATACTAAAGGCCTACTACGCTTCCTCGATCGCCCTTCTTCGATTATCCTTTCTAAAGAGTAGCGTCCTATAGATAATAGCCTATACACTTATTTCTTTCTATTCTAGGCAAATAGTAGCTCTTTATAATCGTTTAATATCGCCTAATATTATACGGAGTATCCTCTCACCTTCTATTAAAGAGGTACTATATTCGAGTAAAGGCGTTATAGCTTTATAGCTAATATTAATAGCGTTAAGTCGTCTATATATTAAGGAGAAGCGAGCGTACTCCTAGTAATCGTCTAACCCGAGAATCGTCTCCCTCTTATACCGTTTCTTCCTAGTATATTAAGGTTTTGCTAAAGGAAAGGAGCCGATCTAGAAAATAGAAGGAGCCTAGTAAGCTTAGAAAGACGGCTAGTAATATTCTATAGACTACGGTATTAAGTTAAATAGTAGGCTGTTTTCGGGGAGTCGTAACTAATAAAAGACGCCTATATAGCGGCGCAAAAGCGGCTTAGAGGCTAGATCTAGATTCCTTAGAATAGGATATTATTTTTAAGCAAAGGGAGTGTAAAACTTAGATCCTCGATAGGGATATTGTCTAATTACCTTATTATACGGGTCTAGACTAAACCTCTATATAATTATACGTAGTTTGCCGAGGCAAAAACGATACTTAGTAACGTCGTTGAACGCTTGGATAGAAATTGCGTAAATATATCCAACCCCGGTACCGTATCGTAACGAACGCGATACTTACTTAGCCCTCTTTCTTAAGCGCTAATCTAATCTTCCTTTCTCAACCTCTATCTTATACGTTAGTTGCCGTTTCCATGTCGGTGCCCGCTAAAGCTTATACCCGCCGTAGTTAGGGTAATACCTCGTCTCCTCGCCCTTAACATTTATCCCCGCTTTTCTTTCTAACGCTCTATTTATAATAAAACGTTTGTCTGTATAGCTTTGCTATAGATCGGGCCGCGGCAGATATCGGAGCTACTCTACTTAATATAGAGAGGAGTACGTAGGAGACGGAAGATATTCTCGCGTAGTTTAGTAGATAGGAGGATAACGACGAGGAAGTTAGAGAAATACTCTCCTTAAAGAAGGGAATAAAGCGGAACGTAGACGTTATATAGCTAGGTTTATATAGGCTAGTTAAGACTTCGAAGAAATGGACTACCTCGACGACTAAGAGTCTATTTAAGGAGCGGTCGATTAATATAATTATAACTATTAATAATATATAGATTTAGAGGCCTCGTACGCTATTAATTTCTAACTTCCTCTTATTATATTACCTATCTCGACCTATATAATATAGTATAGGAGGGTAAGCCTAATTTCTTAATAGAAGAGCTACTTTATAGCGGCTTATTACGATAGATTTATTACGAATATCTCCTATTACGCTAATATTTCTCTCTTCTTTTCTTTATAGTAACGAACTCTATAATATATAAGACTTCCCTTAGATAGGATACTATCTTATCGATAGGTTCTAATCCCAAGTGGTCGCCTGCTACGCGGAGTCTTACTAAGATTATTATTAAGAATATTTTATTCTCGTTCTCCTAGATCTGCGCGGTAACCTTACGGTATCTATTCCTATCGGAATAACCTTCGTCGTCTCTAACCTTTACCCGAAACTCCTTTTTCTCTTAATTTAGGTCGGTTAAGTAGGCCTCTATAGTCTTATAATTATTTTCTAGGTTATTATAACGACGCTTCTTTATTCCTATCTAGATGTTAGTACGTTATCTAACTATATAGTTTATTACTTACCACGTGTAAGAAAGTCCTTTGCGGGAGAGAGTGGACTAACTTTAGGATTATTTAAAGTCGATTCTTTTAGATCTACTACGCGCCTTATTATTTAAAGGGAAGCTAATATAAGTATATTTTTAACTTACGCTCTATAGGTAGGAAGTCTACTAGACGTTTACTATTATAATACTTATCCGCCACTGCCCTAGCTACTACTACGAGTGCCTAAAATAGTATAAGCTAATCTATAGAGACTAAGAGTCCTACTTCCTACTAGGCCATGCCTAAAGCTAGCTCGATAGCTTAAGATTTACCTATATTTACTATAGGCAATACCTAAAGACTATATTAGGAGAGATTTTATCTTATCTTTTAATTAGCGTATAGATTCGCGATAAATCTAGCTACCTATCTCTTCCGTAGATGTACTAGAGTTGGTTATTTTAGCGGCTTACTTAACAAAAGTAATAGGAGAAGATTTTAGACTAGAATAATAATACTTTATTATCCTATAGGGTCTATTTATATTTAAGCCTACCTTTACTAATCCTTTACTAGTAGACCCTATGCTACCTCGTTACGACTTTTACTATAAATATTTACGTAGAAGATACGAGTCGTCCTAGCCTAACTAGCTCCTTCCTCGATAACGATAACCTGTCGGCGAAAGTAGGCTTATCCTATCTACGCTTAATACTACCTAGGTTAGCTCTATAACTTATCGTTCATGCGCTACTTACTTACGAGTTAAAAGAGTTATATCGTACGGCTAACTAATATATAGCGCCCTACTAAACGACGATACCTATAATATTACTAATAAAATACCGCGCCTAAGGGACGGTATAAAGCCGGCTTCTAGGCTACGTATTACTTCGACTCTCTATAAGGAGGCGTTACTACGGAGTGTAGTAATTTTGTATTAAGGAAGCTAATTAGTAAGATATAGATAAGCGGTAGGCGTTAGCTACTTAGCTACTCTAGGATATAAGAGTTATACGTTCTAACTATAAGTATAGGTATCCTAAGCTTCCTTCTACCCTTCTAGTCTAGTCTAGTTCTCCTCCCTCCTTATAATAAGCGAATACTAGTTACTTTTCTTACTTAAATTATATAGCGAAGCAACGTCTTTTAGGAAGTAAACGCTATACGGTATACTATTAATAGATCGTAAGTATATTATATCTAAGGATAGTTATTATCTCGCGAAGGGTAGTATAGCCGGATTCTAATACTTAGCTATATACTAGATATATTTAGATCTAGTTCTAAATCTAAAATTACGCCTTTCGAACGTCTTATAGAGGGACTTACTCGACGCTACTACCTTTACTACTACTATACTTAAAATATCGATTGTCGCTCTACTAGATTCCCTTTACTAGTAGGAATTACTACTTGGCTTTATAGCCGGCTATATATAATAATCTACTATAAATATACGTAATATATAGTATAGGTTATACTATAGACCTTTCCGGATTAGGTAGCTACTCTATATCTAACGTATTACGAGGGCGGCTACTATACGGAGAGTATTATCCTAGTAAATACGAGATTACGGGCGCGTTTAAGCACGACCTTCGAGCGCTAGTCGATACTATTATTATCGTGGGGATAAGACTATAGATTCGGTTATTAAAAGTCTTTACTAAACTTCTTTATCAAAGAGTGAAATCGAGGGGCAGAAATAGTATAATAGTATAGGTAAATAAAGAGAGTTTAAAATTAGGCCTACGCTTCGAGTATATTAGCTCGTCGAGGACTACGATAACTTTACCTCTTCAATATTAGTATAAAGTATACTAAATATACCTTTTATACTTTTTATATATACTTTTTGCATATTTCTTATACACGCCAAGTCGTCTATAAGGGCATTACCTGGCGGGGTTTTATATATATAAAGTAAGTAATATAACTCTTTTATATACCTCTAGAACTATCTAAAGTAGTTAAAACTTCCAACCTCCTATTCCTAATTAGTATATTATACCCTTAATTTTACCCTAATCCTCTTCGTTAGCCTTAGCCGCCTACTAGAGGAGTACGGCGCTTATAACTATAAATAAGGACGGCCTAGTAATAAGCTAATATACCGGTTATCCTCGAAAGTACTATTAATAATAATAGTAACCTCCTATCGAGACGCCCCTTTCCTAGTACCGTTTACGCGTCGTATTATACTATTAGGCTTCAGTCTAGCTATAAGCTCGTCTAGGAGGGGAATAAAACCATAGAGAAGTATAGCTAGGTACTATAGGCCTCTCTCTTATACTTTAGCGAGATCGTAGCTAACTACTAACGTCGAATACGTACCTTCGATTATATAAAAACGAGAGCGGCTGCTTCTAGGTTATACGGAGAATATATAGGGCTAGAGGCTAGATAATAGTAAGCGAGATCCCGTAAACTCTAAATATTAGTAGCCCGCTACCGTAATAACTCTAAAGATAGTACTATACCGTATCGATTTAGAGTAGTTATAGGGCCCTAATCCTAATAAGCTTCCTTATTCCTATATTAAACTATTACTATCCGTGATATAGCTCCTTTCTTTTCTTCCGGGCAGGCTCTACTTCGTTTACGATACCTTATACTTAGTTAATATATCCTTATATCTCGATAATACGTCGTAGTAAGCTGGCGTTTAACTCGTACTAGAACTTAATATATATAGTATTAGTAATACGACATTTTCCTTACTAAATATATATATCTCCTATAAGTCTACGTATTAAATCTTCTATAGTCGTAAACGAATAGATCCTTATAATCTCTTCTAGGGAAGGAATATCCTTACGGCTTTAATAGTAGGTTACTATAGCCGTAATAAGGTAATTCCTAAACCGAAGGGCTTATATCTATAATATCTAAGTTATATATTCGTTTTCGATATTATAGTCCTAATCGGTTTTTCCGACCCTGTACCGTGCTAACGTAAGAGATACTTTATAGTAATCTAAGAAATACGTTATATTTAAACGTTATTAATAGTCCTACCCGTCCTCGTATAAGGCGGTCCTAAAGTATAGCTATAATACGAAACTCCTATATATTAGCTCTAGTATAGTTTCGGTACTAAGGATTTAATAGTAAGAGCTATAACCGCATTCGGAGCTTAGACTATCGTAAATAATATCTATATAAAGGAGTATAAGCTCCTTTAAATCCTATAGATAAAACTTTATAGTATTACTAAACCTGCGTTAGTTACGGTCTTAATATTTATTAGAAGGACGTTTACGCTACTCTTCGAATATCTAAAATTAGTTACTTAATCTAGACGAAGTATAAATAGCGAATTCTTAGACGAAGGCTTCTAGTACGTCCTAGAGTATTAATCGTTTATTAAGCGTAACGCTATTTAAAAAGCAATTAACTACTAATACTCTAAGCGGAGAATTACTAAGTATATATTCGTAGATATAATTAATTTCGTCGAAACTCGGAGACTACCGCTTATATATAGAGCGTATTTTAAAAAGAGTATCTAATACTAACCTATTAACAAGGTATTAGCATGCGAAAAGGTAGATATCGATCTATAGAGGCTAGGATAATTCTATATCTAGATTACGGTAATATAGCTAGTTAGTAAAAAATTAAAGAATAGCTATAGAAGTTTATAACTTTAGACGCTTCTCTTTCGCTTTATTCTATATACTACCGCTTAAAGTATTTTAGAAAAATTTGGATAAGTTCTTAAGAAGTTCTTGGTAGACTATAATCTAGGGAAGATATTTCGAAGTATCTATATCCTTTCCTTCTTAGTTATCGAGCGTATTATCCTATTCGTCGAGAATCGCGACGAGTATAATCGTCTTTAGGAAGGAAATATTTTAATAGTTAGAAAGATCTATAGATTACTCTTTACGTTCTTAGCTTCGACGCCTTTACTATTAATTTCCGTATTCTTACCAAAGCTCTCAAATTGTTAGTACGGTAAAGATATTGTACAAATCTCTTAGCTCGAAAGACGAAGGCGGTCTAGGGCTTAGTTCTAATTAGTTATTACGATTTAAGAAGATTAAGGTATCTAAACTTCAACCCCTTTCTCTCCACGTATAGCCCCAACCCGTCACGCAGTTCTAGGCTCTAATAACTTAGAATAACTATATAAAATATACTTAACCAGGTACCGGATATACTAGCCGGCCTTATATTCGTAGTAGATAGCGCGCTAGATACTTGGTAGATAGTAATCTCTTACACCTATTTCTAACGTAATTATAATCTCCTATAAAGACGAGGTCTAAGTAGTAGCCTCTATCCCGCCCTAAAGATACTAATAGTCTCTTCTTACGTATAATCCTTAAGGTCTATTCGTCGCTAGTACTAAAATAGTATCTAAGGACGCCATTAAGACTAGCGAGTAAAAAATAAAGGGAGAAGCCGAGGCGTCTGCCCTAGTTAATATTAATATAAGGAGTAAAAAGGTAGAGATAAGCGGGTTAAGGCAAATAAGGATTACCTAGGGGAATACTATTAGTTGGTATCTAGATAGAGGTTAGATAGAGGAAGGGAGGCAATAACGAGATAAGAGATAAGAATAACCTTATATTTCTCGGCGCTAGGAAGTTAGGAGTTATATATAGGATTAATTCTAAGATAGTATAGAAAGTTTTTTATAATAAAGACGCGGGACAAGTTAAACGCTAAGTGTATTAGCGGCTCGGTTCGTATCCGAAGATTATAAAGCTTCTAGATACTAAATAAGATAGTTCTATTATTCTAGAACGAGGCAATCCCCTTCGAGACTTCCTCCTTTAATAATATACTAGTTTAGATTAAAATTTGCTGGCTTCGAGATACCGCTATAGGCTTTTAGTATATATATAGTATAGACCTTTAGTCGATAAGTAGCGTTAGTTAGAGGGGCAAATATAAAATTTATAAGTCTAGTTATTAGAGGTAAGTTCTCTATAAACCGCTTACTTAAGTACTATACAAGTAGTATATTAGGAGGGTAGGGACTCTCGTAAATACTAATATAACGAGTTCTAGTATCTAACGGGTATAAAGTTATAGATATAAATAGATAAATTAGCTTTAGCTTCTTAAATAATATACTTCTATTAAATTTAGGAGAATTTAACACTTAAACAATCTAATTCTTAAAATACTAAGATCTTATACTAGCCGTAAAACTGCCTTATATCTACTACTATCTTTCTAAAACCTATTATTTAGTATAAGGCCCAGCTAACACCTTAATACTACTAGGTAAATCGTTCTTATAATAGTAATACAAGTCTAGCGGTCTCCCTTCTTCTCCTTACGAACCTACTAAAAACAATAAATCTTTAGCTAGCTTATTTATATAGAAACGCTCTCCTAATTTAATAAGTAAAGTAAGAGATATAGTAAAGCTCGACGTAAGTAGTAATTATAAACCGCTACTTTAACGTTCTCTTCTTCTTCTTAGACTTAGTAGACTCGGTTCTAATCGTTATATCGGGGGTAATTAGCTAGCTATCTAGTACTACTTGTTTATCGTCTAGGTCGTAGTTTTTAAGCCGTTGAGATAATCTAGAGCGTAAAGAGATAGATTCCGGATATTATTCGGAGACGTCGAAGTTTAGATTAGCTAGTAGTATATTAATAATATCGTAGATTTTTTTAAAGTACTTAGGAAGCTATAGATCGTAGATATTCCGGATAAAAGTATATACTATCTACTTCTCCTTCCCATTTAACTCCGTAAAATTAAATTTGCGGATTGGATAGCGGTAATACTTAATATCGTCTCTATTAATAACGGTATAATAACCCTAGATTCTTATATCGACGTCGCTATAAAATATTAAAAAGCCGTTAATTTCTCGATATAGCTCCTTCTCTTGGCTAACTAAGCGGAAGAGAGTGTATAAACCACGTAAGTTTATAACCTATTAGGCCTCGTAACGAGTAGCGAAACTAGGCTAGTATGGGCCGGTAGCAGCCTAGAATAGAGGGCGCGGGCGCTATATAGTTTTACTACTAATACGAAGGCTAGCGAGACTACGGAGGAGGAGGAGGCTAGCGATAGTAGTTTTAGTATAAACGATAACGGTAATAATACTAGACACGCTATATATCGTAGGACCCGGCGCTTCCTAGGAGCTAGAACCCGTTCTCTATAGGAGGACTTAGATAAGCAGCGGTTACTAGCGTGGAAGAGGGAGAATAAGTCGTAGAAGTAAATATTTAGGTAGTTTCTAGATAGGACTAAAGGTACGATACGCGTGCAAGCGAGTATACTACTAAGGCGGTAATCGTAATTTTTCTAAAATAATATATAATACTAAAAACGCTATAATCTATATAATTACCGGGGTGTAATCGTGAAAACTTAATATATATTACGATAAAAATAAGATTATATTAGTAATATAGTAGCGAGCGCGTCTATTCGTTATTAGTTAATAAAATAATTAGATAGAAGTATATAATAGCGAGACGAAAATCGGTTATCTACGTAATATAATACGATCCTTACTATACGCTTAAACCTCGTAAAATCGTATATTTTCTACTACTACGACCTTAATATAGAGCTTAGCGATATAAAATACGATGCGATAGTAGATGCTACTACTAATATTATTATTAGTAGTATCCTAGAGCCCTATAAACGAGTCTTGGCCAAGGAACAAGCCCTAAGAGACCGATGGAATGGCTACCGTGTAATATTTAGTATAAATAGCCGTACCTACGCTAATAAGCTTATTACCCGGCTGTTAAATAGGTATCCTAAGCTATTACGGCTTCGGACACGGTTAACTTACTAGTAATTTAAAAGCCTATTAAATTAGCTAGCTAAAGAAGGAGGGCTTAGTAGCTTATTGTTGGCTAGTATTAATACTAAGTTAGCCGTATTTATATATATATATAACCACGGAGCGACGTTTCGTAATATTTTACTATATTAGTAAATACTATAGTTATAAGTTAGTAAATACTTCTATTAAGTACTCGATTCTTTACTCGTACTTGCCTAGAGTTATGTCTAAATATACGGCTAATTCGATACTCCTACTATACTAAATCGTATCGTATAAGATAATAAGATGGACGAGTTCGTAAACTATATCGGGGCTATCGATAGTACGCTTTTGCCGGCTAGTATAAAGGGCGGCGACCGTAAGAGGGATAGTAAAGAATCGGTATATCGCTACCGAAAAGAATAGCTCGCTATTAACGTGCTTGGTTATATAGACTTTGAAATAAACTTTAAGCTTATATATCCGGGGTGGGAGGGCTTAGCGCACGATACTATAGTATTAAATAATACTATTACAAAGGGTGAATTCGTTACGCTAGTAGGAAGGTTTTAGTTAGCCGACGCGGGTTATATAGTAAAAGATAGCTATAGTGGTTAGATTCTTGCGCCTTATATTGGAGCGAGGTATTACTTAGCTAAATGGGAGAGAGCAAGCCTTTAGCTAAAGAATAAAGAAGAGCTATTTAATTTGCGATACTCGTAGCTTCGTAATATAGTAGAAAGAGTATACGGTATATAAAAGATAAGATTCTAGATCTTTTAAATACCGTACGATAGCTTTAGCCTCGAGACTTAAAATAAGCTAGTATATACGTTGGCGGCGGTATATAATTAGATAAATACTTACGGAGCGAAGCCGAAGAGGGAGTAGAAAGAACTAGAGGCTAAGCGTAAGAGAGGAGGCGATTTAGAGAGATTAAGGGCTTACCTAGAGGTCCTTAAGTAGTATAAAGCTACGTACGAGAATAGGAAACCTTTAAATATACGGGATAATTAGTTAATAAATACTATACGGGACGAGATAGCGGAGAAGATATAGGTTACCTATTAGAGGTTAATTAGAAGCGCGAACCTAGGAGAAGAAGGTAAACTAAGTAGCGATAAGTTTAATAGTAGCTAGAGCGATTAAGAGAGGTATAGAAGGTATAGTTAACGAGAGATATAGTTATAAAGTTAAATTTTAGTAGTAGGGGATATAATATCGTATTTTTTAAATATATTCTTAATATTTCTTAAAAAAAAAGATGTCTTCCTTCCTAATAGAACTATATAACGAATACTAGCCGTATCTAGATAATAAGTAGCTTATTTTAAAGAGCTTTTCAAGCCCGTTCTAATATATTAAAAACTATTATTCTACGATACGTACGTGTTGTAGAATAGGTCTCGAAAGTTAGTATATTTTGGTAGGGTAAAAGATGGGGGAAAACTAGGGTCTAATCTAGGGTTTACTTAGCGAGGCTACTTGGCCCCGGACGCTCCCGTTTAGACCTCTAACTTTAACCTCGAAATTAGTAACGTAGAACTTAACTTTTATAGAAGATTAATAGCTTATTCGAAAGCGACGGTTTACTACTTTAAAAAAAGATATTTATTATCTAAATCGGGTTAGTTCTACGTTACTAAATCCGAGATTGAAAATAATATCCCCTTAGCGAGCGGGTAAGGCTAAAGCGATTCTACTAGGGTCCGTAGCCTATACTAAAATTTCGAAGTTACTATATTTATAACCTTATAACTTTATAACTACATGTCCAATTTAGTTGATTTTTAGCTTAAAAGATTCGTAAAGATTCAGAGATTAATTATTTTACTATAATAAATTGTATACGTTGATTAATTTGATATAAAGTATGCCGAAAATAAAAAGCGGAGTTACTAAACGCTAAAGACCCGTGTAAAAAAAGGACCTCCGATAACTATATTTTTTTTAACTCTACTAACTAACTACTTATTACTAATCTCTCTATTATTACTATTACTATTACCGCGACCTCCTATATACTTAGACTTATTACTAGCTTCTTCTCTAGGTCTACTATCGTCCTTCTAGTCCTAGACAACCTTCCGACCGGTCTAGTGCTCTATATAATACTCGATGTCCTCTCGGTCTATTACTATAAATATTTCGGCCTTTTATTAACTCTTACTAAATATATCCTATATCTTATACTTCGCTATACGGTTATAGCTAAGCTCCTAGTTTACGCGCTCTATTACCCTATTTAGAATTATACTCGTACGAAATAAAAGTATCTCCTTAAGTTTATCTAACTATCTACTCGCGTTTACGATCGCTTACTTACGAAGTCTAGGTATTTTTAAAGCTCTTAAAGCTCTTAAAGCTACCTTCCTTCGCCTCTTTCGCTTATTACTATCCTTACTTTCCTCCTTATCGTCGTCCGACCGAGCCTTTCCGTTTATTAGTCTCTTTAGACCGACCGTAGCCCTCCTATTAGCTATCCGGTTACCTATAATACCTTTTAAGAGGTCGTAGTTCTCTGGAAACTATTTACGGAACTTGCGATACTTCTTATACTTCTAGTAGTACTCCTCTATCGCTATATAGGACGATATCGGTATACTAATATTACTAAACGTCGGATCGTTATTAGGGCCCTAGCCGGAGAGGTACTTATTATAGAATAACTATACCTTCTACTACTTCTTAATCGTCTACTACTTGCTCTAAACTTGTCGCTTGTTAACCTAGCGCGCGATACTAGAGACCTTATTAATATATAATACTATATTCTACTATCCTTGGTAGGGTCCCCAATGGGGCGGGGGGAACCCGGCCGGGTCGGGGGAGGGGCGGGTTCGGGTTGGGTTTTTAGAGTAGGGGAGAGTATTAAAACCTAACCCTACCTACCCCGCCAAGGTATAGGTTCCCCCCGTCTAAACGGGGTAAGTCTACGTAACTATACCCCGTTCGCCCCGTATATTAATATAGCGTTAATACCGGGTAATATTTAAGAGAAAGAAGAAAAGAATATTATATATAAATTACGCGTAATAAACCTAGTAGTCTTCTAGTAGTCGAATTAAATTTATTATATATCTATATTTATCTTCGAGTACGCTTTAATACTAGCTTACTATTATCCTTATCTTTCTCTATTATAGCCCGGAGGCTTAAAGAACTACTTCTTTATAGCGATAATAGTAGTATTATTAACGTACGACGACTACCTACTCTACTACCCCTACTACGACCCCTACTATAACCGTTACTACGAATAGCTCGAGCTTAACGATATAGTTAAGTACGACCACCTATACGATCTCCTATACTAAGAACTAACTTAAGATCCTTACCTAATAAGCCCTCCTCGTCGGCTATAATACTATTACGTATTATTCAAATCTCTACGGGTAATTCGTCGTCCTTAAACGGGGTATCGTCGGGATTAGTAGTATCCTTAGTATCGCTAATATCGTTAAGATTAGTAAGTTAACTAATAAAAGCCGATAGATTAGTATCCCTATCGGCTCGCTCGTCCTTAATCTCGAGATTACTAACGTAGTTCTCCCTTACTTAAATAGAGTAGTAGTCCTAGAGATACTACTTCGCGTTAACTATCTACTCATAGTTATTAACTATAAGAGCGCTAAGAACCCGGGGCCTATAGGTCTTATTATCGGTATTAAAGTTGCTTATAATACTAAACTCGCGCTCCACTCCTACGCTAGCTACCTAAATAGTATAGATATCTCTAACTATTATAGTAATACGCGGGAAGCGCGTCTTAATAAGCTTCTATTATAAGAACGAATCCTTTAATTCAGCCCTTAGCTCGTCTATAAAGTATTAGTAACTACTAGAGAACTACTAGGTATAAGTAACTTACTCTATAAGCGCTATTTATCGAATTCCCTTTCCGCTTCTAATAATATAACCCTTTCTAGCCTTAACGATAGTATAGGGTCTATCGCCGTATTTAACTAGTCTATTACTATATTAAGGCTAAAGTCCGCCCGTAGCTATAATCGTATTAGTAGCTCCAGGCGACGTATACTAGGTATAAGGTATATATAATCGCGATCGTAAAGATCCTTTAACTTATCCTAGTAGTATACCTACTAGTTAAATAGATCCTTATCTATCGGCGCCTACTTAGCGCGTAGCTAGTTATTAAACTTATAACGAGGGTTAAGTAAGATTACTATACTATAGTACTTCCTAGCCTATAATAACGTAGTAGTACTATAATATATCTTTATCTTAAGCTTAGCCTTCCTATACGCTTTATTTATCTTTACTTTCTAACGTCGTATCTTACTATTAAGTATCCCTTCAGCATTCTTAAGGTGCGTCAAAAGACGATTATAGATATCGTAGACTTAGTAGATAGTAGGTAGACGAGAGGCGCCGATAAGTAAGGTATATACTATAAAAGGTTAAAGGATAGCGATAAGGTATTTAATCTACCTCTATTTATTATCGTTAAGTATAAGGTATAGGCATTCCTTCTTAGTATACGTATTAACGGGTTCCTTTAGCTTAAGTAAATAAATAAGTATATAGAATATTAAGTCCTATCTCGTCTTAATATCTTAAATATATCGGAGGAGTCGTACTTTAGTAGGAGGAGGGTACGATAGGCGATACTATATAGTCTAGATTTCTTTAAAAAATAACTAGCGTAATTCGCTCGAATTTAGGAAGATAGTAATTTACCGGATCTTAGCGATAGTATATAGTAGCTACGCGTATTAATTAGTAACTAAGAACTACTAGAAAACTACTAGGGCTAAGGAGATAGAGAAAAAAATGGGCTATAACTATAGAAGGGGCTATAGAACGGAAATACGAATAAATAAGACTACTAGTAGACTACTAGGGATTAACTTACGCCGCGTTATATATTAGTAGGGATTTTACCTTACGCTAGAGCTATAGCCACCCTCTCCTCTTCTTCCGATTAATTCTTAATAAATTCCTCCTTCTTTAGCCGAATCTTAATATTAGTAAGAAGGCTATTATACCCGAGTTAAATAACGTAGGATATATATAGGTAGAGCGCAATTTCGTTAGGAATTCCGACTTAATTATAAAGAGACTCGATAGCTAAATTAATAGACTTACTTATAGTCTTATTATTTCCCGCGTTATCCGTAGTAAATATAATAACTCTCGCCTCAAGTTCGAAATAAATAAGTCGTATAATTATAATTTTAGAAAGATCTACGCCGGTATAGGCGCCGTAGTAGGGCTTAAACCCGATTAAAGCTTCTCGTATATACTAATTAGTAACCTAGTATACTTTAATTATAAGGAATCTATCTCTACGTGGCGTAGACCAGCCGTTAAGAATAATAGTAATCTTCTAGGGTACTAGAGGGAGGCGCTTAAGGATAGATTTTTCTAATTCTACCCGGAGGTTAAGTATTCGATTAGTAATAGTAGATAAAGATAGTAGCTTTTAGTCTTTATTTACGTAGAGGATAAGGCGTATAAACTCTATATCGTTAACGGTAGTTAGAGACTATTTATAAGTAATAATAGTTCGAATAAGTTATACCTCGAAATTCGCTAGGTATAGCGTTAGGCTTCTAGACTTTATAATATCTATCTTAACCCGTTGTTTCTATAATATATTAGCTATAAAAAATTCCTAGTAGTCGCCTAGTAGTCTTATAGTAGATCTAAAGCCCTCCTCTACGCTTAGCTATAATAAACCACGTCGACTCGAGGTCGTAATATATGCTTTCGTAAGTACGTACTTACTTATAGTACTAGTTCTATACTTAAATATATACGCTATAACCTTCTCGCATCGGATATAAATAATCTTAGGCTCGCTAGTAGTACGTAATATACCCTTAGTAAAATACTACTAATTTATAGCGTCCTTTATACTACCCTATAGAGGAAGCTTTAGGTTTACCCTCTAGGTATTATCTATATACCACCTAGTATCGTGCCACCAAGTAGAGAAGGACTTAGTACGATTAGAGGTCTATCTATAGTAAATACTATCTTTTCTAGCTCTTTCTAGCCGTTCTTAAGGAGGGGGGTTAGATGCTATTATAGGAAAAGAAAAGAATTAATATATAGAGTAGTAATATAAAATAGTAGAAGAGAAATTACTTAGAAGATTTACCCTATCTAAAAACCCGGGTAGGCTTAGTAAGGTAAATATTCTCGCTTAAATTATATCGACGAAAATAGAAATATTACTTAAAAAGAGAGAATATAGGAGTAGCATCTCTTAACGTAGAGATAATTAAAATATTACTTAAGTAGATATATAAATCGTACTTATATATTACTCTATTATTTTCTTATTATATATTATCGTGGTTTGGTTACTCCATTTCGATTTATCTAATAATTATATATATTTATTAGAACTTTATTAAAATATATATATATTAAAGGTTATTAACTTATAGGAACCCGACTCCTATTATTTTATTTAGAAAATAAGATAATAGCTTTATAATAGTTATTTATATAATTTAGTAATATAGTACGCGCATTCCTAGTAGTTTCCTAGTAGTAAAAGTAGATAGAGAAGTATTAAATTGTTACTTAAATTAAGGAAGAGCTAGACTACTTAAATAACTACTATCTAGTTATAGACTATCTACTTAATTATAGACTACTACTTAAATATAGATACCAGTACGCCTTTCTCCCAGGGTATAGAACTCTAAAAATATATAGTATATACTCTCTATACTAAAAAAGCCTCTCTATTTCTACTATAAAACCTTAATATCTAGCCTTATAATTACGATTACTACGAATTCTTCTCGCTAACTATATATCCTTCTACTAAATAGTAACACGCTTGGCGTAGATAGCGTATAAGTTAACATCTAGTATTAGTTAGTATATAGTAATAGAAGAAAAATAGATATTAGTATATACCTTTAAATAAATTAACTAAGTAAGCTTCGGCTACTTCTTATATAGCTTTAATTACTAACCTCTAGAAGCGCTAGTCTCTTACCTAGCTAGTAGGTTTAAAATCCTTAGTAATCTCGCGAATTAGACGCTAGAATAGTACCTTACGTATAAGGAGATCGGCGCTCTTCTAGTATCGACGGATTTTACGGAGTACGATAGTTAGAAATTACGTTAGTAACTATATTCTACTACTAGGAGACTACTAGGAATGCGCATCTTAAATTAAGACTTAAAATAAAAGAAAGTAAATAAATAAATAAATAAATAAATAGAGAACTTACTTCCTAGCTTATATCGATATAGCTTCTTAACGCTAATATCGAGAGCAATTAATTTTAGTACATATTTACCGCTACGACCTCGAGGTGTAGTGGTTTTTCGGCGAGCGGCTTTAGCTATAAGGGGTTTCTTTAGAGTAGTACTACTAGTTACTACTTTCTTGCCGTATTTAGACTATATTTTGGCATTAATAGCTATATTAATCTTTAGGTCTTTAACGGTACATGCCATTATAAATTAATTAGTCTATTTAAGTATAGGTACTAGGTATAGTGGTTATTAATTAGTATAGAGAGAGAAAGGTAGAAATTCGATAATATTAGTATATTTTAGGCAGTAGCGCACAGACGTAAAATTCTATACGCTAGTAGGAATAGCTCCGGCCAATATCGGAATTACCCTACTATCCTATAGTTTACGCTTTTTCTTAAACCAACTAATAATAATACCTACTAATCGCATTTTAACAAAATCTACCCTATATATATACCTAATTTAGCCCTCTAATTAATCTAATACTACTAGAAGACTACTAGTAGCATCTCTATAATAGCGCTACTAAAACTAGCTATACTTAAATCCTAGAACCTATATACAATTAAAGAATTAGCTCGTCGCGCAAAGAAGATAGGCTTTAAGGATACTCTTAAAAAGGCTAAGCGCGTACTTAGGCAACGAGAATATAAGGCGCGTAAGAAAGTAAGGCTCTTACTTAGTTTTAGTAATCTCCCGGAAGATACTTAAGTTTCTTTATTAAATACGGCTATCAAGGAGGTAAATAATACGGTATTAGTACCTAGTAGTCTCCTAGTAGTTATATATACTAACCTTACTTAGAAAAGCTACCGGTAAGTATCTATTCTAGCTAAAACCTAACCCTAACGAACTCGTTTCCTTTAACAAAGATATTTCCGACGCTAATAACGAGATAGATATCGATACTACTATTCCTTAATAAACTCCTAACCCTTAACTATAAAATAATAATAAAGAGGAGGATATTTTTATATAGGCTAATACTACCTAATATATATTATACTTTACGGTCCTCTTCGATACTATAAGAAAGATATAGTAGTATATTAGTCGTAAACTTTAGACTAAACTCGGTAAATTAGTAGCAGTTACTTCCCTTAGAGAGATATATAAATATCTTAGTAAAGAGGAGTTAGATATAAGTTATATAATTAACTATTTCTCTATTTTCCTCCTTATTTACTTCCTTATTTACCTTCTTTTATTCTAAGTCTTGATTTAAGATACGTACTCCTAGTAGTCTCCTAGTAGTAACTAATATTCTTTATAGGATTTAGTATTTAAATTCGCTATAGAAAATAGAGGTATAAGTCTAGCTATCTACCTAGTCGATTAACGAGTAACCATGTCGCCCCTATAATTCTTTACTATCTAGGAGTTTACCTATATACGTAATAGGCTTGCTACTAGTACTACATCTATACTATCCGGTCTAGTTGGTTAGTGGGAGGTATATCCTAAGTCTACTATAGTAATAAGAGAGAATCTACCTAATAGTTTTCTCGCTACTAATATATACAATCTAATGTTTAGTCCAAAGCGTTTAGTAAGGGAGAGGTATACTAGGGTTAGAGATATAGACTTCGAGTAGCTTATTATAGTACTAATTATAGACTAGAAGACTAATATTATAGGTAATCTAATTAATAAGGATGAGTTGGTATAATATAGGGAGGAGGTTAAGGCTATTCTTACTAATAAGGAGGTTGATAATAGTAAGGTTAAGGGTAAGGAGCTTACTAGTAAAATGCTAAGTAAGGATAATAAGAGTAGTAATAGGGAGATTATTAATAATAGAGAGATAGTTAATCCTTCTAATAAGGAGTAGATGCTTATTCCTATATAAATTAATATAATTAATAATTCTCTACTAGCTATAACTACTAGGAAACTACTAGTAATATCTATATAATTATTAAAATAATTGCCTTTATTTTAACTACTACTATAGCTAAAAATATATACCTTAGTACGAAAGTTAGAGGGATTATATAATATATATTATATATTATTAAGTATTACGTGGACCCGCGCTAGTACGAACGGGGCGGGTATTTAAGAAACCTCTCCCCCGCCCCGAAAACCCGCCCCCCCCGTCTAGCCCCCGACCCGGAACGGGGCGGGGGGTAATCCTAAAACCCGCCCTACCCCCGCCCCGTTGGGGACCCTAGTAATTAGCTACTTTACCGGAGGAAGGTAGGGTCTCTTAGCTAGCTTTTTCGTTTTAAGCTCTATCCTACTATTTAACTTAAGTATACTAAGCGTAGCGACGTTATCCTATTCTATAGCGGCCTTAATTATCTTAAGCCTAATAATTTCTTTCTTAATTAGGGCTTTCTTTAGCTAATCTTATAAACCTACTAGCTCTTAATTACCGTAATCCCCTAATACTTAATCCTAGCTTATCTTAGCTCGTTCTAGCCTAGATACGGGTATTCTAGCCTTAAATATCTATCTAACGCTATTTTTAGGGCGCGGAGTATTTAAAGGACCTACTCTCTCTATTTAGGGCCTCTTAGGGCTAATAGGGCGTTTACCTTAAGTAATTAGGGTCTTAGGTAGGCGGTTAAATATTATAAGTCCCCTTAAGGGGGCTTTATCGGCTAAAATAAATATTTCCTTATCTTCCGTAGCCGTAAAGTCGGGACGGTAGGCCTCTAGGCTCTTATCGTCCTCTCTTACGCCTAAGTCGCTAGAAGGAAATAGACTACTAAAATTTATATCTATCTCTTCTACTATAATAGGAGTCTACTTATCCTCGCTATATCTAGGAGCGTTTAAAGATATAATAGCTAATCTATTTAATTAACTACTCGTCGGGTACGAAGAAGCGAATATAATATTAAGGATATATATATTTAAAGTAGTTAAAAGTAAGGTTACGTGTATTATTTAGAACATTCGCTAAACTCCTAGGAACTTAGCGAGTGTTTGTTTTAAATAAGTGTATTCACGTGATATCGTCACCTGACAAAGAGCAGGGGTGCCGATCACATGACTTGGAGCTACTTTTCGTTCGAATTTGGACCGGTATCGGTATCGGGAGCTGTCTGTCGTCTGTTCAAGCTCTTCCCTTGCATCGTCTCCTCTAGCTCCACGCCTGAGAATCAACCGTTCTAATTCGACAATAGGTAATCAATCATCAAGACCGGTTTGTGTTGGAACAGCTTCGAACACACCTGCAGAATCCTCTCTCATTTTGTATGATGCGTTATCATCTAGATAACAACATCTTCATAATATTTCTCCTCGAGATTCATGAATGACTACCATTGGCTCATGCATGTTAGCTGCAGCTGTATGCAGCACTATCAACATCTTCGAGCCGCTTGAGTGCAGTCGTAGTCCTAATCGAGGAATGTTTGTTGCTTACACATGATTAGAGGTCACTTCTCCACGATCCTAGATCGGCAAGTAACACGCCAAAGCCAGAAGCGACATGCAAATCAAACCGCCATGTGGTATTACAGACGCTAGAAACCAATTTCTCTTCTTCTGGAATAGAAACGCTCTCTTTTAGTGGGTTAGTGGATCTATCATTGGTTCACTATGCAGGAAATAAACCTGCCTCTGCCAATACACCATGCCTGTGTACTGCCTCCCCTTACTAGCGTCTTCTCGCAAACTACAAAGTCCCTTCCTCGCCGGTCTGACATTGTGTGAGTGTTTTCGGGATTGCTTCTTCTGCCTAGCAGAATTGTCATTGGTCATGTACAGCACTGCAAATGGCACGTTCCCGGGTCCAGGAAATGGCATCACCGGAGGAAACTATGATGTTTATGGGGCAGACCGCAGAATTCCCCGCTCCATGACTGCATTTACCGCAATCGCCTGGTACAATACGATTGAGATATTGGTCCTCATCTTCTTTGTCTTCAAGAAATACTCTGAGCTATATTTTTGGAGTTTACTCATCACGACGTTGAGCGTGGTCCCTTATGCTACCGGTAAGCGAATCGGCAAAGCCATAATCTCGAAGTAGCTAACTGGGAGGTAACAGGATCATGGATGAAACAAAACAACGTCTCTCACAACGAGCGCTTGACGGATGGCTTAATGACCGTCGGTTGGCTTATCTTGGTTCCTGGGCAATCCCTAGTGCTGTATTCCCGTCTGCATCTCGTTTCCCAAAACCGCAACCTCTTACGCTTCCTCTTTTGGCTGATCATTGTCGACACCATCGTCCTCTGTACGCCAACCACAGTACTGATGCTGAGCGCCAACTTCACCCACAAGAAGGCATACATTGATGGTTATGCTATCATAGAGAAGATACAAATGACAGGATTCACTGTGCAGGAGTTCCTGATATCCAGCATTTACCTGTTTGAGGTTCGAAAAGTGCTGAAGTATATCATCGAAGGCAGCACTCGAAAGATCATGTGGCAGCTCGTGGCTATGAATGTTTTCATCATTTTGCTGGACGTTGCCCTACTTACCGTCGAATTCTTTAATTACTATATGATCGAAACGACCCTCAAAGCGCTAGTCTACAGGTGTGTTACATTTTCAATTGAAGAAGTTATATACTCCAAGCACTAATATACTTAGTGTGAAGCTTAAAGTTGAGTTTGCAGTTTTGAGCAAGATCATCAGCGTGGTAACGAACAATGCAAACAAAGTTGGCAGAGCTCCACGAAAACCGACTACCATAGAAGCGGACCCAGAGAAAGCAGCAACATTTATTGCAACCTCAACTACGGATTCCGGAAATTCGAATATGTCAACCATCTCGAGCCTAACAAGACCTCGACTTCGGAATCAACGGCAATCAGAGCCTATCCCTCAAGACGATATCCGCCAACTGCGCGGGTTGCAGCAGAACATCCCTACCGACTGGCGCCTATCCATTGGCCATGAGCCGCTTGCCGCACCAAACCTACTAGAAATACAACGCAGTCGGGAAAGCTCAAGTCATAGTCTCTCTTCCATAGAGAATTTGTACCCAGGACGTCTCGGTTGAAACTACGATGGCCGAGCTGATGGCCAGATCAGCACTCAAACAAGTCGAAACGAGCGGGAATGACTTGGCCTGCCGTGTAACCTCCGATGAAAAGTGACCATTGGGCATCGATCAACTGGCTTCGTTACTTCGAAGACAAGTCAATTTCGGTGCTACCCTGATTGAGAACGCCTTCGCCAACATCCAGTACGGCCTTGAGCGAAGCAAACAACAATCCTTGTCCTCGAGTCACACCTTATGCCTCCCTTCCTGGTTTCTACCCATGTCTGGAGCGATATAATTCCAACAGTGCCCAGCCACCTTCCCCAGATTCTTACATCTCACAATGAATGTCCCTCGGCTCGACTCAAACCTGGTCTATCGCACAGGACAGCAACCACCACCACGATCTCATCAGTACTCTCACCATCAAACACTACAACGTCCCAGCTACCTGGTCTACGATGACTACGAGTATAGATATGACTCTGCCCGCCCAACACCACGTTCCCGCCGCTCAGTGGACGTACCCAGAAGCGATCCAAGATATGGCCCCGCAGCACTCGTAGACGACATCTACATGAGCCGCCGCTCATCTCATCGCTCTTCATCTCACCACAACCAACCAAAAACCCCACATCCGCATCAACCCTACTCTCGTCCATCAGAACCCCACCGCCTCGCCTTTGACCACGCAGCCTCAAACCTCTACACCATCCTAACAACCTCGCGCGCCTTCTTCGGTGACCTCCTCGACGCCTTCGACCGAGAAATTTCAGGCATAAGAACCTATGCCGATGCCAAAATAATCGAATCGCTCTGGCGCCGGAAAATTGAGAAATTGGATGAGGAGGGTGCGAAACAGGTGGAGAGGTTAGGACATGAACATCAACCTGCGCAAAGTAGAAACCCGAATTTACCACCGCCACCTCCTCCTCCTCCTTTGGGACACCCAATCGAAACATTCTACACCACCTCTTCTTGCCTAATAGATGCCCTGAAGACAGCTGCACAATCGGTACCATGCCGAACGAAAGCGCCGCCACCACCTCCTCCGCCACCAGTGAGTTTTTCGCAGGCGCCGCCGCCGCCTCCGCCGATGGTGCAGCCAAAGTCTGAGGAGGAGGTTAAAGAGGAGAGCGAGAGTATGAAGAGGTTGATTAAGAAGTTGGCGGGGCAGTACAAGGATTTGGTTGAGTTGATTGAGGGGAGTAGGAGGAGTGGGAGGAAGTGTGGGGAGTTGGTTAAGGATTTGGGGATTTTGTTGGATGTTCTGAATAATAGTGGGGGTTTGTGGAGGCAGGTTGGGGCGGGAATGGGTGAGGGATGATTAGTGAAATTGGAAGGAGTGAGGTGGCGGTTGTTGTCAGTTGTCGGTCGGTAGTAGTATTACACGAATGAAGGCCAAAAACTTGACTCCCTGAAGGTGCCGTTAGGATAATGATATGGCGGGGTGAGATGCTTCTGAGTCTGCGAGGTTTTCCGTCCTCAACCGCAATTTGGTGCCTCTGGATGTGTAAGAATTGCATACGAGTGTTGGAATATGATGCATATTCGAGAGATTTAAATATCATTCAACGATGCCATTGGTTTTAGCCAGAGAACACGACGGGAGGGAAACACACTATGCCCGCCCATTCTGTATCCTTTTTGACAGTGGCGACAGACAAGGTGGTCTCTCAAAGAGCGTAGAGTATCCGCTCATTCAAAAATGTCTCAAAGTCTCTAACGATTTCATTTTCGTCATCAGGAATTTATCGATACAGATATTGAGTTGAGTGTGTTATATCCAAATCGGTTATTTGGTCCCGGGAATAGAATTGATGGTCTAGCTGTGGTGATGATCGTTACTCCTTATTAAATGTTGTCGTATAGTGTACTCCTTGATTGCGATTCAAGGTTTCGAGCTCATGGAATGTCTTTCCGATGACGAGATGGTCAGATTGTATGCTTAAATGAAGAGAAATGGTAACGAAGAGAGTAACAAATTTCTCAATGGAGTGATATTGTGGTGGGTGTTACGAATTCAGTGCTAGTAACTATAATAAATCTAAAGCGGCCAATCTGTAATTTCCATATTAGCTCCTCTTCTCCTCATCCCTCTCGACCGGACAGCTTGACTTACCGAAGCCACTCCTTTCCTCATTCCTCGCAGTGACATTAACGTCCATCCCAAGGCTGATTTCTTGTCCCTGACCTTGAGCAAGGAAACCATAGCGTCCAAACACAGGCGAATATTTCTTGAGCTACCCAAAATCAGCACACACCACTAATCACATCCTCGAAACTAAACATACTTTGTCAACCCTCCGATCACTTTGCATCAGCTTCAGCACCTCACCAGCTTTACCTGTTCCCGGCTTCCCAGTCTCAAAATCAATATTTATACTCGAGCATCTGATGCAATTATGCTGCAACTCAATCTTAATCCCCTCATCTCCATTCCCAACCTGAACCTCCGCCCAAAAGTCCTCATCCCATGCTTTGTCAGCACCGGAAAGAACGATATTAGGACGAAATTTCGTAATATCCATCTCCTCGCCCTCCGGCAACTTAGCCGAAACAGCTTTGAGAGAGTCTTCAGTGACGACGAGGAAAGCGGCACAATCTTGAAATGCAATTTTTCGATCTTGATTTTCCTTGTCTGCGGTGCTAGAGCCTAGGACGGAGGATGTGATGCTTGACAGCCATGACGGTGATTTGGCTGGTTGGGTATTTGTTGATTTGGCGAAGAGCACGGGTCGTAAATTCTCTCCTACATGCGCGAAGACTACAGGGAATCCAAAGCAGGCGCTAAACCAGTCGTTGTATTTTCCGCCCATATTACGGGCTTGGGTAGGGCTACTGTGCATATTGACGTCAACTGGCTCCAAAGTTGTCGTATCTGGTTGTAGTGGTATGGTGATAGTCTTCTTCTCTGCATTAGGCGGTGAGAACGTGACTGTGATTTCTCCATCTTTGCTGTCTTCGGAAGAGGGGAATTTGATGCTAGTGAGGAAAAGCGTCATTTCTGGGAATCCGGATACGAGCATGTTTTTGTAGGTGCCATCATCGAGCACCTTCAATAGCATGAAACGACGGTCGTATGTGAAGCCGGTTTTTGTAGCGATTGCTTTGGTTACTGCAGTTGGGCGGAGGGATTTGATTGGGTAAATCCATAACTTGATAGGTCGGGTTAGTCACGAGATGTTATCGGAGTGGGCTTGGATTGGTACCTGTGTGATCTTCATGTTAGGCGGTTATGTGACGTAGCAAATATTATATGGAGTATAGTAGATGGTGTTATTGTTGTTGAAGGGATGAGGAGGTGTAGTTAGTCGGCACTTATCTCTTGTGCGATCTCTCGTAATGAGCTTAGAGGGGTTAATATTTCCGTACCGCCGAATCAGCATCATTTTGGCCAATTCGGGCCAACTCTGCGGACTTTAGCGATTTGATCGAAGATAACGAATTGTACAATGGCCAAAGAATGAAAAATGTGAGACCAGGATTGATTCAATATTGGACATGATATGAGTGCTGTAAAACTGATCGCGAAAGAGTGAATCGAATGGAGTTTGATCGAAGCCCTCGAGCACCTCAAAGTCTGCCCTGTCCATCCTTGCAAAGCTGAGGACAGAGAACGATTGCGTACTCGCAAGGCTGGAGGATAGAGTAAGCAGTGAACAGGTTCGCCAAGAAGAGATTTCGCGAACTAATCTAGTCAGTATCTTGAGAAGGCAACAACACGGCATACGTATGTCGTCTAGTCCCACAGAACTCGATTATACGAGCAAGAGTACGATGAAGCTTGAAAGAAGACACCTTCGCGCCTTAATAGACGGTGATATTTGCGCCGTCGGAAGTCTGATGGTGACGCGTCCAGACGAAAAAGCCTGATGCAACTCCTTCTTCTCCACGATGGCGGGTTCCAGTTCCATCAGCTGAGGGTGTGCAGCCAGGAATAGGTCTCAGTCTTCTGCAGGAACCAAAAATCTTCCAGCGGGCTCGTATCCACTGCGACGGCAATCTTTTCCCCTGGGGTAAAGCGGTTAAAGGCCTGTCCGATGATGGACACTGAAACCTTCTTCGCTTGTTCTGGTGCTGTTACTGGGATGTCCAGGAAACGTCTGCACCCGCCTGACGTTCCAATGAGAAGTTGTTGTTCTTCTCTGGAATTCTCGATGGTGGCTGTGCATCGAGGGTGTGTGCTTTCAACGAATGACGTTGGATATCCAATTCGCCCCATAGCTTGGGAAAGTTCTTTGTTAAGGATGGCATTGGTTTATAGGGGAGGAGAGAAGTCATAAGGAGGACAGAAAAGCTTTGTTGTAAAATCAATCACTGAATCCATCCTCTGCCTCAGAGTTTGCCCTCAGCTGCTACATCGATGCTGCATGGTGTAACAACTGTTGATCACAACGCCCAACACTGTCAGCCTGCCAGCATAATCCCCAAAGACTGCGCCGAACGCTACCTACATTGAGCAACCACCTAGTAGAACT
This sequence comes from Venturiaceae sp. KMAF11, assembly GCA_023078705.1. Taxonomy (NCBI): domain Eukaryota; kingdom Fungi; phylum Ascomycota; class Dothideomycetes; order Venturiales; family Venturiaceae; species Venturiaceae sp. KMAF11. Next base: position 1,372,219 of record JALGOQ010000008.1, read on the forward strand.
CCACAGAAGGCGAACCAATATTGTTATCCATTACGACTCATTTGAAGAAGACACTTCCTCGCCCTCCACCCCTCCTCCTCAGCTCTCCGCGTCGCAGACCCACGTCATACATTCTTCACCATGGATCCTTCGAATTTGCGGCGGAAGGACACAACAGTTGGACCACCACTGCGCATATTGTCTCTCGGTATGTTAGAGTTCTGGACAAGGCTTGGAAGACGCTACGGGCCGTCGCGCTCAGCCAGGAAATATACAGAGACCAAGGCTAACGTGCTTCGCAGATGGGGGAGGTGTTAGGGGATACTCTATGCTCATTATCCTACAAGAGCTCATGCACAGAACCTTTGTCGAAACTGAAGGCAGAGCACCAAAGCGCAGCGAAATACCCAAACCATGCGACCACTTCGACCTCATAGTCGGGACCGGCACAGGTGGACTGATAGCCTTGATGCTTGGACGACTGAGGCTGGATATTGAAACATGCAAAGACGTATATGTGCGCATGACGAAGCGCGTCTTTGAGACCGACAAGACCATCGCTGGCATACCCTACAGATCTACCTTGTTCAAGGCATCCAAGTTGGAGGAAGCAATAAGAGAATGCGTGCGGGAGCATACTGTGTACGAGGATGAAGGAAACGACGAATCGGACAATCTAGAGCCACCAGGCTCTCCTAGGCTTCCCATGCAACCTGGGAGCCTCTACGATCAATCAAGACCCAGCAGGAGCCCAAGCGTTGCGAGCAGATACAGCCAAATTGGCACGACGCCCATCACGAATTTCAGAGTCGCGGCAGCGCGATGGGGCAAGCCAAATGCTTTATTATATGATACAAGAGAAAACCGGACAAAGACGTGAGTGTCATCATGTTTGAAGCCTCTGAGATATTGACTAACCAAAAGGTAGCGCCGTGACGGCCATATACAAAGGCACACCCAAAGGAGGAAGTCCTGTGCTATTGCGATCATACGACTCGCGAAAAGAGACCGCGCCCGAATCGAGATGCACGGTATGGCAGGCTGGTCGCGCCACTGCTGCCGCTGCGCTTGCCTTCAAACCCATACAAATTGGACAATCAGTATTTCTGGACGAAGGCGCAGGGAAATACAATCCAGCTCCATACGCGCTTGATGAGGCTGTGGTCAACGAATGGCCTGGTCGCGAAGTCGGCGTTCTCATCAGCATCGGCACCGGAAAGCGACCAGATGGCTCGAATGCACAGCAACATCTCTGGTGGGAAGGCTTTGTTGGTGGCGGCATGGGTGATTTTGCAGAAGCTAGGAGAAAGCTCATAATGAAAATTGAGGGCTGCGAAGAAACCCACAAATGGATGCTGCAAAAAGGTCTATACGATCGTGGTGTCGCAACGGAACACTACTACCGATTGAACGTTGATGTTGGTGTGGGCGAGTTTGGCATGAACGAGTGGAACAGATTGGCCGATATCAGCACGAACACTAGACGATATCTGGCTACCAAAGACGTGCAATTGAAGATTGTCGAAGCTTCTAACAAGTTGGCGAAAATAGAGCGAGCCAACATTCGCTGGAATCGTGCGGCTCACGGATTGCCTGAAGGTCGGAATTCCTGGGAGGCACCCCTTTCTGCCGTCGACAATGAACCAGAACCACCGCTTGTTTACGGCGCAATTGAGCTGCCTGCTGGAGATGTGCAGCAGTATCAGCAACACTCCGCATTTGGCATCCGTCCTCCTTCGCAGCATCAACCTAATCTTGGATTACTTGGCCCACACGGCTACCGCAGGTCCTCGGACGATGACAAATTCGTTGTACAGGCAGATGACCCGCACGTGTACGATGCGCCAAACTCATGGCAGAATGACGTGAATCCTTATGGCGCCGCTGGTGACTCACAGCGAGTCAGCGGAGAGACACCGAGAATCAGCGTCGATGCTCCAAGAGCTTCACCACCGCCGCTACCACCAAAGACACCAATTCCACATGCGGCAGCGCCTGTTTCAAGACCACCAGGTGCAATGCCACTCCCTTATCCTGATACGGATGGACCGCCGCCTATTGTCAACCTTGCTAGGAAGCCGGAATTGAGGCGGTGAATGAGGCAACCAGGAGGACATTGACTGCTGGCCTTTGGGGTCGTCGACACCGGAGAGCACAGCGCCTGAAGGACTGATGAAAACGATGAAGATGGATGAGCGCCAAACTGCAAGACATATATGGCTGTGGGCTTTCCTAGAAATTGCTCCAAGCAAGCTGCCCGAAAATTATGGCTCGCGCCACACATTGAAACAGCGCTCGGCTCCTCCATCGAGAACGGAAGGAATAGGAAGGGAGGACGACTTGGAGCAGAAAGCAAAAAAGAAATTCCATGACGAATTTGATTTTTCACGGCGCAATGGCTAGATGATTCCCACGGATGAATGATGATACATTATTGGAGAGACTCATTTGGCAACGCTTACGATGTATATAGGTAGCGACGACCTGGGTGGCAAATGAACATATTTAGCATGAAATAGGTCCTATCGAGAAGAATAGTGAAACATGGACCAGATAGCTTTGAAAGCGCCATGAGCCAGTCAATTAACATGATGAAATGCTAACATTCTACTCGGGGTCATCTCGAAAGGAGGTTATTCTACCAACACGAACAGCCTTTTCTATACGTCATATTACTCTGATACAACCTTATCACATCCGTGTTGATGTTCACGAAGACCACCATAAATGCCTAACTCTCCGCACTCTACGTTCATTCTTCTAACAACAATGAAGAACGAACCACCAGCAACGAGCATTATGCCTGAAGAGATAGTCTTCCGAGTCGAATCCTTCCGAATAGAAAACAACGGTCAAATCCGATCCTTCGTCAACCGGATATCGACAAACAACAAACAACAAACATGGAAGTACGACCTCAAACCAGCCCAACGAGACGTCAAGTACTACTCTGAAAGAGCCTGAAAACAATGCACAACGAGCTTGCTCACCCTCCCTCACGAACTGCGTCAACAAATTCTACTCGATGCTTGCTCTATCGAAGACCCCCGACACGAGTGGCACAAACAAATCGGACTTGATCTTTTCGACAAAGACAACCGTGAGTCTGTCGATCGCTCACGTAGACACTTTCTCATGACAATGGATGCCCTCGAATCAACGGCGAAGATTCTCCTTTCTACCCATGAAGAAATACAGGATAATGTACGATTTGCTGTTAACTGGTGGAGTCGGGATTTGAGGGTGCTTTTGAGTGAGGAAGTGAGGGAGGCAAAACTGCTCAGTCGCAAGAAGAAGAAACTAGAGAAGCTGGTGAGATCTGAGGTGCTGGAGATGAGAATTGGGGAGTGGGTCGTCACGATGAAGCATGTGGGCATTGGCAACGGTTTGAACGGTAGGGGATCGGATGGTGGTGGGTTGCTAGGTATTGGGTTGAGGCTGGGTCGATGTGCATTTGGAATGTGGTGTACTGAATTGACCGTTTTCATTACCAGGGAAGTTTGTTGTCCGAGTCTTATCGAGTATGGGGATTTGACGTAGTTGTATCACGGTCCGCCAAACTTGGGCTTGTCTATCTTTGGTCGATGATAAAATCTAATCTTGCTCAATTCGTTTGACCTTCGTTCCTTCAGACTCTATTTCTTTATCGGCCTCGTGACCAACCTCTAGATACCTCCTTACACTCTCATAATCCATCCAAGTCAAATAAACCACAATGTTGAGATTGAATCCAGGTCCTCGCGGCGAACGAATCTAGGACCAAATCCTTCCTCGGTCTTCTCATTCACTCGGTATTAATGCTCGGTTTCTCGGTTTTCTTGCTTAACTTTCTTGCTAGCATGACGAATTCGGCAACACGCTAGTATTCCTGCTAGGCTCCAGCTTTTCGGCCTATGTTATTGGTCGCTTCTTACAGCCTTATGCTGCCAGCTTATCTGATCATCTTTGTCAGATATCGAGGTGTAAAGGAGGAGCGACGAATGAAACTCTATTGATCCTCCTGCAAAGCTTTCGAGAGTTACATTTCTGATACGGAGAAGTGTACTCCGCACTTCGACAGCAAGACGGACGACTGTCGGTGCTAGCTAGGCAGAAGCATCGGATGCTTCCGCTCAAACGCATCCATTCGAAGAAGACGTTAGCACCCTCGAAAACTGTATATAACCTTCAGAGTTTATCGAGATAATCAGACAATTATAATCAATCACAAATCATACCCCAGCTGCTCCCTCCTCATTCAACTTTTTCACCATGTCCTCCCCAGCCCTCACCCAACTCCACCGCGCCATCACCCTTGACGCAACATCCACAAAATCCCTCCTAAAACCAAACAGAATTCTTTCCAATGCCTTGACCAATTCCTCAGAAAAGGGTCTACCCCCCATCCAAATCGCTCCACTAGCAGGTCAATACCTGTCCCTCCAACTCCGCCTCATGAACGCCCAATCCGTCCTCGAAATCGGGACGTTGGGTGGTTATTCCACAATCTGGTTTGCCCAATCCGTTCCAGGAATAAAAGTTACGAGTATAGAATTGAATCCGCATCATCACGCCGTTGCGCGCGAGAACACCAAGGATCTAGATAATGTGGAATTACTCCTTGGTTCGGCCCTTGATGTCCTCCCTAAGCTCGCGGCTGCGGGACGAAAATTTGATTTCGTGTTCCTTGATGCTTCGTGGGATGAGCAGTGGCAGTACTTTGAATGGGCGGTAAAGTTGACGAGAGGGGGAGGAGCAATTTATGTAGATAATGTGGTGAGAACTGTTCTTGAGGATGTGGATGATGGGAAACTGGGGAATACGCTGATTGAGAGGGTGGGGAAGGATGGGAGGGTTGATGCTAGTTTGGTTACGACAGTGACGAGTCAGAAGAGTGTTGTTGAGGATAATATTGATGGGCTTTTGTTGGCGGTTGTTAGGGAGTAGGCATTTGGGATGGGGAGGTACGGGGTGGTTAGAATTGCTGTGTCTAGTCTTTTCGGATCTTCTTAACGCGATTATATTTTGGCGTAGGCGAGAACAAGATGGAGTCTGATAGTGATGATTTATTTGCAGTGTTTGAAAATGAGAGAAGGAGGAGCTGGAACGCAATTCCAGCCGATTTAGGTTTAGACTGAAAGCGTCCTCTCCGAGTTTCCTCTCCTTTTCATCCCTCCCTAAGCAAAAGGTCCATGATATCCTCCTTGATTTGACGTATAGATGAGATACGAACATCACATCTTATCTCGTCAGGTGCATGAATGCCGCTAAATTGTGAGGTGGCGGGATCTGTTTGCTTAAACGAAGGAATGGTTCGGCTGAGAATTGGTACATGTTCATCAGGATGATCTGAGATGGAGAAAGGCGAAGACAGAATCGTTCCAACTCGACTTTTATCTCGTGATTTAGTCAGGCGCTCAAGGTATAACAGTGGACGCGCATGCTCTCTCTCTCATGTTGACCAATCCATTGGTGTTACAATCGAATCCGCTAACTCAAATCTGCTTCTCGAAATGCATAATTTGTGACAACAAATTTTGGCATGGCAAACAAGTTTCTTCGTCAAACTTGCTCGATCGATCATACATAGACTAATCCATACTGAGAACGATCCACAAGCCATGGACAACATACACTCACCAACGACCTTCGTCTCTCTACCACGAGAACTTCGTCAACAAATCCTGCTCTGTACCTACGATGATCAGGAGCAGTGCCAAATACCGCCGCCCGAAGTCCAATGTTTCTATCACGATGCCCTTGTCAGTTGGTATAGCCAACAGAGACACGTTATAGCCTGGGTCGAAATTCTACGACAAGTCCATAAGGAGATTGAAGAAGATGTTCTGGATTTCGTGGGTAGCAAGTGGGATACTGCGCTCGAGAAGAATTGGAAAGAGATCTGCGAGCGTTATCGAAATGAGATGAGAGACTATGGAACAGGTGAAATGGGTATCATGCGGTCTCAAATGTTTGGAGGGCCATTGGACTATGTTGATGGCTTTTAAGATGTCAAAAATAGTGATTGAGACCTTTTGTGGGAACAATTCTACTCGATGCAAGAGAATCCAGTTGCTCGAGACTGGAAACGGGAAGTTTGTTTTGGTCATGGTGTGGGAAAATTGAGTATGCTGGTTACGTTGAGTTTCCATGTTGGATAGGTGCGTGTTGCAACACCAACCGAGATCTGTGTAACAACACCAAATAGATCTCGTATCAAAATCTTACAGCGAATGCGACAAATCCAATATCTCTAAGCAAAAACAACTTCGACCATCATACCACCTACCATGGCTTTGCTACCTACTCCTCCTTCATCCACGCTAGCCCAACCAACAGCGACAGATTCTCGTCAAACACCAAAACAAACACAAGGCAACACTGGAGACAGACTAAATATTCAACACTCAGAGCCAATGACGATTTTCTCCTTCCCACGCGAGCTCCGGCAGCAAGCTCTTCACTCTTCTTTCGACGTTGAAGTCTTCCCGTTGAGCTGCCGCTGCGAATTACGCCTCAAAGCTTGGAAGAATCAAGGCCAGGATCTTAGACGTTGGACTAGGCTTTGGAGAACGTGCATCCGGGTTTGGCGGAAGATGTGGATTTTGTGGCGGAACAGTGGACGAAAGAGTTCAAGAAGTTGAAGCCGTACGAGGGTAAGGGTCTTTGGTGTTAGCCTCGGAGGTGTTATTGGCTATTTGCCTGGACTTCGAGGTTGGGTATTGCTACGAAGGTAATGTTTTGGAGGTAAGAAAGACCCTGGAATGGTAAGAGCCAAAGATAAATTAATGAAGTGGTATTGAACTCTGTACACGTGAATCAAGGAATTCGAAGGGGAACGCAAACTATTGGCCATTCACTAACAGGGCAAGAATCGATTGCAGACGAGGTGACAAATCAGTAATTCCCGGTGGATTGAGAGGCGGGAGACGATTGCCCCTTCAAAATGCCAAGGCAAGGCTGAGTTTCGCCCGGGGCGTCAAATTACTGCACTGCGGCCCTTCCTCCAACGATCTTTGCCGAGATAAGGAACTTGCAACGAATTTGTATGTGCTGACATCACATTCCCACTAGTATGCGTCAAGAGGGCTGGGGCGCAGTAATTCATGCTTCCTGATAGGAAGGCGCAACGCATATTTTACCGAAGCTGCATGATGAGTTAGATTTGCATGCACTAAGTTCCGGATCTATTGGTCTGATCAACTATTGCAAGCATAATGCAGAGGTAATATGCAGCAAAAAAAAATCCCGTGTCCGGATGCGGCTCACTTACTCAGCACCATAGAAAAAGGGCGTAAGTATCACTTCTAAGAGACTTCGTTTCGAAAACCTGCTTATGATTCTCTCTCTCAGATGTGTGATCGTCACCCCTGTTAGTGCTGTGCTACCATGCTTATATAGCGGAATCGCATGAACGCCAAAATTTGTGTCGTTTCCCAGCCTCGTTGGCCCTGACAACCTCACTCATCACTTCAATCTCGTCCAAGCTGCTTTTCAAAATGGGATACGGAGGGTATTTCGAGCTGATCAATGGAACGCCCTATGAGTGGGCTATGAGTGGCAATCTTTCATACCATATGAACCATTGGAGTTTCCCGCCTGTGGTCAAAGCTGGTTAGTCACAATCCTCGACACTTAACTAGCTTGTCAGACTTTGAATAATAGTAAAGGATACTCGGAAAGCGTTTACGTCGAACTCAGCAACGCCTTCTATGTCGACCCTCTCGGAAACAATGACAACACTGGATCTGTTAACTACAGTATCATCATACCAGGAAATTCAAACGACGGCACAACTTCCTTCACCATATCCTTCCAGAACGCCATACAACCAGACGGGTTCCAGATCACCTGGGAGGACATCAATATAGAATCCAACGAACTCACTGTCCCTACACTCCCTCTCGATCTCGGGTTTCAGCACGACAGTGGGCACTCAGCCCAATTCGTTCTGAGTTACAATGACGCCAAGTTTGCAAGTCTCAACCAGCTGTCTAATTGGATGACGAACAACATGAATTCGTTAGGATGCCAGCCCCTGAAGCAGATTTGCATACCAGGTTCCCACGACGCCGGCATGTCAAAATTCTATAACCACACTACTGGAGCGCTTGCGGAAAACACTGTTACCCAGGGTCTCACTTTATACGGTCAACTGCTTGCTGGTATCCGATGGTTCGATCTCAGGCCCGTGTGGGCTAGTGGCGAATTCCAATTAGGCCACTACTCCAACGTAGCGGGCGTGGGACAAGGCGCAACGGGTGAGAGCATCAACGACTTGATTACAGCAGTCAATTACTTCACAGCTTTGCCCAACTACAACGAGCTGATTATCCTGGCCTTTGGAGGAAGCTTCGAAACCTCAACATGCTTTGCGTGTCCATTTGGAGCCCTAAATGCGACGAGATACACAGCTTTGATGACACAATTGCAGCAAATCAACCATTTGTATGTTCCTCCACAGGGAACTACCGACCTTACCAGTCTTTCACTGGATTTCTTTGTCGCCAACGGTCCCGCAGTGATCATCTACTTTCAAGAAGGCCCCGGCGCAAATCAGGCGGAAAACTTTCCGGGCATGTACAGCAGCAGCCAATTTCCAATGAATGGCGGAACCAATGGATACACCGACACCCCGAGTGTCACTGACATGATGGGCGATCAAATAGCAAAATTGGTGCTCAACCGTCCCACTCCAAGCTCGCCATCATTTGCCATGTGGTGGACACTCACGCAGTTTGACGTAATTGGAACCTCGATTACTGATCTGGCGGACATTGCATACACTTATCTGTATGCAAATGTGTGGAAAGCTTTAGCAGAGCATCCAGGGACATATCCTAATGTTCTTATTGCGGACGACATCAAACCAGATGGTGGTCTTGCTGCGTTGACTTTGGCTATCAACAAGGTCGTCAGTCCGGGTTGTCCACAAACGCAGAGCTTGTCTAGTTTAATCATGTCCGGATTATCTGGGTCTGGCTAAAGCGGCCGAAACTATGCGTTGAAGTTGCGAAGTTCTTTTCTCGGTTTGAGTTGTGGTGGCAGAATCATACGTTCCACCGAGGAGTTGAAATATGCGGCTTTCCGTTGTGTCAAATCCGACAATAGAGTCACCGCAAAAAGGCAGGAAGTCTAACAATTTGGAGCTTCCAGTTCGAGCGCTGAACCACCAAACGATTTGTCCCTGCGATCGATGTTTTTAAGTCTTTTAAAGCGTCTGTTCTTGTTTTGATGACATTATAGCACGTTGTGCCATGTTTTTAGACATGCATTGCATACTGTGAGCATATTGGAATCCCGTCCCCTGTCCAGTTCCTCTGCTCCATACTCTCGCAATACAACAGAACACCTCAGTCCTGCCGGTTGCCCTCTATAAGACTTCAGTCCTAACTTGCTCTCTTCAAAGAGCTTAGAGCTGCAATTAACTACCATGACTTACAACCTACGCAAGTGCAAAACAGCGCCATCAGATCCCCCAGCTGCCCATCCCAAACGACAAAAACAAGGGCAAGCCAAGTTTAAAAGCAAGAAGCAGGGCAAGGCTTCAATCAAGCCAACGAAGTCACCTTCACCGCCAACGATGTCGCTCTCCTTGCCGACCAAACTCCGTCAAATCATCCTCGCATCCAGCTTCCAAGAAAACATCCAAAAACAATGGCAAAGTGAGAAATACAAATCCGTGGCCAAGGCTTTCCAGAGCGCACAATAACATGTCGTAACAACGAGTGCTACACTGGAACAAATCCACCCAGATCTCAGTTCAGCCGTGGATTATGTGACACGCAATTGGAAAGAAGGTTTGACGGCATCCTGTAACAATGTCCCACGGGGTAACAAATGGGTTGGCAGTTCGGTAGATATGAAACGCAAGCCTATTTACCCGTCACCGAGTTGGGTGGATGTTGGGCTGGGAGAGAAAGGAAGGTTCTATAAGGAGCGTTCTCACTTTGGGATGACGACGAGAAGACCTTTTTTCCGCCATCCATATGGACTTATTCTCGTCATGATACATCTGGATCAGGAATATGAAGTGGTGGCGGAAATCCATGATGAGGCTAAGGAGGAGAAGATTGTATATTGGGCTGGTCAGAAAGGGGAGAACGAGAGCAAACAATTTTGGCACTAGAACTGTCACCATTGCCTAGCTCTTCTTTATGAGAAATGGCAACTCAACCGCAATTGGTTTTTTGAAACTGCGTTGATGGGGGTGGTCTAGATCGCCTCAATTTGTTTGATGGAGATATTTCCTTTTGACTTCCATTATATGAATCACGATTTCGTGGAAATGTATGGAACATACCGAATCGACGATATATGTCTGTGGCCATCACTCAGCCTCGTCCGCTTCAGTTCTGACACAGTATTACCTAGCCATGGCTTTGAACAAGCAGAGCACGAGGGCTTGAAGTGTGGCATCACACATTAAATATGATTAAACCACATATCTGTGGGAGCAGCATCAAATGTCGTTGCGGGGGACAGCCGTGATCCAATGATCATGATCGATCGCTCGATTCGAACCGGTGTATGAGTGGATCCACCAATAGAGGTGGCGCAGTGACTATCGTACCAAAACCACTCACCATAGATTCTCCCCCAAATGTATGAAAAATTCAGCTGCCATCTTCTTGATGGGCCTATGATGATGAAGTCAGCACGAATTCAAAGGTGATAAAACAGTGTCCTTGACCCGGGAAATTCTGATACCGCAACTCTAAATCACGGTATGTTCACCTTTGGCTCTAGGTAAATATCGCTATGGGCTCCTTAATTTGCTTTGGTATAAGAATGAGTTCGAGCCTTCTAATTCTGAAACTATGCCCGAAATGCCAAATGTCACGCCACATGCATGATAAGGCGAACGACGACAATCTGCTCCAATGATTCTGGAGGTCTGTGAAAGTCAAGTCCAGCTGAGCACCTCTCAAAAGCAACGCGTAGCAGGCTGCGGAACTCTTCTGCCCCTCCTCTTGAAAGTATATAAAGAGACTACAGCTCGGACTTACTTTTACTTGCCTTCAATCTCTCGTGGTTCAAGTCAAAATGTCAGTCTACATACTGTTCTCGAACGCCATTTTCACCTTAAGCCTCTTTGCCCTCCAGAAGAAAGCAGTGCTGGCAGATTCAACAGTATCCATCCGACAGCAACCAGCCTTCTCTCAACAACGCGCATGTCTCACAGACTGTCTCGCCTGCACCGAATACTGGCTACAGAACTGCAACGGCAACCCCCTCGGATATATTCTCGGTTGCGAAAACGGGCTCGACTCATGTTACTGCCGCACTGACTTGCAATTGTCAGCCTCGTCGTATATCTCCCAATGCATCAATTCCCAATGCAAAGACAGTCCAGATGATGTCGCTTCTGGGATCTCGCTATACAATGGGTATTGTCACGTCAACGGCGCGACGTTAAACAATTACCCTCCTACTACCACGGCATCTTTGGTTACGACGACCTTGGCAGCAGCGCCTGGACAGACGCCGTCTGTGATGGTGTATACTACCAGTGTTGCGGTTGCGAATAATGACCCTAAGAGCATAGTTTGTATTGGAAATTACTCTGGCAATATCTCTGGCCATGTCAGTTGTGACGGCAATCAGAATGGAGGGTTGTCGACGACAGGTCGCGTGGCCTTGGGATCTGTTCTGGCCATAGTCGCTCTTATTATTACTGTCATTTCGGGATGTGCGTAAGCAATGTCTATCTGTTGTGAGCATAATAGTCTCGAGGCTAATTCAGTAACGATTAGAAAGTTGGAAGCGAATCGAGAGAATGATACCACTTGTTTCGGTGTTCTAAGACGCTGGATCGATCCTTCGTATTGGTGTAGCAAGAACAAGAAGGAGACCAATGCTGTGTAGTACATCGTGTTAAATTAGGTTGTCAGTGTATCCAACAAGTTTCTTCACATCGAACATTAGGAAAATTTACCAACCACACATTCTTCCCCCCAATCTCAATACCTCTCCACTCATTGAAACCTCCTCTCCCTCATAAACTCATAATCGCCCATAGCATTACGAACCCACCTCTCAATCCTCTCCCCCTCCTCCACACCAAACTCCTCCTTCCACTTCTCAGCCTCAACCCCAATATCAATCCCTACCCCCGTTTTCCCCTTCACAACACCTCCCGAAGCAGAGATTGTACTAACCATCCTCCTCTTCGCCCTCCCCAGCTTCTCCAATTCCTCTTCAGGAGCAGGAGCCCACTCGAACGCCAATTGCTCGGGATCAAGGCCGAGGATTTGACTATAGCGACGCACTAGGTGGGGGTTGAGCATTATATCGTCGGCGTCGAGAATTATGGGCCAGGGAGATGCTGTGCTGGATTGGGCTTCGTACCAAGAGTAGAGAGCACGAGACCAATGCATCGTCATTTCTATAATGTGATATGCTTCGTTCTTTGCTGCTTCAGCGCCGTGGAGATCGAAAAGGGTGCGATAATTCGATGAGAAGACGAGAGCAGGGTGGCGAATGAGAAACGTCGGGCTGCGCGTGGCTGTCAGCAGTTTGCCCCGAATCTTTCGTCCCATTCTGGAGTACACGAGAGGGAAAACTTACCACCATGTCTTCAGAAACTCATCACTAAAAACCGTCTCATTCCCCTCTGACCTCGACGTTCCCATCCCATCAATAATCCATCCCTCCTCTTTTTTCCCCTCACCACCAAAAGCCCACCTACTTTCACTAACAGGGTCGAGAACCCAATTCACATGTTCCTTAATCACAATATTCTTCCCCTCATCTCCAGCCTTCTCACAAACTCCCAAAAACTCCTCAGCACACTGTTCCAAAGTCACCTTTAACCCATTCTTATTTTCATCACTCCATGTAGGCTGTGGTTTACCGCCTAGCCCTGGGGGTCCCAATCTCCAATACAACGTTTTCTCGAAAAAGTATTCGGATTTTGAGTTTTGCAAGAGGGAAGGCTGGTTTTTGAGATTGAGGATTTTCATAAGGAGGTTGGACGCTGTACGGGGGTAAGTTAAGATATAATATCTTTTCGACTTGAAAGCTGGAGATTCCATAGTTGATAGAGTATGGCTGTCCATAAGTGAGTGGACGAGAGTTTACTTTTGGTGCTTGGTAGGTTTGTGTATATATTCCTTTGGGGTTGCGCGGCGAAGGAATGAGACGGATTTGTTTGTAGTTGGTAACTGCCTATTCTGGTTGGTGGTAGGTGAGGTATGATCTTTGTAGGAATTTGAAACCACAGGGCGCTAGAGCTTTAAACGTTGGTATTGGATGGAGTCGGGGAAGGAATGTATACCTGAAACACAAGAAGAGGTGTGGGGGTTGGTTTTAGCACGGTTAGCTGATCCTACACCAGTTCGAAATAGGCGGCGTCTAGGGCCTTGTCACCGCTTGAGGTAAACGCGGATCGAGAATCAGAATTAAGGCACATAGAGCCACCCTTACTAAAAACAAGAAATGAATTATGCTAAGAGAGATTGTCAAACCGCTCTACTCATCCTATTACCTTCATTCCTCTCATCCGTCTCTCCGCTCTTCATCAAAGCTCTCATGTCAAAGTTCGAAACTTTATTGACAAGTGGAAGCTGAGGCTGAGGTTGAGGCATCCCATTCATTGGGATCGGTCTATCCCCCTGCGCATCGAGCTCATTCATCGAATCCTCCGTCGCATTATAGTGATTGAACAAGCTCCAAAAGACTACCGCTGCCACCACACTCCCTCCCGCAAGACCAGTATACAGCCAGACAAGATTGGGGTCCTTTGCAACAGGGGAAATGGCCATGCCAAGTAAAGCTCCGCCTGCATTGGTGAGGAGGAACATGGACATGATGAATGATTTCATGTTCGGTGGAGCCTTGGTGTAGGCTAGAGAATATTAGACCCAGGCACAAGAATAGAGCATACCGTACTTACCATATTCCAGCCCCGTAATGCTCGCAAAGATCTCGGACATGGCGATGAAAAAGTAAGCAGGTGTTTGATATGCGACGTGGACGTGGTTGTGCTCAATTTTTCCACCAGGTAATTTACCCGCAGCACACTTGAGGGGCGCCTTGAAGCACGGCCCGGAGTTATAGATCCAATTTTGTACAATGGCTGCGTAGCCCATTGCCAGTGAGCCCATGAGGAAGCCCCAAGTAATTCTTGTAATGGGCTTGAACTGGATCCCAGCTTTGCGCAATGCTGGGTAGACCAGGCGATCAAACACAGGGATGAAGAGAATCACGGTTATCGGGTCGATATTCTGCATGATATCGTTCTAGACTATGCGTTAGTATCTTTTTTTCACATTAACACTAGAGAGCGACTCACTGGAATACCATGAAGTTCCATCGTCCCAGCCTGGGACACGAAATTATTGAGCATCTGCGCGCAGTCAGCACCATCGATTACCTTCAAGTCTATTCAGGAATCTTACCTGGTTGTAGACACACCAGTATATAGGAAAGAAGAGGAAGACTTTGCACGCCACCAATGCCCTTCTGAGTTCTTCAACAAAGTTGTCATCCCAAGATATTGATTTGGCAGGAAATCTTTTCGGGTAAGATGGTTTGGCAGCGTCTAGACCGTCCTTGCTTTTCACGCCAATCCATAGCGCCCTGAATGAATCCATAATGACTGATCCTTTCGGCGGTCGTACAACATACTTCTTCTTTCCGGCAACGAGAACTCCGAACCCGATGCAAAACATAATCAACGGAAGTAGGTAAGCGCTCCAAAATCCAATATTGAGCTCCATTTCTGTTGTTGCTATGGCTGATAAGCTGCCGGTATTGATGCAGAGGTAGAAGATCATGTAGATTCGTTGGATCGTCAAGGCAGGGTCGACAATCACTTTCTCTCCAGATGGCAGGACTTTGACCCGCATTTTGGTTTCCTGGTATTGCTCTGCAATCAGAGGCGAAACGTTGGATTTGATACCTCCGGTTCCCAAGCCGATGACCACCATGGCCGCGATGAGGCCTCCAAGTGCATAGCCGCCTTCGATGGCGACTGGCAATGATGTAATAAAGAGGATAAGTAAGCCAACCAGGTAGAAAACTGAGAACAATACAATGGTCTTGTATTTCCCAAGCCATTGATCAGCGCAAACTGCGCCTAAGATTGGTGTTAAATAACACCAAAATTGGAAAAAATTGGTGAGAGCTGTGGCCCCGGTCTGGTCCATCCCAATGGCTCCTGGGTTTCCGCTTGGGTCATGATATTTGTTGGAGATGTAGTTCTGGAAAGGACCTAAAAATTGTTAGAGACATGTGACAAAGTGATCGAGGCAAGAACCACATTACCAGACATTCCGTAATAGGCAAATCTCTCACATAGCTCAACTACGGCTACAAGGAACGCAGATGCTGGTAGCTTGTCGGGAACCTGCGGTCTGGGTCAATTTTCGATTCGCACGACGTTCAGGACCTACAAACCTTGCGAAGCGTCTGTCTCTCTGTTCGAGTCGGTTCGTCTGAGTCCCAGGTATCGGGATCATTGTCTACAAGCGTCCTATCATACATGCTGTACTCAGTGCCTTGTGAAGCGACATCGTAAGCATTAGAGACGCTGTGATCCAAAAAGTTATTAAGCGTTCTCATGGATAAAAATTGTGCCTCATCGTACCCGTCTTTAGAGAGCCGTCTTTCGGTAGACATGGATGCTTCCGTCAACTCAACCGCTGTCGACTCCTGCTGTGATAACGACGCGTACTTCCAGCGTTCTGGCTTCTTCAATGAAGATAATGACGGCATTTCTGGAGGTTGGGCGCTGTATGCCCTTTATTAATATGAGATCGATCTCTCACGGGCGCACCTGCATCCTCGTCAGCTGTGGACCCGGCAGCTGTCTGTCGAAGACAACTTGGCGGTCGTCGCTGTCGTTATAGGGTTTTTAATGAGCGTGTCCTTGTTTAATTGATGTTTCGAGGTCATTGAAACGGTGGTTGATGGGTGTTTGAGACGGATGAAAAGTATGCGCTTGCAAGCGCTCGGCACGCGATACCCTACGATACGACAATTTTCAGTGAAAGCGAACAGCTATCCCAGGCCTAAAAAGACGGTAGTATATTCGATCAATTTACAATTTCTATACAGAAGTTCTATATTCAAAAGACAAGATTGATGCAATTCTAGAATGGCGACAAAAGCTGGGTTCAAACAGCGAACTCTATTCTATTTTTGAGCAGGGATACCTAGGCCATTCCCTAGAAATCAACCTTCAGAGCAAAGTAGTGTCCACGTGTAATTCTACTCTATGAGCTAATTCGACATGCCTATGCCGTTCAACGGAGATTATGACTTCGCCACCTGCCATCCCGCTGTACCCCAAGATCGCCGGAAATCATGCATAGGTTGTATTTGACAGCATATCCTCTTGCTCATTCCACGATATCGCCAAAAGCATCTCGCTGCCTCGATATAACTTGCTACAGATCAGACGAGGGCCTACTAAGGCGGCCCGTGAATCCCAAACAACTCACCAGCCTTGCGCAGAATGAAATCCCGCTCTTCAGCCTCGACAACCGAACTCATATCTCCATCTCGAAGCGATGTAAATATAGGTTCCAGTTTCGGAGCAACGATATAATGCACAGGCTCCAAACTCTCTCTGCTTGATTGTCTCAACAACTCCTTCATTTCCTTGAATATCTTGGTCCATTCACCCTTCACTACCTCGTCCTGCGCTCCGACAACTTTGACCAGCCTCTCTGTGAAGTAGAATCGTGTGCTCAATAACGCAGCCCGGATATCGACTTTCTGGATTTCCCACCGCATTCGTTGTCGTATGCCTTGAGCAGACGCGTTTTGTTTGTCGAGATCCATGCTGAAATAGCCGGGCGCCAAGGAACAGACCAAGTCCACATGCGTGGATTTCAGGACACCATCAAGATGAGCGAATAATGCCTGAAGAGTTGTTGATTGTTTATAAGTATCCACATCTTCAGGATGGACTTTCAAGTCGTGGTCGAGGACGACAAGGTCATGGTATC
This sequence comes from Venturiaceae sp. KMAF11, assembly GCA_023078705.1. Lineage (NCBI taxonomy): Eukaryota > Fungi > Ascomycota > Dothideomycetes > Venturiales > Venturiaceae > Venturiaceae sp. KMAF11. Next base: position 1,389,135 of record JALGOQ010000008.1, read on the forward strand.
CTCTGTAGATTTGGGTAGCAACATCAAAGGCCTCTATTAGAGAGAGTTGGCCTTCCGGTTGAGGCTGTATCTGATCAAAATAGATGTAGCAGTCGTCCGTCGGTGATGGTGGTGGAGGAAGTTCTTGCTTCAAAAGAAACGGAAAGGGGTCTTCGCAGATGACTCGTTGTCGCATTGAGCGCGTCATATTGTAGATAGCCCAGAATATTCGCTTGCAGAGCTGAGAAGTGACGTGATCGATACCTTGATCGGCCATAGCAGGACGTCGTACTATGCTCAAGCTATCCTGCATATAATCTTCGAACTCGATGATACTTCCAGGCCGATGCAAAGCAACTATACCCAAGAAGAAGCTCGTTGCAGCTTCATTGGCATCGCGACCCGGACGCATTGGTTCCCTGAACTTGAGGCAAATCTGTGTGCACCGCATGATAAGAGCATCGATTGCTTCTGGGTGGTCATTCTGCATCGCCCGCCGAGCTGCACGAGGCATTAGTGTTGCCAGTACGGCAACCATAGATGTTATCAAGACCAGAAATGACTTGTCTTCCAAGTCTTTTCGCTGCTCGAGTTGCGTCAAGACTAGATTTTCGTGTGGGAAGGGAAATATCGGGTACACGTATGTGAAGAATTCGTAGATCATCTGATGAACCGCGTCGGAGTGTGCTATCAAGTGGATAGATGCACCGGAAGGCGGAACGGATGCAACGGGGACCATTTCGTCGGAGCCATCGACCTTCTGTCTCTTGATCTCCTGAGCGACACGATTCGGTGGTCCTCTTCGCTTCAATGCTCGCTCAAAAGTGCACTCCGTGCCAAGGTCGACACAATTTCTGCACGGAAATTCCTCCCCACATTTCACCTTTCTCCTGCTACACGCGTCACATGCCCTTATCAACCGCTTCTTTTCTTTGTGCTCTGGTATTCTCTCCATAGCCGGTAGAGAATGAATCATTTGACCTGCATTAGAATCTGCGGCAATGGATGCTTCCTGGGCAGCAGCCTGTAATTGAGCATGCAAAGGATACTGGTAATCATTTTGCTGTGGTGAGTGCAGCAAGCGGCCCAGATTGGATTCGACAGAGTCATCTGGTGGAGAGAATGCTTGGTTTGGGGCGTATCCTTGTGATGAGGTGTGTTGTGAATTGTAAACTTGAGTCGAAGTAAAAGCTTGTGGTGATGAAGCCGAGGTCATGCTTGTTCGTGGTACTTCGTATTGTCCGGGCCTGGCCGCAGAAGAATTCTCCATGTCTTTTCTGAAATCCCCAGGTCCAATTTCGGGAACGAAATCGGCGATTAGGGGGGCCATCCGACTGATGCAAATGTTGAAGCGGCCGACTCGGAGTTTGAATGTGTGAGGCCGATGTTATGTAGCTGTAATTGAACGTGCGGATTGAATTGTTGACCAAGAGCAAAATTGCGCAGAAGCATGCAGAAACCAAGATCACAGTAAGAGCACCAGTTCCAAGATGTTCTGATGGAAAATAACACGAGATTCGATGAAAGTGGTATGTAGGTTGAAGTGACAGAAAATATCAGACATCGCGAGCACTGAAAGTTTCGCTGGTTTTGCGCCAAGACCCCTTCCGATTCCCTCCATAATTCACGCTGGAAGCTTTCGTTCGCCTAACACTATGGGTGCTTGTTCCAAAAGCTCACATGAAAAGGAGTGGTTGATGTCGTTCGTAAAAAGGGAGGCAATTGATATTGATGCCAGAAATTGCGCCGAAGGCCCCGACACTTGCTGCGAGCTGGGCTGCTGCTGGGGCGAGGTTTCACCGGTGGCAGTACCTATTCGGGAATCGCAAGGAGTACAAAGTCATCGATTTCTCTTGATATCTTGATTTACACGCCTCATATGTGTAGTATACATCCCACCATGTCTCCAGAAACGCCTAACCGATTCAATAGCTGCAAAGATATCACACGCTTTTCCTGAACGCTCAAATTTCACCTTTTCCGTCCACCGATCCTTGTGTCTATGTTTCCGATAACCCAAATCGCAACGAAAATGCTTCCTAGTGCAGCAGTTATGGTAACTGGCTTGCGGTATCCCGCAGTCCATGGGTAGTCATAAGTGACAATAACGTCCTTGTCCCTCCATTCATCCACAACATTGAGCGCGGTCAAGGTAAGAGATGGACGTCCAACAGTGTCCATGAAGGTCTTGTGGTTTTTGATCTCGTCGCTGATAATGGGTACGGAGGTGGTGAATCGTACATTTCTATTGGGTGCGTTAGTATCTTGTAAACTCTTTTCGGTTTTGGCAAGACTTACTGTGCGCCCTCTGGCAAGATGATTCGTACCTCAACCTTCTCGTACTCAATTCCCTCGGGCATCTTAGGTCCCTCAAGGAATGGCACTTTGAGGACGTACCCATCGCCAGAAGCTAGTTTTCTGAGCGAGCTCTTGAGATCTGCATCCCAACCAACCTTGAAGCTATAAAACCATCCACCAAAGACTGGGTATCTGGGCTTCAATTCCAGCATGGCCTCCCGAGCATTGGTCCTGAAACGACTGGTTGAGACATTTCCAATATCGTCGGTGAAGTATGGGTTCAAGCTTCCGACTTTAAGAGGCATCTTCAGCTCTCTGAGGGCAGTGGTAGGTGGGTTTGCGTATTGGGTCATCTGCCATTGCACGCGAGAGAAGTGGTTCTTCAGTTTAGCAGCGCGGTTGCCCAACCAGTATCGTTCCTCAGTCGCAAGGTTTCCACCCCAGTGGCTGACCTCAATGTCACGCTCGAGGAGAGTCGCGTGGAGAAGCGGCTTGGTGAAGTCGTATCTGACTGCAATTGGCTGGAGAGCACCAGCTGGGATGTTGTCGTATGGTCCGTATGTGAAAGTGCTACCCTGTCGAGTAGGATCCTCGGCGCCATCAGCGTTCTTGTTTGGAACAACAGTGTAATCTGGAATGTTCGCGGTTGGGAACTTGAGCTTGGTCTTTTGCTTCAAGGTCGCATAGGCTGAAGTAGCATATGCTGAAGTGATGTATTGTACGGTTTGTTGGTCCATCTGGTCGATCGTTTCGGGCAAAGGGTTGAGGGCCGAGCTGACGGTGAATGTAATACCCAGCGTAAGTTCAGCCTTGGGTGCGAGGGGTTCAGGGAGGTTGATGAGGTAGAATTCCGTCGCGCTGTAAACATATTAATGAATTGCCACAACCACATCATAACCACGAACATACCTCTCAGTGTCATACTCTGTGACTTCCACCTTGAAAATTGGTTTAGTGGCATCTTTCTTGTCCCGTACCTCCAATCCTCCTATTCGAGAAATCAAGTCGGCGTCAAAGGGCAAGTAGTATTTGCTTTGCGGAGCTGAATCAATGTTGCGTATTACGACATTGATTGTTTCCCGAGGATATCCTTTGTCGAGATTGATGTTCCTCACGAGATTGACATTCTCAAAGACCTGTGGAGGCTTGAATGTGCTGGGGAGTGTCTGCTTCGAGGAGAGAGGTTTCGAGCTATTGACATGGGCGAAGACGGAGAGGGTGAGGGCGGCGACGCAGGATAGGGATTGTAGTAACCGCATTATGGGTGGTTATATGGCCTTTGCAGCATCAAATGTGTGCTGTTGTCGGGCTTTGCAAATGTTCAGAGCAACGGCGTATCCATACATCTCAAAGCTCCAAGTGTCCCGATCCCCTGTCTAAATCTGAGTCAGCAACCATCAAATTTATCAGATTGATCTGATAACCCCACGGCGAACCTACCGCCAACTTTTCCCTCTTTTAGCTTGATGTTGAGATAGCAACATTCCAGTCCCCTCCAAGTCAATTTTAATCATGTCACTCTCTGCTCTTGCCCAGTTTGGCACCAAGCATGTCGCCAAAGGCATCTCTCGACTCTCTCAAGAAGTCATTGAGAGCGGTTCTGGCTCCTACGTCACCATGGATAGTGGTCGAAGAATGCTGGACTTCACCTCAGGAATTGGAGTCACGAACTTGGGCCATTGCCACCCAAAGGTAACAAAAGCCGCCCAGGACCAAATGGGCAAGCTGGTCCACGGCCAGGTTAACATCGCTTTCCAAAAACCTATGCTTGACCTTGTCAAAGCCCTGGTCCCGGTCATGCCGCACAAATCACTCGATACATTCTTCTTCTGGAATTCGGGAGCAGAAGCTGTTGAGGCTGCTGTCAAACTTGCTCGTCACGCCACAAAAAAACAGAACATTATTGTCATGCAAGGGTCATACCACGGGAGAACTTTTGGAACCATGGCCATGACTCGCTCAAAAACAATATACGCTGAGGGCTATGGGCCATTGATGCCAGGCGTCTTCACAGTCCCCTTCCCATACTGCAAGCAATGTTCCGTAGCACTCAACTCAGATGGCAAATTTGGTTTTGACAATTGTTGCATGGATCCAATCCGTCAGCTGGAGCTACTCTTGAAACAAGCTACGGCGCCTTCAGAGACTGCTGCCATCTTCATCGAACCAATTCTAGGCGAAGGCGGATATGTCCCTCCACCAGCAGGATATCTTGCAAAACTACGAGAAATCTGCGACAAAAACAACATTCTCCTTGTGGCTGACGAGGTCCAATCTGGATTTGGTCGTACTGGAAAGATGTTCGCTATTGAACATTGGGGACTGAGGCCAGATATCCTGATCATGGCAAAAGGAATTGCTAACGGCTTGCCTCTATCTGCTATCGTCTCTCGCAAAGAGCTGATGGACCTGCAAAAGCCAGGATCAATGGGAGGAACGTATGCTGGAAATGCTGTCTCCTGTGCCGCAGGAATTGCGGTGGAAGAAGTTTTCAGAGAGGAGAAGATTCTTGATAACGTCGTTGCTCGGGGTTCTGAGCTGAAGGGTATGCTCCAAGGAGCAAGGGATGACCCAACCACCGGAAAGATCATCTTCGACGTGCGAGGATTGGGATTGATGCTTGCAATGGAGTTCAAGCCAGGATCTGGGGCAGCAGCAAAGGTGCAAGCCAAATGCATGGAGAAGGATATGTTGGTGCTTACAACTTCTGTTTTTGATACCATCCGGTTCATCCCACCACTGAACATTTCGAGGGAGGACATGGCGAAGGGATGTGCGATCATTAAGCAGGCGATTGAGGAGGTGGCAGCAGAGATGTGAATATGGCAGTGAGACCCAGTATGATAGTTTTGTAGATTGTAGCGGCTGCATACATAATAAAGACCAATTTTAAAACATTACGCCTTCCTCCATTGGTACATTTAGGAATACTCACTGAAAAATTCATAGCCATCAGTAATCCGTCTGTGGACTTAGCGATGTCGGAGAAGCTCGTTGATATCAAAAGGGACAAAGTTCCCACCTCCACAACACCTATCTTCGTATCAAGCCCCATCCATTCTCCGTCCCCAAGTCGTTACGCCTTTCAACTCTCTACTCACAAAGGATGGTAGAGTGAACGTCTATTCAACGTACGAACCCCGGTGTAGATCATGGCCGACACCAGACCGAGTTCCCGAGACCGAACTCCGACAGGATTGCACTCTTTAACCTCGATTTTTGATGACCTAAACGAAGCAAAATGACTAGTTACGACCCGGGAAATTCACACGGAATCTCGACATGGGTCGTTGTCAAGCATTGTGGATTCGTGTAAGCTTTTCTGCAAGATACCTTGACTTTTCCCATCAGCTCCAATCAAGTCACACCTACCGAGTTGGTGAGACTGGAGGATCGACAACGCAACCACCTTCCCCGCCTCCGCTAAAGAAATCAGAGGGTCTTGTGGCCCATCCATGCAACGGCACACAATGCCGTAGACGATGATGCTGGTGGGCGACTCGCAACGGTCACGGTGAGCCATGGTCCCCTTGAGAGACGGCGCCCGCTGTCTTCCATAATTTTCCGTCAAGCGATTCCGGCCATCATTATTTTCTCAATTTTGTTTAACTTCGTATTTGTTGTGAAAGCTGTTAACGCGTTTTAACGATAAATTTTGGGTTGTGGGCTCGTTGTACAGACGTCCATAACGTTTGTTTGTTCCTCCGTAAGGACACGATGGCTTTAGGGAAGCTCTTTGGGGGCGAAAAACCTGAAGCTATATCAGAAGATGCGCGACCAACTCACGATGGTGAATTGGAGAAAGCGGGCGCACCCTCTTATGATGATGAAGCACGCGAATCACAGTCGATTGATCCAATAATGGAAAAGAGATTATTACGGAAAATGGACCGTAATATCATACCGCTAGTAATGGCTTTGTGTAGGGCTTATTCTCATCTACAAACAAACCGGACGAAGCTGACTCAGTGGCATCTAGATCTTCTCGCATTCTTGGACCGAAGCAATATTGGGTGAGCTTCCAGTTAAGATTTTCTGACAACAGTTTCTGGGTTCTAACTTCGTAATGTAGAAATGCGAAAATTGCTGGAATGATGCAAGATTTGCACATGTCGTCTTCAAACTATGACTGGCTTTTGACCATCTTTTATATTTCTTACATTGTCGTAAGTGAACATTAAGCAGCGATGGGCCACAAAGAGGTATTGATTTTGTCTTAGTTTGAATTCCAAGCCTTGATGTGGAAGGTTGTGCCTCCCCATTATTGGGCAGCGTTTTGCGTCTTCGCATGGTAAGCAGCAATAAGTAATCCTGAGAATGGAGCAGAATCTATACTAACATACGTTAAGGGGGCTCGTAGCAAGTGTTCAGGGTGGCATCCATTCGTGGTCCGCGATGATGGCACTTCGTTTCTTCATGGGAGTCTCAGAAGCAGGGTTTGGTCCCGGAATACCTTACTTACTATCCTTCTTCTATCTTCGCCATGAGCTCGGTGTTCGCTGTGGCTTCTTCCTGGCAGCAGCACCATTGGCGAACACATTCGCGGGTGCCTTAGCTTATGGAATCACATCTGGCCATGCCAGTATCGCAAATTGGAGACTTCTCTTCCTTGTCGAGGGACTGCCTTCTATCGCTATGGCTCCAATTGCTTTTTTCTTCCTGCCGGACTCGCCAAGTACGGCTAGATTTTTGAATGAAGATGAGAAACGAGTGGCGAAAGCTCGTGGAGTACTTCAAGCGGGCACCACTAAGCGCGTTGGCGGCCTCGTCTGGAAAGATATTGGAGCTACATTCTTAGATCCAAAGGCTTGGTTCACAGCGGCACGTTTTCTCCCTCTTCACTTACTATCTTCGAATCTCGAAGCTAATTTGGATTTCAGCTCATGTACTTTTCCTGCAATGTCAGCTTCGCTTCACTTCCAGTGTTCTTACCAACTATTTTGAAAGAGAGTAAGTAGATTAGATTCCTATCAAACAAACTCTACTGACCAGATTCAAGTGGGATTCACAGCAGTCAACGCCCAAGGCTTGACGGCACCACCATTCTTCTTGTCTTTCCTCCTGACCTGTCTCACTGCATACATTGCAGATAAGACACAACAGCGAGGTATCATGATCATGATTCTATCCGCCGTAGGTGGTATTGGTTACGTAATGCTCGCAACTGCGAAATCTGTCGGAGCTAGATATACTGGCGTCTTCTTGGCCGCAGCAGGAATCTTCCCAGCCATCGCCAACATTCTTCCTTGGGTACTCAGTAAGTATTCGATGACGATAACCGAAATGACAAGCTAACAACTAGCCAGACAACCAGGGCACAGATACTCGACGTGGCTCCGGCATTGTTATTCTCAATCTCGTAGGCCAATGCGGTCCACTCCTCGGTACTCGACTTTATCCAGCCAACGAAGGACCATATTACGTCAAAGGCCAGTCTGTTTGCGCCGCTTTCATGTTCTTCACAACTTTACTTGCTTTTGGTCTCCGAACGCTGCTTTGGTGGGAGAATAAGAAGTTGGATCGACAGTATGGCACTATCGAGGATCAGAAAGCCAGAGCCATGGTCGCGGAATCTAGGGGTGAGAAAGCTGAGAATATGACTGCGTTGGAGAATTATGGGCCGATGTATCGGTATATTCTGTGATGCGGTTTACTTTTGGTGGAACACGGTGAGGAAGAACAAAATGAGCGGGATACCTTTGTTTAATATTACTAAGGGCGTTTTCGTAAAGATGAGCAGATCTGCCGAACAATGCAGCCAGAGTAGAAGATTGAGGCAAAAAGTCTGAAGGAGTTGCGGTATAGTAACCTGTCGAATGATAAATCAACTATAGGTCTAGTGGCTGCCACTTTGGTTTCCCCTTTGACCCTATCAGCTCAGGTGTTAGCAGCAGGTGTTGTCGTCTTGGCTGCTGGAACAATCGATGGTGCCGATGCAACCTTTATCTCCCCGGTCTACTTCACCAACTCATCTTTCCTCCCCCTTCTCAAGACCCTTCACTTCATCCTTTTTCCCAAACCCAACCAACGGTAACTTAAGCATCTCATCCACAACAGGAAACAACACCCCATCCCAGATCTGATACCCCTCCTTATTATAATGCAGATGATCAACCTGATGCGTCTGCTTATCCAACCCCTTCGGCGCGTCGAGCCACCTCACAACCTCAACTCCCAGCTCTTCATTCAACTCTTCACCAACACCCCTGATCCCCTCATTCGACTCATCAACAATCCAATCCTCTATATCCCGACGGTAACTTATTGCAGTCGAGATAACCCTACTTCCAGGATTGGAGCGAAGAAGCGCCTGCATCAAAATCTTGTAACCTTGCAAATCTTGTTCCCCGAACGAACGATAGCTTCGTAAGTCATTGGTGCCGATACTTACGACCCGGAGTCTTGGTGAAAAGGGTTTGAGCTCCTCCAGTAGGCCTAGGTGGATTCTGTAAAGTACGCTGGGGATTTTGTCGCCACCGACTCCGGCGTTGAAGCTGCGTGGGAGGCGTCCGATTCGTGTAGTGGCGCCTGTGTTCTTAAAGCGCTCGAACATGGAGGATCCGAGGAGGATTACTTCGATCGGTTCGGTCGAGCGACGGGTTAGTTCGGGGATGTGGGTGTTCTTGTGTGTCTTTTCAGAGCGATCCTTCCATTTTGCGAGTGAGACGAGGTCCTTATTAAACTCTCCGTTTGAGGCTGTGAAAGTTGATGGAGAGGAGAAGGGGGGAGGGGCCCGAGATATTATTGTCGCCGGCATGATCTTCGAGCATGGTAGTCTTGTTCTTCGAGGTTTGTCTTTGTCTAATGTTGGTGAATGAGACGAATATTTCTAGAGTGAAGGAAGAGTGATTTATCTACTCTTTCGTTTTATGGTTTAGTGTTGAGTCACAGCCTTGCTTTCTTTGATTGGCCAACTGCGCTTACCCATTCATTCACCAGTGGTGTCTTTTTCCCCTCTAGTGTACCATAGTAAACACAAAGACTAAGTGGAGAATTCGTGACTCTCCAGTCATCTTAATTGCCAGAAATCTCGTATTGCCTGGATTGGTTTACTTTCTTTAGAATTTGATCAAGGTTATTTCTGACTCCAGCGCTCGCTCCGTTTTCCACACGCATTCGATAAGATAAAATGAGGGAGGCAAAGAAAGAACGTTATCGAAGGGGATATTTAGCCACCGGAAATCGCTGATAGTTACATTCCAACAACTCTGACAATTCCATGAAATCGCGTAATTACAATGCCAAACTGCTTTGCTTTCGTTGGCGATTCGTGTACGTACATGAGAAAACTCCTGGAACACCAATCTTATGCCCGCCAATGAGATTTCGAGAAAAAATACTGCATTCATCTATTCACCTTTTCTCCTTCTTCAATTTTCCATTCTCGGAGAGTTTGTCGACAGGGAGGAGAACGAGCCATAACGTTGGAGGTCCCAAGCGTAGCGAGCCGGGCGGCAGCGATTTTGCTTGCTTCTGAACAGGTCTTTTCCCAGCAGAGATTGAACTCTCTGGCGCATCAAGGGCTATATTGCTGGTATCCGGAGCCAATTTTGCATCCTCGAATGTCGATGTCGAGTCTGTAGTCTTCTGGACATCGCCTCGAAGACTCCCACTGTCCGGAACCTCAAGATCATCAATCCACCTCCTCAGAGCCATCATCTTCTCACCCGTGTTCCCAGCCGAAACAGCAGGCCCAGCAGCAATTAAGAACCCCGCCGTAGCAATCCCAAGGAAATTTGTCAACTCAACAGAATCCAGCAACCTCGCATTCAAACCCCTCGGCCCAAACCAATCCCGATTAGCAGTAGCAAGATACAGCTCCGCCCTTCCCCTCGGCGTCTTCGGGTTTGCTGCTGCAATAGCAGCAGCGGCTGGGAGCTGGAATATTGATCCAATCGTTCGAAATGCGACACCAACAGTCATACCAAGGGTTCCGCCGATGACACCTCCAACGACACCGATTGGATTTCCCTGTTTGGCACTCGAGGCAATGCCGCGACCGGTGTCTTTGGCTTGGGCTACAAGGTCTTTACCCAGATTTTTAGGGACTCGGCCAACCGAAGCTGCAATGTCGCCGGCATGACTGATGGCACGCTTTGAAACCTTTGCAGTTAAGAAGGCAGAGAGGGTATCAAGGAATGAGTGGAAAGTGTTGGCTGGGATCCCATAGTTGAGGAGGGAAGGGGCATAGGCTGTTAAGAATGGAGCCGAGGAATGAGGCCATCGTTGAGGAATTGCAATTGGTCTTTGATTTGCAATTGATTGAGTGTATGGTGGTAAATCGGTTCCTGGAAAATTGAAAGGTGACGATACGGTTGGTCCCAGTGTTCCTGAAGAAGTTGGTGGTGAGATAATTGTTGTGGAATCCTCTGCTTCGTATGCTGGCAGTGTCTCATTTTCTGGATGCTCAGATACTGCCTCTCGTTTAGCTTCGGCCGCTTTCCAGTTGCTTGGTAAGTCCATGATTGGGATTGGTGAGGAAAAATCGGAATGACGAATGAAGGAAGACTATTGAGTTCTTATTTGTATCCGTATCCAGGTTCCAAGGATGTTCGTATATCTTGAAGCGTGTTTGTTTGATGGGAAGGTTGCTCGTACCTCGTGAAATGTGGAGGAGTATAAGTATTCGGACATGTTGCCGATTACCATCGTGGCGCAGTAGGGCCATACTAGGCATTTCGTGGAATACATTTGCGCGTCTAACGCAACGAAGTAGAGACCGTCCGATATAAGTATTTTCCTTGGCTCAGCCTCACCCGTAGTTCTTAATCCATCACCTTGATTCTGACGTTGCGCACATACGCAACTTTATTCATGCAAACTGCCACGCTTATCCAAGAAGGAACCCAATAACGTAGTCTATATGCATGCTGGCCACGCATGCATGCTGGCCACCCCACCAAGCCGCGTCGCGTCTACCTATACTTTTCAACCATGTCAACCTCACAACAGCAAGTAGCCTTGTATAAAGAAGGTAGGCTTGAACTTGCCATTTAAGCCTATAAACGAGGCGAATTCCAGTCACTTAGAGCTACTGCAAAGGCCTACGATGTTCCTCGAACTACCCTATAAACCCGCGTTACTAGAGTTAAACCAAAACGCGGTTCTATTGCTAAGAACCGCCTCCTTTCCCCTACCAAAGAAGAGGCCCTTATTAATTAGGTTATCTCGATAGACTAACGCGGTATACCACCTACTACAGAGGCTGTACGGCAGAAAGTAGCCCTCCTAGTTACAGAGCATTAGTAACTAGTCTTAATTAGTAAACACTAGGTACGTAACTTTATTTTACGGAATCCTACGTTAAAGTCGAAGTATAACCGCAAGTACGACTACTAACGAGTATAATACGAAGATCCGGAGCTTATTCAAGGCTAGTTTTAACGCGTATAGCATACGAAAGCTAAATACGGTATCCTTAATAATAATACCTATAACTTCGACGAGACTAGCTTCTAGATAGGGGTAATCTTAATAGCGAAGGTTATTACGAGTACGGATAGGGTAGAGAGACCTAGGTCAACGTAGCTAGGTAACCGTAAATAGGTTACGGTTATTAAGGTAATCTACGCGCGAGGTTTTACGGTTCTACTACTCGTTATCTTCGGGGCGGTAATATACTAGGTAGCTTAGTACGTAGACGGGCTTCTACCGCCTATTACGACTAGGTTTTCTTAGTACTATAACGGTCACGTTTCCTAGAGTTACCTTATACTCCTTTTACTTAGAAATACCGGTTATGTCGTACTTTCTTCCTAACGTAGGTTTAGGGTAAGGACGAGAGTTAGTAAAGGGACTTACCTTAAGTCCTTCCTTCTTTCCTTTCTATTCTTAACTAGCTTCGAATAGTAGTCGTATCGTAGACTATAATAAAGTATAGCTTAATTAAGGGAGAGGGGAGATAGCGTTAGCCCGGAACTATATATTATATTAGAGTCTCTCCTAGTAGGAAGCTATTAGTATATAAAATAAATAAATTTTATATTTAAGTAAAGTATCGTTACTACTTATTATATCTTATAAACCTCTAACTTAAGAAAAGTAATATAAGATAATTATAAAGAAAGAAATAAGAGATTCTACTAAATACCCTCCTTATATATTCCTTCGTTCTATAGGTTACCTATACTCTTAGTAACCTTCCTATACTTCCTATACTTTTTAAACCGTAGGTATCCGCTAAGGCTATAGAAACTATAGGTATATTACGTAATCTTATTTTAATACGTACCGCTAGAGTTATTACTTAGCTCGTCCTACTACTCTATCTATTCGTCTTTCTATTCTTCTAGGTCCTCCGTCTCTAAACCTTCTTATCCTATTATTTCTTCTAGTACTTTTCCTATAGCTTAGGCGTAATCCGTAATACTACCCTTCCTTTTAGAAATTCTCGTCCTAAGGATTTAATATCGGCGTTCTTCCTATTAACGCCGCGCTTATAGTATAGGGGGGCTATAAATACGCTCCCGTTTCTACTATTTATCTACTTCTAGTTCTAATTCTTTCCTAACTATACTAAAGGCTTCCTTATTAAAGTCTCGCGAAGCTCGTTCCGCTACCGTCTAGGCTAAGGGCCGTACTATACCGTTTCCTTATAAGCGCTATTATAACGCTAAACTAGAGTATTAGGTAGATATTACTATAGGTAAATATTCCGCGTATATTAGGGTAGATTAAAGTTATAACTTAATCTTATCTAAAGCTAATTATACGTTTAAGAGTACTCTTATTACTCCTCTAGTTTATATAAACTCCTCTTACTAAGGTATTCCTTAATCGAATTCTTATTTAACCTATTCTTCCCTATTATTATAGTATAAGTAGTAGTCCGTCTAGCTATTATTTAGAAATATAGTTATTTCTTAAGCTATTTCTTCTCGAATATCGCTACTAACTTACTTTAACTATAATTCGCCTAAGTTCTAACTTTCTAGTTAAGCTACTACTACTTTCTTTACTTAGGTTATTAGGTACTCTTAAGTTCCTTCTTAGGCTGCTCCTCGGAGTCCTTCCTAAATTTCTTCGATCTATTCCTTATCGTTCTTTTATCGTTCCTTAGTTTTTTATCTAAGGACTATTGTTCTTCGTTATAACTATTTTCCGTTTATTCTATTTTATTAATATATCCGTAGCCCTTATCTATCTACCTACGTTAAACTTATATTACCCTTAGCTAGTTCCCTTACTAACTATTATCTTAGGGGATAAGATTAATACGTAGAAGGAGAAGGTTCGGAAAGCGCTAGAGGCTTTTAAGAATAAGCTAGCGATTAAAGAACGCTAGTTTGCGTAAGAACTAGAGGAGGTCGCTATATAATAATAACGTTATCTATAAGCTTAAGCTACTTATTATTAGAAGAAACTCTATCTCTATAATTAACTTAGCCTTCTCTCTAACCGAGAAAAGACTCTCTAGGCTAATAACCTCTATACTTTTAAGACGCTAGAGCGGATAGAGTATAAAGCTACTCTTTATAGCGAGATAACTCTCTATAAGGGTTATCCTTATAAACCTACTCTATTATATAGATTTCTTATTCCCGAGGGCTAGGCTCTTCCGTCGCCGTTTTAAGTACCTAGATTAGATAACTAATTACCTCCGCTAGGAATACCTATTTCCTTAGATACCTCCTTAGTCGATTAGCCTTCTATACTAGGGATATTCGATCCTAATTCTAATTTTTAGACGTCTATAGGTTTTAGCGGTAAAACTAGGCTATCGCCTACTAAGTATATATTAGGTTACTAATTAGTTCCTATATATTTTCCGCGTTCTCGTAACCCTTCTATTTTATTAGGTAGTACGTTTCCTTTCTAATTATCTAGTAATCTAGAATTTATTCTAGCTCGTACTCTTCTTCTTTATTATTAATAATAGTTACCGTTAGGTCTACTCTTACTCCTTCTAGTACCTTTTCTAGTAGTACTATATAGAATACCGGGTAGATTTTTATATATTAGAAAAGTCGTAGCCTATAGTTAACCTTACCGATTCGCTCTTTAACTTCGAATAGTCCTAACTTAACGTAATCTAGTTTCGCGCTAGGTCGTTTTATTTTAATATTTTTTCGGAGTAGGAAAACTTTATCCCCCCCTTTAAAAGTTAGCGCCGAAGACCTATTACTATTATAGTATTTTACTACTCTATAGCTAATAAAACGTAGGTCTTAGGTTAATTATACCTATATTTCCTTAATCTACAATACTCGAAACTTAGTATTTTAGGATACTTATCCTAGTTCTAGTAGTTCGTAGTACGCCTTTAGTTAATACCTATATAATACTTTATATAGAGATATTTTAGTTAGTTCCGTAACTACGCTATTATAGGCGTATTAGGCGAGGGGTAAGAGCTTAACCTAGTTATTCTAACGTTTAATTTAACCGTTCCGTTTGTCTATCTGTCTATAGATAGTATACTATAGATATCTTTTACTTAATTCCTAGTTAACTAACTAATAAAGTCTAGAATTTTAATATTAACTACTTATCTCGGTCTAAGATAATTCGTTATAGTATTCCGTAATTACCAAGGATATTTCTTATAAACGTATATAAGAGATCTTCCGCTATCGAGCTTTCTTAATACGGAATAAACTTACCGTTCTTAATAAGTTTATTTATAATAACTAGGATAGAGTCGTATACTACTCCTATTATTAGTTCTCTAGATAGTAGAAGTTTCGTAATCTAATCTATCGCTATATATTACTATAGTTATATAGGGATTTCGGCGATTTATATTTCGCCGTATAATACGTATCTATTTACCTTATTTCTTATATACTCTATATAGTTCTTAACTATTTCGGTTACTTTTTATCTTATTAGAGGGAAGTAGTATATTTCCCTTAACCTATTATAGGTTTTCTAATAGCCTTAGTATCTATAAGCTAGTACGTTATATACTTCCTTAATTAGTACTATTTTTATAGACTCTAGTACGTATACCTTCTTATAGAACCTAATTAGTCCTTTATCGTTAATAATAATATAAGCGTCCTCGTATTATCGCTTACCTAACTCTTTAGCTATAATATTAACTTTATACGCTTTTTTAATTTTCTTAGTAAATCCCTTATTAGATATTACTATTACTACTACGAGGTCTATCTCGTCTAGTAGTTCCGGTAGGTTCGCGTAACTAAGTAAACTATCCTTATTCGTTTTAAAGATCTAGTAACCTAGCGTAAGACTATTATCTATATAATCCGGTATTCTACTAAGAGTATTAGCTCTTCTATTTTCTAATCCCTTTTAATAGGTAATTTTAAAGTCGTATACGGCGATCTATTCCGCCTATTAAGCTTACCTTCTATTAAGTACCTTTATAGTAGTAAAATAGGTTAAATTCTTATAATCTATAATAATTATAACGGTATATATAGCTCCCTCGAGGTATACTTACTATTCCTTAAGTACTACGATAATTACTAATAACTCTTTATCGAATATATTATAGTTCTATTCCGCCGAAATTATTTTTCTAGAGTAGAACGCGACTAGATAAAGGTAACCTTTATTATCCTTTTAGCTAAGATATACGCCGATTATATAGTCTAATATATCTATTTCGACGATATACTATTTATTAGGTTAGAAGTTTACGAGGATTAGGTATCCTATAAACGACTTTTTTAACTAGTTAAACGCCTATTAATACTAGTTTATCTAAATAAACTCTTAGTCCTTTTTCGTAAGTATAGTAAGGGGACTAGCCTTACTCGAGTATCCCTTAATAAATTTCCAATAATAATTAGCTAAACCTAAAAACGACTATACTTCCTTAATAGTAGTAGGTTTAGGCTATTCTAGGATAGCTTTAACCTTCTTTAGGTCTATTACTACTAATCCTAGTATAATATAGAATTCTAGGAAATCGAAATCCTTAGTATAGAATTCGTATTTAGATAGCTTTACTCGAAAACCTTTCTTTAGTAGTACTTCTAGAACTATCTAAACTTTCTTAGTATATTCTTCTTTTATTCCCTTAGTATATATAAGTATATCGTCTAAATAAATAACTACGAATATATTAATAAACTATTAGAGTACGTTATTTATTATTACTTAGAATACTACTAGTATATTAGTTAACCTAAATAGTATAACTAGCTACTTATATAATCCGTACTTAGTTCGAAAAGCCGTTTTCTACTTATTATCTTCCTTAATTTAAATACGGTAATACGCATCTCGTATATTAACCTTAGTAAAGTATATAGCTCCTATAAGTCTATCTTTAAGTTCCTTAATTAGTAGAAGTAGATATAAGTTCTTCTTAATACTATTATTTAGCCTCCTAAAGTCTATATATATTCGTTTTTCGCCTATCTTTTTTAGTACGAAGATAATTAGTACTCCGATTAGTAATTAGGATTCCCGTATATATCCCTTCGTAAGTAGCTCGTCTAGTTACGTCCGTAGCTCCTTAAGCTCGGCCTTATTTAGTTAATAGATTGGTTATAGCTTTAACTCTACCCCTAGTAAGAGTTCTATTACTAGATCCTATAGCTAATATTCTAGTAGGTTCTCGTTATTCTTTAATTCTTTAAATATATCTTTAAGATCCTAATACTCTAGTAGTATCTAACTAGTAGCGGCGACCTACCGTTCTTCTTAGGATAATTACTTATTATTATCTAAGATTTTAAGGAATTCCTCCTACTTAATTTTACCCTCCTTACGTTTAGGGGGTTATCCCGGATTTTTATATATACCTAGCGCGGTATAGGTTATCTCGTACTTCTTAGAAAATATAAAACTTTATTTCTCCTAGTTAATAGAAGGATTATATTATCTAAGCTAGGGTACTCCTAGGATAATTTCGTATCCTTTTATTATAACTACGTCGAAGGTAATTTATTCGATATATTAGTAAAATTATATAGTTAAAGGGAGTATTTTATACTCTACTAATCTATTTTCTCCTATTAACCTATCGTACGCTCGTACCTTATATAGTTCTAATATTTTCTAGATTCTAAACTAATTCTTTTTAACGTAGGTTTTACTAATAAAATTCGTATAGGCTCCGGAGTTAATTATTACTTTAACCTTTTTTCTATCTACTATAATATAGAATTCTAGCGAGTAAGCGTACTTCGATACTACGTAGGCTATCTTTAGCTTTAATCTAGGTATAGGTCCTTAATCCTTCTCTAATCGATTACTATCCGCTATAGCTATCGTAAGATCCCGGGTTTATTTACCCTTTATCTATTTCTTCTAAGGTACCTTAGGGTACTATCCCGTATCCTCCTTACTTAAGATATACGTCTTATACTAATTATTATAGTAAGCCGTCTAGTTTAGACGTATATAGTCTAATTCCTATTTACTAGCTTCGTTTAATTAGGCCTTCCTAACTATATTAAACTATCTAGCTTTTCTCGGGTACTAGCGCGAGAAATAGTCTCTAGCTCCGTAGTTTAAATATTTACCGTTCTTAAACCTTTTCTTTTATTCTAGTAAGAACTTTTTCTTTAGTACTCTTACTATACTAAGGTCTATTAGATCTCCCTAGTATAGTTACGTTTATTATTACCGAGCGGCACCCGTATTAGGCAGCTATTTCTATAGCTATCGGTATTAGTTTCGATATTCTTATTAAAATTCTTTCTTATTTAGAGTATAGTTTATAAACGTTAGTATGGCTCCTTACTTCTCTAATTATTACTCGAAGTAGCGGTTATTAATCTTAATTACTACCGTTATAAACTCGTATAGTATATCGGGTCGTTTCATCCTAGTTAGGTTATCTTTAATATATAGCTTTAATTCCTTATAGAAGTAGGTAATAAGTAGACCGTCCCTCTATCCTAGCTTACTAGATATCTACTAAAACTATAATATATAGGTAGTTACTAACCCCTTCTAGTATACGTACTAGATTTTTCTTTCTACTTCCCGGGCTTTATTAACATTCCTAAAGATCTCCTTAAGTTTATCTATAAAGATCTAATATCTTTTAAAGATATCGTTAGTTTTATTATCTCGTTTAGATTCTACGTAGTCTAGGTAGTCTCGTATTTTTAGTTTAAACTAGTCGAATACGGGTCCTATTAAACGTCCTATAATATACTTAACTTATTCCTCCGGCGTGGGTAGTAAGTCTCTATTATAATCTAAGAATAGATCTAATTAAGTAAGAAACTTCTTTAGTCCTTCTTTATTACCGTCGTATCTCTTAGGGGGGTCTACCTTTAAAGACTTCCCTTTCTTAAGATAGGTTAGTTCTAAGTTCTTAGAAGCTAATTCCGTTTCTATAACGTCTAATCGTTCTAATATAGTAGCTATTCTTATTATAAGTTAGGCTAGTATTATTACCGAGTTAGTAGTACTAGCTATTAATATATCTCCTATAATTATCGTAATTATATAATTTAGTTTATATCTAACCTTCTAACTATTGTACCTCTACTCGCGTTCGAGGGTAGTTATAGTATTACGTATTTAGGTTTTCTTAGTACTATAACGGTTACGTTCCCTAGAGTAACCTTATACTCCTTTTACTTAGGAATACCGGTTATGTCGTACTTTCTTCCTAACGTAGGTTTAGGGTAAGGGCGAGAGTTAGTAAAGGGACTTACCTTAAGTCCTTTCTTCTTTCCTTATTATTCTTAACTAGCTCTAAATAGTAGTCGTATCGTAGACTATAACGAAGTATAGCTTAGTCGAGGAAGAGGGGAGATAGCGTTAGCTCGAAGCTATACGTTATATCTAAGTCTCTCCTAGTATAAGACTATTAGTATATAAGATAAATCGGCTTTATATTTAAGTAAAGTATCGTTACTACTTTGTTATATCTTATAAACCTCTAACTTAAGAAAAGTAATATAAGATAACTATAAAGAAAGAAATAAGAGATTCTACTAAATACCCTCCTTATATATTCCTTCGTCCTATAGGTTACCTATATTCTTAGTAACCTTTCTATACTTCCTATACTAGGGACTTTTACTAAGGCTATAGGAACTATAGGTATATTACGTAACTACGCTTAGTATATACTACTAGAGTTATTACTTAGCTCGTCCTACTACTCTATCTACTCGTCTTTCCAATATTCTAGGTCCTCCGTCTCTAAACCTTCCTACCCTATTATTTCTTCTAGTGCCGTTTCTATAGCTTAGGTATAATCTATAATACTATCCTCCCTTCTAGGAATTCTCGTCCTAAGGATTTGGCGTCGGCGTTCCTCCTATTAACGCTAAGCTTATAGTATAGGGGGATTATAAGTACGCTCTCGTTCCTACTACTTATCGACCTTTAGTTTTAACTCTTCCCTAACTATACTAAAGGCTTCCTTATTAAAGTCTTACGAAGCTCGTTCCGCTACCGTTTAGGCTAAAGGCTATACTATACCGTTTCCTTATAAGCGTTGTCGTAACGCTAAACTAGAGTATTAGGTAGACGTTATAGTAGGTAAATACTTCGCCTATATTAGTATAGATCGAAGTTACGACTTAATTTTATCTAAAGCTAACTATACGTTTAAGAGTACTCTTATTACTCCTTTAGTCTATATAAATTCCTCTTACTAAGGTATTCCTTAGTTAAACCCTTATCTAACCTATTCTTCCCTATTATTATAGTATAAGTAATAGTCTATCTAGCTATTATTTAAGAGTATAGCTATTTCCGAAGCTAACTCTTTCTAAATATCGTTACTAACTTACTTTAACTATAATTTCCTTAGGTTCTAATTCTCTAGTTAGGCTACTACTACTTTTTTTACTTAGGTTATTAAGTATTTCTAGGTTCTTTCCTAGGCTACTCCCTAGAGTCCTACTTAAATTTCCTTAATCTATTCTCTATCGTTCTTCTATCTTTCCTTAGTCCTTCGCCTAAGTACTATTACTCTTTATTATAGCTATTTTATATCGTTTCTATTCTACTAATATAACCGTAATTCTTATTTATCTACCTATATTAAGCTTATATCTCCCTTAGCTAGCTCGTATACTAACTATTATCTTAGGGGATAAGATTAACGCGTAGAAAGAAGAGGTTCGTCGGTAGTTAGAGAGTATAGATAAAGAGATCTCTCTTAAGGAATATTCCTTTAAGGAGTAGTATTATTACTATCTCTAACTTTAAGCTACTTATCGCTCAAAGAAACTCCGTCTTCGAAAATAGCTATATCTTTTAACCGAGCGCGAGAAGATTTAGTAGGCTAATAACCTCCTTACTCTAGAGAAGCTTAAGCGGCTAGAGTATAAAGCTATACTTTATAGTAAGATAACTCTATACGAGGGTTACCCTTATAAACCTACCTTATTATATAAATTCCTCGTCCCTAAGGCCTAGGCTCCTTTATCGCTATTTTAAGTACCTAAATCGGATAACTAACTATTTCCGCTAGGGATACCTATTTCCTTAGACGCCCCCTTAGTCGATTAGCCTTTTATACTAGGGATATCCGATCCTAATTCTAATTTCTAGAAGTCTATAGGTTTTAGCGGTAAAACTAGGCTATCGCCTACTAAGTATATATTAGGTTACTAATTAGTTCCTATATATTTTCTACGTTATTATAGCCCTTCTACTTTACTAGGTAGTACGTTTCTTTTCTAATTATCTAGTAATCTAAAATTTATTCTAACTCGTACTCCTCTTCTTTATCGTTAATAATAGTTACTATTAGGTCTACTTTTGCCCCTTCTAGTGCCCTTTCTAGTAGAGCTATATAAAATACCGGATATATCTTTATATACTATAGGAGTTATAGCCTATAATTAATCTTACCGGTTCGCTCTTCGACTTTAAACGGTCCTAACTTAACGTAGTCTAGTTTTACGCTAGGTCGTTTTATTTTAATATTTTTTTAGAGTAGGAAAACTTTATCCCCCTCTTTAAAGGTCGGCGCTAAAGACCTATTACTATTATAGTATTTTACTACTCTATAGCTAATAAACCTTAGGTCTTAGGTTAATTATACCTATATTTCCTTAATTTACGATACTTAAAACTTAGCATTCTAGGATACTTATCCTAGTTCTAGTAGTTTATAGTACGCCTTTAGTTAGTATCTATATAACGCCTTATATAGAGATATCTTAGTTAGTTCGGTAACTACGCTATTATAGGCGTATTAAGTAAGTAGTAAGAGCTTAACCTAATTATTCTACTAATAATTAATATAAAAGTGTAGGTATTATTCTAACGTTTAATTTAACCGTTCTATTTATCCGTTTATCTATAGGTAGTATACTATAAATATCTTCTACTTAATTCCTAGCTAACTAACTAATAAAGTCTAGAATTTCGATATTAACTACTTATCTCGATCCGAGATAATTCGTTATAGTATTCCGTAATTACTAAGGATATTTCTTATAAACGTATATAAGAGATCTTCCGCTGTCGAGCTTTCTTAATACGGGATAAACTTACTATTCTTAATAAGTTTATCTATAATAACTAGGATAGAGTCGTATACTACTCCTATTATTAGTTCCCTAGATAGTAAAAGCTTCGTAATCTAGTCTATCGCTATATATTACTATGGTTATATAGGAATCTCGGTAATCTATATTTCGCCGTATAGTATATACCGGCTAGCCTTATTCCTTATATATTCTATATAATTCTTAACTATTTTAGTTACTTTTTATCTTATTAGAGGGAAATAAGATATTTCCTTTAACCTATTATAGGTCTTCTAATAGCCTTAATATCTATACGCCGGTGCGTTATATACTTCTTTATTTAGTACTATTCTTATAGATTCTAGTACGTATACTTTCTTATAGAATCTAATTAATCCTTTATCGTCGATAATAATATAAGCGTCCTCGTATTATCGCTTACCTAGTTCCTTAGCTATAGTATCGACTTTATACGCTTTTTTAATTTATTTAGTAAATCCCTTATTAGATATTACTATTATAACTACGAGGTCTACCTCGTCTAGTAGTTCCGGTAGGTTCGCGTAACTAAGCAAACTATCCTTATTTATTTTAAGGATCTAGTAACCTAGCGTAGGACTATTATCTATATAATTTAATCTTTTACTAAGAGTATCGGCTCTTCTATTTTCTAATCCCTTTCGATAGGTAATCTTAAAGTCGTATACGGCGATCTATTCTACCTATCGAGCTTATCTTCTATTAAGTACCTTAGTTATAGTAAAATAGGTTAAATTTTTATAATCTATAATAATTATAACGGTATATATAGCTCCCTCGAGGTATACTCGCTATTCCTTAAATACTATAATAATTACTAATAACTCTTTATTAAATATATCGTAGTTCTATTCCACCGGGATTATTTTCTAGGAGTAAAACGTAACTAGGTAAAGATAACCCTTATTATCCTTCTAACTAAGATATACGCCGATTATATAATCTAATATATTTATTTCGACAATATACTATTTATTAGGTTAGAAGTTTACGAGGATCGGATATCTTATAAATAACTTTTTTAACTAATTAAACGCCTATTAATACTAGTTTATCTATATAAACTCTTAGTTCTTTTTTATAAGTATAGTAAGGGAACTAGCCTTACTCGAGTATCCCTTAATAAATTTCCGATAATAATTAGCTAAACCTAAAAACGACTATACTTCCTTAATAGTAGTAGGTTTAGGCTATTCTAGGATAGCTTTAACCTTCTCTAGGTCTATTACTACTAATTCTAGTATAATACGGAATCCTAGGAAATTAAAATCCTCGGTATAGAATTCGTATTTAGATAGCTTTACTCGAAAACCTTTTTTTAGTAGTACTTCTAGAACTATCCGAACTTTCTTAGTATATTCTTTTTTTATTCCCTTAATATATATAAGTATATCGTCTAAATAAATAACTATAAATATATCGATAAACTATCGGAGTGCGTTATTTATTATTACTTAGAATACTACTAGTATATTAGTTAACCCGAATGGTATAACCAGCTACTTATATAATCTATACTTAGTTTAGAAAGCCGTTTTCTACTTATTACCTTCCTTAATTTAAATACGGTAATACGTATCTTATACGTCGACTTTAGTAAAGTATATAGCTCCTATAAGTCTATCTTTAAGTTCCTTAATTAGTAGAAGTAGATAGGAGTTCTTCTTAGTACTATCGTTTAGCCTCCTAAAGTCTATATATATTCGTTTTTCGCCCGTCTTTTTTAGTATAAAGATAATTAGTACTCCGATTAGTAATTAGGATTCCCGTATATATCCCTTCGTAAGTAGTTTATCTAGTTACGTCTATAACTTCTTAAGCTCGGCCTTATTTAGTCGATAGATCGGTTATAGCTTTAACTCTACCCCTAGTAAGAGTTCTATTACTAGATCCTATAGCTAATATTCTAGTAGGTTCTCGTTATCCTTTAATTCTTTAAATATATCTTCGAGATCCTAATACTCTAATAGTATCTAACTAGTAGCGGCGATCTACTATTCTTTTTAGGATAATTACTTATTATTATCTAAGATTCTAGGGAATTCCTCCCGCTCGATCTTACCCTCTTTACGTTTAGGGGGTTATTCCGGATTTTTATATATACCTAGCGCGGTATAGGTTATCTCGTACTTTTTAGAGAATATAAAACTTCGTTTCTCCTAGTTAATAAAAGGATTATACTATCTAAGCTAAGGTACTCCTAGGATAATTTCGTATCCTTTTATTATAACTACGTCGAAGGTGATTCGTTCGATATATTAGTGAAATCGTATAGTTAAAGGGAGTATTTTATACTTTACCGATCTATTTTCTCCTATTAACCTATTATACGCTCGTGCCTTATATAGTTCTAATATTTTCTAGATTCTAAACTAATTCTTTTTAACGTAGGTTTTACTAATAAAATTCGTATAGGCTCTAGAGTTAATTATTACCTTAACCCTTTTTCCGTCTACTATAATATAGAATTCTAGCGAGTAAGCGTACTTCGATACTATATAAGCTATCTTTAGCTCTAATCTAGGTATAGGTCCTCGATCCTTTTCTAATTAATTACTATCTACTATAGCTATCGTAAGATCCCGGGTTTATTTACCCTTCGTCTATTTCTTCTAAGGTGCCTTAGGGTACTATCCCGTATCCTCCTTACTTAAGATATACGTCTTATACTAATTATTATAGTAAGCCGTCTAGCTTAGATATATATAGTCTAATTCCTATTTACTAGCTTCGTTTAATTAGGCCTTCCTAACTATATTAAACTATCTAGCTTTTCTTAGGTACTAGCGCGAGAAATAGTCTCTAGCTCTATAGTTTAAATATTTACCGTTCTTAAACCTTTTCTTTTATTCCGATAAGAACTTTTTCTTTAGTACTCTTACTATACTAAGGTCTATTAGATCTCCCTAGTATAGTTACGTTTATTATTACCGAGCGGTACCCGTATTAGGCGGCTATTTCTATAGCTATCGGTATTAGTTTCGATATTCTTATTAAAATTCTTTCTTATTTAGAGTATAGTTTATAAACGTTAGTATAGCTCCTCGCTTCTCTAATTATCGCTCGAAGTAGCGGTTATTAATCTCGATTACTACCGTTATAAACTCGTATAGTATATCGGGTCGTTTTATCCTAGTTAGGTTATCTTTAATATATAGCTTTAATTCCTTATAGAAGTAGGTAATAAGTAGACCGTCCCCCTATCCTAGCTTACTAGATATCTACTAAAACTCTAATATATAGGTAGTTACTAACCCCTTCTAGTATACGTACTAGATTTTTCTTTCTACTTCCCGGGCTTTATCGACATTCCTAAAGATCTCCTTAAGTTTATCTATAAAGATCTAATATCTTCTAAAGATATCGTTAGTTTTATTATCTCATTTAGATTCTACGTAGTCTAGGTAGTCTCGTATTTTTAGTTCGAACTAGTTAAATACGGGTCTTATTAAACGTCCTATAACGTACTTAACTTATTCCTCTAGCGTAGGTAGTAAGTCTCTATTATAATCTAAGAATAGATCTGATTAAGTAAGAAACTTTTTTAGTCCTTCTCTATTACTATCGTATCTCTTAGGGGGGTCTACCTTTAAAGACTTCCCTTTCTTAAAATAGGTTAGTTCTAAGTTCTTAGAAGCTAATTCCGTTTCTATAGCGTCTAATCGTTCTAATATAGTAGCTATTCTTATTATAAGTTAGGCTAGTATTATTACCGAGTTAGTAGTACTAGCTATCGATATATCTCCTATAATTATCGTAATTATATAATTTAGTTTATATTTAACCTTCTAACTATTATACCTCTACTCGCGTTTAAGGGTAGTTATAGTATTACGTATTTAGGTTTTCTTAGTACTATAACGGTTACGTTTCCTAGAGTAACCTTATACTCCTTTTACTTAGGAATACCGGTTATATCGTACTTTCTTTCTAACGTAGGTTTAGGGTAAGGGCGAGAGTTAGTAGAGGGACTTACCTTAAGTCCTTCCTTCTTTTCTTATTATTCTCGACTAGCTCCGAATAGTAGTCGTATCGTAGACTATAATAAAGTATAACTTAGTCGAGGGAGAGGGGAGACAGCGTTAGCTTAAAGCTATACGTTATATCTAAGTCTCTCCTAGTATAAGACTATTAGTATATAAGATAAATCGGCTTTATATTTAAGTAAAGTATCGTTACTACTTTATTATATCTTATAAACCTCTAACTTAAGAAAAGTAATATAAGATAACTACGAAGAAAGAAATAAGAGATCCTACTAAATACCCTCCTTATATATTCCTTCGTCCTATAGGTTACCTATACTCTTAGTAACCTTCCTATACTTCCTATACTAGGGACTTTTACTAAGGCTATAGGAACTATAGGTATATTACGTAACTACGCTTAGTACGTACCGCTAGAGTTATTACTTAGCTCGTCTTACTACTTTATCTACTCGTCTTCCTAATATTCTAGGTCCTCCGTCTCTAAACCTTCCTGCCCTATCATTTCTTCTAGTGCCGTTTCTATGGCTTGGGTGTGATCTGTAACACTATACTATAGGAAAATATCCTAAGCTATATTATTAAAGCTCTAGTCTTTATATAATAGTTAGCTTTTTAATAAGAGTAAGTATAAAAAGTATTAGACCTTCTAGTATATTAAAGCTTTTAGTTATTAAAACGTAAAATATTTCTCCTATTAGATACTTAAAGCGTAGATTCTATACTAGGCTAGTAATATAAAAGGAAAGCTTAATATATATCCTACTTAGGTACTAAATAATATATCAAAAGTAGAGATATCTAGCTAGCTAGATCTATTAGAAAATAGGGCGCAATTTCGACTTTATAATAACTCGTATTATAGTCTTTTTAGCATAGTACTCTTTAGAAGTCTTAATATATCCCTATCGCACGAATCACGTGTAGGGTCTTAGACGCCAAGACTTATAGTCCAGTCATAGTTACATAAGCCGCAAGCGTACCATGTTCCTTAAAAGTTAAATTTCTCGAATATTTCTCTATTTAAGAAATTATTCCTACCACTTTATTCTGCCGAATACATACACATCACAGAAGAAAACAATATGACATTCAAATCTCAAACCCTCCGTTTCCTGATCCTCTCCGACACGCATGGACAAGATTTCTTCGATAACCTGGAGGACGAACCTCACTGGATGAAAGGGGACATGCCAAAAGCAGATGTAGTGCTCCATTGCGGCGACCTAACAAATCGAGGGAGCATACCTGACAACGCTGCTGCAATTAGCATGCTCTCGGCCTTCAACGCCGAATTAAAGCTAGTGATAGCCGGCAACCACGATATCTCACTGGATAAAGATGCCAGTACTCGTCCGGAAATGCTGCAAACACACAGAAAAGTCATCAACATGTGGACTGGCCACGCGGCTAAAGCAGCCGACATTCATTATTTGACTGAAGGATTCCGTAAGTAGGCCCTGCGATATCATCGATTTTTGAAGCATGCTGACTGTCTTAAGATACCTTCACTTTGAAAAATGATACCACTTTCACCATTTACGCATCCCCATATACGCCTGAATTCAACAACTGGGCATTTGGCTATCCGCGTAGCGACAATCGTTTTGGTCCTCTACGGAATTCCAGGAACCGAGCAGAGGGTAATCCACCTCCCGACATCGTCATGACCCATGGGCCGCCTCATGGCTTTCTTGACAGTGCTCATGGCAATCATCTGGGCTGTCCTCACCTTCACGACGCAGTAAGAGAAGCCAGACCTCGTCTTCATTGCTTCGGTCATGTACACGAGAGCGCTGGGGCTCAAAGGGTGGATTGGAAAAACAAGTCATCAAAGACAACGTTAGCGTCATGTCCCTCTCTGGAAAGTCCCCTTCTTTTGAGCCTAGAGAGCGGCCAAGATTGCTACCCAAATCACACGGTCATGGTCAACGCTGCGATGGTGGACTCTCGCAACAAGCCAGTTTGGAGATCGCCATGGGTCATAGATATGGAAGTGGCCCGAAAGTAACTTTTACGGGCCTGGTAGGATAGGCGACACGAAGAAGGAGGGATACTCAGGGGCAATGAGATGACAGCCTCATTGCTCGAACATCTGTACATAGAATAATCAAGTCAACAAGTAAATACCATTTCATTCATACCGACACGCGTGTAAAGCCCATTCAACAAGCGTGATTCAGGCTGAGCATGAATGAGCCGATATTAAGCTAGTCTTTGCGTCGCTCACTTTCCTTCTTCATTTTCCCAAAACCCTTGAAGTGCACACTCTTACACTAGAATGTGAATCTTAAGATGACTCTAAAAAGCGGAAATAGGGGTCTATTTAGTGCTACCCAAGAATTGATTGTGATGGTCCCTTGGCTTCGGCTTGACTCTTTCTATTGTGTGCGCGGGAACAGTAACACCTCATGACTAGGCAGGCATTCAAAATGTTTGCTATTGATAGCTGGATAGACCCTATTGTTGTCTGTATATTAGCAGTGAGTCCCGTTATTAGGCTGCTGTTGACACTACAGTCACAAGCTATGGTGAATGAATGACTGATTTATCCAATCGGCCATTCACGTCGTGAAGACAATAGCTTGTGACTGCAGTGTGAGAATAGATAATAGGTATACAATAGTCTCTTGATTGATGATTCATTGGGGTGGGGTATGTGATCATTACACAATACACTCTTATTGTTCTAGGGACTCATTCATCTACCAAGGTTCGCATATATAAGCAGCCTTTCTTCCCATATTTCTCTTCCTATCCTCCAACACCAACACTCTCATATCCAATACCAACACCCTCATCTACAACACCAACACTTTTCAACAGCCATGGACGACAAGAAGAAGTCCTCTCATAATCCAAGACGCTCGTTGAGCGGTGTGTTCCAAGGCTTGTCTATCCAAGACGAGCTTCGGAAAGCCCAGATTCCCCTATCTCGAGACGCCAAGAAGCCAGCCCAGCAACCCTCCGGGAACGAGACTCGCAAGTCAAAATGGTCAGTCCGCGGATCCTGGCCGAACTGGACTACCATCAGCCGAGGCACTAAAGCGCCAGTTCAAGGCGTCCAATTCACCCTTCGCTTGGAGCCGGGGGTTCTGAACTACACCAAAGGTCCTCAGGATACTGCGCTTCAATCAGCCTTCAACGACGCGGTCGATCACATTACGGAAGTTCAAGCCATCGTCAAGAACTCTCTGGGTGTAGATGGTGCTCTCGATAATGCTTTAGAAGAACTGATGATCCAAGTCATTTACGGCTCGAATTTGATCGAGAAGATTGAACATGGCTTGGATGAGACAACCAAGCTGTGTCGTGAAGTGTTTTCTGGCAAATTCCTGAACGCGGAGAATATCCCTCCAAGGTAACTTCAAACCCCCAGCAGTATTGATGTAGGAATGCAAGCTAACACCTTCTACAGAAGTGCAGAATATCAGACTCGCCTCGAGAAGCTGATCAACGATCAGAAAGGTAGCGCGGCTCAGCAGATTCGATCCCGTCGCGAAATCATCCAGCATGCTGCGGCATTTCAATGTATGACTGAGGCCATTGTCAAGAATGACGAGCCTTTCACCGAAGACCTCATCAAAGAATGCCACCTCATCCTCACCAATGGCATTCAATTGTACCAGGGCAACAACCAGCGATACCAAGGCATGTACCGTACCGAAGTTGTTGGTGCAGCAAACACGAACTTTGTTGTGCCAAAGTTCATCCCAAAGGCCATGCACGACTTTCTGGAGGAACTGAACACCAGGTTAGCACAAGCTGAGGCCGACAAAAATCTTGATCCATTCTTCCTGTCCGCGTTCGCTTGCGAGAAGTTCGTCAACATTCATCCGTTCAGAGATGGCAACGGCAGGATATGCCGCCTGATATTGAACGCCATTCTCATGCGCTATGCCGGCGTAGTTGTGCCAATCGGCGAGCATGATCAGGAACGGAGAGAGTACATGGAGATGGCGATGCGTGCTTCGGATGAGATGACTGGGCCCGGAGAGCTTGCGCGGTTGACGCTGAGAAAGTCTCGTGAGGCATTGAAGTACTTGAAGAAGTGTTTGAAGAAGTGAATGGCGCGAAGGAATTCGGTGGGTAGCAGTCTTTAGATCTGATTTCATAGATGGGAATGTATTCGAGTGTCTTTCTCACCTGAACTCTGATGTGCAAGTGTGATACGAATATTGCAAAGTCGGCTAACGACTGAAAAGGGAAAAGCGTACGAGATCGTGCGAGCGACTGCGCCATCACAAATAGCATGATCAGGTACAAAAAAGGAGAGGCCAGGACGTTAACGTCCTGAAGTATCCAGCATTGTATACGCCGCCAATTCTATATTCATGGTAAGTATTTTCTATTTCGATCGCATAATCTCCAGCAATGGAGCTAGCATAACGGCAAAGATAGATAGGCAAAAAGTAACTACTTACAGTCCACCGACGATACTCCCAGCAATTACGGCCTCAGTACCATCAACGACAGCATAAACGACTGATACAATCCAAATGACTTTCCAGTTCTTCCTCCCGATGATTATGTCATATCCTGCTGCTATGACTCTGCTTAGCTTAACTAATGATTAGAAAGAACAGGCGTGCGCCAACATGTTACCTTCGTAACACCAGTCAGTCCGTGACACCTCATATCCCTACAAGCTGATTAGGGCCTAATTCAGACCCTCTTTATGCTGCTCAGGGATGTGATCAGGCATAATCAGAGGCGCTTAGGCTTGAATTATGCATGATCACGCTGGCTCACGTTGGCTCAGGGCAAGCTCATGAGCCTGTTGGATTTGCTCAGGGTGGGGCTCAGTCTGGCTCAGCCGCTGCACAAGGGGGTCTGATTCAGGGGTCTTATTGCATGAGCGGGTTCTCAGGAAGACGGTAAGGAAATATTAATACATTTGTATTATATAGCTATATACGTTCTGCCGCCATTTTCGGCGGCATATGCCACCCTTTTCGTAGGGCGTTGTCGTCAGTGGTGAGTCTGTATACTGCAACAGGAGTCTACCCAGAAGTAGTGAAGGTTATCGCGCTTTGCTTGCTCGCCGCAGAACAAGATCTTCTGATAGCCAGCCTTGTGTTTGGCCATTCCATTCACCAGATCTTCGAAGCCGACTTCTTCGTTCTCCCAGGTATGTGAGAGGATGGCATATGGAGGGACATCACCGTTGAACACCTTCCAGTTCAGTCCGCCAGATACGTCAGAGACTAGAAGACGAATCGCCATGACCGTTAATTTGAGGCAAAAAGATGGGCGGCACGCGAAGGTATAGTGTCAAGCTAAAAACACCGATGACAAAGTAAGTAAATTGAGCAGTTCCGAAGTAGCAGAGATGATAACAGAGGAAGGAAGCGCTGGTCGCAGAATGCGTCATGAACCCCGTCGGCAGTGCTTTGAGGCAGTGCAAGTCAGACTGTGGAACGATCTTAACAATCTCAGCTGCGCCATCACGTGCTGAATGTCAAGTCAATGCCTGGGCAACTTTATGGTGTTCTCAGTTAACAGAAAAGAGATGAAACAAGGTAATCTAATTTATTCTAACGTACGCATGTCAGGCTTTGCGAAGATTTGAACTGCAAATTAAGAGAGTAATAATTCACGTGACTCTAGCATCTCGGTGAGAATCCTGCCCTAGAGCTTGGTTCGGCCATGCCAGTGTCAGAACTCGGGCATTAATGTTCCTTACCGCTAAATTACAGCTAGGCTTCTTTCGGTGTGGATAATGTACGTCTGCATTTCCTCCATCCCAGCCGATGAACGTCAACTCACTGTAGAAGCATAATCACCTTCGGAATCTGATTGATTCGCTCGGGATATTATCTTAGCATATCTGTCTACAGATAATAGATTGTTTGAGCCGATGCGCGTTTGTTTCAGCGAGTTTAAGGCTCCCCGAGCGATACTCCTGTGCTTTGCCTAATGTGAATCATGGTATTGTACGGTATATAGCAGCGATTTCAAGATAATATTAAGAGGTAATATTATTTAGAATCTAAAACTGCTATTCTGAGAATATATATAGTTTAAGATTATTGTTGGGTTTGTTGTGTTGAAAGGCGTTTGCGGCGGCTCGTTACAGCGGGTGGCTCGCCTCGTAGGGATGGACGTTACATAGCTGCAATCTGACGAATTATACCCTTGGATTCCTCCATGAAATTAGGCAGCCATAAATTAGAATTCCAAAAGGCTTCAGTAAAAACAACTCAACAAATCATGCATAATACCTGATTGATGGAGACTATAAAAAGGGAGCATTTCTTCATTCAGCCTGTCTCCTTCATTTCCCTAAAGCAAGTCGTTGTTTCCCTCATCGAACCACTTGACAGATCTGTCGAACTCTGTTGCCTAGAGCAACCCGTGGTCTCAATTTGGAACAAGGAGCACTACTGGAGGTAGTTGTAAACTTGATCACATGGTACAGAAGTCGTCGCACCCTGCCATCTTCAGTGGTCAGAATACATATCGATGGATGGCGAGGTCGTTCTTGGGAGAAGGTAGAGGTCAAGTCAAATTGCCGTTGGCTAATGTTGGAGAGCTAAACATGTAACGGCATGGTGCAAAAAGACTGCATAGAGAGGATCTTTCAGCGCTTCCGAGTCGAAAATCAATCTCTAGGATGACCGAGCCTCTAATTTCCTGACGATATGAAAATAAATGTTGTCAGAAAATTATAGCTATCCATCTTGACTTGACCTCTCATTATCAAGCTTTCAATATTAAAAAAGGCTATAATGATTCACGTACACGACCCGCAAACATGTCCTGACTGGTGGTTTCCAAGACTTGCGTATCGCTTTTTGTCCTTCTCGTTTGAGCCGATGGTCTCTTCCCACTCCCATTTCTCAATTCAAGCTTGCGAGGCTTACGACGAGCAGTTGTAGAGCACTCTGGCCTGCCGCCAGAACCTCCGGTGAGCAGCAAGCTTGGTTGTGAAGTTGAGGATCCCTCGATGGTTGTAGTGAGTTGTAGTTTATCGACTGCTCGGGCAATTTGGAGGGTGTAACCGCCAACCCAGGAGGTCCAGGAAGTGGGTGATTCTGAAGGCGAGGAGGCGATGGTGTCTAAGAGAGTGTCAGGGCGACGAGATTGAAACCCTCGAAAAAGGCAAAAGGTTCAGCTTACTGATCTCTTTCCTGAACGCAGTAGTCGTCCTTCTTTCGTCCATTAAACTCCTGGCCAGATTTTGTGCAGAGTTTATGCCTCGCTTGATAGTTTCTAGATCTTGTGCTCGAACACTTGCCGGCAACGGGATATTGTAACTCCCACTGAGTGTGACGGCTCTTCCCAATGGCCTTCGCCGAGCTTCCATTCCTGGCGGCAAACGAGGGATTTCTTCCACCTCATCGTTGTTTATAGCATTGGACTGCCTTATTATTTGTCTCGACGTCGTGATCCGACTATCTCCACTACGCGTATGTAGAGATGTGAGCTCTTCGCGAGCTGACTCCAGCTCTTCCTGAAGGTGTGCAAATTCCTTTTCCCTCGCCTTTGTCGAGGCGTCATCCCCTTTCTCTGTGTCGCGTCTCTTCTTTCTTCGACCTTCTCTGGAGCTCCCTTCTAATATTTCACCGAGTTGCATCTCAATCCTCACAACTTTTCTTTTCAAGGCTTGGACTTCATTGCCAATTGCATAGCCGTCCTCAGCATCAGTATCCGCACTCAGGTCCCTGCCCCTGTTGACTTTCCCCCGATTGATCTTCCTCGGCGAACGCTTTTCCAATGTGTTGGTACGTCGATCAAGGACTCTTAAAGTTGAAGTACTCTCTTCGCTGGTTTTGCGCTGTTGTGTGGAGGTACTCGAAGAGGATTGTCGAGGATTCCCAGGCCTGGGGGAATCGACGGGTATTTTAGAAGAGCTTCGACTTTTGGCACTCATGGTGGATGATAGCTACGGGTTTGGAATTCACTGTTCTTCTCATAGTTGGACTTCATGATCAGAAAGGGTACAAAACTCTGTTCCACCGACGTTTCCAGGTTTCCAGGTTTCGACATGATTGACGTAGAGGTCGATCTTCTCCAGGACACGGGATATGCCGAATCACGTGGGATGATTGCCATATCTATTATCGTCATCTTCTCCTCTCTCTCACTCCATCGATCTTACACAGTTTTGATACTTCTTCTTTAATATCCAGCACTGGCGTTTTCTTCAATCTTGTGGCCATCGTGGAGGTTCAGACTCTGGATTGTCCATTTTGCTCCTCAACTTTATCTTCGCGATCTTGCTCCTCACATCCTTCTCACTTCTTTTCAAATACATTTCATAGAATCGCTTCCATAGCTCTAGTCTCAATGGCTGAACCATAGTAATTTTCACGGAAACTCGCTCCTAGAAAAGAACTTCGGTAGCAAGAAGAGAGGCAGGTCAGTCCAGGCAGCCTGGTCACAATGACAGCAATGACTCTTATAATAGCATGCGGAAAAACCTTTTGGTCTTCCTAAGCCACCATCGGGAAAACAAACGTTTGCTCTGGCTTGGTATTGATACAGACCAATTACATCGAGGTTGGGTCATTCTTCGAGGCACGGACGCGTGGCTATTTAACCTCACGAATTTGCAAGCGGTTCGCTGAGGCAAGGCAGCTTCGTGAGTCAGATAGAATATGCTTGGCTTCGCTCGATATCCTCAAATGGTGCAGAACTTTCTACGGTCGGTCGATGTGCATTTCACAGCCTCCCCAAAAATATGCGAGTACTCGCCTGGAACTCTCGTCAGGCTGAACTGGACAAGACATAAAATGGGGAGAACTCCTCCATTCATAACCATGGATGAAGGGCAGGTCTACACTAAATACCCGCACCCGCGAAAAATTCACACCTGTCTACGCCAAAATGGTCACTCAAGCATTTCAAAAATTGGTATTTGTTCATTTTATGCTCTGTTATCTCACAGAAGCAACCATCACCCGTAAGAAACTATGTCAAGTACGACTGCTCTCAAAATGAAGCTAATGGTTTACTGTAGCATACTCCAATTCATCAAGCAGTCAGACGAGCAGTATTGTGAAAGCACCAACTACAAGCTTGTCTGCAAATTTGACCACAGTCGTGTCGACTTTACTTGATATATCAGCCGCTTTATCTACCTTCTCTTCAACCGCTAGTCCTCAGGTAGAGTATAAAGAAGTGCCAAGTTTTCCATCGAACCTGAATACAACGGCAAAAGCTGCACCTACTCCTGCGCTCTTTAGCGCAAATGCTTTGGCATTGCCGTCAAATTTGACTTCCTCGACTCAGGCCCCTTCTTCCAGTTCTCCTGTCAGAAAGAATGGAACTTTGGCAGTAGGTCTGATAGGGTCATTACATGTCACCACAAATACCAGTCTTTTTTAGTCGTTCGAAAACTCGAGCTTAGTTGTCCCACCTACTGGAAACGGAAGCTCATATGCAAGCAAGTGTGCCACCGCCTGGCAGTCATTTTACAGAAACAATTTCGCCCAATCAACTCCAACTGATATGGCGGCTTTTCTCGCGGTTAATACTGGCTTGTATCTTGAGACATACAAGAGCACCTGGAGTCGCAACTTCTACAGCACATATACTTTGTGCGATGGAATCCCTCGAGCAACAGGCAGTCCGACCGAAGTGGTGACATATACTGCAACTCACACATTGACTTTTACTCCTAAAGCTGCGTCTTCCAGCTCTTCACCAGGATCCACAATCACACCAGCGCCACCAGTTTGCAGTATCAACGTGAATGATTGCGCTGGTTTGTACAGAACGTACGACGCGTCTATAGCTTCGATAATGAAGCAGCCTGATGGAGGTCAAGGCTTGCCCTGGTAAGTCCCAGTAATTAAACCGTGAATACCGGCTGACCAGATGTGCCAGGCCAGATGTTCCACCATGCTCATTTATTACTACGGATTGCGCAAAGTGTACCATCTATGGAGGTACAGTGCAGCTAATTTATTTCCCTACCACAGCGAACCGCGATATGTGTGCTACTGTTCCCTCGTTGAAACGCCGCCAGCAAATTGTGGCGCGAAATGCAAGCGAAGGCCAGATTGGCACCGCTGTATACGGCGGCACAGTCTTCTCAGCAAATAGCGTCTATATATCGTTCGAGACAGCGTTCGCATCCGACGAATGTGCTCACACCACTGTCGGAAAACCGCATCCTGGAGCTATCATCGCACTGGCCTCCTCGGACATATCAAGCCTTCGCTTCCCCTACTATCAAGCCAACGCAGGAGTTTCATTCGACTATGCTGATCTCAACTCGCCTGTACCATGGAGCGCCTACGCTGGCCAGTACGGATGCTTTGAGGGTTGGTGCTCGACGATCTATGATGACTATGCTCCAACTTTGGTAGTCCCAGAAGAAATTCGAACACTCGATCCAGCGTGGGCTGGCTGTGACCTGAACTGGAAAGGTCTTTATGACCCACCCATGGCGCTCACAGCGGTTGGATCATTGCTAGAACCGACTCCTGCGCCTGCAGCTGCAATTGTTCAGGCGTCACCCAAATTGGACACTGCAACAATGACTTCCAAGTCCTCGTCCACGCTTGCAGCTATTTCTTCATTCACCAAGCAAGGAACAATATCGAATTCTCCTTCAGATAGCAACACAGTATCTGCATCCACACCTGTAACGACGCCAGCATCTCCAACAGCTGCAATAGCGAATCCAGCGCCTGAGAGTATGGCGCCCAAACCCAGCCAGTTCCCAAGTTCCTACAGTGCTCAAAATGCCCAGACTGCTCCAAGTATCACATCGCATCCAACTCTCTCGAGCCAAGGCCTTCCAATAGCCACCATCGCCGCGAGTGCCGGAACAGCCACCATAGAAGGTTTGGTCCTTAGTGTTCCAGCATCACAATCAAACATTGCAATACTGGGCGAGAGCACTTTGAGCGTAGGCGGCTCAGCCATAATTGTGTCTGGTACCACATTCAGCCTTGGGCCATCTGGAATCGTCGCGGCTGCAGCGACCGCTACCTCAACGTATATGCTCCCTGGAGCAAGTGCTAATATTGTCCCGATCCCTATCACCTTCAACCTCGACGGTCAACTGTATACTGCGTCTCAAGCCGCTGACGGTGCGATTCAAATTGGCTCGATCACAATATCTGCTAGTGGCCCGGCAATGACTCTCTCGAATGGCCACGTCATCAGTGCTGCACTTATGGAGTTTGTGTTGGATGGCACCACATTCTCTTTCTCCACTCCCGCTTCGTCATCACCAATGACTATATATCAGCAGCCTGGGCCAACTCCCGCGATCACGATAGGATCAATAACTCTGCGCGCAGGAGACCCTGCTGTCACCATTGATGGACACATCTTCAGCCTTGGATCTGCGGCGCTGGTCGTAGATGATGCATCCACTTATGCTGTCTTCGATATGATTTCAGGTGCTGTGCCAACGACCATGACGATGGCGGCGGGTGGAGACGGCGTTGCAGTGGTTATTGCTTCAGTTATGGGCCTCTCATCAACTACTTTATCACCAGAAGCAGCGAGTAGTACTTCTCCGGCAGCCTCACGAACCAGTTCAGTGAGCAATGTTGTTCTAGCAGGCTTGCTGACAAGTCTATCGACTTCTAAAGTAAATGGGAGCACGACAGCTGGACTTGAGTTCTTCCAAGGCCATGCTGATAGGCTTTCTGCACACAAATACTTGTTTTCTTTGCTAATAGGTTTGTCAATTGTTCGTTTCTTTATTATTTGAGAAGCGGTTGCTGCAGCGCGGTCTGTTCATATTTCGTCCTCGTATGTTTTGGGTTTCGTTAATCGTAGTTGGTGATCTAGAAGTATAGAGGGTATTGAAAAGTACCTCATGCAGCAAAATCGCTATAAGCTCGCTGTAAGCAATAAATCTTACGCCAACAGCGAGAAACCAAGCTCTCAACGATCAATTCAAGCACCCTTTACTATGTTCGAGAGCAGCTAAATTCTTAGAAAACCAAATTTAAATATTGCTCGGAATTTATCGCCTTCGCTATTGATACGGAGATGATATACTTAACAGCAACCTCTGTACAGTCAATTGATCGCTTCTAATCTTCAGTAGGATTCATCAATACCTCGCTTGACTGTCAGAACGTATAACCTCTAGGCTCGCATCACTTCGTACAATGGCATTGCAGCAACCTCAACCTCAACACCATGTTTCTCAGCAACCTCTACAGCATCTTCCTCCATCTCCATCCAATAATCTTCCGCACCTCCGTCCCAAACAACATATCCTCCCCGCGGACCCCCTGCGTCGTCCGGTCGCCTCGTAACAAGTCGAAGTTGGGTTCCTGCTTGTAATTTCCCCTTGCGCAACCGAAAGAGCGCCTTGAATTCCACCATCCTCATATCTCCGACACCCATTTCAATGCGAGGCGGTGGCGACAACTGCGAGATACCGTGGAAGATCGCACCTCGTCCTTTTGAGTCTCCAGCGTAGATGTTGACAGTTTTCAGACCATTCCACATAGACAAAGGAGTTGAGGTGTTCTCTTTATAGTATTTTTGCGCTCCCCGAGAGTCAGATAGTGAATATGTTAAATGACTGACGTTTGGCAAAAGGCCTTCTGCCCGCAAGTTTGATATAATGCGGAAAGTGTCCCATTCGGATTGCGGATAGGACACTTCTAGATAAGTGAGGGTTTCTGAAGAGCCCCCTGAAAGCAGCCATCGGAGGGGTGCTTCTTTGATGTGCGAGCGGAACATTTCAAGACGTTTCAGACGAAACGGCGGTGGTGAGATAGGGAGATAGAGCGAAGAACGGGCATACGAGCTGTGACCCCACCTAAAGGTCGAAATGACTTGTTAGTAAAGTAATTTATCGCATTTGAAGTGTTTGATTCACGTGAATTGTGAAGGCCGGAGAGTAATGAAGAAGCAAGAACAGATCTTTACTGTCAGTGATGCGATAACTGCCAAAACTGAAGAAAGAATACAAGTCAGACGAATCCGTTTCAATGTCGCCTGGAGTTTATAAAAAAGTCTACGCACCAGCCACAACCATGGAATATCAGGTACTGGAGATTTGGTGTGCTTCTCAACAAAGGCACCCAATTAGGCCCAAACGGTATCGAGCCCAGCACGGCTTGACGCAAGCCAGAAAGGTCAAGATCGAGAGGGCTGGGTTCAAAGCGAGGTGAGCCAACCAGCTCTCTATCCTTCGCATCTGAACTTTCAGGAAGCCGGGCATGATCATAACAATTCAAGGATCGTAATAGCTGTACATTCGGAAGAACCTTCAGTATGGTAACCACATCGAAAGTCCAATATCCTACGTTGTTTTCGCGGAAAACAAGATTCCGCAAGCTATTGAGATGGTTGTCTTTCGTGCGGTCGAGGATCCGACGATTGAGGTCGGCTTCTGTATTGACAACGAGTGTTTGATTGAGGATGGGCTGCGCAATTTGACGCCAGGAGCTGTTAATGAGGCAGCATGACAAAAGTGTTTTCACGCAAATTTGGTCGCGGGCGCCATCGATAGAAGCATCTGCCACGGCTTGGATGATCCAGTGGTATATGTCGTAACTCAATTCGGGCACGCTCGTTCCACGCGTCATAACGTTACCAATCTCCATTGGTGACAGTTCGAGAAGAAGAAGAAGGAAGTCGATGAGTTTGTGATGGAGATGTTGAAGGAATGAGATGTATCAGGGTACCCTGGGATCAGCAGACCTAGTCCCAATTAGGCTTCTGTCCCGCGATGTTTTAGGCAGAGCTGGCAATTCTAAAATCCTTTGGGCAGAAGCCTGGTCGCGGGAAACTTGTAGTAATAGTGAATTCCTAGTTTTCAAAGATCTGGAGCGGCTCCGCGAAGATTGGCATCATTGTGGTGAAACCTATTTATCATTTAATCGTCGTGTAAGGCTGACAATAGTGTCGACAAGGCTGTCCTCTGTGTGCAACAACCACGATGCCAATCTTTGCCATCTTTGAGTGCCTGTCAATCAAGTTTTGCTGTTGGTGGAAATGTAAAGTTTATAACATGACAAAGAATCGCTGAACTCACGCGAACATGAAAACTCTCACACCCAGCCGGAGACTAAGTCAACGGACAACACAGTTTGAACGTGACAATTCCTTCTCACGCTAGTAACAGATCTCAAGGTCCTGGTACGAGATTCCACGTTCCTGGTACGGCATTTCAAGTCCCTGATACGAGATTTCATGGTCCTGGTACGACGACTCCATCTTTCCAATCGAATCATACCAGCCTGCAACCTCTCGAACCACCAAACCCATTCGCAAATCAACAACCTCAATCATCAGATGGATTTGGCAACTCACAATCTCAACCACCATTTGGCTTCTCAAACACACGTCCCGCATCGCCCGAGCCTCCCGCAAGCCCGCCGCATATCTCCGCCCCTCCCGACCGTTACTTCAATGAGAACCTAGCAGCGCAACTCCGTCTCGATGATTTCGAGTATGTTCCGACGATAACCCACTTGTCTCGCCAGATTACAGCAACGAACAATACGAACAACCGCAGTCACCAAATCCATTCAAAAACATCGGATCGAAGGAACCGGAATTTGGGACCGAGAACCAAATTGATGCTGCTTTGATAGCAGAAGGCGAAGCTCTGCAAGATTCAAACTCTATTTCGGCGATACCGGATCCAGAAGCTAATCAACATCATGAAATTCTCCAACCAGAAGCCCTAGCAATTGTTCCAACAACTGTTGAACCAACACAATCGACCGCTCTGGCTACTTCCCAGATCTCTGTGCCCAACCAAACACATCTTTCTAATCAATTGGAAGTTGTTCTGAAAGACCAGGGGTTGGTGGTACAAGCTGTTGCGCATTGGGATGGCGATAGTAAGACTCTAAACTTGACTCTCAAGGAGAGAGGTTGGGATGCTTGAGCGGAGGTTTTGAGGAGCCACTTGGTTGATTGGATAATGTAACGTCCTTGAGATGGCTGGAATGACTTAGGAATTGTTGAGGTGTACGTAGGCTCTATGAAGCAGTTGGCGGTGCAATCCTGCAGCATGGAGTATGATTATAAAACTCTTGTCGCATCTCAAGTCTTGCCGTCGGAAATTTTGCCGCTAACATCCATCATCATCAATCTCCAGCTCATCGTTTTGTCATCCCATTCTCTTTGATGTCCATCCAACCCGTCCTCTTGTGACAGGCTTTGCCAATCTCTGTTAAACCACCGATTCCCTCCTCTTCACACCAGCGAAACCAGCTCGATCCGATCAGAGAAGCGTTCAACAACTTCTCCATCAATAATGCCGTGACAATAACAATCTCCACTTCTAGTGAAGACTTGAGGACATGTGACTCCTCCATCCGCTCTTGTTATATCCCGCTCTCCTGCTCTCTCCCGCTAGGCGAAGTATGATTGGCAACATGGATCCGTCGAGAGCGAAGACTTGATCTCCAACTATTGTATGCAGTGGGCTTAGGCCAACGTAGCCCTTCTGTGTCAAAAAGAAATACCTCTCATATGTTACACCTTCGATCGAGGAAGTAAGACGCAGGTCATTTTCAGACTTCGTTGGAGCTATCCCTGCAGACTTCGTCCGGCTCTACCATTCTTCCAGCAAAATCCAATCATCTGGCACGGTTCGGTAAGATTTTATGCTTTCAGAAGCAAGAACACAGTCAGAGGTAAGCGTGCCGCAGAAAGCTCCACCTTTCTGTCCACCACCAACATAGTCTTGACTACGGTTGCCCTCCTCGGCAAAAAGATCTCGAGTTTTCTGCATAGCTTGGAGATCATCTAACCAATCATGTCCACCAACTCGATCAAGCCAAGAGATCGTGTCGATAAAGATGCCATTAATCGAAAAAACCCGGTCATTGTCGGTTATCAAAGGATTTGTCTCCATACTCCACGTATTGAACATAACACAATAGTCATCATTCCCACGAGCTGAAGGGGCCCTCGATCAATCAGGTACCCAGGAAGGGAAGTCAGGTCCACCGGGCTGGAAATTATAAAGAAACGCCAAGTCTGCAGGCCTTCTTAGCTGCGCTTTGACCACTTCGGTATAGACTTGGAGCGTGGTGAGAGTATAATCTGTCTAATTGCAGTAGCTTTCACTAGACCGAGTAAACTGAAAACTTTGTCCCGAGGATCCTCAGATTTCCCAAGTCGTATAGACCATAAATGAGATAGCAACTGATCGCCAAAGAGTCGGCATTTGTCGTCCTGCACCAGCAGTCTTCGAGACCGACTTATAGACTCTATCGAACGGTGTATAGCTAGCATGGCTTTGCTTTCTTCGGTATACATAGTGTCGTATTGCTCACTACAACAGCCGGGCGAATGCACTATCATAGAAACATGCCATCCTTCGAAGTCAGACCAAGGCATCGCTCGAGATCCCAGAATGATTGCCGCGGATGATGCTAAGACTGTCTCCTGAATGACCTAAGCTCTCTCCCACCAGGTCCGATTTGCTACCAATTCAAGGCCACGGATGAGACTTCTGTAGAGCGGGCCTTGGTGTTCATTCAGGCCGAAATACGGCGTTTCGTGGAGATG
This sequence comes from Venturiaceae sp. KMAF11, assembly GCA_023078705.1. NCBI lineage: Eukaryota > Fungi > Ascomycota > Dothideomycetes > Venturiales > Venturiaceae > Venturiaceae sp. KMAF11. The sequence continues at coordinate 1,431,274 of JALGOQ010000008.1, forward strand.
TTTGCCGTTTGCCACAGACTGGATGAAATCGAAGGCACAAGATGTTGACGCCCAATCGTGACATTCATTGAGAGCCGGCCTGGCTCTCAATTGGCGGGCCCAGCGACTCTAACGAGCTTTTCTCTTGATTTAGTCTATGTTGGAATTGGTTTGAGATTCTTCAACCGTGCGAGGTCGCCCACGAAACCCACGCTCTTTCGTCTCCTCCTGATCTTTAAGCCAAATCCAAACATGCTGTGCTGAATTGTAGATGTCGGCCATCAGATTGACCTGATGCGTCTTCTCCGTGCCTTTATTCTGATCATTACATATTTGATCAATCCAGATGACACGGGTTTGCAGTTTTTGTCGAAGGCGCCGAAGTGCAGACCACACTGTCGTTGGCGCTTAAAAAGGCTCGCCGTTGATCAAGACAGGAATGGTGACTTTGGGATCGACCCATGCGTATGATAGTGGATCGTAGCGAAGCCTGTCATTAAATGGAACAGTAGTGAGTGTCTAAGACATCATCAGACCAGACGCCAGGCTGGATTGAGAGCAGCCTAATTTATCGTGTCGCGAGGTCTAGCGGGAAGTGGGTGGATGTCATGAACGTGAAAATGTGGTGAGCCGTGATTTATAATGATTAGAAGCTCCTTGAGAGTAGTTTCATGATAGAAGGTTGAACTTCAGGAGATCGAGATAGCTGCAGGTGAACTGTTTATGCACTTATATAATTAGCGCGGAAATAGTAATTACGCCCGATTGGGAAATGAGGCGCACCGCGTTCTTCGACACGTCTCACATTTCCTCTCATAGCATATCTTTCAATCCTGCACTCTGAAAACAGTATTTGTTATCACCCGACGCGATTATAACCATCGCACCACAGAAGATGCCCCTGCAACGACCACGAAACGTCCCGCTGCGCAAACGGAAACGCAAGAACCAATTGCAAAGGCGAGATCCGCAACAAGGGTGAAAATTTACGAGAGGAATTTCGCCTTTATTTAAATGTTTAAGCGCCGTCAAGGAAGCTCATAGAGACTGCTAGTCTACTATAGAATAAGTTCTCATTGAAATAGATGTAACCTTTCGTATGACCCGCTGTAGCAGAGATAATGAAAAAAGAAGAAATGAAAGAGTTTAAACTTCTTCTTCTCTACCTTCTTTATCTTTAGGCTGTAGTAGCTTGACTACGGCCTCGTGCCTATTCCAATCAGCCCATATTAGCGGCGTCCGACCTTCGGTATCCTTCGCCTCGACGTCGGCTTTAGCCTCGAGCAGCAGCTTAACTACGGCCTCGTGCCCTCTCTCAGCGGCCCGCGATAGCGACGTCTGACCGTAAGTATCCTTCGCCTCGACGTCGGCTTTAGCCTCGAGCAATGTCTTGACGACTGCATAGTGCCCGTTCCGAGCGGCACACGATAGCGGCGTCCGACCGTAGTAGGTATCCTTCGCCTCGACGTCGGCTTTGGCCGCGAGGAGTAGCTTAACTACAACCTCGTGCCCGCTCTCAGCGGCCCATGATAGCGGCGTCCGACCGTCGGAATCCTTCGCCTCGACGTCGGCTTTAGCCTCGAGCAGTATCTTGACGAATGCATCGTGTCCAGTAATCGCTGCGCATATGAGTACTTCAATAACAAGCATATTCAGATTTTCTAAGAACTCCTGCAGCGTCCAATCGAAAAATCGGCTGATGGGAGAGCCTAAGTCTTTGGCTTTGAGTAAGAATAAAGAGGTGTCGAAAACAACATCTCGAATATCCTTCTCGTAGTTTGCCACTGGAAAACCCGGGTCGTTTGCATCTGAAGATATGCCCAGTAAAGCATAAATTCTGTCGTGGGATTTTGTCGCCTCGCTGCCCCGGAATTTGTCCAGCAATGTGAAAAGATCTCGCTTTTCAGCCCACCAAGAGCTATACCGGAGAGGGCCTGGCATAATCTCTAAAAGAGGTTTGCAGTGATCGTGAGGTTCAATCTTGAGCAAAGATGGAGTACGAGCAAAGACGCTTGCCGAAACAGATTTCGTACCACAAACAATTTCAGCAACTCGCGCATTAGCAATTTCCTGTATAATCCAGACTCTCTTGAACCAATCTTGACGAAGAAGTTGCTGTAAGCCATGAACTAGAACGTCTCGCTGGCAATCCCTCATATTTTGCACTATTAGTGCCCAGATGTCCACCCACTGGCTATCTGAAATTTCCTGGTTGCCAGAGGTATATTTCATGCTCTCTTTTTCCAATTGCTGTGCATGGAACATGAAAAAGTCTGTTTCGTAAGTAGGCTCGCCCAACCAGATTATAACTCTTTCAGTATGGCTATAAATCGAACCCATCCGCTGGACTTGGTGACTCTTTTCCTTTTCGTCACTTTGATTGATACAAAGAGCGTCGATCCAAAGAAACCGGTCCTTCTCCTGGAGACGGAGGTCCCGGAGTGCGAGATAGACGTTTTTGGTGACTTCTGTTTCCATCCCGTTCAGTATGATGTCGCATGGTCTGATTTCGCTTCCCCATGTGTAAGATAATGCCGCGTAATCTTGGATCTGCTCTGATGGGGCGAGCGTGGACTCGAAAAGCTCACATTGGATCGGGTTTTGATCGCCTTTAAATAATCGAAGAAGGCGAAATCCTTCTGGGCTAAGCGTTTTTACGTGTTTGAAACTGGTCATGTCCGAAGTTGAGTGGAATGAAAAAAGGTATTCGAGTCAAATATGGATGGCAGTTGGGAGGAAAAAGAGATGGGTGGATAAGACTGGGTTTGGTGAAGGCCTTGGCCTGGTGGTGATTCACCTACGACGTTAGCATTCAAGTCCGTGCGTAAAAACATTTTTACAAGGCTCATACCATTACATAAGCCATGCATGGTGATTTCGTGAGTAAGTCAGAGCATAGAATCGACGTAGGAATAGGAAGAGTTGACTGTGTTTGTTGAGTCTCAATTGCCACCAAAGCGAAGTATCCAAGATCTGGCTCGGCACGGCCGGCGGCCCGCCTCGCCGTGATGGATGTTACTACTGAGAAGATTTCAAGGTATCTAATTATATCGTTGAAACTAAAATTCCGAGCCCGCTGGCGTGAGATATTTAGCTTGATGCGATTTTTTTGTACTCCTATTAAGTACCTCCCATACCATCTCTATATAATTGTGAGATTTTGTTATGACGTATTTACCCTGTAACAAACACCAGGTTTACGTTATCGCGGGCCTCGGCTCTGTCTCAATCTTGAACTGAAAGAAGCAATGCGCAATGCCTTGTAGAGCGTAGATGTGAATCTCATATTGTAATAGGTATCTAGGAAACGCCTCCAGCAATAGGCACCGCCATTACCTCTACCCGTGAACACCTAAGCAAGCATCCCAAGGAAAGACAGAACGCCGTCCGAGTATACCCAGCGCCAACAATCATCCCAAATGATAAAGATCATTCTTGCAATGACATAGTCTTGACCTGGTATGCCGTGTACCCAGTCCGTATTGCGCCGATGGCTGTGTAAAATACAGCTTCAAAATGCCTCGCTATCGCCCTATCGCGTTCGTGTAATCGTGGTGTGGTCGTATCATGGAGAGAAGTAGGTCTACTGAGGTAGCAATGCAGCTGCTTCCTCGTCTGTGAGTATGATTTCTCGGACGGGCTGTTGGCGGTGCTCGAGGTCTTCGGAGTCGTGGTCTATGTAGGAGGGAAGGAAGATTTCTGGCAGATGGTGTGTTAGCGAGTTGGTCCCGTAGAGTTTGGGAATTGCTACAGCCAGCAGTGAAGCAACAGGAGTGAACAGACATACCTTGATTCCAATCAAAACCCTGAGAAGCCTTGACACAAGTTATCTGTCCAACAATTAGCCCATGCCTATCCCAACACCTTTGACAGCCAACTCACCAATCTTGGAGCCTCAGGACTCCCCACATTGACGACCGTATGCTCAGCCCTCGCAATAGATGTGCCTGTCACAGTTAGCCCGAGCCCTTCATCCTACCAATACCATCTCCAAGCGTGAACATGTGTACTTACTGAGCAAACTCAACCTCCTAGTTGGGCTAGCAGCAGCAGCTGGCACCCCAACCTCACCCTCCCCCTTCACCCTCTCCCCACTCTCACTCCCATAAGACCTAGCAAACCTATCCGGCGTCGAAGGCGAAAAGGCAGAACCACTCGAACCACTGGCAGCTTGATCACGCTCCAGGTCCGTGAGCTTCCTGCGACGGCGGGGTATCTGTATAGAACTCGACATTATGGCGGAGAGGAGAAGATTGGTTGTATGACGTGGTAACTACCGAAGAGTTGTTGATTTATAGAAGAGAAGAATGGTCCGAAGAGGGTTGTAGTTGTTGTCGGATGTGTTGGAGCTTGAAGGTGTGAGTTGTAGATGTTGGTCGGGGACCCACAATAGCATAGCCTCGAGCGATGCAATTGGAGCGTATGACTGGCCCGCTGTTGAGTCACGATAGGCTGCAGACATGGATGATCATGCATGAATACGCGCCTCATTGTGGAGGTCGTACAAGGTGACGAGATTGGGATAGGCAATGAGCGAATCCGATACCGCCATGCATGTGGTTGCCTCCAATGCATAATTACTACATTAGGCACAAGCACCAGGCTGACAATCATATCATACGCATTCCCATTCAATTATTCGACTAAGTACTTGAACGAGCATCGCTGCAACGCAACAAGCCCATCACCAATCCATTGAGATATCTCCCTCATCATAAAATCTCATCAGCTCAATCCGTCTGTCACCCATGATCCATACGTCCAGTCACGCCCTCATGACCCGCAAACCCAGCCGACCCTATTGAGCTCAAAGAAGAGAAAAAAAAGGAAATGACAAGGCCATCGTCCTACTTCCAGGCCTGCCCGCAGACCGTAGTCTAGAAGACGATCCCAAAAAGACAATACTATCCCTCACAACAAAGAACCAACAGAAAAAACTTTAGAAGGAGAACAAATCCAAAAAGACCGCCCATCAATCCGCTGCTTGCTCAACAGAAGAAAAGAAACATAAAAGGGGTATTACAACGAGTGTGAGAATGCCTTTACCCTCCTCCAACATCGGAAGGACCATACCGTGGTCATGGCCAGAAATCCTGCAATCAACAACATAGAGCACGTTACTCCTTCTCATACGTACACAATGAATCGCCTCTGTGCGCCGCCGTGTATCGCTCCGTCGCTCGCTCCTCGAGCCTTCGCCTTGGGTATCCTTCATCGTCAAAAATCCTACCTCTCAAATCGCAAACAGTTGAAAAAATAACAACAAATGCCGAATAAACGGCGGGACGCTTCTCACGACTTACTACGAACAGCCACCGATAACGCTCGCCTAATCGTCGTCTTCAACGAGCTTTGCTGTGGATAAGGACCGTCTTCGTTATCGCTGAGCCAATTCTATGTTAACATGATAATGATTGCAATAAGGACGGAGAACGGGAGAGGTGAAAGCAGAGAGAGACTGTAGTCGTGTTCCGTGTGTTGAAAAAAACGAAAGAGGGACCGGTGAGGTAATTGTGCGACTCTCACCATCCCTTCTTCCTGGCGAATCGCTTGTTGAGTAGGTTCAAAACCTTGGTGACGTTGAACTGGACATATTCGAGGTCCAGATCTTCTTGGTTGTCCTTTTGCATTTCCAGGAGATCGTCCAGTTTGAGGTCGAGCTCCAGTAGTCCGCGATTGCGTCCTGTTTTGATGTTAGTTGTGGTAAATCGGATTGATGGCACCTGGACTTACCCTTGTAATGCAATGAAATCACGAACGTCCCCGGCAGTGGACTGGTGAAGTTGAAGAAAATGTTCGCTCGTCTATTTTCCGGGACGTTACTCTTCTGAATGACACCCTCCTTTTCCAACTGCTGATGCGTGAATTTGTACGGTCCAAGCACCTGTGCCTTTGTCTGTTTCCTGGTTTTTCCTTCGGCTTGACTACGGACGTTGTGGAGGTACGACTTGTACGTCTCAAGCTGGCTGACAAGGTAGGCGTTGTGGTCGCGGATGGTCCGGAACACTTCTTCGAGCTTCTTCGACTCCTCGATCACCTTCTCTTTCATGGAACCGAGATGTACCAGTTCCTGCTCAACCTCGTCGCGAAGAAGAGCATATCCATCTTCTCGATCAACAACACCCATCTCTTGCAGCTGGCTCAGCAACTCCATTGCTCTGATACCCTTCTTCACCATAACCGAATCGTTTTTGGTCGTAGCAGCAGCCTCTGCTATCCTGTCTAGTCGTAGTGGTCTTCGAGTGATCGAAGTTCCTCCCGGCAAAGAGCGCATGACCATTACGAATGTTGATTTGGCTTCCATGAAGAAGATCTCTTCCTGCGTAATGTCCAATGCGGCAGTCAAGTCATCAAGTGGCGTCTCCCATTTACTGAAAAGTGGGAGGTTGATTGTCCTGTTCTCCTTTCGAGGTAGTTGGGCTGGAGAAGGACCCAGCTCTTGCAACAGCTGGCTAAGATGAGTATTTTCCTCTTTCGACAATTCAGCGACGTGCTTCTGGAGAAGACCATGTGTGGCGTAGATTTCGTTAAGAGTGATGGAGAGTTCGAGGTCACGCTTCGATAGAGCGACATAGTTGTCCATCTCAAGGCTCTCGTAAAAGTCCTGGACTTCGCAAAGATCGAGCATGAACTTGTTAATGCGGTCTTTGTTGCGAGTAATGAATGGTTGCAGCTTGACCATGTATGGCTCCTTGGCATATGAAGGCTTGTTGGCAAGATTTTGCAACATCTTTGCGACGTAGGTGAGCGTGCGCCTTGCATTCTCGCCAGGGTTATTCTCGATTAGCATGTAAGACCGCGGAGTGACAATCGCGGGGTTAATGAAACGGAGGAAGAAGAATCCGCCGATAAGCGTACAAATGGTGTGATCCTGAGCATCCGGGTACTTTCGTTTGGACAGACTTCGGATCTGCTTGCATATCCAGCGGATACCGTATGGTGTCTCCTCGAGTCCTTGGATAATGGTATCCAAGAAGCTGTTGCCAATATCCATCAGCATCTTCAAGCGCGGCTCGATGATCTGTTGAACTGTCCTGTTCTCTGCGGCCTGCTCAGCGGTTACACTCTTGGGCAAATCTATCGGTAGCTGTCCTTCTCTCATCTCAATATCCGTCACCATTTTTTCGTAGACCTTAAGAGGGTTAATCTCGAGATCTAGGTCCTTCAACTCAACAAGAGCATTAATGCGCTCAGCCAGAACTACCTTGAGATAACTCTGGCCTGGACCTCTTCGGGTGTATGTTGTCATCATTCTTGAGACGGGAGTGTTTGCGCGGAGGAGGGAGGAGTATTCGGGCGTGTGGTCGAATTGGTAAGTGAGAACAGACTGCCACCATGTTAACAATTAGCCTTAGCAATGAATAAAATTCCATACCTGGAACATAGTCAAAAGCAGATGCTCTTCTCTGCTCTCATACTGGTTTCCGTAAATTGTGAACATGACTGTTTGTAGGAGGGAGTCGATTTCGGCCATGGTAACCAGGCGACACAAATGAGCGATGTGTCGCGGCTCGGATTGGAGTAGGAACAACAAATTCCCGTATTTTTGAGTCTTCTCATCGTTTGGAAAGAAACCTTCTTGGATTTCAGCACCCTCGTCCATGTGGCTAGCCATTTCTTCTCTCTGTTGTGTTGTTGTTAGCAAACGTTAAGACGCAGGCAGCCGACGCAACTCACCTCTTCTAGTGCCATGCGGTTCTGAATCAATAAAGCGATTCTCGAGTCTAAATATCGCACATCCTTTTCCAACACAAAGTTCTTCTTCGATTGTGACGAAATCTTTGCTTTCAATTCACGCAATATCTTTTGGGCTGTACCCCACCATATCAGTCAACATGATCAACACAATCACCTCAAGTCAACATACCTTTCGCAAGATCATCTTCAATTTCAAGATCCTTCTCCTTTGCCGATATCGAGAGATACAAAGCCGTCACGCTGTATCTCTTTGACTGCCGCACCGAGCGGGCACCGTCCATGGTGTGCTGTGAGGACATTGTGTTCTGCCGCGATACGGGTATGAATGACGAGGAGGAGGAAGTCGACGCTCTGGAGGGTGCTTGTAGCATGGCTACGGACATTGCTCGCCGAAAGGCTTCAGCTTAAACAGCCGCCTCGAAGCGATGCTCGTGCGGGCGGGCGCTTCGAATTTGTCGTGAAGCGCAGGAGAGCGCGGTAGCGAGCCAGACGGTTCAAGCAGTGGGTCGAGGACTATGGTGTTCGTACAGAAAATGCGATATATCGAGTCGGTCGCGCTTGCTTACAAGTCGAGGTGGGTTCTCATCGACGATATGGGATGGATTCAGCAGCGGGCCGATTAATAGGTCTGAGAAGGAACAAGGCAATTCGGTGAGAATTTAGAAACAATGTCGGCGATCCTGGGACTGGCTGGCTGATAGAATCAGAACTCGGGATGATTGCGCAAGACGAGTGTGAGACTGGTTTCGTCCTCGGATGGTGTAAACGTCTTGGACTTGCAGTGGAGTGGGCAAGGTAGGGCAACGCTGGGATGTTGAGCGGGCGTGCAAGTGGAATGGACCAGCAGCGAGGCTTCGGTTAAAAGCGTTTGTTTCAGAGTTGAAAGCAATTGCTGTCAGTGGTCGGCGAGATAAAAGACAATCAAGGGCATATTCTTCACTGCCTAGGAGAAGGCTATCGTCGATGGAGGTGATAACAATCATCATAATGCATTTCCCCTCCTGTTGAATAATCGTCCATGCTCAGGAGAAGTGCCGCATTGCATTAATCTTTCCTTAGAGACTTGCACGCAATCTGGCCTAGTGCCAGGTACCGAGTTCTTTAGAGAGACCAATAAGGCCCATTCCGATTCATCAAATGCCACGAATTGCACAAATGCGCAGAAGTCGCATGCAAAAAGACGTAGAGAAGACGATATGTACGCAGCCTCGAAAGGTTCGTATCATTCTATTTCACGCATGCAGAGATACGGACAGCCGATCCATCTCCACACTTTGCACGCCTCCTCCACCACCACCAACAGCACATTTCTTTTCTTCTTTCTCGTCACCAGTTCGTGCCATTGTTGCACACGACGCTCTCTCTCTCTCCAGTTTCCCATGCTCTTCCGCCCGGCTGAACCGATCTTCAAGGGCGCTAATCGGGCGAGCTTCAGAGGGAGTTGGTGGCTGAACTAGAATTATCGCCCCCCTCAAGTCCCAATCTACCGTCCTCCGTCGCAACGCCACATCATCTGATTCCAAGAATTATTGCAACCCTCTTCGAGAGCAAAGGAGCATGCCGAGCTATTTTTGCCCTTTTCCCCTGGCCTGGCGGGTTATGTGTGCAACCAAACCGTTCTTCGGCGGTCCCTGGCCCTGTCAATTATTTCGGCACCCAAATGTAGGTACCGTAGTGACAATACATTTCCTGAACTGTTTGCCAAACTCGATTGCTCTCCCGTAATCCCAAGATTCCGGGTCGTGAGAGCCGACAACGTCACTTAAAAGGCAAATCATCAATACGAGCCCAACTTATCGAAATTATACTTTCTGCCTGCACCCGAGAATGAGAATGACATCTGCATATTCTTCAAATTTGCCATCTATACCCTTTTCAGCAACCCTGTTTGGAGATCCGATGCTCTGGAAACACGTTACAGCCGTGCCATGGGAGAAATGTCGTCGCCCCTGTCTCTACTGTATGATCTTCAAGCTGAAACCTCACACCTCGATCTCAATTAAGGCTTGAACTCCGTCGAGGGAGATTGAGATAACAACCTCAACAGCAACATTAATTCTAGGCATCCAAGACTTCAATAATCAAGAGATCCTCCGTAAATTTAATATCGGATGCATACGAACTAAGACACACACCAAAACATCTAGCCTCGGAATTTCCCGAACCCGACCGACATCTAAATTCTCCACCTCAACACGGGCAAAAATCAAGGTTGCTTCCGTTTACGATCGTTGCTATCAAGCCTTGCGCTCAAGCCGGAGGTGTGCCCGCGTTCAGATCCACAAAATTCGACCCCGTTCAGATCGAAAATGTCCGACTCGTTGACTCAAACGGGATGTCGAGTAGGCTGCAGTACGCGTCTGCAGGGTACGACTCCAGACTCCGCAATTGTGCAGGAAGAGGAGCTGAACCGTGAAATCCCAAAGCTGAACCGCGATATAGAGCTAAGCTCAACAGGAGGCAACGAGAAAGACCGAGACATGATCTAGAACTATGCATACCAAGCAAATTGCCATGTATAACAAACAAGCATTCATGCATACCAAGAAAAAAGTCCATGATCGCCAGTAAAGAAGATAAGAAATAATGAATCCAAATCCTCAACCATCATCGTCCAAAAGACAGAAATAGATACAGACAATAATAATGACAGAAAAACATCCATGCGCGTGTGGAATTGCAAATAAATAATGAAATAACGCGTACTAACCCCAGGAAATGCCAAACTATCGAACGCTAGAAATATGCGGGAGCGCGCTTGAAGCGCTAAATTCGTAAATAGTGGAACTAAAGGAAAGGATGATCTAGGAAGGAAATTCGTTTTGCAGGCGATCACATTGTTTTCTCCGAGTCAGGCTCGGAGTCCGTCTCTTTACCTGCATCAAACATTCTCGGAACGTTTGTTGGGTCGAGATCGTATTATTGCTTGAAACAATGTCAGTTTGGAACGCATGATGGAGTAGATGGTCCTCACATTTCTCAACATGAGCTTCTCTTTCGCTCGTAATCGCACTCTTTTTACTCTTGTTACGGACAGGAGTCACAGCACCGGTGGATTTTGATTCTAGGATTACGTATCCGGTAAAAGCTAGGATGCCCATGATGACGAGTTTTGATAGTACACCGGTGACGAGGGATATCGCAATTGCTGGAATCAGAAGGGCGAGGAATAAGATAAACTTTTCGTGTCTGGGAGCTGCTGGGTTTGGTGGTGTAGCCTGTTTTCGTTTGAGGGTCATGAGATCTTGCTTATGCTCTAGGAAGTGCGATTCTGCCTCATCCACGGCCTCATGCTTTGTCATCCAGGCACGATATGCTGAGATCTCGGATTCGTGGGCGGGCGAGTAGTACTTGGATGCTGATGCGTAGGAGGCGAGAGCTTGATCTATGGTCGAAAAGTCAGATGAGAAGCGAAATGGCAGGTGAGTACAGGAAACATACTATACTGGCCCAACTTCTGGAACACCCGCCCAAGCAACTCGGTCCTTCGATGGTGCATCTCAGACCCAAATCTTGTTTCCATTCTTCTCGACGCAGGTGACACCTCTCCTTCCATCATCTCAGCCATTTGCGCAATGCTTTCATCAATTATCCGCAACTCCCCCTCCAGCTCTGCGATTTCATCTTGCAAGTGTAGGAGTATCCGATGATTCAGCTGTGCGAATTTACGATATGCAGGTTGCCATGCTTGATCCCCAAGCATGCCCTCTTGGCTCTGTTCCGCAAGCTTCTCAGCAAGCAGTTCATACCCCGCCACGGTCTTCTTCTTCAGATCAGGATGAAATGGTGGCGGCGGTGGCATCGCATGCTGATAATGCGGATGCAGAAATCCCCCATTCCTGTGGGGAAGATCTGGAGCATGTGGAGGAAATGCAAACTGCGTTGGTACGGCACTGGTAGCTCTATGATCGAAGAGGGGTAAAGCCGGACTTGGTTCGCAAGGCGATGTGACGGGAGGTCGGAAGCTACGTTGGGGTCGGGGGCTATGCAGGTCCATGTGCATTTTCATTTCCTCCTCCTGTTCTTGGAGACGTTGGACCAAAGGGTCGTTGTCCATTAGTGCCTTCGGTTGGGTATTTGCGCTTGTTATCGTTGTTGAAGACGAGCGTGCTGTGGCGCAGGGTCGGGTTGGTGGTTCTTCTTCATCGTCATCGGATGAGGAGCTTGAAGTTTCGTCGTCAGAGTCTGCCTCCTCTGCGTCGGATTGTTGAGCGCTTGATATTTGCTCGGGTCGAGTATTGACTTCTGGGCTACTACTAACAGAAATCCCAGAGTCTGAATTGAAGGTGTCCTGGCGCTTCCAAACATTTTTGCTCGTGAAGCTGCCGCTGTTAGGAGATGGCGGGAAAGATTTTCTTTTTACGCCTATCGGAGCTACCTTGGACGATGGCTCGTCCGTTTCGCCGATGCTAGTCGACGATGAAGCTTTTGATCTAACTCGTGAAGAGGGTTTTGACCTCATCCTAATCGGGATTTGTTCATCATGGCTATCGCTAGCCGACGACGATGCTCGAGTTGACGCTCTTGATGGTGTCTTTGAGCTTTCTCCTGTTTTGGTGTCCTCTTCATGGCTCTCACTCGTTGACGATGAAGCTCTTGATGAAGCTCTTGAGGGTGATTTTGTGGTTCCTTTGTTCGCACTCTCTTCGCCGTGATCATCGCTGACAATTTGTGAACTTCGAATTGAAGTTCTCGAAGGTGGCTTTGAACTTCTCTTTGGCACAGCTTCCTCCTCAATTGTTGCAACATGGCTGTCTAGGGGGTCCATTGAGCCACTTCGACGTCCTCTCGATAGCTTCGAAGGGCCGCGGTGTTCTGATGGTAGTTCTTCCCTGGTGTTACTTCGATGCTTTAGACGCCGCCTTCTGCGTACACCTACAGATCTATCATAAGACCTCTGTGTCACGGTCGAGCTCCCACTCGATCCACTGGAATTGGTGAGACTGGAAAATAAAGACGCCAGAGAAGGATTAGAAAGGCTTGAGAGCTCTTGCTGCAGATAGTAGGTTCTGTACTTTGCAGTACGCCGATGATCTACGTTGGTAGCATCACTTCTGCGAGGGTGGATATTTTGTTCTTTGTTATTGCTTGCTGGTGACCTGGAATGGCGTTTGGTAGTCTCTTCGTCCTTATGCTCAAGGATGCGGCTCAGCCTTGGGAAGAATCCAGCAATTGGGTATTCCGATGATGCTGAACTTGTTGTTGATTTCTTTGGCTTGGCGGGTATGGTATGAGATAGCGTATCAGACCGATTGGCGCTTGACGACTGGTCAATTCTTTTTCTTCGATGGCGGTGATGGGTGATTGGTGAATCAAGGTTGTCGAGCGATTCCTCCTTAGAAGTGGTCAATGGGAGATCAGAGGAAGATCTTCTAGAAGCCCTAGAACGCAAGGGATTATGTTCCGCACTCTCAGACTTTGGCCGGATGACGGCTCTTTCGACTTCCAAATGAGATGCAGGGAGGAATCGGGAGGTGGACAAAAAATTGAGGCTCGCTTCACTTTCAACGAAACGCTCGCATTGGGCAGAAAGATTCAAATCCTATGTGGGAGCACAGAAATCAGCTGCTGCTTAAACTTGAAACTGCAAAGAAGCACTGCACTGCGCGATAAATGTCTGACGTACCATCCTGTTGGGTAGATATTATGGAGTAAGAAGAAATGTGCGGCAAAATCCACGAAGCAATTGCTGTGTTGTCAAACGAGCATTTCCCACTCAAGCCATGCCGGTATGCAGCTAAACCGGGATGAGGCAAGCAAGGGAGCGAATATCGTGGGGCAAAAGGCTGTGCTGGGCTTGGTACCAGACTGCGTTGCTTCATGGCGGCTGTGGGCATGTCGAGTTCAAGTTAGCAGGTAATCGTGGTGAACTGTAATTGAATGGTTGAGTGCGAAGGGCTGCATATCACGCCTCTTGTTTTGACCAATAGACCAATAGAAGAGATTGCGATGCGTATCGCGCATCGGAGATATATGCGAACACTCCGTTATGCTGCACAAACGTGTCGCACTGTGCTACAACATTGGAAGGTGTCTGTATTGTGCTCCCACGTATTTGGGGGTTGATTGGATTATGATGAAGCCATAGGGCTGCAAATATGGAGGACGAGATAGTTAAATTGACGAGATATCCCTCTTCAACATCCAATGGGGAAACTGACACAAAATTGATAGCCAGATCCCAGAAATTGAGAAAAAGTGGACGGAGGTGCGTCTGCATAATCTTATGAACGTTGGCATATTCACATGCGTGAACATGTATCGTTTCCAACTCGAAGACATTGAAGGCGAGTTCAAGCATTGGAACCACGGATATACGTCTTTGATGAATAGACCCGTCAAGCGCAGGAGATGAACTGAATCCAGAAAAGTGAAAGATTTCACAATATTCGAGCTACTACGTACGTCATGGTCAAACAGAGCCAAAAATCCCGTCTCCCATTCCTTTCAAATCCTCATTCTTCTCTTCTTTGATCTCCGACAGCTGGATTGACAAGTCCGCATACAATTTCTACCAGAACTGGATGGACTCATTCAATTCCATCGGCTTGGGGCTTAAACCAGCTACAAGTCGAGACGTGTTTTCCGTGTGTGCAATCATCCTCGCCTGCTAGATTGTTCGGGGTCGTTATGTGGGTTCTCGATTATCGTCTGGTTGCCAACACCAATTCTATCTTCGTCTCGTCATATTATCTCGCTGACGTGGCGAACATGAAGAATGCCATTGTCCTGTGGCCTTATCTTTGAGATTCTCATACTCTCAACCAGTGACCAATCTCTATCCCCTACTGGGAAACATATTGTCGATAATAGAGCGTTGAACCGCTCTCATCGCTTTATCAGGCTTACTATTATTAGCAGGTATGCTCGATGAAAGTGGACTACAATATAGTCGGAAAAGGCATAAGCCATAGCGAAAAGGATTTTCGCCAATACCCACCTCGATATATTGACCTCAGCTCTCGAACACTTCGACAACATACATTTACATTCCATTCTGTAACAGGCTAAATCCTGGTGGAGGAAACGTTCCATCATTCCTCAGTCTGCGCCAGCACACTGAGTTGGTGGAATGTAAACAGACGTGGAATTCTAGGCGACCTGGCCGCAACCCCACCATCAACGAACTATAAAACAACTACTCCTAACTCACGATGGACGAAAACTGATCTCAATAGAATTTTCAATAGCCCAAAGCTGACCTCAATAGACCGGCCTGTTCGCCGTGGAACGAGAATTTGTGGCTACGAGCCACGCTCTCTATCAGTCCCCATTCCTCCTGCGGTGCGATTTGGAGCTGTTGCCACTCTTAAATGGTTATAAGACAGCATCGCCCACTCGTGCAAAGAGAATGCCGTTCATTCTATAGTCTCTCAATCCATTTCATTCATTACTTGCACCTTCATCCGCAACAATCTGGTATCAGCATCTCACACTCTCAACTTCTTTATCAATCCCTGTTCTACCTGCATCCAAGCCATCTCATTTCCGAGCAACTTCAAAATGAAAGACTCTCTCTCCATCATCCTCTTCTCCCTCCTCACCGTCGTTCACGCCATCCCAGGCCACGGCATCGGCCTCCCCATCCGCACCACCCCACGCAGCCTCGAGCCCCCCGAACCCGCTCCTACATACGGAAACCGAAACCTAACCACACGCGCCCTAGACCAAAAAATCGGCGACAAAAGCACCTGCATCGACATTGGTTACGCCGACGGCTCCGAGGTCTCGAACTTCTGCTCACCACCCCACAAATGCTACGCTGTCGTGGAGACGGCTAAGCATATCAAATATTTCCATTTCAAGGGGAGCACGGTTTGTTCTCTGTACAGCGGGTGTAAGGATTGCGGGAATTCGTGTGTTGGTAAGAGTTGGGATTTTCAGGAGAGTGATCCGGAGAGGCTTGATATTCCGAAATGGTGGCAGGAGCATGGGGTAGCCTTTGCTTGCTATAGGCCAAACTAGGGGGTCGTGTCGTGTCGTGTCGTGTCGTTTCGAGAAGAGTGAGAGTTAGTTGCGGGAGTCGTGGGTGGTTCGACCATGTTGAGGTTTGGAGGTGGAAGTTTCAACGGCTTGGTTTCGAGGATTTGGTTGGTTCTGGTGAAGCGGAGCAAGGCTGGACGACAATGAAATGATTTGGTGGAGTTGTGGGATTCTCAGGGGAGTTTTCTTTAAAGGGTAGACCGAGTCATAGAGTTCAATCAGTTATCATGCTGTTCATCCACGTTAACCGCTCATTCAACCATTTCTTTCTTCGTAACGTATTTTTCAGGACTGGAATTGGCCATGTCATTCTCATCTTCAAAGCAAATAAGTGCAAAATTTCTGAAGCCGAATCGAGGAAGGTCAACAAATACCTAGCAGACTGGCAACATGGGTGGGATACGTGATTCGAGCGTAGGCGTACAAATTGACGGTTGAATAAGATACACGAGCCTCTCTTTTGCGGCTCCAGTTTGAGCATGTTCAAGGGTTTTCCAGACAAATCGATTCAATCTTAATATCATCGTTCCTCTACGATGATGGCTATACTGTAATGATGAGTAGCACAATCAGAACTATCCTCGCTACTTACAGCATGAGTAGAGAATCTATAATCGAGAACTAGCTCACAACCATGGGAAGATGTGGAAGAAAATATCTAGAGCATCCATGGCTGTTTTCCGTTGCGTAGGAAACTGTTGGAGGAGAGGCCAGTCCAAGAGCTAAGGGGAATAAAAAGACCTTCTACCACTAAATACTAGTTATGTACAGATTTCGCCAAACTTTGGAGGTTTCCACTCGTGTCTCCTCGGATACTCATCCCTCGGTCGGAAAGTCTGGCTCATATCGACCATGTTGTTCGATGGAGGCCGAACGCTCTCGAAATTATAAAGCTCGCTCTGTGTGCTCCGAGTAAAGGCACCAAACAAGGACAGCCTATAAACCCTTTGAAAGTCGCTGTACTAATATATAGCAGGCAGAGCAGACTGATCCCGAGAGCAGTTGAGGTGAGTTTATCTTGGTTTTGATGGTGTGTAATTGCGCGAGAAGGGAATAACGGCGATGGTAATCATCGTCACTACTACTCTTTGCCATACAGTTGCCACTGTAAGATATCAATACACCATCCAATACTTCAGTCTCTAGCAATTGCTAGAGGTAATGATTAGAATCCTCAAACATGCTGTGCGCAACAAGCGGTAGCGAACATGTAGGAGGAATTTTTCAAGGCAGATGAGTGAGGGAACACATACAAATCCGAAAAGGATGCTCTTTGTAGAGGGGAAATGAAAATAGAATCACAATAGTTTGGTTTCTCTCCATCACCCCTCTCTTGTCAAATTCGGATAACTCGGGATATATCTACCCACAAGAAACACGGCAGCAAACCGCCAGCCTGCTCGTCTATAAGATCTATGCCTACATCCAAATCAATGAGCAAGGAAAGGTTGTAATCAAGGGGAGCTTGGATGAATATCGGGCTCCAACAAACGCTTATGTCTCTCGAAACGAAAAGTAGACCACCAATCTAACAGAGAATCCGGCAGAACAGAAAAGCGCGGTTAGTAGAGAAAGGTGGTGACGCTAAACATCATCGTCAAAGTTTGGCCTTCGTCAACGAAGACCAACTCAAATACTGTGCTAAAACCGCCGAGAGATGCCTTTGACAGACACATGGAGGCGCTCCATCCGACTCAGAACAGCGAACCACGGGCAGGCCAAGCCATGCGATAACTCGAAGGTCGAAAAGAATGATAAAACACAGCCGGCGAAAGAATGAAAAGTTTTTATAAGCATGGGAAAGATACACAGCTTACCGTCCAAAGGAAATTTGTTCGTCTATATGTTCAGATCCCCCCAAATGTTTTTTCAACCACAAAAACAAATATCCACAGTGGCCCAATGGTGATTGACAGCCCCGGACGGGTTAAAACCAAAGTGTTACCGTGGTAGACGCATCGAGTGACAAACTCGGCGCGTTTACTTATTGTTTGATGATCTGGGGGTGTTCGAGCCGCGGCGGGGGAACTTCACAATTCTTTTTTGGTCAATTGAAACTTTTCTGGGGAGGGCATGTATTGTCGTAATTCCGTTTTTCATGGCATGGGATGGTTGATACGTAGCAGGAAAGGTGAGAATCGTCAGCTGGTGGAAAGATGGAAGGTTTGTGGAGGTTGGAGGAGGATGCACAACACACTCTCTCCATGCTCGCATGCTGCACCATAATGTGGAAGAAGTTCAGCCACTTTCAGTGCTTCGTTATCTTCGACTCTCAACTGTACCTACAGTCCGTCAATGCAACGCCCATAATGCTGCTCTTCTTGGCACCTTCAAATTCTAAAACAACCCCAAGATATCATCATTGGTCTGCTTTTGAGGTTGAGCAGGCATAGCTTGAGTAGCTCCTCCCATATTCAATCCACCAAAGCCATTCATCAAATCGTCCGCAGCCCCCGACATCGCAGCCGGTTCCGAAGGACCACTTCCAAAGATGCCCATCAAGTCATCCATGTTGTTCGTAGGCTGTGATGGCGCTCCTGCAGCGGCTGGGGACGCAACTCTTTGTGGTGTACCTGCAAGGCCTTCAAGACCGTTGGAGCCTCCTGGTGGTGGTTTCTGCATAGATGCGGGCGCGGCACCGTCGAAATCGATATCCAATAAGTTCTCGACGTTGCTTTGCGGTGTTGCTCCACCGGCGACTGCAGCAGCTGCTGCAGCCAAAGGATTCTCGCGTGCGAGTTCCTTTTGTTCCCTACGTAGATGTTAGTACAGCCATGGAGACAATCATGAGTAACACATACTCAATCGCGGCCTGCTGCATTGCATCAGCACCGAATCGACCTTGACCGAGGAATGTCTCTGGTGGTTTATGGTAGACAGAAGCGAGTGTCGATAGCTCGCCAATCAAAGTCTCCAGTAGAGCAGGCGGCAATGATTGGATCGTCGTCGTAATCGGAGGTTTCTCTGATAAGACCACATTCTTGGTGATCTCGGGATCACTGGATAGCAGTCGCCAATAGACATATGCTCGGTCTCGTATATCGGGATTATCGCTCTGTGACGTGGCCGCTTGGAGCACTTTTTGGACCAAGCCTTGTGACTGGTCTGGTTTCTTCAGGAATAGCTTCACGACTGCGGTGAGAATCTGGAGCTGGGTCTAGTCGTATGTTAGCATGCCATCGGACCCGAGTCAAGATTTGACTCACCTGTGTAAACTCTTCGTTGAACCCCTCCACGAAGCCGGCCAAAATATCACCAGCATTGCTGATCTTTTCAGCATACTCTCCGACGATCCAAATCAGCGATCCTCGGGCGTTCGGCTCATCCAACTCGTCGATACATTGGCACAAAGTGGGTATTATTCCTTCGTACCCTGGGTATTTGCGGAAGATATCTTTGATGACCACGATGGCTTCTTGGACCACATAGTTGACCTTAGTGCCAATAAGGTCCAGAAGAGTGTTGACACACTTTTCGCTCGCCGACTCGATCTTGATGGCGACTTGGCCGATCGCTCTCACTGCTCGTCTCACAAAATCCATATCCACTTCCATGGCGTACTCTTTGAGTTCGGCAAGAAGCTGGTCCACGTTCTTCTCGTTGGCGATGCGAACCATTATCTCCAATTTTTGCAGCTTCAAGTACGGAGGGTCGTTGTATTTGCAAAAGAAGACTCTCATTTCTTTGCTCAGAATGTCGGGCGTTTTTTGTAACAGCAAATCGATGTTTCGTAGTGCAACGTATTGAACCTCAGGTTGAGATGATACCAAGGTGACTGAGAAGATGATTAGTAGAAATTCTACCGCACAATGTGCAGAATGAACGAACCTAACGGTGGAGCCATTTTGCGGAGATACGATTTACTCAGCTCTGCGTTGATAGACCGCATGTGTAAGAACACTGCCTTAACAGCTGCAAGTACAACCGCGGGATTTGCATGCTGGAACTGAGGTGCCACACGCTCACAGATATGTTCTGCCTCCTTAACATCATTCGCTTTGTAATCTGCAAGACTGGCCAAAATTGTGATACGACCCCATTCCGTGCATTCATTCAATGCCAGCATCATCTTTTTCAAGGTCGCTGGTGAAATAGAGAAGGCCTTAGTCTCTGGTGCGGCCTCCTGAATCTCCACCAAAGCCGTGACAGAATTGGCCACGACCATGGGATTTGGATCGCCAACCAGTTCCTGCAAAATCTCCAGGAAGCCGTTCTCTATGCACATGGATGGGTTCAAATCGTATAGCTTTGCCACGCAGAGCACAGCTGTTTTTCGGACATAGGGAGACTCGTCTCGCAGAGTCTTTCGTAGAGGTTCTTCCATGTAGTCGACCATTTTGTCCACGCGAATGCAGCCCATTGTCCGTATAGCCAGTGCACGCACGAGGGGGTTTGGGTCCTCCGAGTCCTGAACAAATGTGTTCACGGCAAGGATACATAGGTCGGGATGCGATTTGGCATAATTCCTATTCGCAGTTAGAACTTGAGTATATCACACCAGATACGGTGACAAGCATACATGAGATACAGGTAAACGAGCTTCTTCTGGTCGAGATCGGTGGTTGCAATATTCTTCAGGACATCAGGAAACAGCGCAGACACATCTTTGCCCAGTGTCATAGACATGATGGTCTTTTGAATAGCTTCTTTCCTTTCGTAGGCATATTGCGAGCTGTACTCTGTCAGTTGGTGGTGGCCTGGAGACACCTGTCGAACTTCATGTCCTTACACCAAGCCAGCCCTCAGCTCAAATGTTTCTCCCTTCCTGGGCACCGCGAAGGCCCCTCTTATTCTGTTTACCGCCATCCTTCAGCTATGTCGAGGTCCTGGGGCCCTCCCCGCATGTACTGGTCCGTGAGATTCGAATTGTGGGAGGCGTTGCGCGAGACGTGGATGGTTTGGGGATGGATGCGTCCTTTGAAAGTTTTATGGTCGGGAAGGAGGCGAAATCGTGATAGAAGACGTTTGGCTTTGTCAGGAATTGGCTATGAACAATGTATGGTATGCGACTGTCTGGACATGTCGAAGTGGACAATATCAAACAGATACGTGGCTGGTGGTGTGGCGTAACCGGAAGCATGTTGACGTTCCCAAAGTGACTTCTTACACTTCCTACATCCATGGTGCATATTGTCAACTACACATCATAAAACACTTTGCCAAGGGCTTCTAATTTTCATTGTAGACTCCTTCGATCGAATCAATTGTTGATATCACCCTGCTCGACATACTTTTATGCAGAAATCAATCTCCAAACAAACCCCCCCCCCCAGAACATCGACCTCTAGCGATCCATCCGTCTCCGGAAAATGGTACCTTGAATCCTCCACCCCTTTCTCCTCAAACTCCCAACTAACTTTCCAGCCCTCAAACCTCCCCAACCTCCGCCGCCTCTTCGTCGAAGCACGAACCGAAGCCGAAGAAAGTGCTTACTCTCGAAACGCTGTAAGTCCTTTCCAACCAATCATAACCTCATCAGTCTGACCTATTCAGTTCTACAATCTCATGATCTTCATGTCTTCCGTGGCCGTCTTCAGTCTCATTGCCCAACGCATCCACACTGGAAAACCCACAGCGTTTTGAAAACACCGAAAGATTGAAAACTGTAAACGCCTGTTCTTATGAGATTGATGCCGTGGTTTTGAGCCTTATGTGGGAGTCATCACGGCGATTGAGCGTGTTCTCACGCGAAGAAATCCGGATCCCCTCGCAGATATCGGCTCTATTTTGGATGAGAGGTGGGGGAGACGTTGGCGGACGGCGTCGTCGATGATGAAGTTGCGAGTTATTTGATGATCATGCCTGTTTGATGAGGAGAAGCATGACTCCAATGAAAAGGACGAAGTTTACGAAGTAAAATGGAATGATAGCATGAGGCGTATGGATGAAATGATAAAGATGAGGATGAAATATCTCGAAGAAGGAAAACGAGCGTTCAATTGCGATTGTCGAACAGCAGTTCATCTCCGAGATCACATCCAGTGGTAATTTGCGGTGAAAATGTATCTCGATTGCAAATGTAGTGGTTAACGACCTCTAACGCTACCGTAAACGCCTCCCATGCTCCTATCCCGTCCCATTCGCGCTGATTAAAACTATCGCCCCTCCATCCCATCCCCCAACGTAAACTTCATTTTCACACCCATACTCGCAAGCTCAACATCAAGATACCTCAAAACACCCGGCACAGCAACAACAGTGACATCCTCCCCACCAACCCACCTCTCCCCATTCCCATCCTCCCAAATCGCGCTCTTAACCTCAAATCCACTAGCCCTCTTAGCACACCTCCTACATCTAGCATGTCTTTGCTCCTGCCCACCTCTCCTCTTCCCCAGTCCGCCAGGCACAGGCAACGTCGCCAGAAAGCTACCACACTCCTTACAAAGCCAGCACTTTGTATAATCCGAACAATTGAAAAGTCGATCTTGCAACAAAAACGCGGTGCCATGGGCAAGAAGGGCATCTCTCTCCATCTCTCCGACACGGATACCACCACCCTTCTTTCGTCCCTTGATGGGTTGCCCAGTGAGTCTGTTGTTCTGTCCCGTCGTTCGCACTTGGTATTTATCATTCACCATGTGTCTCAACCTCTGGTAATAGACAACACCAATGTAAATATCGGCTGCCAATTCTTGTCCCGTGATGCCGGAATACATGGGTTCATTACCGTAGTAATTATATCCCGCTTTCATGAGTTGATGTCCAAAGTAATCCACCGCCGTATCCTTCTCCGAGAATTTGAACGGCGTCGAGTCCTGTGCGAGACCGTGCATCGCACCCGCTTTTCCGGCGAGCGATTCGACGAACATGCCTATTGTCATTCGAGAAGGGAAGGCGTGGGGATTGATAATGACATCGGGTTGCATTCCCGATTCGCTGAAGGGCATATCTTGAACAGGCCATTTCTGAGAACACACACCTTTCTGTCCGTGTCTGGAGGAGAATTTATCGCCGATGACGGGAGCACGGGGAATGCGAAGCTTGACGCTGATGGCTTGAAGGGGTGCGTTTCCTTCTTCAGATCCGATGAGACGGACTTCTTCGACAAAGGCTTCTTCTTCGTCCTTATATTTGACGACTTCGGTCTCGCCGTTGCGGTTAGTGTAGTCTCCTGTGACGGGATCGTAGGAGACTGTGTGCATGACGGCCATGACATCGTCTCTCTTCAAGAGTTGACCGACTGCTGGAAGGCCGTCATCGTCGAGCTTTGCTTTCCACTCTGCCTTGACGAAACCTCCTGGTGCGAATCCGAATAATTTTGTCACGCTCTTTGCAGATGTCCGGCCTCTTGACGTTTCAGCCAGGTCAATCTTCTTGGTCTTGTAGATCGTGCCATGCCCGAATCCGCGTTCGTGAGCAGACTTGTTGATGATCATAGCATCGTCCATGTCGTAACCAGTATATGAAATGACAGCGACGACAGCGTTCATGCCGTTTGGAAAGTTGTCCAGTCCGTAGGCGTTGTGAAGGGGAGGTCTGACGACCGGCGTCTGTCCAGTTTGGAGTCGATATGACTTGTTGTCCGTTCGGTACCTTGTGGCTGTCCCAGGTGTTCCCATCGACTGTTTCCCCATCTGACACTGGTACATGTTTCTGGGCGATTGGTTGAAGTCCGAGAATGGTGTCTGGTTAGCAACGATCGAGAAGATGTTGGTTGGGTCGAATTCCACATGTGTGGATTCGCCAGAGATGATTTCGGGATCAGTACACGCGATAGACATGAAAGGTTGCTCAAAAGGTCCAACATAATCAAGTTTGTCCAGTGGCAGATACTGCACCGGTCTGTATAACCTGGCTGCTCCAGAGAACATGTAAACACCTGGATATTGTCCACCATTCGAATTAGGAATATATCCAATTTCGAGCTCCACGGGAACACCATGGTCGCCCTTCACTTTCCAGAATCGCAACGAATCATGTATCGAGAGTGCCTGTTTCGGCGAGCAGAAACCTAGCACACGACCATCCAGCTGTACAACCACGCTGTCAGAGAGTAGAGCACCAGAATTGCTAGTGACACCCATTTGAGCAACAAGTTGAGGAACCTTGAACGCATCAACGCCATGCGTAGCCACCTTGCATTGATGGGCTAAGTGGTTCAAGAGACCACAAGGACTTCCATCGGGAGTATGCACTGGGCACAAGAATCCCCAACTCTCGGGTAAAAGTTTACGGACAGTTGTCGTCTTCAGTTCCGCGAAGAAACTACCTCTGTGAACCATTCGGAAATGGCTGATAAATCGGTAAAAGTTGATCTTCTCTGCCATGACTGTGTATCCGGAGACTTGCTGCAGATCCAAGCCACTGGAGCTGACAAGATTTCCCGTGGAAAGAAAGTAGTCGAGCTTTTGGCCAATATTTTCCCTCGTCCGTTTGAAGATTTTGGGTACGAGCTCTTTTTCAAACTGTGCCGACGTAAATGGCGTCCAGCTGTTTGAACGACCCCATTCTGACAGAGCTTGCCTCAATTCGCCCAGCCAATCTTCCAAGTTCTCCTTGAGAATCATCCCGTAGAGAAAGCCTCCCAGGAGCACTTCCTGATTCGAGACCGCATCCGGGTTGTCGATGGCGCATTCACCTTCCACGAGTGCGTACAATTTTCTTACCATGAACAATAACATTCTGAATTTGTCCTGGTCCTGACTTGGTGTTACGCCCTGTGATCCCAAATGAGGCAGAACAATCTTCCGCAGAAACTCTGTTCCAGCATCGTAATCCGAGATGTCCTCGGGCACTGCCAGTACGGGCCTGAATTTGTTGCCAAGATGTTCTCTTGTTTTCTGCATGCCGTATAGACTTTGCGCTTTGTAGGTCCGTAGGAGGAGCTCGACTCTGTCCATCACGAATTGTTTTTGATCCAGTCCTTTCGAACCTGCAGCGCCGACCAAGCCTTCGAAAATCTCCCGATCATTGGTTTCCACCAACGCCTTCAGTATCATGACCACAGGCACAAGGTACTCGCTTTTCCGCCACGAGAATCGAAATGTGACATTTCCGTCGCTCAAGTAGTGCAACACATTGGTTTGAGACGTCTGATCGGGACGTACTGATCGCAGTTGTATGCCGAATTTCGTGTAGGTATTTCCACGATTCACAAATGAAGGTCGGATGATAGCCATTGGGTAGTTCCGTTTTCCAACGATCAGCATTCGGATGAGCTTCTCGTTACCGTTGACCACAAAGTAGCCTCCCAACTCTTCCGTCTCTTCCTTTGCCTGAACTAGTTCTGCTGGTGACATTCCTTCGAGATGGCACCGATTCGACCGAAGCATGATTGGCATCTGTCCAAGTTCTCGCGACAACTCTTTCCAATCTCCATGGTTGACCCGGTATTCCAGCCTCGCCATAAGCTTCCCGCGGTATGTGGCATGGCGTTCTCTGCATTCGGAGGGAAGAATCTCTCGATGTGTGACTTTGAACTTGTTGCTTGGAGGTATTTGGGCTTTTTGGAGGAAGACTTCGCGTATCCTGACACTGAGTCGATTTCTAGCAGGCGCATCTTCGGAGACTGCCTGTGGGTTTCCGTCCAGGAAAACCTTTGTGCCTATATCTTTGATAGCATGCTCGAGCAGGCCGTTGGGTTCCCAGATAGCGTTGAAGGATTTAATATGAGGATCGATCACGGCTTGAAGCATAGGATATGCGGAGCGATCGGTGGGAGGATTGGTGAAGAGCTCTTGCCGTCGGGCAGTTTCAAACTCTGTTGACCATTTGGTGTTTGTCCTCGATGAGGATGTTTTGGTAGCCGAAGGCATTGTGAGGGAACAGGAAGGAAGTCTAGTTGTGGAGATGCATGTGGAACAACAATAAAGCTACTCCCTGTCCTGTATAGCTGTAGAACTCTGTCCAGCGAATGTAAGAGTACACGAACTTGTTAATCATTCCTTGCTTAGAAAAAGTTTTGTCCGTATCGATTAGGCTCTTCCCGCATACAGACTAACTGTATTCGGTTGGGCTCACTTCTTGCACTTCAGGTTGCGGCGGGGAGACAAAAGCATCTCCCATTTATTAGTGCAGACAAGCATTCATTGTCATATGGTCTGCCTGCTATTTACCACCTGATCGAGACCTTTCCCCTTGATCATAGTAGTGCCCGTCATACTGCCAACCATTTCTCTACATGCAGCACTTCTGACCCCACTGCTGCCTCCAGCATCGATCATTCCAAGTCCTGCATCTCTGCGCATCGCCTTCAGTCCACCGCCGATAATCCTGAGTGTGCGACTTCTTTTTAGTCTCGCTCCGGGAGCGCCCCCCGCACAGCCAGGAAATCCCTGGGACCCGGCCTTCTTCTCCTCGAACCATCTGCACGACTCAAAACTCTGGTCCTATCCAAACAGCGCCAGCGAACTCATCATCAACTCCGCAACCATGGCAGGCCTATTTAGGCGGCTTTACGATTGGCTCCTTCGTCTCTTCTGGTGAGTTGAGCCTCACAACGCCTCTTCGCCTTACCCGCCCAGCAGTAGTTCGTTGCCTTACTACGCTGGATATGCCTTGGTCCCTTTCATGTCTTTGTAGATATGGCGTGTCTTCATGTGATCAAAACCCTTGCTGACCCTTGTATGATGATTGCAGGGCGACCGAGATGGATATTACGATGATCGGCTTGCAAAATGCTGGCAAGACTTCGTTGTTGAGGGTTCTGGCGGTGAGTGCTTGCTTGTTGCGCACGCGCCCAACAGTGGAAACTTAATTCTGACGATTGTTATAGGGCGGCGAGTTCACTATAGAGTATGTTAATGAATCTTTCGATCGACAGCGATGTTTTCCGGGATCGGGGCAATGCGGTCATCGTATTCGAAATGGAAGTGCTGATCTTGATTCGCTGGTATAGCTCAATACCGACAGTCGGTTTCAACATGAAGCGTGTCCAAAAGGGCCATGTGACATTGAAGTGGTACGTCATGGTTTCGTCCAGATCGATGTTGGACATGTTGTTAGTGTAGATGTATGCTGACAGCTGTAGCTGGGACTTGGGCGGCCAGCCTAGATTCAGGTCCATGTGGGAGAGATACTGTCGTGGCGTGAACGCTATTGTGTAAGACTACTTTGACACGACCAGGTTTCGTGATCAGCTGATCATCGTATCCGTAGATATATCGTCGACTCTGCAGATAGAGAGGCGTTGCCTGTTGCGCGTGAAGAGCTTCAAATGCTGCTCGAGAAGCCTGCGCTTGACGGGATTCCCTTGCTTGTTCTCGGCAACAAGTCCGACCTACCAGACAAACTCTCGGTCGACGAGCTCATCGAAGCGCTGAACTTGAAGGCCGTCTCGCACCGAGAGGTGAGCTGCTATGGCATCAGCGCAAAGGAAGAAACCAACTTGGACGCTGTGCTGCAATGGTTGATTGCACGATCCAGCAAGTAGTCGTCCCCAGAGGCTGCCATTGGTATGTGCTGTCGATGAGCTGCTCACGCTTGAAAATCACTGATAAGCCCTAGGTATGACAACGACCTTACGATGTGATACGAAACGCATGCACCTAATGTTGTCAGCTTCAAAACAACCTTACGACTTTTACGATTGCAGAAAAGACCAAGCAATGGCTAGCGATGGCCACCACAAAGATTTCTCCTGCTCGAAGCACCCTTTCATGTTTCCCTTCTAGCGTTGCTTTACTTGATGATTTGACGGAGTGGATGGATTGTTGGCCTGATATACCATTGACTCGAGCCTGGGCGCTGTTTTGCTTCACTTCTATTAAATGACGACCATGACTTGCATCTGTCAGCGACTTGACTGCTTCGATGATACGTGGACAGAGTCGGACCCTTGGGATGATGTCTTGTTGCTTGTTGTTTTGTAAGGCGTGAATGGGTCACATGGCCAGCGTGTCGACCTAGTAGAGCGATATCATAACTCTGAAATGCTACTCCTTTGAAGATTCTGATGCACTTTTGATATTGTGAACCTTTGGTATCAACGCCAGTACAGCAACAGTAGGCAGAGACGTTCGAAGTCTTCAGATTTGCGAGAAACGATCGAGAGACGGCTGTTTCAAGAAAGTAACGCTAACTCGAACAATGTCATGGCCTCGAACTTGCGAACGCGATAGCGATGACAAATTTTGCAAAGACAGAAGACTTTAAGATGGGATTTTTTAAGGTAGGAGACTCGAAATTTGCAAACGGAAGCAAGATGGAAGGGAGGGAGGCAATGATTTAATACCAAAAATTGAACAACTCATCGTGCATAGCTCAATAGCCAATCAGAGCAAGCTTCTTCAAACAGAAGTTGTTGCTGCAAGATGACCATGTTCGAGATCGGGAAGGAAGAGATACAGTCTTCCAGACAAGTTTTATCCATTCTTCTTCTCACAGGCTACTTGAGGTAGTAAATGAGGATTCTGATTATTGAATTCAATATCACGTGATCTGAAATGAATGGCAATGGTAGGAGCGAACTTGTTCCTCCCCGGAAGACAGTAGAGAAGGGAAAGAGTGCATGCATTAGAGAAGGCTTAATCTCGCCATACCGATCGAAGACACATCAACATCAAATCATCATCGCCTCCTCCTCGACAGCTCTTCCCTAGATCTCACAAAGGAAGCACGAGACAGCGCCGCGTTTCAGCACAGACTCCCCGCCACCTTCCATCGCACCTTCCCCAGTCGTCATCCGCGCTGCCAGGCAACACCTAGAGCTATCCTCTACCAACCATTGTTACTCACCAACAACAACAAACATTCATCACCCATAGCTCCAATTCTTCTCTCCATCAAACTACTGCTTGCTAGTCGAGCACCGTCATCATGAAGACGAATTCGGTCCTCGCAGCTGCGCTGCTGGGCGCTACTGCCACCGAGGCGGCGGTTCACTCCATGAAGCTCAAGAAGGTTCCTCTCTCCGAGCAGCTCGTACGTTAACCACATCCTCTGTGACTTGTGCATATACTCATATGAGATAGGCAACTGCCAACATTGGCAGACACGCACAGGCTCTCGGCCAGAAATACATGGGCATCCGACCACAGGGACACCGAGAGCAGATGTTCAAGGACACCTCCTTCAAGGCCGATGGTGACCACGCAGTACCAATTAGCAACTTCTTGAATGCTCAGTGTAAGCTTCAAACACTGCAAGTCAGCGCCATCTGTTAACAATCGGATAGATTTCTCCGAGATCTCGGTTGGCACGCCACCACAGGTCTTCAAGGTCGTTCTTGATACTGGAAGCTCCAATCTCTGGGTTCCATCAGCAGAATGTGGTTCCATTGCCTGCTACCTGCATCAGAAGTACGACCACGGCTCCTCGTCGACGTACCAGAAGAACGGATCAGAATTCGAGATCCGATACGGCTCGGGCGAGCTCAGCGGTTACGTCTCCAAAGACACTCTTAGAATCGGTGACTTGGTGGTCAAGGACCAACTTTTCGCCGAAGCTACCTCCGAGCCAGGTCTCGCCTTCGCTTTCGGCAGATTCGACGGCATCTTGGGTCTTGGTTACGACAGGATCAGTGTTAACGGGATCCCACCTCCATTCTACAACATGCTCGACCAGGGCCTTTTGGACGAACCAGTCTTTGCTTTCTACCTCAGCGACACCTCTGAGGGCGAGGACACCTCAGAGGTCACATTCGGTGGTCTCAACAAGGACCACTACGATGGCAAGATCACCTACATTCCATTAAGACGCAAGGCTTACTGGGAGGTTTCCCTTGATGCCATCACATTTGGCAAATCCACTGCTGAGATCGAAAACACTGGTGTGATATTGGACACCGGCACTTCCCTCATTGCTCTCCCAACCACCATGGCTGAGCTTCTCAACAAGGAGATCGGTGCCAAGAAGGGTTACAACGGACAGTACTCTGTGGAGTGTGACAAGCGTGACAGTATGCCAGACTTGACCTTCAACCTGAGCGGCCACAACTTCACCATTGGACCATTCGACTACATCCTCGAGGTGCAGGGATCCTGTATCTCCGCCTTCATGGGTATGGACTTCCCCGAACCAGCTGGTCCCTTGGCTATTTTAGGAGATGCTTTCCTCCGCAAATGGTACTCTGTCTATGATCTCGGCAACAACGCCGTTGGTCTTGCAAAGGCAAAGTAAATGTATTTTGCAGATGGATGGAAGACGGAATTTGAAAGCTTGGGTAGGAGCATGTCTTAATATGGAGCTTGAGCACGGGTGTTGAGTCTCATTTGCGAAATTTGTAAACTCTCTGGGTTGGCGCTGCATGGATTTCTCTCTCTCTGGTTTGACCTTTCCTTTGTGTAACTGAATACTGCAACATCAATTGTGAAATTACTTCGGTGCTTCTTCTGATTCCAATATGGCTGATCATGTATTGTGCCTCTCAACATATGTATCAACTACCGAAAAGCAGCAGAAACATGTCGGTGCAGATCTGAACATTAGATACTAGCAGGAGCAAAGGAACTGAATGAACAAGAATGTTCTTAATATGCCTTTACGGTTAGAAAGCAGGATAGTTGCTTGGTTGATTCAAAATGCTTCTTTCACCAATCGGGGATGTTGCCATCTTATCTTATGCCACACCATGTACCACCAAGCCATCACAGTCATCGGCGGTTCCTGAGCCTCCCGTTAGGGCGCAGAGCATCATGGAATCCATGTGTGTGCCTAGAGTGGACAAGGCGTCAGCGGGACTAAATGCTCCGGAAGAGGTTATCTGCATGGCGTGAGAGGTTAGTAGATTTCTGACTGACACGTTCTTTTGTTATACGCGAACGCGCGACAACAGTCATAGATAGCAGTAGGTACTATCGTGTCAGACATCAAATGATAGATTGAGTCTACGAGATTGTCTTAGCCTAGCTTTCCCGAGTCTTGCAGTCGAGTCACGTTGCGGCCTGCGTGGCTGATATCCATAGCTGCGGCTTTGCAGAAGCTCGACACCTCCATCGAATTAGATGGCATGAGACAACATGTGACGGTGTTAGCCATTCAACGGAAATAGTAGACACACGACGCGACCGGTCACAGATCAAGGTATCTAAGCCTTTGTTCGTCGGGTTACACAATCAGCTGCATGCATCTGGCTTGCTACGGCAACCAACAGCAACAATGGCTCCCCCCGATACCTCGAAACTGAGGGAGAACCTAGGCCGCAGACTTACGAAACGCAAGACTGCTCCCCGAAGAGTATCCATGGATATTCCGGAAAGATTAAAGGAAGGAGGGGATGAGCAAGAGGATGTCACAGCTACTCGGATGAACCAGAGTATATTCGCAATGGTGTCAGCAGCATCTAGAGCTTCACAAACAGATTTCCAGTCACGATTCGACGAAGGCTCCAGCGAAAGCGAAGATGAGAGTTCAGAACACTTGAGCAAAACGACGCCTGCTCTCGCTTCGCTACCACCACCGGCATCTGGTACTCGACCTGACCGCAACGCCAAAGAACCAAAGCCAAAGCACAAGCGAGATTCTTCTGTCAACCGTCTGTTCAAATCTATGCACAAGCTGAAGCTCAAGCCTATACGGGAAAGAAAGAGTAAATCTTCCTCAGAAGATATGATGTCTTCCTCTCAGATCCTGGCACCACGGCCACCTCCCCAGATCGAGGTAGACGACGAGGACGAGCGGACGGACTATGCCGCACATACGTCGGATGCGCCAATGATGAGCAGGATATTGATGGGAGAGGCAGAGATGGCCATGTCGCAACATCTGGAACCTGTGAGCGAGCAAGACGTTGGAGAAGAAACGTCGAATTTGAAGCTGGAACCCGCAAATTTAGCTCAAAGGCTCATGGACATTTTTGGTTTCGAGGAACCTGAATCGATAATCGGAGAGTACCCATGCTGCTTGTTACAAAGCGTTCTTGTCCAAGGCCATATGTACCTGACGCAAAAGCACATCTGCTTCTACGCATACCTACCCAAAAAGGCAGCCAAAGTGGCTATCTCTGGACATTTGGCGAAACGTGGGCAGCACAACCCTCGATACAACCGATACTACTGCGAGCTTAAGGGGGACATATTCGCGTACTACGACAACCCCTCGACGAAATACTTTCCAAACGGGCAGATTGATTTGCGAGCTGGTGTGTCGGCGAACATTGCAGAGAAAGAGAAGAACAAGGACGGGACACACTTCACATTGGTCACAGACAAACGGGAGTACATGTTCAAGGCAGACACCATTACGAGCGCAAGGGAATGGGTCAAGGCATTGCAAAAGGTCATCTTCCGGGCACACAATGACGGAGACAGCGTCAAGATCTCATTGCCCATCGAGAACATAATGGACATTGAGGATGTTAAGATACTGGACGTTGCTCAGACGATCAAGATTCGGGTAATAGACAACGATGAGACTTACGCCATAGATGAGGTAAGTGATGAAATTGATATAGCCTACTCATCCGCCACTCAGCACTGACTTTCTGACAGTACTTCTTTTCATTCTTCATATTCGGCGAAGAAGCAATGCGTGTTTTGAAAATCATGGTGGAAGACAACGCATTGCACAAAGCCACAGATTCCGATATGCCCACCGATAGTGACGCCAACGATTCCGACGCCCCTGATTCTAATCGACCAAGTCTCAGTTTGGAAAGAGCTTCAATGGCATCACAGCGCACGCCGCCGCTCCGCGACACGGTACGCGCTACTCTCGTACCACATGCGCCGGTGCCAGGGCAACGTGCCATATCAAATTCGCGATTGAGTGTTGATTCTAGACGGTCCAGCATGGAAATTCGGAGACGAAGTTATGATTCTCGTCAAAGTTCAGATGGAAGGCGAAGCATCAGCTTGAGTCGACATCTTGATCGTTCGCCAATCTCACCGGTAAAGCAAGAGTCCTTTGGATCACCGACGACGGCCTCTATGGACCGAGAAACGGATTCTTCTGCTGCCATCCAATCTTTGGATGAAACGAATGCTTCAGCAAGCCAGATTCTGAACCGAAGTGATGTGTTCCAGGCTCCCACATTACATCCACCTCAGCGCTCCGGGTCTGTCGATCGACTGCAGCGGGCATCGCAAGACACAGCTCGCTCCACGAGGGTGTCCCAAATGCCACGTACTTCGACCGAACAGGGAAGAAATAAATTGCAGAAGCAGCGACCAAGCC
Source organism: Venturiaceae sp. KMAF11 (assembly GCA_023078705.1). Lineage (NCBI taxonomy): Eukaryota > Fungi > Ascomycota > Dothideomycetes > Venturiales > Venturiaceae > Venturiaceae sp. KMAF11. The sequence goes on from JALGOQ010000008.1 coordinate 1,463,989, forward strand.
CAACTCCGATTAACACTATCCCTCCAACACTCTCCGAGCAGGACATGAATCGACCCACGGCCGGTTCTTCTTATAGCTTCCAAAATCTGGTTCGTGCAGGTACATCACCGCTTCAAACGGCTTCCGGGATTGCAGGATTCCTGAGAACTCGATCAAAGCGTATGAGTAATCTACTGGCAAGTGAGTCGATGGGTTACTATGAGAAAGTCTCCGGGATGTGGGCGGGTGGTAGCAAACACTACGGCCCTGTAGATGGAATGCCACCGGATGACGACTTACTTGACGAGAACGAAGAGAAACGCGATGCCGTCCACGCTCAGCGCTTCAGGGAGCATTTCGCTCTACCAGATTCTGAACAGTTGGTTGCGACCTGGTATTGTTTCCTCCACCGTGTTCTACCACTATACGGCAAGATTTATCTTGGCTCAACGTTTCTCTGCTTTCGACCCCTGCTTCCAGGTGTTCGACTCAAGGTATTTTCATACAGAAACCCATTGCATTAGTACAACAGGACTGACGATTTCAAGCTAAAACTCCCCTTGACGGACATTGAAAATGTTAGCAAAGAGAAGGGCTACCGCTTGGGCTACAGTGGGATGGTGGTGGTCATCAGAGGCCACGAAGAAATCTTCTTCGACTTCAGTGATCAAGGTGTTCGAGACGATTGCAACATTTCTATCCTTCTCAGCACCGAATCTACCAAGAAACGGCGCTTGAAAGAATCCGGTTTGCTCAATGAACAAGAAGTCATAGCCGCTGAGGCAGCTAAAGCCGAACACAAAGCCCTCCAAGAGGCGCGGAAAAGTGGACACCCTGTTGGCGATCATGAGGTCGAGCTGCCGCACAATCTCAGCTACATTGGTACGGAACCCGTACTATCCCTCCTTGACATCGCTGATCTGGTCGAAGCATCTGAGACTCGCGGTATCTTCGTTGATGATCCAAGAGCAGATATTGCAAAACCGCCCAAACCAATGCACATTACATGTTTGACAATCGGTTCTAGAGGCGACGTCCAACCTTATATTGCACTGGCCAAGGGCTTGATGAAGGACGGTCATAAAGTCCGAATCGCAACACATACAGAGTTCGGCCCTTGGGTTCAGAGTCACGGAATCGAGTTTGCGCCTGTTGCTGGAGATCCTGCTGAGCTGATGCGGATCTGTGTTGAGCACGGCATGTTTACTCTCTCATTCATGAGGGAGGCCACGACTCATGTGAGTACACATCCCACCCATGGGTGAAGAATATACTAACGAGCATAGTTCCGCTCTTGGCTTGATGGCCTTATGGAGTCTGCTTGGGAAGGATGCCAGGGTAGCGACATGATCATTGAAAGCCCAAGCGCCATGGTCGGAATTCACATCGCGGAGGCACTCGAAGTGCCCTACTACCGCGCCTTCACAATGCCATGGACCAAGACTCGAGCATACCCGCATGCATTCGCCGTACCTGAGATCAAGCGCGGTGGCAACTATAATTACATGACCTACGTCATGATTGAAAATGTTTTCTGGAAGGCCACCGCAAATCAAATGAACCGCTGGCGAAAGAAGTCACTTGGTCTTGGAACGACCAGTCTGGGCAGGATGCAGCCAAACAAGATTCCGTTCTTGTACAATTTCAGCCCCTTCGTTGTTCCGCCGCCTTTGGATTTCAGTGATTGGATCCGTATTACTGGATACTGGTTTTTGGATGAGGAAGATTGGACACCTCCGCTACAGTTTGCCGAACTGAAGGCTTTCATTAAGAAGGCCCGAAATGATGGCAAGAAGCTGGTCTACATTGGTTTCGGCTCCGTCGTCGTGGACGATCCCAAGGCCATGACGCAGGCAATTGTCGAAGGTGTGGAGAAGGCAGATGTCCGATGCATCCTGTCCAAGGGATGGTCAGATCGCCTGACCAAAGGACCCAAGGATGCTACTAAACCTGAAGTCCCGCTTCCGGCCGATATCATGCAGATCACGTATTCTGTACCACACACGTGGCTCTTCACACAAGTTGACGCTGCTGTACATCACGGCGGTGCTGGCACCACTGGCGCCAGTCTGAGAGCCGGCATTCCCACGATCATTAAACCATTCTTTGGTGACCAATTTTTTTTCGGCGCCCGTGTCGAGGATCTAGGCGTGGGCGTCTGCATGCGCAAATTGAACAGCACCGTCCTCGCCAAAGCACTCTGGATCGCAACACACGACGAGCGAATGATCGCTAAGGCCAAAGTGATTGGCGAGGAAATCAGGAGCGAGAATGGGGTTGGAGAGGCGGTCAAGGCCATTTATCGTGATCTCGACTATGCAAAGTCGTTGATCAAGAAGAAATCCAAAGCAAGCACAGCCGGTGTTCAACTCGACGAGGATTTTGAAGAGACGTGGACGTTTGTGGGCGAGGACTCTGAACCTGACTCGCAGAAGGAGGGGTTGGGAAGTGAAGTTGATGATATTAGAGGTGGTGACGGTATTATGGAGAGTTCTCTCGAGGAGTTTCCAGAGAGTTCTATTGATGAGTTGAGGGATGAGACGGTTCCTTTCGAGGGGTTTGATGATCGTGATGGGGGGCATGTTGCTTCTACCAAGCCGCCTGCGAAGGGCAAGGGGAAGCAGAGGGCATAGCGTGGCGTTTTGTGAAGACTTTTTTCTCGTTTTTGAGGGTGGGCGGAGGATGATACCATATTTGCGCTGCTGAATACTCTGACTTTGTATATGACTGATGGTTGTCGATTTGGCCATGGTTTGTGGCTCTACGTACGCACGCACCTAATTTGGCATGAAGCATTAGATTTAGATGGGTCGGGAATGGGCATGGCTGGGTAGATATGATGGGATGACGAAGCTAATAGAATTGATTGTCTCCGTGCTAAGAGAACCAATCGTCACAAGAGCCTTTGCAGTCATGTTTTGACCACAAAGTCTTTGTTCAGATTCTCAACCACCTACTTCTCCTCCACCAATCCAAGCCTCCTCGCCCTATTCCCCCTCGCCCTTTTCATCAACGGCCTCAAACCCCCTTCCGTCCCCTGAGAATCCAAAAACTCCACCGTCCTCACAATCTTCTCCCCACTCTCATCCATCCAAAACATAAAAACATATTCACCCCTATACACCCACTCCTCGGCACTCAACCCATCATCCTTGACATCCTCTCTGAATTCTGTTTTACTGGTCGCCCAGACGGTGACTTGGTTTTTGGACTCGGATTCAATGTATTCGGTGCCGTGGACGGGGAAGCCGGAGAGGATTTCGTGAAGGGTGGAGGAGTAGGCTAGAAATTGTGATTTTGTAAAGGGGCCGGGTGGGTTCATTGAGGAGGGGGCGAAGGTGTGGGTGTGATTGTCTGACAGAAGGGTTTCGAGGAGTTTGGAGTCGAGGGTTGCGAAGTGGGATATGTATTTTTTGGCGGTTTGGAGGCGGGTGGAGGACATTTTGGAGGATTGGAGGGGTGAGCGGATCGCGCGTTGGGGTGATTGTTTGATGAACGTAGAATGACGGAAGTGAGAGCATCGGGCATATATAGGGAGCCTTACAATCGGTGTTCATTGTCGGAAGGGATGCAAACAACGGAGATATGATTGTTATCCCCGATACCAAATCTCGATTAGGAGTAGATCTGATGGCTCTCCAGCTTTCAGTTGACCAATCCTAATAACTTACCGGCAACAGGATCCCATTCTTCATCCCATCTTCTCATGCATTCAAGCAAGGCACCCCGTCTCAGCTGTTTGAGCTCATCTCTTCCCTTGAATAAGTCAACCAACAGACCTGACAGCTCTTCAGCACTGCCGAAGCCCTTTCCATTCACATCTTCAGTGACTAGTTCCGGCCATGCTTCGAATCTGCTCCAGCCTAATACTGGCAGCCCAGTACCAAACATATCCACAACTTTCATGGGCAGATCGACACCGGATGAGGATGTATGAAGCGAGATGCCCAGATCTGCAGCGCCGAGGAGAGAAGCATAGTCCTCCATACTGAGCCAGGCGGTGGTGATGTCGACCTTCGCAAGCTTACCCTCTGTATTGAGTTGCCTGATCCTGGAGAGATAATGTTCTTTCTGTGGGCCCTTTCCAGTGATGATGGCTAGGATTGATGGCAAGTTCGAGTCCGAGGCAGCAGCGGCGGAGTATATGACAAGCGCATCGAGGAGCAGAGAGAAGTCTTCGTCCGGGGTCCAAGATGTGGCGCTTACTATCAACCTCCGTGTATCGGCCTGCATGTCTTTTGCGTACTCGGCAGTTTCTGGTAGGCGTGCGCGAAATGATGTTCGCTGTTCTGGTGACAGAGGTTGGAAGTGATATGGAGGGCGATCGTGAAGTGGCAATGCGGTGACACCGAATGAGTTCTTGAGGACCTTGGCCATGGCATTCGTCACAGAGAAATGAGCAGCTGCGCCTCGTGCACAGAATTGCTCATAGACTTTTGATATTTTGACGATTGGGTGAGATTCACCAAGTTTGAGAGCTAGAATGGAGTACCCGAAGTTGTGCCAGTCGATAATGAGTCGAGTACCTCGAAAGAAGCACATGTATTGTGCGATCAAGAGTGTGGGAATCGAAGGAGGATTCTAGGTGAGCGTATTAGCTTGAATCCAGAACCGCCAAGAGAGGTTTTCCTGTGTCGTCTCCACTTGCGGGAAGAAAATGTTACCTGTACCAACATCCACTTGGCAGCTTTCGTTCGATAGCCGAGGACGCTGTAGAGGCTCCATATTTGCCAGAGAATTTTCAGAGGCGCAACGATCAGAAACAGGAGCTTGTTCGATGTCTGAAAGCTCTTGGGTGAGGGAGCGATAGGCACTATAGTGATGAGTGGGCTGCTTGTAATGTCGGGATGAACATCGGATTCTGGTTGTCATAATCAGTTAGCATCTTGATATTCGCAACCATCCACGCAATCATCTTTAACCAACGGCATGTAGACATCTCCTTTTCGAGAAAAGTTACCTGGATTCAAAGGAAGATATGCTGTATTCCCTAGCTCTTTTATCTACAAACATGCTTTCGCACAGCACAACAGAAATGGCTCACCTTGATATCCGATCAAGTCTACGTGGCCTCCATGCTTCGCAATGCTGAGTGCATGGTATTGCATGCGAGGACTTCGGCCTATATCGCCCAGCACCAGAATGTGGACAGTGACATTATCGCACTTGTTGTCGGAGACACCTTCCCCAGCGGACTGATGTGGACGGTAGCGCGTTGGCAAGGTCAGGAGAAAGATTGTTAGCCCTGTCGAGCAGAGAACAGCCAGACCAAGGGCGTAATCCCAAACGCTTTCCAGGAGAACAGATACCATGATGGAGGAGCTATTTCATGCGAGAGTGGACTTGTACAGAGCTATATGACAGATATACAGCCACATTGAGGCTCACAGTCAGCCACATACGATGCAAGGTCGATTCAGGGGGGTGTTTTTGTGGTCTTTGCGGACTAGACGCTGATCTGGCAGGCGAATCAAGATGGACAATTGCTGCGTGTGGCTCTCTCGCTGTTCTGCCCCACGACGATAGATATCTAGTCATGGTCTGATATCTAGCTGTATCCTTCTCTATATATGTCTTCTCTCTTCCTCTTCCTCTCAGACCATCAAATCTCATGCCTGCAATATAGGTGACGCAGGTAATTGGCTGTTCCATGATCGACAAAGGAAGCACCCTGGTTGGATATTAATTATTATGGCAACCTCTACATTCGCGATCAATGCAGACGGACAACAACAACACCACCATGCCATTTCTCCAATACACGAACATCCAGAGCCATTGCCGCCTATCAAACCTCTGAGCAGGTCGACCTCGTACTCCCTCAGACACGCAGGCCAGTCAAAAGTCACAGCTCGCTCCATCCCCTCGTCACCCATCGATCACGTAGGAAACTCGCGGCCTACCTTTGAAGACTCACATGTATTGGCACATTCGATGAAAGGGAAGACCCAGGCTCGCCCTCGCGGGGAGTCGGATCTTGGGAGACCCTCACCGCTACGCCCAATTTCAAATGGATTCACGGCCTTTGCTTCAGTACCAGAGTCACCCATAACGACAGCCAGCACGAAGTACGTTGGGACTCCTGGGCTATCTTTGAAAACATGTGCTAATGATATCCCTCTCAGAGATACTCCTCCCTCGTCAATCTTCACAGAAGTTGTAACCGGAATACTGGTCCCTCTACCTTTCCTGCTCGCCGCGGTTGCCTACCCAGTACAAACATCGACGAGTTCGAGCCACCCATATAGTTCAACGACGTTGGAGGATGAGAGCAAAGAAATGATCTCGCTTGACGGTGCTTTCTACACGCCTTTCCTACAAACATGCACTCTCTCGGCTGCAGCATTATTTCTTATGGGCGCTATGGCAAAGATACAAACATCAGACCAGAAACTCGACCGGCGGAAAATGGCCGATGGTAGCAGCGGCTTTTCAAAGAGCCTTCTGCAACTTGGGACTGTCCGGGCCATCGTCTTCCGCATACTGAGCATTGCCCTGCCGTACTATGCGTCGATAGAATTGGGAGGGTTGCGGACGGCACTTTTCCTTGTGCTGGTGACTGCTTCTGGCCTCACCAGTGCGATTCAATCAAGTCAGGTGTCAAGTAGTTATGGCAATATTCTTGGAGCAATGAGGTCACGCAAGTTCACTTGCGCCGCCGCATTGCTTTTTGCTCTCAGCGATCTGTCTGGCATGACAAGCAGTGCGAGTGGAGGGAGGATTGCTTTGGGATATTTCGCACTCGTTCTCTCGGCTCTGGTCATACCAATACCTGCACCGATGTTCAACAAACGTCCTAATCCACTGGCAAGGACGGTTTCAAATCCCAGAGGATACTCGATATCAACTCCGCCTCCCACTCCACGTCTTAATGGCTCTACCACAGGATCAGTGATTGCTTCTTCACCCGCAGAGGCGAATATTACTTTGGCTGCTGGACTGGGTCTTGGTCTAGTAACGATTATTCTATCATTCCTGCTGTTTTCGCCAGCAGATATCTCCCCCATGGCATTGATTTATTCGCCTCTCTCCTCGGTCTCCGCTGCTGCAATGGTAATCTTCAGTCGCCCTGTTTCAACGCCAGCAAAAGGGCAGCCGGGACTCTCCACGGCCCTTGCTCTCGCATCTGTCTTTGGTTTCTTGCAATTCTATGGAACAGAGATGGCCCTCTGGTCCTATTGGGCATTTGGCGCGCTTGGGTGGATTGCGGCGTCCCTTGATGGGACAGAACGCTTCGGTTCCAGTGTCGTGCAACACAGGGCACATGAGCACAAACCTGCGAGGTCCTCCTTTTTGACCGCCTTTTTACTCAAATTCTGTTCCCCTGGCTCTGTAATGGACACGATTCTTCGTGAGCGGGATTCGCGCCGGATCGCATATTTTGGATGTTTAAATCTCGCCTTCATGGTGGTCCAGCTCTTCTATGGCTTCGCTACTGGATCACTGGGTCTGCTCACTGACAGTATCCATATGCTATTCGATTGTCTTGGTCTTGCGGTCGGTCTCGCGGCGGCTGTCATGAGCAAATGGCCACCTTCGACAGATTTTCCTTACGGCTATGGCAAGATCAACACATTGTCAGGCTTCGCGAACGGGATCTTCCTGATTCTTGTCAGCATCGAGATCATTTTTGACGCCATCCACCGATTGAATGAAGGCCACGAACTCCGCCGTTTGAACGAGCTGCTGTTGGTTAGCACACTTGGATTTCTCGTCAACATCGTTGGTCTCGCAGCATTTGGACACGCTCATCATGGACACGATCACGATCATGGCGATTCGCATTCGGAACATGAACCACATTCCCATTCTCACGGCCATTCTCACGAAAAGCACGAACATCACGACCATAAGCATGACCACGACCACAAACACGACCATGATCATAAGCATAGCCACGACCACGACCAATCAGCTTGCAATGAGCATGACCAACTAGCAGGACTTGGGCTGCAATCTTCTCTTCTCCCATCTCTCCCTTCAACGCCATTTTCAATGCCAAAAACCCCGCTTCCACCACCTTCTCCAGCAAAAGCGACGCACGCACACGACCATAAGAACGAAAACATGAAAGGAATCTTCCTTCATATTTTGGCCGACGCTCTTGGGTCGGTAGCCGTCATCATCAGCACTATCTTGGCCAAACGCGACGGCTGGTCTGGATGGGACCCCATCGCCTCCTGCATCATTGCGATCATGATTTTCATCTCCGCAATACCGCTCGTGCATACCAGTGGAATGAAGCTGTTGCTTGCATTACCTAGTGAGGTAGAATGGGCGAGTCGAGACGCGTTGCAGGGGATCAGTGAGTTGAGAGGTGTTCTTGGATATTCGGGCGTGAGGCTGTGGCTTCAGGATAAAATTGCAGAAGCAAATGCGCATGGGCATGATCACGGGCATGATCATGGACACTCGCAGCAGGACGAGCAGGGGCAGAAGATTTTGGGAATTATGCATGTTATTGCTGCTCATGGGGCTGATTTGGAGGATGTGAGGGAGAGGGTTGTTATGTATCTACTTGGAAGGGGTATGGACATTGTGGTACATGTTGAGAGAGAAGGTGACATTAGGTGTTGGTGTGGTGGTGGCGTTAGGTCGAATGGGTCTGTTGGTGGTTGATATATTGTACTGATTTCTGCGTTGTGAGCGACTAGACACTATACAGTATACCCAATGCAGCGATTTTGATGCATTTCCGTTGTATTTGTTCCTTTATAAAGGCTATGTGTTCGGGGTGGATGGTTCTTCTCCATGGACTCCACGCGAAGGACCAGTGAATACAATGATCATCTCCGCCATACCGGCGGTCGAATGAATTCCTGGTTATACTTTGCTACCATCATCAAAACTGGTAATGGATCCATTCTAAGATGGTTCCTGGCCGTACGTATGTACGTGCGGGCGCGCCACGGAGCCATAATCGCCATATCATTGGTAGTTTGTAGATGCCTTTGTGATTGGTTTGGGTTCATAGATTATGAAGCGAAGTTTAGCATCAAAGACAATTTTTTTTTCTTCCACAAGAACTATTCCGATACAGTGTTACAACCTGATGATCCGGGTTTTTCATGCTGTCGGAATAATCGCAACTATAGTCTCTAATCTTGTGTCGGCTTTTGTAATGGAGTCTCCATGTTCTGGTGTGCAAGATGTCACTCACTGTGCTTGATGGGTATCGCAATTGTGAGATATGAACATGAAATAGATAGAGTGAATGATTCGGAAGAGCTGGAATGAGAAAGGCGGGAAGGTGAGGGAGAATTTCCAGAAGCTTATCACTAGTTTAGCTGGATTAAAAAATGTCCACTATTCTTACAGACTGTTGCCATACTGTGAGTAGAGCATCGAGTAAAGATACTAAGAATGTTAGCCTCCATGGTCGAAAGATATCCCTTTACATCTGATCCAATCAATCGCTATCATCGTCATCGTCACCGCCTAGAAGACTTTCGTCAATCCCCCAGTCTTTGGCACCCAACTTTCTCCGTCCCTTGTCTTCACGCGCCCCGAACTTGGCAGCATAGTCTTTGGCTTCTTCCATATCCTTTTCCAATTCCCGCCGCTCCTTGATCTCTTTCGCCTTCGTCTCACTAAATCGTCCGTCCATGCCAGCTTCTTTCAGCATTCCCTTGAGATGTGAGATCTTCTCCTTTGCCGAATCGCAATTCTTTAGTTCGTTGTGCCACATTTTGCGGATACCGCATTTCACGAGCTGGCCCTGGAGTTCTTTAATCTGAGCATCTTGTGGTGAGAGGTCAGGTTTCGTGGCTTTGGCTTTTGGTTCAGCTTTCGGCTTGGAAGATTTCGAAGCTTTGGTGGATTTGGAGACTGGGTCTTTCTTTTGGCGCTTCTTCTTTGGAACTGGTTCTTCGTCTATCAGAACGGACATTTCGCTCTCGGAGACATCTGCTTCAGCTGATGGTGGTGGTGGCGCCCCTTCTGAAACTGAAGGCTCTTCCATCTCGACATCGTTGTCATCTTCTTGCTCTTTCTTTGAAGGTGATTCTGGAGGAGGCGATGCTTCCGATTCATCATCGTCTGACTCCACGACCTTCCTTGACTCTCGCTTCGTGGGTGCTGGTTTTGATGATGCTTCATCCTCCTCATCTGAGTCTAGAACCTTACTAGGCTTTGGTTGAGACTTTCGCTTCGCCTCAGCATTTTTGGTGACCTTTTTCGCTCGCGGTTTGGCTGCCTTTTTGGGTGCAACCTCTTCTTCGGACAAGTCCTCATCAGACGCGTCCGAGGGTACGGAGCTTATTGCTGAATCTTCCTCTTCATCCTCATCCTCTGACCCTGAGGATACCTTCCTCTTCTTCTGTGGCTTCTTTTTGGTATCTGGGGCAGGTCGTTTTGTTCCACGCTTTGCTGGCTCGGCTGCTTTCTTTGCTTTGGGAGCAGCTTTGGGCTTCGCGCTGGGTTTGGCGGGGTTGGAAGCTGGTTCCTCGTTCTCTTGTTTTTCCTGTCTCCAAGTCAATTAAGCAGTCTTCCATGAAGAACTTCAACACCAACATGTTCATCAGCAATAATGTCCTTGCTCTTTACTTTCCAGGCTCCATTCTCCTTCAAGAAATCGTCCGGAAGATCTAGTTTGATCTCTGCAGCTTTGCGCACTCGCTTCACCGTGAGTTCTTCGTGGTCTCCGGCTTTGTAAAGACGCGCGACGATTGCGCGCAATGTCTGTTCAACTTTTGAATCACTTGGGATTGCTATGTCGCCTTCGGAGTCCGACATTGTGAGTTCGTGTGAAAACAATCTGATAGAGGAGACGCGTTTATTTTGATTTGGAGTGACGCGCTTTCCAAGAGTCAAACGTGACTGGGGGTTATCGTTATCGATATCACTCCAGCCCCGAGTATCTATCATCCCCTTTTAACTTCAACACTCCACTCTCATCAACACGAATCTCACATCTATTCATCATGCCTCCTCTGTTCTGGACTCTGGGTTGCGTCTACGGCGCCAGCTCGGTCATGCTAGGTGAGAGGAATCGTGTTTAATATGCATACCATGATATTGATACAGCATATGAATAGGTGCATTTGGCGCCCATGGATTGAAAAAGAAGATAGCTGATCCTCAGAGACTCGCAAATTGGAATACTGCTGCACATTACCAAGCAAGTTTGCTCTATGATTTACGTTTGCGGATTCGCTCTGACTCGCTCTCCAGATGATGCATGCTGGTGTCCTCCTCCTCAGTTCATATATCGCGCCAAAGAATAAGCTCGCCATGTCACTCTTCGCAGCTGGGATGCTCGGATTTTCAGGATCCATCTATTTGCTGGTCCTTGACCCCCAGCGATTCAAGCCTCTAGGTCCTGTTACTCCTTTGGGTGGATTGTGTCTGATTGGTGGATGGGTCGCTCTCGCATTTGGCAAACGTTTACCAGTGGCTTGAGAGACGGAACGCGACAACGTCATATTTTCCCCCATCTACGGCTACTATGGAGATGAACTCTTTTGGGATGTAATCTGTAGGTTGATCTTCAATCGGCACGTATTTGTCCATGCGGAAATAGAGATATGAATAGGAGCCGAAGTCCCGGAATTGCTCGCTCCAACTCCACAGAATTTATCAGTGCCCACTCATCTGGACCTTTTGATCCTCCTTGACCCCACGTTATTTTCACAATGAAGGGCATGTCACGCCTATTTGGCCCTAGGAAGGTATATGTCATGCCAATCCAGAAACGGAAGCTGTCGAGTCGTGCCGGGATGAGACACTCGGTTAATCTTGGTTTTGACGACATCCGCCTCGTCAGATATATTAACCTCAGAGTGGTCCAGGTACTAGATTGATTTCCATCGCCGCCGCAGACTCAATTGATCGCTATCTGCGGAGGTGATGCATTCTTATTGCCTCCTCTAAAATGAGGGTCCATGAACCATCATCTACCTGCCTGAAGGGTGACAAATTAGGGTGCAACTGTCCGGCAGAATTTCGTATATACTAACGCGTTCTCTCGCGTCGCACTCTTTTGTGGCGTGGATTGGATCTTGCTCGAACCCAAGGACTTCACCACACCCTCTTGTTCGTTCTTGGTTCTTGGTTTGACTTTGGTTGTTGTTGTTGTTGTTGTTGTTGCTTGGATCGTGCCTATCTCTTTAGACATTCTTTTGGACGTTGCTAATCAGTACAATTGCGACTTGCTGTGTACTGCTCACTCCTTGCACCAGCTTCAGATTCTTCACAATTAAAACTCCAGCCCCCATTTTTCAATCCCATTCATCGCTTCTAGGACACCGTTGCTGTCTGCTCGCTGAGTCAACCTGAATCAACCTGAATCGGTTCTCTCTGGCATATCGCCATGGCTTTCCTCAAAGAGAAGCACGTTAGCTTCAACGAGCCTCTCCTTATCGAGGTTGTGGAGATAGATCCAGAAAATGTCGAGCTCCCGGTCGACCAGAAGCGTGCTCGCAATCGGAAGCTTGCATTATGGATCCTTGCAATAATGTTCATCGGTCTTTTGGCAGCTGCACCATCAGGTATGAGAACACTCTTAAATACAAGTGATGAAGGGATTAGCTAATGATAACCTCCTAGTTCGTATGTGTGGTCGTCGGATGCACAGGCACGCCAAACACAAGTACACTCACCTCGTTGAGTCCACGAAGCCTGCCAGACACAGCAACATGGAAACCCATGTCAAGCCGTCGTTTCCCAACATTGAGCGCACGCATCACATCGACAACCACCCAAAGCGTGCCGATACTGGCCCTTTGTGCACTTCTAATCAATGCACGAACTACGCAGCGTCCATCAAGTCTAACCTGGCTCCAAACTATGCCGCCATTGATCCATGTGAGGATTTCAGTACATACGCATGCGGTGGATGGCGCGACAAGCATGACTACCGTGCAGACCAAGCTTGTAAGCTATTCATAAGCCCTCTTACACACGCCCAGACCCTGACCCCTATCAAGCCGTCGATGTTGGAAGCATAATGGAAGGTGCGTTTGGAGAATTTCATTAACGTCTGTCCAGCGATCTCCGTAGGCTCAATCATGTCAGATGTGAGCAAGGACCTCTTGCACGAGATCTTGGAAGGCTCATACGTCGGAAACTCCTCTCTCTCGGCTTCGAAAATCGCAATCGAGAAAGACAACTTCGGAAAAATGAAATCCGCGTACAATGCATGCAAGAATGAGGATGCAATCAAGGCGTATGGCGTCAAGCCAGTCCGCGATCTATTAGATGAACTCGAACAGCATTATCCAGCAACAGGTCCCGAACCTAGTGCCGATAGCGAGGGATTGACGAAAGCGTTGATCTGGTTGGCAAAGAACTCCGTAAACGCAATCGTGAGTGCCGGTGTGACTGTAAGTCCCCCTGTCTTCTCCTTTGATGCTCATATGTGCTTATCAGATTCGTGCTCGCAAAAAGACCGACGACAAGGAACCCGACGTCAACATCATCGCCATGGGTAGTGGAGAATGGGGCATGAACACCCGAAAATATTACGAAGACCCGAAAATCGTCGCCAACTATTCCCGTGCAATGGCACAAATGTTCCAAGTGATCTGGACTGGACAGCCAATCGCAAACGAATCTCTTTTCAAGGACCCAGAGAAGCCTGAATATTTGGAAACGGCCAAGCTCGTCGCTGAATTTGAGTCCAAGCTCATTCATTCATCACCAGACCCAGAGGTAGCAGGAGAAGCAGCGGTAAGTTCCATTTTAATCCAACACTATGCTGAAATAAGTCATAGCAACGGAGAGTAGCTAGCGCCATGAACACAACTAAATTCCATCAGTACTATTACAAACCAACTACGGCGGTGGATATGGACAAGCTGGTCCCTGAGATCTCCGTATCCAAGCTTGTCGACGGTGTCAAACCAGCAGGATACCAGCCTAAGTTCATTCTGAACAGCGACCATCTCTTTTATGGTAATCTGTCCGCAATTTTAAAGGCGACCTCCCGCAAGACTGTGCATGGTTATATGCAATCTAGAATCATCGGCACTTGGGGCGGTCGCTTGCATAAGGACTACCGTTGGCCAGCGAAGGTTTTTGCCAACTCACAAGCTGGTCGAGATCCATTTTCCGAGTCTGAACGATGGAGAACTTGCCTGACCGAAGTCGACACTGGACTCGGGTGGCTTTTGAGCGCTGCTTTTGTTGAACGTGCATTCAGTCAAGACGCAAAAGCGCTGGGTGACCGCATCGTCAGCGATATCAAGGCCGAATTTTCAGCTAGGCTGAAGAAGCTTTCTTGGATGACGCCCGCCACGCAGGCGCTCGCAGCAAAGAAGGTCTCCAACATCATCCAGAAGATTGGATACCCTACTGCGTCTCCAAATGTCGTAGACCCAGCGGTATGTGTTGTATCACTTCTTTGTCGCGCCATTGACTAACATGATCAGGACTTGCAAAAGTACTACGCAAATCTTCCGATCTCCGAAAATTTCTTCAACAACGGTCGGGCTCTGAACAAGTTTGTTCTTGAGAAGTCATGGAAAGACTTGCTAGCACCCGTCGATCGAGCTCGCTGGAGCATGACTGCGCCAACCGTAAACGCGTACTACAACCCCTCGGGTAACGAGATCGTTTTCCCAGCAGGCATTATGCAGCTTCCAGTGTTCGGTGATCAGCTTCCCGAGTACGTTTCCTATGGTGCTTTTGGATCAGTCGCTGGTCACGAGCTGACCCATGGGTTCGACAACAATGGTGCCCATTACGATGAGAACGGAAAGTACGCAGATTGGTGGGACAATTCGACCGTGGCCAATTTCGAGAAAAAGACCCAATGCTTCGTCGGCCAGTTCGACAAATTCAGCGTTACGGGGCCTGATGGCAAGCAACTGAACGTCAACGGCAAGCTCACGTTAGGAGAGAACATAGCAGATGCTGGTGGTATTGCTGCGGCATATGCAGCCTATCAAAAGCGCAATGCTGCGAAGCCTGACAAGCATATCGCTGGGTTGGAGATGTTCACCAAGGAGCAGATGTTCTTTGTCGCCTACTCGACTTGGTGGTGTGGCAAGGTCAGACCAGCGCAGGCGGTGCAGTACATCTACACTGATCCACATTCCCCTGCTGACAAGCGTATTCTTGGAACTTTGGCGAATAGTGCGGGTTTCAGGGAGGCTTTCCAGTGCAAATCTAAGCAGCCAACTTGTGAGCTTTGGTAAAGGAGTGATGGACGGGGAGGGTTGTTTTGGAGGATGGACCTGCAGCTGGTGATGATTTCTACTCACGATACCTTTACCTTCACCTACTCCTACACCTGCTACACCTATGTATATATCTTTCCTCGACCTAGACCCAAGTTCTGAACTCTATGCTTTGAAACCTTGACGGCTTTTCCTATCAAGTGCTGTCAAATGTAACTATTTGCGGAACATTTATGCTGTAGCACTACCTGATTCCAATATCTTCCTTGCACAACTGATATCTGCTTCGCCAATCGCGAGGCTCAAAGAGTAATCCGCCGCGATATCACAAGATCTGGCGATAATTCCGCGTTCCCTAGAAATCCACGCCACCAACCCGTCCTTCCTCCAACAAACATCTATGACGCCTCCACGAATCTACACGGCAAAACGTCGTGGTCTCCATACGCACAACAATAATGCACTTCCAAGCCCAGAACCGAAGACGAACGTAATAACAGT
The DNA here is from genome assembly GCA_023078705.1 of Venturiaceae sp. KMAF11. Taxonomy (NCBI): domain Eukaryota; kingdom Fungi; phylum Ascomycota; class Dothideomycetes; order Venturiales; family Venturiaceae; species Venturiaceae sp. KMAF11. Next base: position 1,479,588 of record JALGOQ010000008.1, read on the forward strand.
CGCCAGTGATTACGGAAGCGATATTGAGATTGATACGGAGTTGCTTGCTGTTTCTGTTAGCGCCGCAGGAGGAGGAGACGCGCATAGCGATTACGGGTCTGATTTTGATGTTGAGGGGGAGGCTATACTAGAGGATTTACTTGGGGAGTTGGAGGGCCGGCCTGGGAGGGACAGAGAGGAGGATGAGGGGGATGCGAGGGCGGTTGCTTTTGTACCACCGAGGGGTAGTCAGGAAAGTCGCGCCGGGACTACGATCACGTATTTTTCTTGTAAGAGTGGGTTGGGGTTTGGAGCAGGAGAGGGGGTATGCGGGGAAGAGGGCGAGGAGGAGGAGGTACATATTTCGCAAGTAAGTTTGTCATTTGAGGGGGGGTTGAGGAGAATGAGACTGAACTGACGAGCTGACGTTCAGCGTTTAGTTGTTAAGACGAATGGTGCTTCTTCTTCTTCTTCTTTGAGACCTGATGTAGTTACCACGCATGAGTCTATGGCTCCTCCTCCTCCGCCGCCGTCGGATACAAGATCACCACTTGATCGCTTTCGATCGCCCCCGAACAAACCACTTTCGGTGTCTGATTTGGTGGCGCCTGCTTGGTGCGAGTTACAATATTGGTTTACGCTAACGTCGAAGTTGGGACGGAAGAAGAGGACGCCGGCTATGAAGCAGGGTACGAAGGTTCATCAAGCGTTGGAAGCGCAGGTGCATGATGTTGTGCCTGTTGATGTTACGACGAGGGAAGATGGGTGGGGTTTGCGTATTTGGAATGTGATACAGGGACTGAGGACGTTACGAGCTACGGGCATGACACGGGAATTGGAGGTTTGGGGAGTTGTGGATGGACAGGTTGTCAATGGCATAATTGACGAGATTGGGGTGAAGTGTCCTGATCCTGAGCTTGAAGAAGCTCTTGAGTTGTCGAGAAGGAAACAAGACGGAGCAAAAATGGCTTTGCCACTGGAACAGAAGACGATATTGGATTACTACGATATGCCTTCACAACAGCACGCTGAAGCAAGTCCCTGGTTAGGAAGTCTAGCTACATTTGATGGACCACCACGGAAAGTCTACATCACAGATGTTAAGACGAGAATGGCTCCGTCGATACCGAAAGGTGCTTCTCTGAAGTCGACAAACATGCAATTGCATCTTTACCACCATCTACTAGTAGCTTTGGCCACCAATACCGTCGCCGCAGACACGATATTTGACCGATACAAGCTCAGCGCGAATGCCACATTCACAGACGGTTTCATTGCTGCAATTGCGGCATTGGAAGATAATTTCATCTCTGAAACGATAACAGGAGAAGACTTCGCTGAATTTAATTCTCGGTCCGATTCGGTATCTGAACTCTCCCAACACAATTCACTTACACTCCTCTGGTCTCTCATGATGACCGAGTTTGCTCGCACCATTCCCTCCGCCGCACACGTCGGCCATATTTTGCAAGCAGAATTCAGGAAACAAAGCGATGGTTCGATGATCGGGAACAAGGTCTTCCCGTTCGAAGAGGGCGTCTTGAGGGAATATATTGAAGATGGGATGAAATGGTGGCGAGGTGATCGTGAAGCGAGAGGTGTTGATGTTGAGGATGCTTGGAAATGTGGGAGTTGTGGGTTTAAAGAGGGGTGTCAGTGGAGGGAGAAGAAGGTCCAGGAGGCTGTGGATAAATTTAGGGCAAAAAGGGAGATTTCGAGTAAGAAGAGGAAGAGTGGATAGATGATATACCCAGGATGAATGGATGTGTTTGCGCTCAATTGAACCAAGATATACGAAGGTGACTGCATTGAATGGATGGTCTAAACAGTCCTTGACAAACCTTCTTTTGGAGTGCTAGTATTCAGCCTAGTGATTCAACTTGTGTTTAAGTCGTCGAAATGATGATATCATATGGTGGCCGCCCGCAGTCTGGCGAAGGCATCTTGGTGAAGTATTGATAGATTGTTCAAATTTGCCCAACTCCGACATTTACCATTCTTTTAAGGCCTTATTTATCCTGTCTTTGTCCTAAAGAGTGACAGATGTCGATACTCGCTGATGATTGGTCAGCCCAGATCCCCAGCCACTCCTTAAAAGAGACTCGCCTGCTAGCCACACATAACTCGAAGGCATCCGTCGCAAAGCCAACCTCCGAACATCAACAACACAAACACGCGCCGCACCAGTTATCCTCTCCCCGCGAGGGATTTATTTCTCCGCCACCAAATAATACCACAATCATATCGAAATGTTTTATTCGGATACTCTGCTCTCCAAGACGGGGCCCCTGGCCCGCGTCTGGCTCGCCGCCAACATGGAGCGCAAACTCTCGAAGAAGGACTGCGTGCAAGCCTCCCTCGACGACAGTATCCAGATGCTTGTGGACCAGAACTCGGCCCCAATGGCTCTGCGCTTGAGTGGACAATTGCTTCTGGGTGTTGTTCGAATCTACAGGAGGAAGGCGGGCTACCTACTGGATGACTGCAACGAAGCTCTGCTCAAGATCAAGATGGTAAGACGCGCCCAATTCTCAATTCTACTGCACAAAACGACGCGGACTTGTGTCGCGTAGGTCTGGTTGACATTCGACGCGCTTTTTGGATATGAGGGGAAATCAACACATGACGCGCGTGGTGGATACAAACAACGGAGGTCAAAAGACTGACGCGCATAGGCTTTCCGACCAGGCAATGTCGATCTACCAGCAGACCAGACGCACGCTGTCAATCCCAACTCATTGGTCATGGCTGATGTCCTCACGGAGCTGGATCTCCTCGTTCCCATGATGGATCCGGATCTTCTACTTGCCGAGCCGATGGAATTGGGCGGAGGAGACAACACAATACTTGATTGGGGAACCCAAAGTCTCATCACGGACAGCATCCGAGAACCCACTAGCACTGAGGCACCGCGAGCACTGGACGACGATGGCTTGATTTTGGATTTGGACGATGACGATGACATTGAAATTGGTCGACGAGCACCGACTGTTCAAGATGAACCTACACTACTGGATGACGGCGGACTCACTCTCGATTTGGACGACGATGCGCCCGCAAAGGATACATCGGGTCTTCAACAAACCGAAATGGACGACCTGCCCATGATGGATGATGATTTTGGCGTCATGGACACAACTGGCAATTTTGGCGGTCTCGATGCAGCAACTCCTAGACCACGCGACACCCTTTCACCACTTTCCGACATCCGACCCAGCGTTGAGCGCGAGCTTGAAGCTTCTTTCGTACCAAATGGAACCTCTTTGTTCGAAGCACAGGAAGAGACCACAATCGAGGCAGCACAGCGCGTTAAGCGAAGAAAGCTGTTACAGATGGACGGCAACACCGAGATCCCAAACACACAAATTAAAGCACAGCAAAACGACCACAGCAAGATCCTTAGGCCACAGAGCTTTTTGCCCCGCGATCCTATGTTATTGGCCCTCATGAGTATGCAAAAGAATGGAAGCTTCATTTCCAGCATTCTCGGAGACGGACGAAGCTCTGGCTGGGCACCGGAGCTTCGTGACATTCTCTCCGTAGATGTCGTCAAACGCTCTGGCGAACTTAAACGCAAACGAGACAGTGGTGTTGCAGACTTATTTTCTGATGAGGAACAACAATCCCCAAAGGAGACAGCCCTGGAGGAGGATTTTGCCCCCAATTTCGGAGATGATATGCCAGTATTCGACGATGCTGGACCTGTTGAAGAAATCCCTCGTGATGAGTCAGTGCGCGCTCCATCTGTAGAAGGTGACGGCAGAGGGGGCTCGCCTCTTCCTGACTTTGACGACACCACTTACCCAGATCTCCACCCTAAAGACGACGGTCCTATCAGCCAAGGTACCCAACATGCTGTACATCTCCTCCGCGACTTCTTTGGCCCAGAAGGTGCCGATGATGCAAAGTCTCGACAAAAGAGCTCTGCTCTTTTGCAAGACCTTCTACCAGAGAAGACGACGAATCGACGAGAAGCAACTAAGATGTTCTTTGAGGTCTTGGTCTTGGCTACCAAAGATGCGGTAAAGGTCGAACAGGATGGCATCAAGAAGGGTGTCATTGGAGGTGCTATTCGCATTCGTGCCAAGCGTGGTCTTTATGGATCTTGGGCTGAGGCTGGTGCTTCAGGAACAACCCAATCGACCCAAGAGCAAGACCAGGGTGAGGTTGAGGAAGTGGCAGCATGATGTTCTTGCTCATACATTCACATTCTTGCTCGGTTTAGCATTGAGCGCTCTTGCAAGTCGAGATTTGGGGCCATTGACGTATTATGGGATTTTTCTTTCGTTCTTGACGGGTTTCTTCTCTGGCGTCCTGGGAGCACTGGATTGATGCGAAAATGATTGTTTTTGTTTGCTCCCTTCTTAGGTTTTGTCTGGTGGTATACCCGATTGATTGGTCTCCTCTTTCTTTTTGAGGCTGATTTTCTGTATAAATAGGATGCTTGTGTGGTTATGAGCGTGTCGTAAATTCAGGTCATTTTTACAGAGTTTTGCATTTTTCGTTCTCCTGTGAGTGTAAGTGGTGAAGTCGGTGTATCACGACAGGGTGGATTCTCAGCATTCTTAAAAATGAGTACTAGTATTCGATACCAAAGAAGTGCCTTGGGTTAAGCGTCACTGAAGTGCTGGCAATTATCGTTTCCGGGAGTGCTATGAGTGTAGGAGGCCGTAAGCGACTTTACTGACTGAATATAGTCGTGAGTATACTGGACGTTCACATCAATAGGAGTTGTAGAAACATGATTGATGCGTTTGTCTATATATCTACTTTCCTCCGCACCTTGTCTTTGTTGCTGTATCCAGCATCCAACCCGTCCAAGTCATTGCATCATGTGTGATTTCCCAGCTTCTTCCATGTCGATAAAGCAAGGGCCCTTCACTAGACTGATACAGCATGTGCCTTTACCATATCGGGATCACTCGAAGACTCCCTCAATACCTTCATCATCCATTCGTAGACGGCCCATTGAACGGCATTCACTACGAAAGCGCGGACACTACAGATTCCGAGACCACGGAAGAAGGGCTTGATACCCTCGTTGGTGTAGGTGTGGCGAGCCATTTCTATGGCACCTTTTCTTTTGAATTCTTTTGTTTCTGTTCCTCCTTCTGTCGTCGAGGCAGACAAGAGTGGACTCGTTATCGTTGGGGCTGTCGTTGTTGGTGATGTGAAGGCTTGTGTCTGAACTCTGGTTTTGATGACGTCGAGGGGGAAGATGGAGGCCCATGTCATCACTCCCGCGACGCCTCCTGCTAGCAAAACTTTTGCAGCGGCTGTCTTTTGCGAATCGTCTTTGTTTTCTGTTTTCAACACCCGTTTGCAGATTTCGTAGCTCCAGAAGTAGAATCCATACCCGACGGCATCTCGGATACTCGTCACCGCGCCACCAAAATACAGCCCACGCAGACCGTCACGGAGGACGATTTCCTTGGCTATGGCGAGTGAAGATTGAGAAGGGGAGAGAGTGTTGTTGTTGTGGGAGCTGGATACTTGGGCGCGGCATTTTATTAGTTCGGTGGGTGCGGAGACGAGGAAGGTTGCTAGGCCGCCTGCTGCTCCGGCTGCCCAGATTTTGGGCAGGGAGGAGGGGGATGTCGAGGATTCGTGGAGGACGGTTAGGGCGCGGTTGTAGGTGAAGAAGAGGATGCCGTTTAGAGCACCGTAGCCAAGGATTGGTGCTGTTGCTCCTGTGTGGATTGTTAGATTAGGTTAGTTTAGGTAAGTGAGGAATAGATACAATATTTCAAATAGTGGGTATAAGGTCACAATGCAAAGATGGATTGGATTGGAAATGCATAAAAAGGGCAGGGAATGCGGCGGGGATGTGATGGTTGCAAAAGAGCATGTCTAAGATGAAGAACCTACTCCAAGACCACACATGATATGATCAAAAATCCAGGAGAGAGAAATCTGCTAACAGTGTGAAAGAAATCGGAATAATGACGAGGGAGTTCACCAGCATTTTAACTGGAATATCTTCATGCTAGATAACCAAAAGTAGAAGGTTTGGAAGAGACAAGGACAGGCCAAAGAGGGAGATGAGATATAAGAAGGAGAAAGGAAATTCGAGCTCACCTCGTACCAAAGTACCAGCCCGATCAAAGGTACCTCTCAGCGACTCTGGTGAAGTTGCATGGACACTGGTATCTCCAGCTTGTAGTCTTGTTTTCAGTAGATCTAATGGGTTTCCGATTATGATGCCGGCAGCACCACTGATGTATCCGGCCCAGAAATCTGCAGACATAACTATCTTTGAATATTTCCCATGAGAGATGCCAGTGACGTTTCACATCATGGAGTTTGAAATAGCTGTTTACCTTTTTCGGCTAAGTGAGGCCGAAGTCGGTAATCATGTGGTCTGAAGATGTTGACGTTGACCTTTCAAGACGTCTCTGTCTTCATTTTCTACTTCCATCCACTGAGAGAAAGAAGTTTTCTCGGGTCTTGAATCGAACATGGCGTTGTTGTGGTTGTTGGCCGACTGAAGTCATTACTCAAGTTCATCATCTCGTCACAGCCCACCATCCGAGAGCTTCACATCAAACCTCTGACTCTCACTTTCACTCCTCAAACACCAGTCCCTTGCCCAGTCCATAACACTGACATGAATCTCTCGCCCGTACTCGTTGACCCTTCTCCCAATCCTTCCATCAGTGAGCTACTCCCTCGCCACTGTCCCCTCGAGGTTTAGCTAACCACTCTCCAGCTTCGGACAAAGCCCGTTAGCTTCAACTTTCATGCCCGCGCAGCCTGACCGTAGTCCCTGGGACTTCTCGGAGGCTCTCCAGCTTCTGAACGACCTCCCAGGCAAGAAAAGTCTTCCTCAGCGCCATGCCGCCGCGACTACAGCACAGTCAGGTGTCGCAACCACCCCGCAGAGGCAAAGCAATGGCCTGGGAGACTTCTCCAAGATCTACGAATACCTAGGGATAAAGAACGACCCTCCTCAACCTCTCGCGCCCAGTCCTTTCCAGGACACTTCCACTCCCGATCCCAATCGACCCCCGCCACCCGGCCCTGCGGTCAAAGACGACGCCTATGCTTCAGATGGCGCCGTATATACTAAGAAGAACGTACGATTCAACGATGATGCCGACGTGTACGAAGCCACAGACGCGCTGGATAGTCCTACATCCGAGGATCTTCTTGGTCCAAGTTCGCCATCAAAAACAAAGAAGTCGAAGCGGGAGAAGAAAGCCGCGCTGAAGGAGAAGAAGAAGGCAATCAATGCGGCAAAAATTGCCGGGAAGGCGGAGAAGAAGCAGTCAAAAGCAGCACTGCGCCTCAAGTCCGCCAGCGACATTGAGTCTGAAGCCGACATTCGCAAGCTTACGAAACCTTCTCCAGCTAGAAAGGCTAGTGTACACAGCCAGATGCCAATAACCCCAAAGGTGGACGACACACCGCAGCATCAGTACAACCTCCGTTCGAAAATAACGATGCCAATTAACCCGACCCCAAGCGTCGCGATCCCAATCCCGAGCACGCCAACAGGTTCTAACAATAAGAGCAAGAAGAAGGCCGCTCAAGCTTCTTCTGCTAGTAGCTCGCCTGCGAAAAGTCTACCACAAGTGACCTTGATGGGTGATCATCTCGTGCCAGGACCAATTACACCAAAGGTCAAGAAGGCGGGCAATAAAGCTCCCGTGACGCCACGAACCGAATATCGGCTCGAACAGAACAATGATTTCTTCAACTCCCTCCAATTTCCACCGCCTCTATTACAGCCTTCGGCGTCGATTTCTATGTCGCCGAAGCAAGCTAAAAGGCAAGTACTCCGTCCATTCTCCTTGCACACGCTTCTCGAGCAGACCATTGCTGCCAATCAGGCAAAGACTATGGTTAGGGAAGATCGGTCAGCAAATTCGTCTGAAGAACCAACGAGGCCCGAGAAGACATTTGAGCAAGCTCAATTCACCGCTCAGCGGCCTCTATATTCTCAATCGAAACCACTTCCTGATCTTTCCTATCAACAGTGGCTCACTCGGCCACTTTCTCACATCTTCTTCAAACCTGTTCCCAGAATATCAATTAACAACATATTTAGTCGTGCACCTACATTCACAATCTGGCCCAAAGAAGACCGCGATCTTCAGCTTTTCTTTCGCCTGGTACGTGATTTCGGCGAAGACAAAAAGTCTCTCGCTCAGCCTGTACATTTGGCAAACCACACCTCTTCACCAATTGGTATCCACGTTTTTGTCGATTTTTCCAATATCTGGATTGGTTTCATGGAATACTTGAAGTATCTCCCAAAGCCTCCAGGACTTCGCATTCCTCATCAAAATATTTCGTTTGATTCCCTCGTTCTCTTGCTAGAGCGCCGTCGCCCTGTTGGAAAACGAGTTCTAGCTGGATCATTACCTCTGCTTCCTGCAATGGAGTTGGCCAAAGCCATTGGCTACGAAACCAACATCTTGGACAAAGTCTACAAGGCTCGCGAATTGAGCGAGAAACAGAAGAGGTATCTAGTTGCCAACTCTCTTCGCCGCGGAAATTCTGCGTCCGCCGCTCTTGGTAGCTCTGTGGGCGGATATGGTAGCATTGTCAACAATGGCAACACTAGTAGTGGCGCTGAAACATGTGAACCTACTGCTGTTGCTCTTTACAGCAATGCTACCGGTGCCGTAATTAGCACTCCGGTTGCCCAACAGAATACTGCGCCTCCAGCGGTGCAATTGTCGCCTGAGAAATGGGTCGAGCAAGGTGTGGACGAGATTCTGCATCTGAAGATCCTGGAGAGCATTGTGGATACCGATGAGCCAAGCACTATGGTTGTTGCTACTGGCGATGCCGCGAAAGCGGAGTACAGCGAGGGCTTCATGAAAATGATTGTCCGCGCGTTGAAGAAGGGGTGGAAGGTTGAGCTGGTTGCTTGGAGCAAAAGCATCAGTATGGACTATCGCAGGCCGGAGTTTGCGAACTTGTGGACCGAGAGGTTCAGGATCATCGAGTTGGACCAGTACGCTGAGTTCCTACTCGATACCTAGCTGTCTTACTGTTGGAGGATTGCACTCGGTTTCGCAGATTCACCATCGACTGTCGAACATTATCACTGGGCTCGACAACCCTGCGAATTAGAATCCATGGATGGCATTTCTGACATTAACCATGCCAAAGCTATGTCAGCGAAAGACTTGTGAAGACTTGATTCTACCTGTAGAATATTGTAAAGGAAGGATATATGGCTGATATGGCGTTGAGTAATGGATCTTGTCGAACAATTACACGACAATTGGGACACAAATCCTTCCCGTTTCAATTACCAACAGCGCCTCCTCGAATAGGCTTCTGGCAATATGAGGGACGTTCGGCTCTTTGTACCGAGTTTATGAATTGTATCGCTCAAGCTCTTCCACCGTTTATCAATCTTCGTGCAATGGAAAGTGCTCGGGCCGCAACTATACTCCCGGAACACATCGCTGCTGCACATCATTCATATCCCTGTCCTTCCTCGTATAAAATTAACCGATTAGGGCGCAACCTGCGAAATCTTGACCAGAATTTAACGCGGTCTAATTACCAACAGAGCCCTCTTTTGGACAAATGGCACGAAAATACCCCACTTGCGCTCCTTGCTCCAATGCCAGGGCCGGGTTATAGGTATGCGGTCGTGAGCCATGAAACGTTTGCTCAGATGCAATGATCTGCTAAGACGAGTGTAGTGTGTCCATCACCACTTGCTGCTTGTGATGCTTTCTCGTCTTCCCTGGTAGATTTTTAGGTATAGGTATCGGCCGTAAAGTGCAAGTGTCTTTGGAGAGAGGACTAAAAGCCCCAATTGCCACGGTATATGTGTGTAGATGAGATTTACAGCCAACAACGTTATCGTCCTTCTCGTTTTCGGAATGCGCTGAGTCCTGTCTCTCTTTTGTTCTCGGAGGCCGCCTCCCTTACTTTCTTTCAATATGTTATACGACTCTCGTTTCTGCGCTGCCATTCTTTCGGTAGCGCTGCTTTTTTGCATTCATGCGTCATTGACTGGAGCAGAGTTGACCGTTGCGAAAACGGTAAGAACCTTCAACAACCCTAACACTTTCTCAATAATCCAAATTCGAAAACATGGACATTAACACTGTTGGATGTAGTATCCCGACTCCCCCCTCTGGCCAACCGAAGACCAATGGGACGCCCTAAACGACACCCTCGACGGTAACCTCATCCGCGCCTCCCCCACCGCACTGGCGTGTTATCCCGGCCCAGCGCAATCCAGATCTACTTGTTCTGCGGCGGCGAAGACGGAGAGGTTTGATGATCCGATTGATGTGAGGACGAAGTGGCATTCGGGGTTGCAGTGTCCGGCTGTTTGGAACAGTGGTGGTGGGAAATGTGGGTTGGGTAATTTTCCGGTGTATGTGGTGAAGGCGGTGAGGAGAGAGGATGTTGTTGAGGGGGTTAGGTTTGCAGAGAGGTTTGGGCTGAGGGTTGTGATTAAGAACACTGGGCATGATTTTTTGGTGAGTTTTTTTGTTCTCGTCTTTTCGTTTGGGGAGAGGAAGGGGCAGAGTAATGGTGTTGACTTGGGATATAGGGGAGGAATATTGGGTATGGGAGTTTGAGTATCTGGACTCATTATTTGAGAGGGATTCAATTCCAGGATACTTGGGTGCCTACTGTTGGACCTCCGCCGTCTACTCCTCAGAGTGCTGTCGTGATAGGGGCAGGTACGCAGTGGAAAGAACTTTATAATGCTGCCTACTCCAAATCCAAAATCGTGGTTGGAGGTGCTAGCTTTGTAAGTCCATACCTCCTACATATATCCTTAGGTAGCAACTCACATCTTTTAGACCGTAGGAGCAGCAGGAGGTTGGCCTTTAGGAGGTGGCCATGGTACGTTCATGTTCCCTCCCAGTATCTTAGACTAAGATCTCACATTCCCCAGGCCCAATGTCTAACAAATACGGTCTCGGCTGCGACAACATTCTGGAAGCCGAAATGGTCCTCCCATCCGGACATCTCGTAACCACAAACGCAAACTCCTACCCCGACCTCTTCTGGGCCATTCGTGGAGGAGGAGGCAGTACATTCGGTATCGTCACAAAACTAACCTACAAAACCCACCCCTTCCTCTCCCAAAACGCCCTCCGCATCATCATAACACCCGGTTCCTCTGGTCCCACCGGCTATGTGAGAGGAATGGCCTACCTAATGTCCCAAATGCCGACTTTTGCCGATTTCGGAATGACGGGGTATCCAATCATGTTTTCAAACAAGTATGATTGTCTTTTTACGGCGCCGGGAAAGGAGTGGAAGGAGATTACTAAGTTTATTACGCCAGTGGGGGACAGGCTTAAGAGCATGGGGTTGGATGTTTCGTCGACGGCTGTCGAGTCTGCTATTAATGCTTTGATGGGGTCGACGGGTACGACGGCGAATGCACCTGTTGGGTTTACGACTGGAAATGCGATCATGTCTTCGAGATTGATTGCTAGGGAGGCGGCGTTGAATGTTACCAATTGGGAAAGAGTTTTGACCGCCCTTTTCAAGACGGGAGCTATTCTTGAACCCTTTCCTGTCGTCGGTGGTCAAGTTGCCAAAAACAAGGATTTGGATATTGCACTGAATCCGGCGTGGAGGAAAGCAGTGATGCATTTTTCTATTCTTGATGGGAAGAGCGATAGCTGGAGGACTGTCAGCGAGGTCAACAGGAGTTTCTCGAAGATGATGAAGGAGCAATTACCGCTGATTGATGAATTGAGTGTGGATGGAGCGGCTTATTTGAACGAGGTATGTTGTCCCTTTCTGATTACATGGATGTGGAGGTTTGCTAAGTTGATAATAGGCTTCATATCTTGAACCGAATCCGCAAATGACATTTTGGGGTGTCAATTACCCAAGACTTGTTGAGGTGAAGATAAAGTACGATCCAAACAATACCCTTTGGTGTCATCCTTGTGTGGGCTCCGAAGCATTGGTGTTGGGACAGGACAACAAATTATATAGACCTTAGAATTCGTGGCCTGAAAAGCAATGGATTGTTAGATTTTCCATGTGAGGAGGAAGCAAAGATCATCATACCATCATGAAGCTACCGAAGCATTCTTCCATGAAGCATACTCGTACATCTCTCTGCGGTCCCTGTTGTTCACCATCTCACCAAAGCACCTTTTCCAAGACAAGACCTCAGTGAAGTTTCTGGATTTGATTGTATAAAATCGCCTCGCCAGGAAAATAAGACTAGCCCTTTTGAAAACCACCCCGTACCATTGTTTTGTTGTCGACTGATTGATCTCCCATATGAAATCTTGTTTTTGAGCCCAAATTGTAGTTATACATAGTCCCCATGAATCACCAAATGGCCCCACCTAGTCGACGAAATGCACCTCGTTCCATGGTCAGTACTTTTACATGATCTGGTCTCCAACATCGCCAGTATCCATGGCATCGCCGCCGCCATTGCTGGCAGCAACATTGCCGTAACGAACGAAACTGAGACCGAGAGGACGACCGCCGTACTGGTAACCGGAGAACTTGGCTGTGAATTTTTAGCATTGTACTGCATGGAAGCAGAGCTCTCAACATACTGATTGCTGTCTCGGCATTCTCGGGGGTATCGAACTCAACGACACCTGTTCCGCGGGAGCGACCATTGGCTTCATACTGGATCTCAGCCTTCTTCACCGGACCAATGGTGGTGAAAAGATCGACAAGATCTTCATTGCTGGTGGACCATGGTAGGTTGCGGACGTGAATGATGGGACCTCGCTCACCGCCGTGGGTTGCATGATCGGTGAATGGGTTAGGCGCCTGAGGAACAAGTGGAGCAGCGTCCATACCGCCAGTAGCACTGCCAGCGTAGGAACCTCCTCCACCGCCACCATAGCCTCCTGCGAAGCCGCCACGTCCTCCTCCGAAGCCACCTCCACGGCCACCGAATCCGCCGCCAAAGCCTCCACCTCGACCAGCAAATCCTCCTCCGAATCCACCACGAGCACCAAAGCCTCCACGTCCGCCGCCTGGTGGAGCATTGGCAAATCGGTCTTCACGAACCTCGAGTGTACGGCCCTGCCATTCGTATCCGTTGAACTGGGTAATAGCGTTACGTGCGTCGTCAGCGTTATCGAAGACGACGATACCGGAGCCTTTGGGACGACCATCAGGTCCGAGGTGAACGTCAGCGCGTACGATGTTTCCGACTTGAGCTATGAGAGTAGTGGGTGAGCAAGTGGCTACTACCAAAGGGTTAACGATGAGGGCTCGACTTACTAGCCTGACGGAAAAGATCCTTCAGATCTTGCCAGCCGACAGTATATGGAAGCTAAATCATTAAAGTCAACATATCTCCCTACACAATTTTTTTAGCAGAGCTGGGAAAGGTAACAAACGTTGGAGATGTAGAGCTGGTTATTGGCACCACCTGGAGCAGCGCCGAAACCACCTCCGAAGCCGCCGCCGCCTCCTCGCATACCCATACCTCCGCCGAAGCCGCCACGAGCGCCCATGCCACCGCCACCCATCATTGGAGCGGGTTGAGAGAATCGAGGTTCTGCCTCACGGTCCTAGATGATTGTAGTTTGTGAGCGTAAGGTCTTGCAAGATATATTGATGAGGATGGACGATGATGTAGAGAAGGAAGTGACGGAAGTGAATGAAGTTGTTGTATTATTCGAGGTGTGGAGGATTTGGAGGATGTCGGAGGGAGACTCACTTCGCGAACATAGACGAGTCTGCCCATCAGGTTTTGGTTGCTGAGCGTATTCACCGCGTTTTGAGCTTGTTCCCGCGTTTGGTATTCCACAATTCTAAGGCAAGGTCAGTACTGTGTTGATGGCGCAAGGATTGTCGGGTCACTTACCCGCAGCCCTATATTCACAGAGGAACCAGTCCTACCCGTCAACCACAGTCCTTCAAATTACCAGAGAAAGCCAGATAACCAGCCACAAATCAGCCCACCTTGCTCATTCCATTCGGAAGTAATAATACGTCTGCGTACAGGACCTCGCCGGCTAGAAGTGCGTGTGTCAGCAGAAGTGTGCGGCAACAACAGCGCGTAAATGAAGCTTACCCTGACGCATAAAGTCTTTAAGGTGATGCCATTTCACATCGTAGGAGAGGTTGCCGACGTAGACGCGTCGGTCTTGCTGGGAGTTCTCGCGCATGCCCTGCATGCCAGGCTGCTCTTTGGGTTGGCTTCTATCGTCGAAACTCCTCGCTGCGGGTGGCGCGCGTCCTGCACCGTATGAACCAGAGTATCCGCCTGCTGGAGCTGCACCAGTCTGTGCAGGTGATCTTGAGCGACGGTCGCTTCGTCGATAGTCTGCGCCGCGGCTGCGAGAACGGGAGCGAGGAGAGTAAGAGCGTCTGTGTCTGGGACTGCGGGATCGTCTGCGAGGTGAACGGGATCGTTCGCGCTTTACAGCAAAGTCAGTAGTTGTTGCCTGCATTTTGATAGATGCGCGATGGGGAGAGGGGTATTTAATGGATGGAGGTGTTGGTGTTGCAGCGTTGCTCGAGGTGAAGTTTGAGCCCGGGTGTTGCTCAAGTTCTTTGTGAGGGTCGGCCGCCACGTGACGTCTTCCCCATTCAAACCTGTGAATAAGCCGAACGCAACCACGGATTGCCATACCATTCCGCGATCAACTTTTGATTAAAGATGAGAGCAATCGCGGCCAGATGTCTGCTTGCGCTCAGTGTGTCCACAGCTTCACACAAATTTGTTGCGATAGGTGATGCGCCACGCACGTCGCCCTCAAAGCAATATTGCGGCTCTGCTGTAGCAGCACACAGGCCAGCAATTGCACGCTGGACCAACAAAACATCATGCAAGGTCAAAGAGAGGGAAGGACTCACCGGACGGCTGTCAGGACGGTAGGTATCTCCAGCGTCGGCTATGAAGACAGTAAGCAAAATCAAGAACACAACGAGTATTCGTAGGATCAGTCAATCGAGGTGCTCAGGCGATCATCTAATGGGATGTCGTAGTGACCAGCGGAAGGGACAGGAATGCAATTACCCATTTTTAGAGGCAGTCTCGTCTCTCTTTTCAGAAGCCTTTGCAATAATGCACTTGGGACAGGGATGGTGCTGCTGGGAGCTCGTTGCGTATGATTGGTCTACCGTTGTATCAAAGCGGAGCAACGAGACGGAACCAAGCTGAAGTGTGGGCGGGTCACGTATGCTGGCACACTCGTTCAATGGCGCTTGTAATGCTGGGAAATGGGCGACCGTTGCCTTCTTTCAGGACGTGAGGAGAGCCTTGGGAGGGGACAGCTAGTCACGGCTTCGAAGTCAGCTTCGGCTCTTTCCAAGACACCAAAAGATGGAGGGGCAGGACCCGTGCCAATTGCATCCAAGTGCAGCCGAAGAGCACAGAAGCTGGATGGGCAGAGGCTCAAAGAACGTGAGCTCACTCGTGGGCCTTGGGCTCAATCTGCTCACCGGAATCTCTGTCTTTGGGGGCTGCAGTATGCTTCGTGTTCCAGCGGGAGGATGCAGGACCAGTAGCGAGTGGCAAAAATCAGGGAGAATACCGATGGAATGGAAACGTACAAGCCTCAGACGCCTTCAAACGGAGAGGTGCTGCACAAGGCCAGAGGAGGAAGCGAGGACGAGAAAGGGTGATGTGGTGGAGGAGATGTGCCCAAGCTCGTCGTTGACAAGGATGGTTGATCCGCCACCATTTTCCAACCGCCAAAACACCGAAGGATCGAATCTCACCAGCATGACAATCTGCGGAGTTGCTACTCTAATCACTAGTTGGCGAGATATAGACGGGCGAGCGGCGGGGGTGCAGATTCGCATTGCAACTCCAAAATCACATACATCCCGTCGTTTGACACGTTTACGTTCAGCCCTTCTTCAAGCCATCAACCACTGCTTGGTCTTCAATGAGCATCTCCACGATGTTCGACCAAACGCCTCTTTCGACCCCTTCCGCAATTCGTTCCCGGCTGGCCTCACTCCGAAGTTTGCCCTTTCATCCTTCATGTCCCTTCCCACATTCCTTGTCTAGCATTGTCACACGGCATGTCCTCATCATATTTTCTTCACAAGCTCTGCTGCCGGTTGTCGGGTGCATGCCCGCTCCCTAGCTCTATCTGCAAAGCTGTCAAAATCAGGATTCCATGCACTGTTTGAAATCCTCCGAGATGTCAAGAAAGACGGATGTCTCCTGCAGGATGGTACTAAGGCTGGCTTCCCGCAGCGGGCTTGTGAACCCCATTATTATTCACCCTACGATCTTGTACCATGTAGGTTCATGGTTCAAGGCGCTTGATGACCACGGATACGAGGGCGTCGTAACAAGTACAACCTGTGCCCTCATCTCGCAGATTGTGGATGTTGTACTACTTCGATGTCATATGCATCTTGCCTGGATCGAGCAACGATTCTGTAAACCGATCTTGAGGAAGTCCACAAGATGGAGCATGCTGCAAAATCCCGCATCACCATTTCAAAATAAATTTGCACTCACTCGAACTTGCAAACTGGTACCTCGACGGGACTCATGCAGCAAACGACTTTTCACGACGTTCGTACTACTGCAGGTCGTTGCAGCTTTTCAGCAGAGACCAGTGACGCCAGGGCGAAGAAAGGCTGAGAATAACGCGCCGATTGACCCCCTCCAGCTGAAAACGGCGCAAATAGTTTAATTCTTTGTCATCTAACGGATAGCAACATGTGGCTAATTCAAGCCACTCTCGCCATGATCCTGTCATCTCAGTTTTGCAGACCACTAAACGCATAGAACAGCTTATCGGTACATCTCCTCGCGGGGACGTTATGTTTCATTTTTTGACAAAATTCGAACCTTGTGTGTGCTCACCTTCTCGACCAATTTGCATGGGTCTCGTTGTTCTTCTCGTTTATTGGCTATGTTGTTCAGGTAGGCAGGATTACACCCAGGTGAATAACTGTGTCTCCCTGATGTTATCAGCCGGCTCATCACATCTGAACTGCCCGGCACCGGCGCATGTATCGGAAGGACCCATTTGCGACACCAGACAACCTCATTCAAGGTATGACATGACTTGCCAGCTCTCTGCTGCTATGTTCTTGAACCAGATGGAACTCAGCAATGTTTCATACGGGTTGATCAGGACGCATATACACTTGAGGGAGTAACGGAGCCGGTAAGGGATGCCACTTCGACAGCAGTCCGGTAGATCGGTCCGTATCTATCGATGGTATTGAGACCCTGAGCAGGGGAGGCGGAATCTGGGAGTTGTGGCACTAGACGATGAATCGACACACTTACAACCTTCTCTGAGCCAACCATTCGGTCTTGCCGATTTCAGATGGGAACCGAGGCGTCTTCGCTAAGGCGACCATCGATTGTAAGGCCACGGGCAATAAACTCAGTTGAGCACACAGCAGCGAGCACGCCATAAATTCTGTTTGCTGATGCTTGTATCTTTGTGCGTGTGAGGTCAAGGCCTTCAACCAAGACAGATACGATTCTCTTACCCGAAGAATGCCACTTTTTAGTTCCTCGGTTACCGTGTAAGTGTCTGATTGCGATATTGAACATTGGCTGACAAAGTAGTGGATATGAATGATTACTATTAGAACTGACAATGCTACAAACTGCGTACACTATTACCTCGAGATATGAGGCTTGAACATTTGCCCACCAAACGCCGATCGCTATGCAAAACACACCCGATGATCTCAATTCTTTCCTCGAACACTACTACGCCTTACTCTGATCCAAATTCTCCTCATCGCCACTGTATGCGAACTTCGAATGCTTTCTGATCCTGGCGCCGTAAAAGTAAAAGACGAAGGGAATACCACAACACGCCAACGCGATGAAAGCCAAGAGAGAGGAGGCCCATTGATCTCCAAGTCTGGCGTACATTTGCGAAGTAAAGAGGACAGTAGCGGCACCCCAGAAACTTCTCAAACACGTTTTTGCGGCCAGAGCACTGGCAGCCTGATGCTGGTATGAGTCGACGAGGTAATTATTGGCCGAGTTGTAGAGGAAGATGAAGCCGAAGCCAACTGGGAAGCCGCCAATTGCTGGGCCGATCCAGTGGAGCTCTGGGTAAGAGGTCCACGCGAAAATGAAGAGACCGATTGGAATGAGCCAGCACGAGATCATCATGGGAACGAGACGGGACTCTGCTGGTGGTGCACCGTTGTGCTTTTCGCACAGCTTGAGGTAGTGGTTGTTGACAAGTGGTGCGCAGGCGGCAGAACAGAGGACTCCAATGGCGATGGGAATGAACATCAGACCAGTTATCGATGCCGAGTAACCCTTGCCTTGCTGATAGACAATAGGATAGGCGATGAAGAACATGTACAAAAGACCGTAGAGGACACTCATATAGATGGAGATGAAGAGGACAATTGGTTCGAGGAAGAGTAGCTGAAACGGGCGGATCAAAAAGATCTTGAGTCGCTGCGCAAATGGTCGAGGATCAAGATCCAATTCTGTCACAAACTTGTCGTCGCCAGTCTCCTTGCGCATTTTCTTAGCTCGGCGAGCCAGAAGAGTTGGTGTGTACGTCTCTGGCACCGTGAAGGTGATGAGGACCCAGACGATACCGGAAAGAATGAGCTGGATCCAGTATAACCACCTCCATCCAAGATTGTCACTCAGGAAGCCACCGATGAGAGGACCAATGGCTGGGCCAATGAAGGGCGCGGCAGAAAAAGCGGCCATGGGAACTCCACGCTCTTCTGTTCTCCACAGATCTGCCAGTGTGCCGCCAACAAGTGTCATTGGCGCGCTGAAGGCGATACCATCGATGGCTCGAGCAACGAGGAGTGTAGCAATGTTCTTCGAAACAGCTCCTGGAATGATGAAGATAACAGCAACGAGCAATGTCGTTCCATAAATGAGTTGCCGACCGACGATTTCTGACAAGGGAGCGAATACCATGGGACCTGTCGTACTCATTAGCGACACCTCAAGATTGGACGAAAGACTTCAAACATACCAATTCCAAAACCCATAACAAAAAGCGTAATACTCAACAATGCAACCTCCTCCGAACATCCAAACTCTTTAGCCACACCCCCAATATCCGCCGTCACAACCGCAGAATTAAGAGCCACAACAAAACAAGTAATAGCAACGCACATAGTGCACCACCATTTATATGCCTTTGACCAATTCTTTGGGTTTTCTGGGTCATCAATTTTCCACGTAACCAATTCCCATCTTTCAATTTTCCCAGACTTGTGTGAGAGGACTTCTTTGAGAATTTGACCTGAGACTGTTTCTTCAGTGTATTCCTCGAGTGAGGCTTGGGGACCGAGGATTCGGGAGGGGAGATTGACGAGTTCCTCGTTGCGGTTGGTGTAGACGCGGTGCATTGTGTTTACCGTTGGGATTGTGTTCAATGGCTCGAAACGGGGGCCGTTGGGTGCCATATCTGCTGGTCGTTGAGATTCTTTTTCTTTATCGAGGGAGGAGAGTGAAGAGGTTTCCGATTCTGCGTTGTGGTGGTTGTGATTGTGCTGTTGGTGTTCAGCCTTATGACTTTGCTGTGTCATTTTCAATGAGCAAGTGACAATCAAGGAAATATATGTGTGTGCGAGACGATCTGATCTGATCTGATTGTTGGCTGGGTTTGTATTATTATTATCATTCGAGAGCGACATGATGTTTATTATATATCTACCCTCGACCCACAGAAACCTCCTCGCGCAGACATTCTTTATTCTCACGATATCTCGGACGGAGTTCTCTCGGAGCTGCAGCGACCAATCAAACACCATAAAACCAGCGGATCCCAACAATCTCCCTCCCATCGCCGAAGCATCTCCTCTATGGCTTCCTTATCGTTCTTATCCGCTGACTGAGAGCTATACCTTGACAAGAGGTATTGGAAATGACGGCACGGCTGAATGAAATGTGGAATTTTGGTATGCACACTATGTCACTCCGAAAACCTTGCGGTGGCTTCTTTTCCGCCATGTATTTGCGGCATCAGTATCATTTCGTGTCTCTTCCGCACCTCATAAGAGATCACTTGTAGTGATGGCAGTCGAGACTCTGACGCGGATGACTCGGCCATTGTAACGCAGATGGTTCTGACTATCACTACCTGCGTATTCCGCGACATACCCCGAGATATCAAATATCAAAGTCGAGATCGCCACCAGTTCCCCTCCGTACAGCAATCGTACACATTGCTGGCAAAGAAGATACAAATCAACAAAGGCCCTTTCCCAATCAAGACAAGGGTGAGGCTCTCGGAATGGAACCAAGTTTTCGGGAAGTCGAGGACGACGATGTGGAAGCTATCCCTATTATCATGTTTGACTTGTGTAACCTGATGATTCGGAGTGGCTTCCGATGGTCTTTGCTCATAAAAGGTCGGTAGAGAAAGTGGGACTATCAAGCGACTGGGGTTGACGATTTGGCATCTTTGATTGAATATGGCGGAGTCTTCCCAACCACATTGGAACATATTTCCTAATATGTATCATGAATGTCCATAATCATTGTTGTATTAGGTCCGACGTATATAAGATCGTGAAATATATGCCTGTAAACACGGCACTCAGCCGGCCAATTCCCCATCCCAAGCCATTCTTTTGTATGTATGCAAAACAGATTTAGGAAATGGTATCATGCAACCGCTAAAAAAACAAAACCAGCATAAAATTATATCAGTCCCGATTGATGACCCTCAGATTCCTTCTAGGATTGAGAACAACACCAACAAAACTCGGCTCCATGCCTTCCAGTAGGCTTTCCGAGTCACTGTCTCCCCGATTGTCGCCGCTGTCGGTTTGTCCACCGCTGGTGTCCACGCTGTTGGACGCCCGATGGTGATACGGCCCGATGAGACTGCTGTGTCCCACGCTTTGGTGAGAATTGTGCTTCTTCCAGGATGCATTTGAAGAAGAGCCCGCTGCTGCTGCTGCTCCGCCACTGAAAAGTGCAGCCTCGAAGCTGGCACGGTCTTTTTCGGACTGCACTTGTTCGTCCATCATCGCCATGTGTCGTTTGTACATCTGAAGTCGTCGGCGGTAAATGAAAAGACAGAAGGCGAGGTAAATTGCAAGAAGCCCGAAAACACCGGCCAGTACACCACCAACAATGGCTCCTATGTTCGTCCCTCCCGATGATGAGATGCTTCCTCCTCCAGGGGAAGTGCTGGTGATGACCGCTCCTCCTGGGCCTGTGACGGTATACGTTATTGCCTTGCCTGTGGCCATTGGTCCAGAGGTTGCGGTTAAAGAAGGGGCGGTGATTGTTGCTCCCCCTAAGGGCCCACCGCCGATGACCGACTGAACAGCTACAGGAACCTGATAACCATATGAACCTTCTAAGCCTTCTGGTTTCCCACTGACGCCCTTTTGCGAGAGTTGTTGTGACAATGGGTTTTTGGCCCCGCCGCTGACGGGAGTATATTGATTGACCCACTGCAAAGCGCTTGCATTAAAGACGTATACACCCGGAGTCTCGCAGCTGATAGACGAGCCGGCCTGTGGGGCAGTGTAGCCTCCAACAACAACTATCTGACCATCCCAGATATTACATGTATGTCCTGCACGAGGGAGAGGTACAGATTGAGATTTCATGTCCACCGGAATCCAGGTGAACGAGGGGATCGAAAGAATCCACATGTCAGCATATTGAGTTTGATTGCCAAATGGAATCAAATTTTGACCTCCAAACATGTACACGTTGTAGCTTGAGCCGCTACCTTAAGTTAGCATGGTGCTATCTTCATAGTCTAGTGAACTTACTCGGCTGCAGCAGCTACAACTGCACATGGATTCACTCGCCAAGGTGGTGTTGTTCCACTTGTAGCTTGTCTGTACCAAGTGGATCCCGCAATATCAAAGAGGTCGATTTCATTCATCTGAGAGAAAGTCTCATTGGTACCACCACCGAGACTTAGAAGTATACCTTCAGCTCCATAGCCTGGTACGTAAACCAAGATACCATCGGCCCTCTGAGTAAAACCCGCTTGAGTCTGAATGCCTGCATTGGTTATGTTCCTCCACGCACCATCAGAACCCACATTTTGACTGGTTAATTCCTTGTTGGTATGACGGGGGAAAGTGTACTCGATGAAAGACTTCAAGTACACCCTAGGGGTTTGAATAGACCAATTTTCGGTAGTGAGGAAGTCGAGGTGACCTCCAAAGTACCAGCCTCTCCCAAGTGATGCCAAGTTAAATCCAGCACCCTCAGCAGCTCGCTGAATAGCTATCCCTCCAGCCTCAGAATTTGTGCCGGCCGACGTTTGTGGATTTTGGTGCTCTATCCAGCTTGACATGGCAATATTGTATTCCCATAGCGAAAAGACCGTCGGCGTGCCTTGTGGATTATCCGAGAACTCTCCGCCGTATAGGTATAACGAATCGTAGGAGTTCCAAAGGTAGCCATTTGCCACGGCAGGAGGACCGGACGGTTGAGGAAGGCCTGACCAGGAAGGTGTGGGTATTTGCCAGGTCTTGGTTAGATCGATCTTCAGAAAGTCATTGTCTGCATTGCACCAATTAGCATTTGCCTGAATCCATGCTTACGAAGAACATACTCCATGTATTGCCTTTCTGAGATGCAGAAGTGGTCTTTTGCCCACCATAGAGATAGAGAGTTCCATTGACAACGGCGCTTTGCTGGCTCCAACGCTTGCAGTAATCTGTTGGGTCTTCGGCTCTTTTCGTGATAGTTTGTCCAAATGGCTGAGTGAAAGGCGCCCCTGAAGCACCAAAAAGAGGTCTTGTGTCGGTTGCGAATGGTGAGAGTTGGGTGATGGTGACGACAACGGCCAGGACAAAGGCGACCAGACCAAGTCTATGAATCAATGCTGCCACGGGCCTTGGTGGCGCCATTGGTGCGACTGTGGTATATTGACTGTCCTCAATCTCATCTTCATGGATATCTTCCCATTCTAAGTCGTCGTTTTCCGGCAGCGGGCTTTCGAATATGTCGTCCTTGCTTCGGAATCGTACTTTCAGGATGGGTCGTGAGGATGACTGAGGCTGGTCTTCGTATAGACCAGTCTCTCGGAAAGCTGAGGTCCGTCGCGGTCTTAAAGTTCCCTCTCTCGCTGGCGACTGCATATTCAATAGTTGGTGGCTGTGCAGCCTCGCTTCGTAATAGGTGGACGGAGGTGGGTACGGGCGGTCGTGTGCCTCGAAATAGCAGCTATGGGTCGGACAGAAGAATTATTGAGCGCATTGGCATCTCAGATGGCAATGGCCGGGTGGCAAGCTATTGAAAGACAAGGCTGTCGATACGACACAGGCCAGGATGTACGGAAGTGTTGCAGAAAACAATGGATAGAAGTCAAAGGAGCTGAAAGACTTCAAAACACCAAGCTTGTTAACAGAATGAAAGGAATGGCGAGGCCAATATTACTATGGAATTCGCAAGGCATTAGCATGCGCACCCCAGGTTGCCCAAACATCGGAATCCAGGTTTCCCGCCCGAGAGCGTTGCATGGTGTAGCTCGGTACGTCATACAAAGCAATATACAGCGAGCAACAGCCTGTTATTCGCGACGAACACGGGAAGATTGGCGATCCTATGCTTAAGGGGATAATGGCCGAAAGGTAAAGCACTCGAGCCGTCCTTTGCAGGGCCGACAATTGGTGTTGGATTGTTTACTTGGAAGGAGACGACTCTGGAAGGGATACAACATGAAGTCAGACTCCGGTGTTGGAGTCGATGAGAGAATCTCGAAATTGAAGTATTAGAAGGTCCACGAGGTTCCCAAAATAGGTTGTCAATTATTTATCGTCCAATCTTCACAGTGGTGCGGGAGAATTCGATGGTCACGTGCATATCATTCACTCTTTGGGTTGATCGCCTTCTACACATCCCAGACAACACTGTCAAGATTTCTGGCGATTTGACAAAAAACCTGCCGGAAATTAACGACCTCGATTCTAGATTGAACGCTCTTCATTGAGACGAGACTCGAGATCTGATATGGATTTGATGGTCACGTGTTACATCCGCTCTAGGAAATACTAGTTTTAAGGTCCACGTCCTGTGCTCTTGGGTTCAAATAACCTGAAGACAAAGACGTCCTTGTCTGCCCGATATCAAAACTTACCCATCCAGTATCGTCGGTTCAAAGCGTCCCTCTGGTATTACGAGGCAAGCCTTCGAATTGGCTTCTTCCCATCTCTGATAACACTCTCAAAAAAATTGGCAATTTTAAAAAAATCTTGCCAGGAGTTTATCATCCTTGATCTTGAATCGAACAGAACCTAATAAAACAGATCCCTCAAGATGCGTGTCCGACCTTCTCACGTGCATGGCCAGATCGATGGCCAGCTGCGCGGGCGGGACTCGGACCCCCTTTCCTGATTCATCTCACGATCTCTCGGTTCTTGCACCTCAAGGCATGGCCAAACTGCTAAGAGCATGTTGTTGCGCTCGCAGGCACGCTTTTGCTTTCAAGGTTCCTGCTCCATGATAAATCAAATGGTATATAATGGCTCTCTCCCGCCCGTTGCGCTGAAAACTCTTCAACAAACCTTTCACTTCTTGGTATCCACTTTTGTACTTCAACATTGCCTGAGCTTGACACATTTCTTCTATACAACTTCAGCCTAGCACATACATACACGCCCTTGCTCATTCCACTTCAATTTCAAACGCCAATTCGGCCTGCAAAACCTCCTCCAAATCCTCATACCTCAATCAAGATGAGCAATTTCAAACTCACCACCAAGATCAACCCAAATCTCCATGGCATTGTCGATATGGGCAGGTAATTGCACACCTGCTGTCAATGCACCTTCTAAGCTAAACTAACCGTCAACAACAGCAATGGAATTCGATACTCGATCACCGATATGTCGCCGACGACAGCCCGGATTATGCCGACCGTATACGTTGATCGAGCCGGTATCTCACTTTACGACGCCCAATGGAGCACTGGCAAGCAAGCCCCGATCCCAGACTCGGTTGTCAACAACGTCGTCAGAGCATACGCCCGCTTCAAAAGGACCTGCACCGACTTTGGCGTGAGCGATGACAACGTACGCATCATCGGTACGGAAGCTACGCGCCAGGCCATCAACTCGGAAGACTTTCGAGCCAAGATCCACCAGGCCACCGGATGGGCTGTCGAGATGCTCCCCAAGGAAGAGGAAGGAAGGGTCGGTGCCATGGGCGTCGTCAGCTCCTTCTTCCGCGTCAAAGGCCTCATAATGGACCTTGGAGGCGGCAGCACGCAAATCACCTGGCTCGACGCCGACAAAGGCCAGGTACGAATGAGCGACGCCGGATCTGTCAGCATGCCTTACGGGGCCGCTGCCCTAAACAGACGCATCCACGACGCCAACATCGCCGGTGGCCATGCCATGGACGAGTTCGAAGAGGAAGTTACGAACAATCTTAAGGCCGCGGTTGCCAAGATCGAAGTTCCACCGGAGCTTGTTAACAACCCAGAAGGCCTTTGTCTGCACGTCTCTGGTGGTGGCTTCCGTGGCTGGGGCTTCCTCCTCATGTCTCAACACCCTGTTCAGCCTTATCCCTGCCCAATCATCAACGGTTTCGAGCAACCTGCTACGAACTTCGAAAACACCGCGATCGTCATGGCAACTGCGGCCGAGCAGGAAAACATCTTCCGAGTCTCGGAGCGACGAGCCTCCCAGGTTCCTGCCGTTGCATGCCTCGTCCGATGCCTTATCAAGGCACTCCCGGCAATTGCCAAGGTCAAGTTTGCGCAGGGTGGAGTTCGGGAAGGAGTCCTGTTCAAGGACCTACCTGCCGAAGTCAAGGCAGTTCATCCTTTCGTCGCTGCTACAACTCCCTACGCCCCTGTCTCTTCTGGAGCCCTTGTTTCTCTCATTCAATCGGCTATCCCACCACCACACGAAGATGCAACGCCGCCATCTGAGATCTCTCCTCAGCTTCTCATCTCTGCCGCACAAGGCCTGTACCTGTTCAATCATCTGCCCAAGGACCTTCAGGCTGCAGCTGCTTTGCGCAGCACCACTGCCGGAATCCTTGCTGGTACGCACGGCATTAGTCACAAGGAGCGGGCTGCACTTGCCATCATTCTCTGCGAGAGCTGTGGCGGTGTCGGCTCCCTGGCACCTGGCGATGCTTCTTTCTACGATAAGCTGCTTGAATTGCTCGAACCAACCGCTGCCTGGTGGTGCAAGTACTACGGCAAGGTCGCTGGAGTCATCGCAGAGGTCTATCCTGCAGGTGTCATTCGCGAAGGCCAGGAGAAGGTCAACTTCACCATCGCTTGGGCTAGTCACGAGACGAAGCAGGACAAGAAGCACGGCCACTTGCTGAACATCCTCGTCAACTTGGGCAAGCATGATCCGTCGGTCTTGCAGGCCGAGGGACTGCAGAAGGCCCTCAAGGGCGTCAAGAAGTTGGGAAAGAAGAAGAACTGGCACAAGGGAAAGGGCGGCCACGAGGTCGACATGAAGATTGAGAGCGGTGGAGAGAGTTTGCCGGAGACTAATTTCGACGATTAGACTGTCACGTGATGGGCACTCAGGGGATGAGAATGGGCTGGTTCAGATTGAGGTTCTTAGTATTGTCTCCTTTATATTCTAGACTGTAGACCTAGATGGTATACCACGACGTTTGTATTCTACCGATCCTTCCCTGTGCCGGATGTAAATGTATCGATTCTAGTTTGTGGCGTTCAATTCGAGATCGATGTTGCTAAATTCCTGGAAAATTTCAGTACACTAACTAGGATTGCCAACTCCCAAGAAAATTGAATATACTCAGTTATCCCGCGCCTGGGACTCCCGGGTCGGCGTCGCACTCGTCGCGTCAGGTTGTCCTCCAGCCAAGGCCCTTGTTGGCCGTTCCTATCAGTGGAGGAATTGTCAGCCAGATCTGCGACATTTGAGTATACCCGATTTGATTTCTTTCAAGATGTCGAATTTGAGTATACTCAATTCTTCCTATCTTGTCTCAACACTCTGCATCTGATGGTTTTGGTCTCTTGTTTCTCCTATTAATAGGTCTAATGTTGTTTTCTTTCATTGGGAGTGGGCTTGTTAATAACGATGCCTCAGGTATGTGCATTCCAGTGCTCACTCTTCAAAGTCTAGATTTCACGCTAACATTGCCCGAGGCTGAGGAAATCTTGAAGGATCAGATCCGGAGTATGTCTCAGAGATGTACTACTCAACAGATTTTTGACGCCCCTCCCGTCCTCAACTGGCCTTGGAACGAAGCAAACTACGATATGAGACGTATTAAAGTGCCACGAATGCGTCTAAGGCCGAAATATAGGCCTCTCCGAGACGAAGTCTGTGAACTTCAGACGATGGGCCCCGGAAGATCTGATCAAAATATCCTTTCCCTCTCAGCAATTGCTCGCCATCGCATCGAGGAGAAGATGGTGATGCCCGTTTGTACTGGAAGCGTGAAAGGGCCGTGAGGAAACTATTTGGGGGGGGGGGGGGGGCAGAATCAGATATGCCTCTCTTCACAATCAAATACAAGGAACCGTAAGTCGTCCCCCCGAAGCAGCTATGTGCGACTCGTATGTGGCAAAAATTCTTGCAAAGCCATTCGAGAAATTGCCTGGCATTCATCACTGCCTTTGCTGATTTGGGCATGGCACAGCAATCTATGCCTCCAGTAGACTTGATTCGCTCTCTCACAAAGACTGTATATGAATACAGCAACGCAGTCGAAGCCAATCAGTCAGCAGCAGCCATATCATGCCAATGCCGAGCCGTCACCGCCAGATGTTCATCCTTTCGTGGCCCTGGAAGACGAGGGCTTCAAGGGCTGTGAAGATATGCCTGATGGGCACCTAGGAAAAGGATAAAGGAAGGCTACATACCGAGCGACACTCGTGCTCGAAATCTCGGATAACCCAGTATAATCGATGTGCCGTTTTGGAAAAGATACACCTCTGTTATATCAGATTCTTTTTGAGTCACATGTCTGGCTGATGTTGCTTTTGAAGCATATACAATGCAGTTAAGGTCATACCAATATGGAGCGGTCCCAGTGAGAAGTTCGCCTCATGATAGAAGAAGACCTTCAAGGTCCGTGAATATATTTCTGATGATTAGGGTTAAGTACTGGAAAGCTGAAACACCAGGCTGCCGTTCAAAGACAGTTTTGTGTAAGTTCTCGGAAATCCGAGAACTCCGCCTTTCCTATGAGGAAAAACTTAAGTATATCCAAAATCTCTTAACCAACAGGTGTGGGGATGTTTTCAAACAGCTCATCCGGCTCCAGATTTTGTATAGGCTTGTCACGCAGAAAGAGAATGATGGTAGACTTCTTGTATCCGTTCTGATAAGCATTTATTGGATTGAGACAGCAGTAGTCATCTCTTTGTCTTCTGTCTTTTTATCTTCCTATCTTTTTAGCTGGCTTGGTAGTGGTGGAGCCATTGTACCAAAAGGTTGAAGCCTAATCAAACCCGACCGAAGGCGTCGACGGAGAAGTTTATTCTGCGAAAACAGCCTACAGTCGTCCATCACCAAGAATCTGGCGAAGTAATCATGCTGATTTGAAACTTGCGCGATCTCCGGAGACAGTAACGCTATGGCCAAACTTTCAGGATTTTGAAGAGAAGAGGACCACTTCAAAAAAGCTAATCATATCAATACAATTGATTCCTTCCGAGCGTCGATTAAGGTCCATATTTGTCGCTGACTTCGCGTTGGTCACGCGGCCCAAGTCGTTGATGTTGACGCGACTTGATCTTTCAATCTCAGGGTTCACTCTTTCACCCACTCCCACTCACTTCATTGCTCGCTCGTCTATTTACTCACCGGTCACCTCGCTCTTGCTAGTCTCTGCTGCTGTTGCCACACTTGCTGTCATCTATGACCAGACATCCACGAACAACGTCATGAATGGACAGGATGAGATTCTGGCGGCTGAGATTCAGTCTTCTCTCCTTCAAGAGGAACTCAAATGTCTCGCGTCTGACAGTGGACCCGGATCTTTTCAACCATCTGATTATGAAATCGCCCTTCGATCCGAAATGACACGACTCGCAAAGATTCATCAAGAGCTCGTGGATCGAGATGTTGCACAGAACCTCACGAACCGCTTGTTGCGTGAGCATCAGACTCAAATGCAGATCGACCGTGCTGCTCAAATGGAATTCATCCAAGAAGAGCGACAAGCCGTCAACGACCACGAGGCTGCACGTCGCCTTGGTGGTGTGGCTGTTTCGAATGCCAGTACTGGACGTGCACGTCGACTGATCAACCAAGCCATGACCGCCATTCAACAACTGCCTCATCTCACGCAACTCACAGGTGTCCTCACTACCACTACGCGACCTGCTGAGAAAACAACCTCTCATGCTCGGACCGACGTGCCAAAATCGGCCTCAACTCCAGCTCATGACCAAGGCGTCAACTCTCAGATTCTCCCTGCGCACAGAGACAATCAAAAGTTCAAGCTTCCATCGCCCTCTCGTCACAATGCTACCGTTGCATCGAGTACTCAAGGAGGAACAGCAACAAGCTTGAGCAATTCTCAGGTGCGTCTTGCTTGAGATTACTAAAAGACCGTGCTAACACGTTGCCACACAGCCCCAAAAGCCATCAACCACGCTAAACCTAGGAGGAGAGAACGAAAAGCCACCTACTGTTGAGAAAAATCCATCGACTGAATCCAAACGAAAGCACGTGGGATTTGAGGGCGCAAGCCAGTCTCTAGCGGCGAAGCGAGCACGTACAGAAGATCATGGCCACGGTCACTCACCCACTCCTATTTCTCCCGACCGGAAACTGCTCACACCACTTGAGGCAGGCGTCGGTACAGGAGGTCGAGTGTTCAATGGCTCTCTAATCCAGGTCGAAGCCTCTAGACAGCTCGACGAAGAGTGCAATTTTCTAAACATGCAAACCATCAGTAGCGTTTATGATCTGAATAAGTGGTCCTTGGAAGAGCTGAGACTTCAGGACTATTACCATGGCTATAAGTATAAGCAACCTCAAGGCGTACCCCAGAGCTCCTCTCTAAAGCGGCCTTTTGGTGGGTTTGGTACGCTACTCAGTGGCTTGGTTACTGGCCCATTAGCAGCCAAACGCAAGGTGGACGGCGGTACATCAGTTGAGATGATGAAGTGCGTCATCTGTCTTGACAGAATGCCAAAATACGACTCAATCACCACCAAATGCAGCCATGTGTATTGTCGAGAGTGCATTCGCCAACTGTTCACCCGTTCCATGTCGGATCCAGAACTTTTTCCACCACGCTGCTGTAAAGAGTCCATCCCTTATAACCAAGTGCTCTTCCTGTTCCCAGGCCATTTTAAGCAGCACTTCGATGAACGACTGGAAGAGTTCAATACGCCCAATCCACTCTACTGCCCAACAATCAATTGCGGCAAATTCTTAGCTCCGAGGACTTTCAACCCTGACAATACTGCTTCTTGCGAGAAGTGTAAGGAGACAGTATGCACCAAATCCCGGGCCAAAGCTCATGGAAAGGAGAGCTGTCCAGCTGATAAAGACCTTGAGGGCTACGCAAGGTTGGGAAGGAATCGAACTGGCAGATTTGCTATAGGTGCAAGAATTTGGTCGAGTTGCACACTGGATGCTACCATATCACGTTATTATACCTTCTTTGCTTTCTTTGTAAACCAAGCTAATTTATCTAGATGTCGCTGTGGAGCTGAATTTTGCTACCTTTGTGGTACGCCATGGACGGACAACCCGAAGGCTTGCACCTGCGCATATCTCGATGAAGCTCATCTCATGACCAGGGCCCAGGAGATGGCGCAGAGAGAAGCAGGCAATGCACAAGCTACCCAGGCGCAGACGAACGCATGGGTTGATCGCCTTCGAGAAAATCCTGACTGCCGAAATATCAGGTGGAAAGTTGTCGAGGTGAACGACGACGAGGATGATATCGAGTGTGATCTCGGTTGTGGGGATCTCAACGACATGAGATTCCACTACATGATGGAGTGTGAGGACTGTGGTACTTGGGCTTGTAGACAATGCGCATATAACCGCAATCGCTGAGGAAATTGTTGGCGTGGCATTGTTCAAAATGTATGAATGATGTATGGACTTGTCAACTAGATGGGATAATGGCGGTGATGACACGCCTGTGTACCGGATCATGGGCGATGGATTCATGTGGGATTATCAAAATTTAGTCTAGCATCTTTGATGTGATTAGTTGCTAGTTTCATACCAAATCGAAACCAATTGTGTGAGCACTTTTAGATGTCTTTGTGAAGATTGTCCTTCTTTTAGCCCGTGTACAAATCCTACCACCTGGTGTACTTGGTCTAGGCCACAGCCTCCAATCTTTGGTAACTGTGGAGTAGATCAAAGCCTATATTTGATGGGCTGATTGAGCAGCGGTGCCTTTAGGAATTGCATATGACATGTGGTGAAGGATTCTGTGAAGAGGAAAATTGCAAAGCTCAATTTAGCAGAGTAAACAACTCAAAGAAGTTCCAACAGATACATTCCCTTATTCAGTAATAATACGTATGCCTTAAGCTCAGACTTCGGTTAACACACAAAGAAATAGAAAGCCTCATACCCTGTGTTATCCATTAAGTGAACCTAGACCTATACCACCCGGATGTAGAACACGGATATACCCCCTCGACTTACATCCTTCCCAACTCTCTTATTCTTCTTTTATACCGGATCTCTCGTCCTATCCTATAAATTCCCGTCTTTCGCTTCCCGGAGAAAGAAATTTCTCTCGGCCGTAAATATCCCTTTGCGTATCCTTGTGCTTGGCGTTGCGATTGGTTGAGCGGATGTTCCAGACCGGTTGATCCTGTGGAAAGGAAGATCCGATGAAGATATAGACTTTGTGATGGTATACCTTTCTCTCATTCATTGGAGGTGGCAATGGGCGGAAATATCTTCGCTACTTCGAGTCGAAGTAGGCACGGAGCGTTTCGAATTGCTGACCTCTCTGTCGTGTTGACTCTAGTAATTTCATATCCGATCGTGGAGAGATTGTAGCAGTGAGACGAGGGTGTTGGAGGAGAAGTAGAGAAATGATGCCTGGCATATTCTTCAGAGACCACGTGCACGCAAGGAAGAGGAACAGCGTAGGTAGGCGCAAATCATTGTTACTTGATTTTAGTATACGTCAGCGGTTCTCTGCGTCGGGAACGGCGCGGGTTGAAATGTCGGACTTCGAAGAGTCCTTTGATCGAAAGGATCTTGAGGCAAGGCTGCTGGGCTCGTCGCAGCATAAGTTTTCGACCACCGTTCATGCCATCCACCGATCCAATCTCTGACAACAGGATCAGCCAGTTCCCAAGCAAGTCTGAGCGAGAACGCCATTCTGTACGGACCCCACGTGCCTGTAGCGTTATACTCGACAGACTTGCAAATGTTGTTGACCAATTCGTCGCCATCGAGAGCGTCTGCTGGCAGGCATCCGCACGCCAGCAAGATCTCTTGGACAATGATCATACATGCCCAGTAAGCACAATGCAGCGTCGCGGCGGAGTGGCTGATGAACTTGAACACAATCGGAAACACCGGATCGCAAGTTTTGGACGGGACTTCCTCCGGGAATGGGAGGAGCATTTGTAATGTATCGCCCCACGTCCTGTACTTCATGTAAAGGTCCATCGTCTTTCTGACTAGTGCCTCACTTTCAGGTGTTATCGTTGGTGGTTTTTTGCTGAGTCTGTTGGCTTCTCGGAGCTCAAAGCCGTCTCTGAGTAGTTCCGGCATTAAAGCCATGTAAGAGATGAATTCTTCGAAGAAGCCATGAAATCTTTCGGGGATGCTGCAGTCATTCCGAGCGCGCGCCACTTCTTTCCAATCTTCCGCAGCTAGGAAACACTTCTTCCCATTGAACATGCACTCCATTGTCTGTGGTCGGAGGTTAATTGATGGACAAAGGTGGTCGAAAACTGTCAACTCACTATTATTCCTCTGAATGCTAGTAGCATGGAGTGGTCGAATTCATTGTAGAACTCATCAGGGCCACGAAATTGCATCAGTCGAGAAATTCCCGCAGCGTGTTTCATCCATGAATTGAAGGCGGTAGTTCCTGCAAACAGCTGAACAATGGTTAGTCGATAGTATGCGCATCATCTTGGTTGAGATTTAATACCTCATAAACACAAAGCAGCATAGCTGCACACTGAGTCTCGGACTTGACAGCCTCCACCGGATTATTCAAAGATTTCTGTAGTTGCACTAGTGCTTGAACATAACTGGATCGGCCATAACGTAGCATTTGCTGGTCATCACATGCTGTTCCAATCTGCTGGGTCGTGAAGCATGTCATGGCTGCGTCCAGAGCCTTGCTTTTCCCAAACCGCCCAGGTAGAAAGGATAACCATCGTGCGATCACGAGGATATCTGAAGTGCTGCCAGACTTCGGCAGATTGTCAACAAGTGTTGATATGAGCTGAAGTTGATATGCTTCTGGGAATTCAACAACTGATGGTAGGAAGGGAACCTCTTCAATCTTGCGTCTTTTTTGTGGTACAGGCACTAATGCTGAAATGGTAATTTCAGGCCGGACGATCTCAATAGGTGATGGACTTGGTTCCTCAGACGATGAACCCAGGGTCATTATTTTCTCGGCCTTGTGAATCCGTTGTCGACGAGTTCTGTGAGGTTTTCCTACCACGAATTTTAGACCTTTGTCGTATCCAGGGCACGTGGTCCCGTATTTGATGCAGTTGGCACATTCTGGTCTTGCTTCGTCACACTATGAATGTCAGGTCGATGCAACAGAGAAGTACTTGATATGAAGGACAAGCAACTATACCTTTATTCGTCTCTTGATACATATTTTGCATCCAGTACTTCTAGGAACGCCGACCATGATTGCCGATTATCTACCCAGCGTAGCCAAATACGCCGTAACGTTGGAAATAGGAGGCCTAAAGAGCGCTCGAGAATATATGCTGCGGTGGGTGATGTCACAATAAAGAACAGTAGTCTGTCGTTGTTTGTGGCTTTGTTGGGAGATGAAATTCTTTTGTGGAGAGTTGCAGAATGCTGGGTCGTAGATGACAATGGTCAGAAAGCGTCTAAAATCTGGGGAGGATGTTCTCTGACTTGGTTGTGATAGGTAGATTAAATCGTATCCAATATAGACATATTAGCGAAGCACAAGCACCCCGCAACTCAACCATGACAGTTCTTGACATCTTAGAGAACAAACAATGAACCATGCCACAGAGTAAAAACCATCCCAATGATTGCCCTGGACAGATGAAACAAGCAGCATTTGTTTAGCAATTCGTTGGTGAGCATAGCCGAAGTTGTGGTCAAGATGACTTTAGGGCTCAAGGGACTTCCTAGAATGCGAATCACGCACAGACAATAAGCATAATCGACATTAAAGACTCCTCATCTTAAAGCTTTAAGTACCTTTGTTGCCCGTATGACATACCTTCATTCTGTGCCAAGGGACGGGCTATAGGTCTTGCTATTAGATTTCAGCCAATTGTATCCTGGGCACAGCATGAAGTAGGAAAGCTAGACCCTACCCTTCCTTTACAGATATTAAAGAACTTTCCAAGGCTTTCCAACCCCACATGCAACCCCTCACCGTTCAGTCATCCATTAGCTCCCTCACCTTGAGAGAATCTTTGGTCAAAGCTCCAGCCCAGACTGGCTGTCTGTGGCACGCCACCTGATACGAGCAGGCATTGTTGCCTTATTCTGATGGCGGCGAACCATTTGTCCTCGTACACTCGCCTCGACTAGAAACACTGTCCTGGTCTCAACAGACAGGTGCGTAGTGCGTGGTGCATGTTCAGAGTGTTTTGAGGGGTGATGTGTCCTGTACAGTCGCATCGCTATCAGGCCAAATCGGAGCAGGTCAAGACAAGATCAAGGCCTTATGAACGCGACATGTGAATGTTTGTAATCCAGACTCCCGCTGGAAACACCGATTGTCCGATCGTGTTGTATGGCATAATAAATGTTTAGCCAACGAAGTCCCTAAGATCCACAGTCCCGCATATGATATGCCATCTTGTATGAGCAGCCCGAGGGATTTCATCCACGTGAATATGGATGTAGGCACAGCAATCTGAGATCATCGAGCAACAAGACTGCAGATGGACGACTTGGAGACTTCGTTCCTAAGACGCGCTCGATGTCGACGCATGATCTGCCGATGAATTAACATATGACTGCGTATGAAATATGGTGATGGTAAGCTCGTATGATGAAATGAGAGAGGATTTTAGACGTACGTAGAACGGTAGAATGGAGTTCGGGATGAGGAGGTGTAGGTTTTTTCTTAGGAAAAAGCAACTTAACTTATAAGAAGTACGAAAACTGACAGGGTATTTCCCCATCACAGATTCACGATACCTTCGTGCCACGTCAGGTCAATCATGATACTTCATCTGCAGGTCCTGTTTGATCGAATTTTGAATTTTGTGAGTCGGGCTCTAAGCCGATGTATTGCTCCTCAGATATCCGATGAACTTGACCCGTCGGTCCGAATGGATATGGTGGAGTCACAACATGAACTTTTCTCAATCCCAATATCAGTGACATTTTCTACATTACGCACACCAAATTTGATTTTCTAGTCCTCAGAATCCAGATGAGCTCGTCATCTAAATCGATGTCCTCTGTGGAGGATCTTGCCACCGAGAATCCCGCTGTCACCGCACCAACAAGTCAAGCTCTGGAAACAGAACCTCAGTCATTGAGCGACGATCAACCTCAAAGGAAAGTAAACAATGGCACATCCGGAGAATCTAGTATACCAACACCGCTCTCCAAATATGAGGTTGGATGGCGACGAGTTGTGCGAAATTTCTCGCCCTCATGGTAGGATCCAAACTGACATCTGCTTATCGACCAAATATTAAATGCTTTTAGGTTCTCTATCACCATGGGCACAGGAATTGTTTCTATCCTACTAAATTTCATTCCATACAAATCACACTGGCTTTACTATCTCTCAATCCTTTTCTTCATCCTCAATGCTATTCTTTTCTCTTGCGCTCTCATTACATCGATCCTCCGATATACGCTGTATCCCGAAATCTGGACGGTCATGATCCGAGATCCGAACAATTCTCTCTTCCTTGGAACAATTCCAATGGGCTTTTCCACGCTGATTGAGATGTGGGTGTTCGTCTGTGTGCCATTATGGGGAGACTGGGCGAAACAATTCGCATGGGTACTTTGGATGGTAGATGCTATTGTAGCCGTAGCGGTCACATTTGGGCTATCTTTCATGCTGTATGTCTACCTCTTTCCCCTCAACCTTCCTACCCAAATTTTAACTAGAGAGCTAGGATGTCACAATCCCATATCTCATCCCTAGACCGCATAACAGCCGCCCAACTCCTCCCCATCGCCGCCACAATAGTAGCAGCCGGCACAGGCGCCGAAGTATCAGAAGTCCTCATGACCACAAACCCCCAACACGCTCTCGGCACCATAATAACATGCTACATCCTCTTCGGCATGTCCTTCCCCTTGGCCATGTTCGTACTAGTAACATACTACCACCGCCTCATCGTCCACAAACTCCCTCCTCGAGAAATAATCGTTTCCTGTTTCCTCCCCCTAGGTCCGCTGGGATTTGGAGGATACACGATCATGTATCTGGGGAAGGTATCACTTCAATTGCTCCCTATCACAGGAACATTACATCCCCTCGCAGGACCCATTCTCTACGTTCTGGGCTTCATCACGGCGCTCCTTCTCTGGTCATTTGGCGTTCTCTTCCTTTTCCTCGCCCTGGCGTCGATTTATATTTCTCGCCCGTTCCCATTCAACATGGGATGGTGGGGTTTCACATTTCCCTTGGGCGTCTTTGCTGCTAGTACCATCCAGATCGGTCTCGAGTTTCCAAGCCCTTTCTTTAGAATCTTAGGAACAGTATTTAGTACTGCTGTAGTTTTGCTGTGGATTGTGGTTGCCATTGGGACGGCGAGAGGTGCGTGGAGTGGGAAATTGTTTTATGCGCCTTGTTTGGGAAATTTGAAGAAGAAGGAGGAAGAAGAAGAGAGTTTTAAGGAGGCGAAGGCGACGAGGGCTGCGTGAGGGAAGTGGTGGCATAGAACCGGCAATGAGGTTGCATTTGGAGCAATAATAGAC
This sequence comes from Venturiaceae sp. KMAF11, assembly GCA_023078705.1. Lineage (NCBI taxonomy): Eukaryota > Fungi > Ascomycota > Dothideomycetes > Venturiales > Venturiaceae > Venturiaceae sp. KMAF11. The sequence goes on from JALGOQ010000008.1 coordinate 1,516,488, forward strand.
CACTATGGCATGCATATATGATCAAGTCAAAAGTGTCCAGGCAAGGGTATCACGCAAAATGAATCATGGTGCAAAAAAATCCGAACCCATTGACTCCAGGCACATGAACGGAGCCAAAGTTGAGCCGTAAAAGACCTGCATTTGTGCCTGACCGAAGACCCATACATGCAATACGTGAGTGACCATGAATGCCAATTAAAGGAAAACAAAGAGTTCACGCCGTGTGTACTCCCTTCATGGTCGCCTTTTCCTTCTTCAAGCCCATGCACCGTTCGTTCTAAGCCGTAAGACGCATCTATTTGTTTGCAGCGGCTTCCTCCTCCTCGGTGACCTCCTCGCCCGCCAATCGCTTCTGGGTGATACGCTCTTGCCTCCTCTCTCTTGCGGCCTTGGTCTTCGCACGCTTGGCGTCCATCTCGTCTTTGAGGATTCGCTCACGGGCCTTCTCAGCCTTGGCCTTGTGAATCTGTGGCAAATGGTTAGTTCCTGCTGTGTTGACGAGAAAATAATGTGGTGAAACATACGTGTTCAACGAGAGCACGCTTGTGCTTGAAGGTGTTACCCTTGCTCAAGTGGTAGAGCTCGTGGTAGAGGTGCTTGTCGATCTTTCCGCTGGCACGATACTTGACGAGTAGACGGCGGAGGACACGGAGACGACGCATCCAGAGAACTTGGCTGTTTTGGAGTCAGAAAATTGTCCACGACCAGGATTGAGGCCAGAGAGGCCGTCGATTGTGACGAGTCCCTCCCACGCCCACTGATAAGGGTATGTCTCACCTCGGCATACGTGCGTCCGCAGTACCCTTCCTCTTACCGAATCCACGATGTCTACCAATTCGTCGCGCAGCAGTAAGAGCTCGGGCACGGGCACGGGAGTGCATGGTGACGGGCTTGCGGATAATGAGGCCATCCTTGACGAGCTTGCGGATAGTCTGGCGGGAGTTGGCGTTCGAGATTTCGCTGACTTCGTTGGGGTCGAGCCAAATCTTGCGCTTTCCGCAGCCAACAACGTCGGCCGCGAGGCGCTTCTGGGTGCGGAGGTTGACCCTAGAGAGACTTCATGTCAGCGATTTGAGGTTCTTGAAGTCGTGACGTTGACACATTGAAGATATCTCTGGCAATCTCTGTGCCAGTAGCATTGCCAGATATATCCCCACTGCGTGCTTAATGATTGTATTCCGGGGAGTCGTACATGGTGGATTGATGGCCGTGGGTTGGATTTGTTGTTGTCGAGACGTTCTTGATTTCGACGACTCCGCTTCTTTCCATTGTGTGAATGAAAAATAGCGTCTTGGCAAACACGTGATCTGAGATAACATTTTTCTAAAGAAGCCAATCTGGATTGAAGAAATCTCAGCATTGACATTAACATCTTTCCTTGATAATCGTGCAAATTGCTAGGATAAGTACCCTGGTTCTCAGTTGAAATCCATGGTGAGAAGCGACTGCTCTGACAAACTGGCTGGAGAATGCTGCTCTCCTCAACTGCTTCAAGGGGTTGGAAACACGGAAAGATTCTAGCCAAATATCTCGAAACCACATGAACATATATGTCTTGTCTTGTCCTCTCAAGAGTTTCCCTAGGGCCAATAAAAAAGAACCGCAAAGACTTCTCCTGGCCTGTGTTTGAGATCATCCCTGGCATCATCCATCTCGAGATGCGTAGGCTGTAAGTGTTCTTAGAGCTTCGTCTTTAGCGAGTACACAATATAGATCTTCACATCTTGGAGCAAATGGAAATAGAAGTCACAATGATGCCCCCTATGTCTCCGCGCGGGTTGAGATGGATCTCAACGTGGAATTGCATTTCCTTAAAGGTGTCCCGTGTCAGCAGTTATTTGCGCCTTACCAATGCCACGATTGGTGTATCAGGGGTTTCGCAAGGAGGCTCAAAAGTTCGGGTACCAGACGAAATCTAGCATTGCTACCATCACAACTAAAAGATACCCTTCGATAAACCGCGCCGTACCCTATTCCATTCGATTCGCGTGTACATATTCCCACTCTAATGCCAGTATCGAGGTGATCGCTTCCCACCACTCTCGACCCAGTGCCTCCCTTCGTCCCGAATAGGCCAGCAATGCGACAATGTCCAGGTCGTCTACGCCTGCACTTCCCACATACAATGTCCCTTCCTCGAGTACAAGATCAAAAACCCCAGACCTGGCGGTAGCACACGCTTCAAGACCCTCTTCGCGGAATGCGACAAGGTCTGATGGAAGTAAAGCTGCATCTGTACGTTAGAACAGCATATACATCCTACCAACAACGGATCATAATGTACTGTGCTAATCTGACCCGCCCGCAGTCAACCACATCTGAATTCTCCCTCCTCACTCCTCCTCAAACCGCAGAGCGACTTGCCACCACACTCAGCAATGGCTTGACACCTTCTGAAGCCACATCTCGATTACTTTCACATGGTCCAAATGAACTTCAACACGATGAGCCCGAACCATTATGGCTACGATTTCTCAAGCAGTTCAAAGAGACTCTTATCTTACTCCTCCTTGGATCAGCTGCCATTTCCTTCTTAATGGGCAATTTGGAAGATGCAGTCAGTATCACAGTTGCTGTCACAATCGTAGTTACGGTTGGATTTGTACAGGAATACAGATCAGAAAAGTCATTGGAGGCTCTAAATCAGCTGGTCCCACATTTTGCGCACATAATTCGTGATGATGCGACAGCAGCAAGAACACGGAGCGAGCCAAACGGGCCCAAAGAGAATGGAGCTGTGGAAACAGATCATTTGCTAGATGAGGAAGAGGCAGAGAACATGTCAAGAACAGTACCAGCTACTCAATTGGTACCTGGAGACTTGGTTCTATTTCGCACTGGAGATCGCATACCCGCAGACATTCGCATAACACACTCGGCTGAGCTTTCAATAGACGAGTCCAATCTCACCGGTGAGAACGAACCTGTGCATAAATTTCCGGAACAGCTGAGTGCTCCTAATGGACACTTGGACATTCCCACCACCTCCACACCCTTCTACGCTTCTCCTGCCACTGGCGCTGTTGGCGCTGATATTCGTCTCAATGACCAACATAACATTGCTTTCATGGGTACATTGGTGCGTTCAGGATTTGGACAAGGCTTGGTCATAGGCACTGGTTCAAATACAGAGTTTGGTGCCATTTCGGCGTCCTTGCAGGAAATTGAAAGTCCACGTACCCCTTTACAGCTGGCGATGGATCGCTTGGGCAAGGATTTGAGTTACATGTCATTCGTGGTCATCGGTTTCATCTGCTTGCTTGGATTGTGGAGAGGATGGCCATGGTTGGAGATTTTTCAAACAGGCGTGTCACTTGCCGTTGCGGCCATTCCAGAAGGCCTTCCGATCATTGTTACAGTCACTCTGGCTCTGGGAGTGTTGCGTATGTCCAAAAGAAGGGCGATTGTGCGGAGATTGCCCAGTGTGGAGACCTTGGGGTCCGTCAACGTCGTATGCAGTGACAAGACCGGAACTCTAACGACGAACCATATGACAGTCACCAAAATCTGGCATTTTGATGAAGCTACTCCAACAGATGTGAAGCGCAAGGTTGGGACGACGGACCTCGATTCTGCTACGCGTACGATACTGCGTATTGGCAATATTGTCAATCATGGACGCCTCATGCACGGACATGGAGATACTTCAGCCTCCGCAGCAGTGCTCTCATCCACTCTTGGTGATGATTCAAGTAACGCCAAAAGCCGATGGGCTGGTCAACCTACTGATGTTGCTCTTTTAGATCTGATAGACGAATTTGGAGAGGACGATGTCCGAGCGCGGATTGGAGCTCGGAAAGCCGAAACACCATTCAGCTCAGAACGCAAATGGATGGGTGTGGTCATACAAGGCTCCGACGATTCTTCGAAAGCATACATCAAAGGTGCAATTGAGCAAGTCTTGAAGAGATGTGACACCTACATCACTGGCGACGGCCGAGAAATCGTGCTTGATGAGAACCGAAAACAAGAAGCAATCCGTGCAGCAGAAACTATGGCACAAGAAGGCCTTCGTGTATTGGCGTTCGCGAGCGCATCGATACGGGAAAGCAAAATCACGTCAAGCTTGAAATCGAGTGGTCGTTCGACGCCAATCACTGGCTCCATACTGAGTCCTACCAAGGCTCAATCATCTGAGAAAGACGAAGATATCTACCAAGGTCTGGCTTTTGCAGGTCTCGTCGGCATGAGCGATCCACCGCGAAAGGGTGTAGATCGTTCAATCCGACGGCTTATGGCTGGCGGTGTCAAAGTTATCATGATTACTGGCGATGCTGAGACGACCGCCGTCGCTATCGGCAGGAAGCTTGGAATGCCAGTGACGAACTCATCTCTTGGGTCTTCAGTGTTGCGAGGAGATCAATTGGACCAAATGACGGATGCTGAACTATCTCGAGCTATTGCAACAACTACCATCTTCGCGCGAACGTCACCGGAGCACAAACTCAAAATCGTGCGCGCTCTGCAAGCCCGTGGCGATGTTGTAGCTATGACTGGCGATGGTGTCAACGACGCACCAGCACTCAAGAAAGCAGATATCGGCATCAGCATGGGCAAATTGGGAACCGACGTTGCCAAAGAAGCAGCAGACATGATACTTACAGACGACGATTTCAGCACCATCCTTAACGCCATCGAGGAGGGCAAAGGAATTTTCTACAATATCCAGAACTTCATCACATTTCAACTCAGCACCAGCGCCGCGGCATTAAGTTTGGTATTGGCTAGTACCATATTCGGGTGGAAGAATCCATTGAATGCCATGCAGATTCTCTGGATCAGTATGTCTTCCTCCCCTAGACTCTTCTTACAGCAGTACTAATTGTGAACCAGATATTCTAATGGATGGCCCACCCGCCCAATCCCTCGGTGTCGAACCCGTAGATCCAGCCGTCATGTCTCGCCCTCCTCGATCCAAGACCGCCCGCGCTATCACATCCGCCCTCCTCAAACGGGTAATCATACAAGCATCAGTTATCATGCTTGGAACCCTCCTCATTTACGTTAAAGAAATGGCAGCGGATGGTGTTGTCACTTCCCGCGATACCACTATGACGTTTACTTGCTTCGTTCTTTTCGATATGTTCAATGCTCTCACTTGCCGTTCAGAGGCAAAGAGTGTGTTGCGCGGGGAAGTGCGATTTGGCGATAACAAAATGTTCAACTACGCCGTAGCAGGAAGTTTATGTGGGCAGATGATGGTCGTATATTTCCCACCATTGCAAAGAGTTTTCCAAACCGAAGCTTTGGGATTCTTCGATTTGGTTGGTTTGGTTATGCTTGCTTCGAGTGTCTTCTGGGTTGATGAGGGGAGGAAATACCTCAAGAGGAAAAGTAGCAGGGGATTCGGTGGGTACTCGAGGATGGTTTAAGGTTTGTTTAGATATTGGCATGGGTGTGCTGGAGCGTTTCTTGTATAGATGCATTGGGTTTTTGGGTGGTATCTGTATTATATTTGGTTTGGCGAGAATACCATAGTCTTTTTATTTGGCTGCGGTGGAAATTGAGAAATTATGTGTAGTTCATCTGTCACTGCAACCGCTAATTGTTCGAAAAAGATGTGGACCTTGGCTGACATATGCTCCAGGAATGATTCCTTGAGAGTCACTTGGACCACGATTGCTCACAAGACATAGCTCTAATCGACGTACCTGTGTGCTTCGATGTCTACAGTCTTTCCAACGTAACTACCTACTACATCTCAGCTTCCCAAATTCAATCCAAATCCCTACCCCTGTCTTCCCCATCTCAATCCAAATCCCCATCCGCTCCCTCTTCTTCCAATCTAATTATCGCCGCCACAAACGAGCATGTGGAAACGGCTATTCCGCATCCAATAAAACCCCGCGCAAACCCCTGGATCGTAGAAGCAGAGTCCGAAAATGTCGTGTTCGCTATCACATTAAAAGCATGTTCTGTTTTCCAAAGACTTGTTATGTCGGCCTCTTGTTTTGGCATGCAGTCTGTTAGTTTTTTGAGTAGGAGGGCTGTGGTTACGATGTAGATGAGGGTGGTGACCAAGATTACTTTGCAGGTGTGTTTGGTTTGGGGAGAGGGGGATAGAGTGTTGAGGGTTTGATTTTGGGCTTTGTGGGATTTAGTGGGATTTGAGGCCTCTGTGCACGTTTTGCGTGACTTGTTGGACATGGTTGCTTTGGATGGAGACGGAGAGGATTTATTCCATTGTTAAAGTATGGCTTTGTTTGTTCAGGGACCGAGGAGGATGAGGATGCCCAGGAAGAGGGCTATTGAGTTGTGTCTTAGATTTAGGAGGATGTTGGGATAGATTTCGTAGACGTGTATATGTTTTGGAGGTGGGATAGATAGTCCCGTGATAATGTCGTTTCGATGGAGGTGAGGATATCCATATTGAGATATGTGAGTTTATGGAGGTGGTCAACTGGTCTGATAGAGTAATGATTTGTGGATCGCAAGTGGATTTGCAGTTCGTGGTTTGTTTGATGAAGAGTTGGTATAATGGGGATTTTGAATCGTGGAGGCGAGCTGATATAGGGTTTTTAGCCTTGTCAAAGCGAGGGAGGCCTCGTTTCGTTGAGACTGTCCCAGTGGTGCAATCTATTACTAGGCTCCCAAGAACGTTAGTAGAACCTTGGAAATGGGAAGTCTCACTAATCAAATTGAGATTGAGCGTTTTGTTGTGGTGTTCTCTATGCATTGCCCCGCGAGATATGCATTCTCAGCTCGATATCGACATCGATATCGAGGTCGATAAATTCCGGGCCAGACTAACTTCAAAATCGCCAGAAATTTCGGGTTGGTGATATAAGATTGAGAGAGTGCTCTTAGAAAGCCTACATCATCGACCATGCTGGCTGACGAAAGAGAACAGCACAGGCCTGCGGAGTGCTGCCTGGCCAAAATTCAACATCTCTTATTTACACCATATTGAGAATAGAACGACCTGCGGTTCTGGGCCATGCCCGTTTCAAGAGCGATTTTATCTCACTAATTACCAAGAGAATACCAGTGTTGGGAATCGTGTTAATGCAAGCTTCAATTCTGACTGCAAGAGTTGCCGATGTTTACAGCCTTGCGTGTCTCGCATCCCCAAACAAACAATCAACTACAACACCAGAACAACCATGCCTTTGGTATTTATTTTGCTTTAATATCCAAGTATCGTTACCATAAAACATCCCAAACAAGAAAATCAAGCTATGTATACCACCACTACACCCAACAAAGATGCTGCCGCCACGAAAGACTCAGACCCGTCAAACATGAAACCATCACCAAAAGAACCGAAGACGCCAACAACATTCCACAGATTCCTGGAGCTGCCCATAGAACTTCGTCAAATAGTTACGGGTCTGCCTTCATCAGAAACAGGCCACTCATCCCCGCGAATTGCAGAAACTCGGGCTTCGGCCTAAGACCAGCGGAAGAACATGGACCTATCTTCGAAGCCGATCTTTTCTGCGCCAGCAAACAAGTCGACGAAGAAGCGAGAACCGTTTTCTTACTGCAGAACACTTTCCGCCTCAACGACTGGAATGTGTGCAAGCTTAAGATATCGGAAGGAACAAGGTCAACTATATGGGAAGCTCGCCACCTAATCGTCTTGCATCAGCCCCAACAATGTGTGGACAAGGACGGATTTGTTTTCAATTTTGAGTTTCCGCGATTTCGTCATCTTGAGACCCTCTACCTTATCCTATACACGGCGATAAATCCCAAAGGAGGCCAAGAAGCCATCGATCAAGCTGAACGTGATTTGGGTCCGTTGGCAAAACTCTGGGTCGGACGAGAAGCAACGATCGAATGGAGGAATACGGGGAAGATCGAGCAAACACCAAAATATCTACAGGAAAAGGACAGATTTGAGTGCTATTTGCGGAGTTTGGAGAAGGCCATGGTAAAGGGTGAAATGCCCGCTATCTCGAAGACTCAGCAGTGGTAGCGGACGGGAGGATTCTTTTGGTGATAATTCGCAAGAGCATTTTCTGCGTCGAAATTGTGTGGTCGGGAGTCAAGCCGGTATTTTTACCTCGTGAAGATACTAAAGACGGTTTGTGAGATAGAAATGAGATGATGTGTTAAAGCTCTTCGATGGGTACGAATGTATCCATAAAGTCCTAAAAATTCAGTACTTCACCTGTGCGGAATTTGGGGGATCCTCAAGCTTCGTTGTTCCGTCGCAACGATGTACATGTACCCAGGATATATTTTCACCTTTGATGCCCCCTTACGGCAGTCGTCTTCATTACTACCATGACTCGCCTATATCGCATGACTCGCCAGCTGTCCTCTTCACTTTGTGACACAGCTCCCCTATATTCAGGTTGTCATCCATTTGCTGCCATGGGATAGAACTGCTAGTGATATGCAGGTCAAATCGGCCTCCTGTCCATCGAGAAGACTTTTCAATAGATAGCGATTCAGGACTGCACATCAGCTTGATTCGAGCTTCCGTTGATTGGGCTATGTGAACGTGGTAATTTATCCCACTTCTCTTAGCGACCCGGCTGAATCATGGTCATGGTCTTTGCTGAGTCTTTTCTCTGATCCAAAAGTCATCCAATAGACCGCTAGGCTGATTAGGGCAGCCTTCATCATCAATCTAGCTAAGCTCTGCAGATTTCATGCATCCACAACCCGCTGTCAGGGTGGATGCGGGGAGACAAGACGTCGAAACTCCAACCACAGCGAATTGAATACGGATCTCGCCGTTCCGTTCTACGTCCATTTTTTGGCACACGAATCAGACTTCCTGACAGTCAGGATTCGATCCTTCTATTGCATCGATCCATGTGTCGCTCTCGAACGTGAGATCAAGGCATGCTCTTCTCTCCTTGTTCAGCTCTCTTCAATGTTTCGTCTTCAGTTTGACCCTATCATCATTCTTATCCTTCGCCAGGGCATTCTTTAAAACTTCTTCAAGGATATCCCTTACTTGAAGATACGATCAGAACGCTATTTTCTTCTTCACCTTCCCAGTTATTCTGTCAATCTCTCCAATTTCGCATGCCAATATATACATAATTTTCCCGGAAAAAGAGGTTCCAAGTCCCAGGTCGTCTCCATACGGGTCCTGGCGATTTCGAACACTATGTCAGGAGCGATGGGATCCACACAACATCTCGACTCAACGATGCCCCTCGTTGTGGGCACGACGACAACTCTTCTCATCATCGCCTTAATCACATGCATACTGCGCATATACACTCGGTCTCGGCGCTACTCTACACTGGGTTGGGATGATTTCGCCATCACATTGGCCATGGCCATAACCATGGCCAATTGGGCATGCAATGTAGGAATTCAGGTCGCAACAGGAGGACATCACATCCAATACATTTCAATGCAGAGCCTGGAAACGGCGGGCAAATTGGGATTTGTTTCTATGGTACTTTGGATTTGGGCAATAACGACGCTCAAAGTGTCCGTGGCACTCATGTTGCTTCGCATCAAACAAAGCCCTCGTTGGAAGATGGGCATCTGGTGTTTAATTGCTTCTTTAATTGTCGTTGGGATCGGGAGCACTTTTGCACAGGTGTTACAGTGCTTTCCTCTAAGAGCGAACTGGGATGTTATTTTGAAGATGTCCGGACATAGCTGTTGGACGGAGCATAAACAGGAAATTGTGACGTATTCAGTATCATGTAAGATTTTTCGTCTAACAATTTATGATAGCAAGCTGACAATCTTTCACAGCAATTTTCGCTGCCACCGACGTAGCTTGTGCACTCCTACCTCTATTCTTCATTGTCAAAATCAATCGACCACTTCGCGAGCGCGTCGTTCTGTTTCTCCTCCTGGCGATGGGACTTCTCGCATGCGCCTGCGGTCTAGTCAAAACAGCTCTAGTTCGAGGTATCCTTCGATCCAAGGACCCAGTTTGGGACGGCGCCAGCGTTGCCATTTGGACGTATGTACTTTTCACTATTTTTCTCCCAATGATCTCATCCCCATCTCCCTCGATACACAAACGATGTGCCTTCTTCCACGCCCCCTATACTCCCGACATTGAAGCACAAATATCAAGACCTCACCTAACATCCCCATCAGCTACTCCGAAGAATACATCGGCATAATTGCAGCAAACATCCCCTGCCTCCGCTCCCTCCTCGAAGCCGTCTTCCACAAATTAGGGGGCCGCATGACAGAACTAACAGGCTCCTCCAACATGGCCAGTAAAATATCAGCCCACGACCTGGAAGAGTACCCACGCAGCGACGACCCAGAGCACTCGCGTAACATTCCAATTAAAAGTTACAAAACGTATCCGACAAGGATGGAGGAGGATGTGGTGGGGTATCATACGTCGCTGAGGGAAACGAGTCGGTTGGGGAAGTTGCAGAGACCGGGGAGTGATAGTCAGGAGGATGTTTTGTTGAAGGAGAAAAGGGGGGATATGGATGTTAGGGAGTTTGATTTTGGATTGGAGGAGGGGAAGGGGAGAGAGGTTCTTGTTAACGGGAAGAGGGTTGATAAGTCTAGTCCAAAGGAGACTTTTTGATTATACTCTTCACTTGAAGTAGCGAAGTGGATTAATGTAATATTTTATGAACGATGTTGTGTTATTGAAGAGGTGGTGAGATGTGTTGTGCTGTGCATTGAAATCGTTTTCCATGTCTGAATGGCTAAGACAGACCGCTGATTGAGGTCGAGAGCCCGCGATTTGTGGTGGCCTGGTGAGGATAATTACTAGAAACTTGAGAAGCCTAGTCATGGCTGTGAGATAGATCTATACTTAGAAATAGACTCGAAAGGCTCTGGGTTTCGATACGTTATTCAGTTGACTTGCTTGTCATGTACTCCTATTTCATTCATACCTAGCGATCACCGGACTTCATTGTCCGATTGATTTGACACTCCCAACGGCTTCGAAAAATGTAAAAGAAATGCACCCCATCAGCCCAGCTGAAGCTACCTCACAATCAACACCACAAGAACCTAAGAAGAAAAGCGTATCCATTACTTACGCCCGCTAGACACAATGAACCCAAGCACCCAGAGACCCCATCCCAGTAAATCAAGTATACAAGAACCAAAAACAGACACACTTCCCACACCCTAAAAGAACAAACACAAATCTAAACAACACAAACTCGCACACAACCCCGCACACAATCCCGTCGCAATCCCACTCCCCGTTCCACCCCTTCCACCCCTTGAATCACCATAATACCCTCCCTGAGGCTGCTGCTGGTAATACATTCCCTGCTGCTGTTGCTGCGGATAGTACCCCTGTTGCGGATACCCCTGCTGCGGCGGATAGTAGCCTTGCTGTGGTTGTTGACCGGCGTAGTAGTCGTTTTGTGCGCCGCCTTGGTTGTTGTAGTATGGTTGGCCTTGTTGTTGTTGGGGGTAAGCGGGGCCGGCGTCGTAGTGGGCTTGAGGTGGTTGTTGGGGGTATGAGGGTGGTGCGCCTTGGTTGTCCTGCGGGTTGGGGTCAGTATCTAGTGAGAGATTGGAGGTGGAGGGTGGAACGTACGTATTTGTTTGCCATTGTTAGGTGTTGTGGAGTTGGAGTCTTGGAAAGGCGGAGATGATGAGGGTGAGCTGGAAGCGTCGGATGTCTCTACGTAAGGAAGGCTGAGTGAGCCAGGTGAGAGTTTGCGCGCGAGCGGTTCAGTATGTGGATGTCGAGAAGATGTATTTGGAGAGTGTCGAGCAAGGGATTTGGTGAGTGAGAGAGAATGGAGGAGTTGTGAATAAATGTCTGATGAGGAAGAGTTGTCGTAACCGTGGGAATATCGAATGCTCAGCCACGATCCACGATAGCCCCCCATTGCGTAAGTAAAATGTCGCCACTATGATTGGCACATGCACGAAAGACTCGGCAAGGCTGTATCCGAACATCTGGAGAGCGCTCCATAGTTCCATATTTCCTTTTGCGGATCTGATGCGTTCTCGAAGGATTGCTGGATGGATCAAGGATGCGATGAGAACGGAAGGCCTTTGTACGACATAGCAGTTTTCACACGGCCGAAATCGAACAACTCTTCCATAGCAAGTACCGCTTCAATCATGCAGAGAGGTCGGGCCTTAAGCCCATCGCCCCTTTGTTGAGAACGGAAACGTCACAGTGTCAATGACCTCACGGAACAGAGAGTGGAACATCAAAATCTATTCCAAAGAATATCATAACAAAACTTGGGTAGTAGTATGCTTTTCGTTAGCCTTACATATCGCTCGACAAAGGAGAAGCTGCATCAAAAAGGTAGACTGTCATCCATCCATCCCAGCATTCCATCCGTTGCTCGCTCGACGCTCATTCAATCAATGCATCTTCTCGTAAGTGTTCATCAAGCTACCAATGAAGGAAAGAATCAATCGACTTCGAACCGCCACAATATCATCCGGCACCAACCAGATTGTAGCCCCCATTTTTCTTGCGATACTAATAGCCAACTTCGAGTTCATGTAGGCGTCTTCGTCCGTACGTCCAGCTGCCACGAGGTCATAATCGACATACGAGCTCTTCATGCCATTTAGTACGTCGAGTAGGAAAATGCCGTTGCCCAGTGACTGGTCCTTGAAGCTTCTAACGCTCGAGGACTTGCCACCCTTCTTGGACATGTCATTCGCCCACTTGACCATGTCCATATCTGAGATCTCGCGTTTTCCGAGACGTTGCGCAAGATTGGAGAGGGTCGAGACAATATCCCGTCTCATGAGTTGCCACACTAAGCCGAGAGTGAGGGTGCGCTGGCCGTCTGTGATATCGGCTCCTTGGATACCAACTAACGAAAATCCAACTTGTTTGCCTAGTTCGGTCACGTAGTTGGTGTTCTCGACGGCTTTGAAGCGAGACATTTCATTTCCATTCACTGGTGGTTTGTTGACATGTCTCCAATTTACGCTGCCAGGAATGACCTTGTCGTAAGCTTGCAGCAGAATCTGGCCGTCCCTCAGGTCATCGAAGAAGGAAACGACTGTTGGCTTAACGTCCAGGGAGTTGAGCCACAGAGTGAAAACTCGGGCTTCGCGCTCGCCTTCCGCATCAAAGTCATCAATATCTGCCTTCTCTTCCTCTGTGATTGGGTCGAGTCCTGGATGGTTGTTGAACAAGTTGGCAACAAAGGCGAGATTGAGTCTTGGATTACCAGACACGAGAGATGAGGGTGTGAGGAATTTTCGGCATGGAGGATCCAATCTGTCAGCATTGTCGAGGACTTGTTCCGCGCGCTGCAGTAGGTCACGAGTTTGGAGAGGAGCTCGCGAACAAATTTCGGGTTTGAGTTGATTGAGTAGGACGGTGTAGTTCTCGCCATCTTTGACATCAGTGGAAAAGTTGGCGACACTGGAGATTGTTAGTTTCGTCTTCAGCAAGTGAAAAAGGCCAATCTTACCGTCGCTGCCAGCCCGCATTCTTCAGGTGGTAGTTGAACCATCGTAGAAGAATCTGCTCTGGCGGTAGTCGCAAAAATTGCTCCAATGTCTCGTCGTCTTCCAAAAGTCGGTACAACTCAGGGTGAAGCTTGATGTCAATCTTGCCCAAGAGACCTCGTCTGATGATCTGCCAAATCAGGCCAAGAATGAGATGCTCTCGGACTTCGATAATATCTTGACTGCCAATGTTCACAACTGAGCAGCCAATACCCTTGGCGGATTCAATGACAACGTTGTTGTTTTCTGCCATGTGAAAATTGTTCAAAGTCTTGATTTTCTTTCCGACTCGATTCATGACACGCTCGTCAATAGTGTCAGGAACACTGTCGTTGATCAACTTGGCCAAAACCAGGCCATCTTTGCAGTGGTCGAACATCTCGAAAGTGTCGGTTGGGAAAGGGATAAGGTGGCCAACATCGGGGTCACCGGCCATGATGGCGTTGATATGTTTTGTAAATTCTGTGCGCTCATCTTCATTGATTGTGTGTGTGACATTCGCAGACGAGCCTTGGACCTGAATTCTACCACCACCATGACTGCTCTTTTGGGCATGGCCAGGAGAGGCTGTTGGGGATCCATTGCCTCCGAAAGTCGGAGCTTTGGTTGGACCGGTCGACATGCGCTGTTGCGCCGGAGAGGAGGCTCGGAGTTTGGATATAAGCTGGCCGATGGTGTCAGTACTATGACCCAATTCAAGCGATGCCATATACGAACATCGACGTAATCTTCCAACTCTACTCTTTTTGAGCTGTCCAGCTCGACTTCCCTCAATGCCTGTCGAACGACATCGTAAGGCTGGTGCTCACTCTGCTGAACGGCGCGGATGGTGCTGGCTTCGTCGAGGTACCCCTTGTCGTCGGCATCGAGTTTGCGAAAGGCATCTTGGAAGCCGAAGATATCACCCTGCTGGAATTGGGGATATTTCCTGGGGCGCGTGAGATTCCGAAGGGGACATAGTGGGGCAGTGTGGTGGGATGTTTCTCTTACCTCTGTAGCTTTATGATATTCATGGCTGGTTAATGTGTGGCCTGTGAAGGGAAGAGAGGTGTGTTTTCTGTTGTGCCCAATCCTCGAGTTTGTTTGTTGTGTTAACCAAAGTTTATGCCTAAAGAGCGTCGTGTACTATGACGAAGCTCACCTGCAAACCGCCTCCACTGAATTCAGCCCAAGGCGCTAGGCAGCATTTAGATTGTGAAGGAGCCTTCACGTGGTCAGGCTATAAATATCTTTCTATAACTTCTCCAGAGCTCCTCCATCTTACGTACACCTATCATCACCCTCACCGTGAAATCCTTCATTCATTGTCAATGCTTCAATTAACAGCTACTCACATGATTGTATCTCATGTTGCCTCAGGCTCAAGACAGACAAGATGGGGGTTTGTGTTGGATTTGGAAACCATCCTCTAACTCGTAACATGTCAAGTTTCGCTTCATTCACAACATTGTTGCCCCTAGGACCTGCTAAACCTTCTCTATACAACCTTCAGCGACAACTCCTGTCTTGGATCGTCAACGGGGAGCCGCCAAGTTGGTTGGCACTAGATCTCCACAGCCAGACCAGAGCTTGGGACGAACTTGACATCTCATCGCCCATGTCCTTGAGCCTCAGCAGCCAGTTTCGTATTGTTCTAGATCTTATTCCTGGCCAATCTATTCTCATCGGTCGCGCCACAATGCCCTCTCAAGTGCACACACGCGACATCCCCGCAAAGCATGAGTGAGGCGGCTCTCCATCGTGAAGGATCTTAATCTATCCGCTGTCTCCTGCATGCAGGTGCTAGTTCCCGTCTAGAGCCAAGAAGTAACCTGCCGAGTTTCATTCGCAACGAAGACGTGTGAAGTCTTACTCCCTTCCGGTCGATTGTTCCGTGCTTCGAAGACACTCGGTTCATCTTGAGGAGCTCTTGAGCATGCGTTTCCCTTCGTATAATGATCTTTTATGACTTTTGTTTTGGTTCTGTCATTTTCTTACTGTCCGGTTCTTTTGCTTCATTTTTGAGCTATAGAGTTGAGTGAGGGTCTCTCCTTGTTATTTTCCTAAAGATGGTGGCTTTCGGTTCATGTCTGATGACCTTTGCGACTTTATCTACTACTTTTGGAAGTCGTCTTAGCTCTCGTCCCTATGCAGTGAAGGAACGACATGTTGTCCCTCAGAAGTGGACTCGCCTAGGTCGAGCTCCTTCGGATGTGATTTTGGAATTGCGAATAGCTCTGAAGCAGAGCAAATTCGACGAGCTAGAAAGACATCTTTATGAGGGTCGGTTTAATGCACAGTTGGTTTTCCTTATTGACTAACATCGTTCAAAGTCTCCGATCCATCACACTCCCGATATGGACAGCACCTTTCCAGCGCGGAAGTCAGCGAATTAGTCAAACCAACCGACGAAACCTCGGATCTTGTACACCAATGGCTTGCAAGCCACGGATATGGTTCAGAGCAACTTGGATATAGCCCTGCACGAGATTGGCTGAAGGTCACACTACCTGTAGAAGATGCGGAAAGGTTGTTGAACACGGAATACTCTGTTTTCAAGCACCAGGATGGTTCGGAGTTGATAAGAACACCTGAATGGTCTCTACCAGTTCATCTGCACAAGCATGTGGATGCCATTCAGCCCACAAACTCCTTCTTCCGGATGGCTCCACTGCGCACAACGTGGTTGGCTTCGCCAGCAGCTGCTGCGGAATCTGAGGCTGATCTCAACTCAACCTCGATAGCGATTGCCCAGGCTCTCGCTGCTACGGTGAATCCTGCTGTGGCGCAAGCTTGCAATGCAAGCAGAATCACAACCGACTGCCTCCGCACCCTATACGGCACTAAGGATTATGTGCCAAAAGTTCCAGCAAAGAGCAGGATTGGCTATTGCAATTATCTTGGCGAGACCACGATCCAAAGCGATCTCGATCTTTGGATGCAAACATTCCGAAGTGACGCGCAAGGTGCAAAGATCAATTTCGAGCTTGTCAATGGCGGCCTAAACAACCAGAATCTCGACCAAGCAACTCAAGCCCGAGGCACAGACACCGAAGCCAATCTCGATGGACAATCGATTGTAGGTATCACCTATCCAATCCCAGTTATTGCCTACAACACCGGTGGTCAACCGCCCATTACTCAAGCCTATGCACCACCAGCTGGACAACCAAATACCAACGAACCCTACCTCGACTGGGTTCAGTACATCCTCGCCAAACCAGATGCAGATATTCCTCCAACAATCAGCACATCCTACGGTGAAGACGAACAATCCGTACCCAAAGACTACGCCACCCGCGTCTGCCAGGACTTCGCCCAACTAGGAACTCGAGGCGTAACCCTCCTCTTTTCTTCCGGCGACAGCGGTGTAGGAAACCCAAGCGGACCGAACGGCCAATGCCTAATCTACAACGACCCCAACAATCCCAACAATGGCTCTCCAAATTTCCTCCCAGCCTTCCCAGCGGGATGTCCCTACGTCACGGCCGTTGGTGGAACACGAGGACTGGGTACAAGTCAATCCACCCTCTCCGGCTCCTTCAATCAAGAAGTTGCAGCTGGATATCCAACCGGCATGTCAAAATACTCCTCCGGCGGCGGTTTCTCAAATTATTTCCCACGCCCCTCATGGCAAGAAACAGTAGTCGAATCTTACATCTCAAAGATAAGCACAGAAGTCGATCCATCAATGTACAATAAATCTGGCCGCGCCTATCCCGATCTCGCTGCAAATGGACAATCGTACGCTGTTTTTTGGGCTGGGAGGATTATTAGTGTGGATGGGACTAGTGCTTCTGCGCCGACCATGGCGGCGGTTATTGCACTTGTAAACGACGACTTGTTAGCATCTAAGAAAGCGCCACTCGGTTTCCTAAACCCCTGGCTCTATCAAACCGGCAACAAGGGATTTACAGACATCACTTCGGGATCTGCTGTTGGGTGTGGTGGGAATGGGTTTCCGGCAAAGGAGGGATGGGATGCTGTTACTGGATTTGGAACACCGGTATGTTATCATCACGACCCTGACAGCTCTGTAAAGGGCCCTGTGTGGTGAAATGTTGCAACTAATGATTGTGATAGAATTTCCCACAACTCCAAAAGCTAGCCCAAGCAGCGGCGCCAGATCCGGGGATTGGTGGATTCATTTCGCCAGGTCCACGGCCAGGACAGAAACCTGGGCCTTGGATGTGGTGGGGTGGGAGGTATTTTAGGAAGTAGGTGATTGGTCAAGAGCGGTTTGTTCTTGAGGAGGTTGGAAGTGGTTGAGTCGAGTGTTGTGCCATGAACTGCATCTGTATCTGCGTTGGGAGGTAATCTTTATTGTCTGCAGACGGGAGAGTCTGGATGAGCATGTACGTATGCATGGGATGGCGTTTGGCGAGGTCTCTTTTTGGGTTGGTAAATGTAACGCATAGTAAGCATAGTAACAACTCTTTGGAACGGGTCTTCATTCTTCATTGGTTTTTGAGATGTGGATCGCAGGTGAAAAAAACGAGAGCATTGAGTTCTTCAATAGCTCTTGCCATTATGTGCCATCGTCAAATGGACGCACATCATCAGCCTCAGTCCAGCTGGCTTGGCCTTATGATGTATATATATCCATCGTAGATGTAAAACAAGAAGTAGACGTAGTATCACAAGTTCAAAACATTCCGCATAATGACCATTGAATCAGCATTTTGCATTTGTATCCCGATCCTCTCTCATTTCGACCTCCCACTAAAACTACCCTCAAATCCAGGTCTCTTCTTCTTCTTTGGCGCAGGCTTCTTCCCACTCTTGCCTTTACCCTTTGTTCCCTTATCCTCCTTTCGCTTCAGAAGATTGCCTTCTCGCTTCTTTTGCTTCATCTCCTGACTCTTCGAGATACCCTCTTTCCGCTCATTCCACTCCTTTTCGCTCTTGGCTTTGCCCTTTTCTTTTCGCTTCAACGTCTTTTTCAATAGACTTGTGTCGTCTCGTACTTTTTCACCGTGAACCTTCTTCTTTGCATTGAGCCACAGGTCCTTCTGTTCAATATCTGTACGTTTGGCTTCGTCGAACGAGTTTAGTCGAGCTTGTTTCTTCTCCGCGGCTTGGAGGGCAGCTTTTGGATCCGAGGAGCCCTTCTTTTTACCGTTCGTCAGAAGTTTTGAAAGGTCAGAGCTGGCAGTCTCGCCGTCGGTGAAGGCAACACGGCCGAATGAGAAGTTGCTTTGTGGAGGTGACATTGATCCTGCTCGCGAACCAAACATGTCAGAACCGATTGAGGGTGATCCTCGTAACTCTGCCAAGTGAGCTTCCATCTCAGCCTTTTTCGATTGCTCTTTGTCTTGTTGTCGGAGCTCCTTCTTGAGCGCCTTGCGTTTCTCTGCCTTTAACCGCCTCGCCTCGATAAGCTCTTGACGGTTCTTTGCTGGTTGTCCATTGAGACCATCAGCATTACGAGCTTTTCTATGTGCTTCAAGTTTGGCTTTAAGACGGGCGAGAAGAGCTTCCTTTTCGGTGGGTGTAGGTTTTCCTGATTTAGTTGCTTGCGTCGAGACTTGGGTTAAATTCTTGGAAAGTGTTCCATTTGTGTCGGACTTGGAATTTCCATTCGTGGTTGGTACGACTACCGAAGAATTCGAGGATGGGATCTGGTTGGAGGTATGAGAGAACGTGGAATCCGCAGCGGACGAGTCACTTGCCGCAGAACCAGGACCGGCTTGTTCGCTGGGAATCAAGCCAGCGACATCAACAGCTTCCATGTCATTGTCAAGGTCCACGGCGTCCTCCTCTTCGACAGGCTCTTCGGTTGTTGTGAGGACATCAAGTTCAGTCTTTGATTCGGCTGGCTTGGTTGGCGCGACTTTTCGAGCTTGTTTTGCCTTTTCCTTTTCCTCCCGCTTTGTGCGCTTCTCTTTCCGTTTCTGGTCCTTCTCTCTTCTCTTCTCGTCTGCGGATTTCTTGGGTATTTGATTCTGTGTGGTCGATTCTGCTGCCTTGTCTTCTGCATTTTCGTCCTTTGAGTGAACATCGTCGTCTGCCTTTTGCTTCTGCACCTTGGCTTTTGGAAGTTTCTGTTTTAGACCTTCCAATGGCTTCTCCTTGCCGGGCGCGTCAAGATCCGACACGTCTTCAGACTCGACATCTTCTCCATCCTCTCGTCTCCGTTTCCGTTCGTTTTCGTCCATGACATCTTTGGCGGTTCGGTGATTTGCAGGATTCAGCTTTGCTTTCTTGGCTAGCCTCCTCTCTTCTGGTGTCTGTTTCTTCTTTTCCCATTGGTCCTGTTAGGATATGGTAAGTACTCGTCCAAGCTTTGTGGCGATGGCGGGGAGATTGAGTTTTTAAGAAGAGGGTTATGTACACTTCTGTCTTTTTCGTAGTATAGATCTGCAGGAATGAGAGACAACAGTCCTTCAAAGGCTCTAGAATGGCTCTGCAGCCGAGCCTGTGGGTGTTGTTAGCAATTGAGCACGAGTTGGAGACGATGTGCAAAGGTTACCTCGAGGTCGTCGGCCATGGTTGCAAAGTGAAAGACAAAAGAGGTTATAGTTGGGAAGGATTGCAAGAATGCTATTGACACATTTACAACTATGCACAGCAATTGCAGTATTTAGCAGCGGATTTGAACTTTCACCGCTATCGACTTTGCAAACCTCGCTAAACTTTGAAGACGAGAGAAATTTGGCCAAGATTTCCATTCACGGTTCTGTGGGTCACACGTGATATTTTCAATGGCGATAAATGCTTTGCGATTCATTTCCTTTCCTTTTAGAAAGATGGCTAGAAGTTCTGAGCATGATGAAATTATTCTTGCCCTCTTTGCCTTTTGCCTTTTGCCTTTTGTCTTTTTGCCCTCGATGTGTAGGTTAGCAGGGAGTTGATCCTACGTGCTCTTGTTTTGATTCATGCAATAATCACAACTTGATATTGAAACCATCATGGCCTGCGACGTGCTAGGAAATGGTCCATCCGCTCCTATTTTGAGCTGCCACGAGTAAGCGGCGGGGCCTCACGTTCGCAGCCAGCTTCAGCCTGCACTGCACAGCCTTCGAAACGTCGTCAACACAACCAAACTTCTTCATGTCTTCAAGTCCGAGTCTCAACAAGGAGGGAGCTACTCCTGGTCCACAAATATAAGACTTGTACAACGCATAACTGCTTTCTGCCTCCTGTGTCCGGCTTCATCGACTCTTAAGAACCCCCTTTGGCTGGCTTCTCGCCTGCACACCATGACTATGGCTCCCACTGTGGAAGGTACCTCTCTCTCTTCGCTCACGTATTTGGCGTCGGAACCACCTCTTGATCCAAATGATCCAAGGCTGAGATATGCCTCGATCGTTCTATACATTGCTCGCGTGCCAGGTAGTAAAGGTAGGCAAGACTCAATGTCTCGAATGGCTTTTCATCTTCACATTCATTACCAACGCTGCTCTCTTGCAAAATAATAACCTCGATACCATTTTCCTATCATTGTAGACTTTGGCCAAGAGACCGCGATTGATTATGTGACTTTAGAAGAATCATCATTTTTCACTCTCGAAGGTGCTGACTTACTGTTCGCAGATGTCTTTCTTACTCCACTGAAACCACTCCAGAAGATTGTGACGGCATCGGACGTGGAAAATTGCTTGTACTACCTGCATGCACACACACCAGCCGATCACTCTTTAATCAATCCTCCCGACGTTGAAGTCCCACAACCCGTTCAGACGCCTTTTCAGGAGCCAGTATGGCAACCACCAGCATCGTCGACTCAGGACTCTGCTCGGAATTCTGGAGTACAGCGCAAGGCCTTGCCAGTACTGCCTGCGCAAAATTCGACACATAATGTCAATTCTCCAAATCAGCATCCATTACCCCCGGTTCCACCATATCCGCAAGAAGCTCAGAATTGGTCGAATCCCCTGGGACCGTTTCAGCTTCCAATCAGAACATCTCAACCACCAACACTGGCACCTCAGAGACCGCCATACCCAGATAATGACAATCGACCCCAAGCAAGTCCAGCGCCCTATTCGGGCAACGAAGATTCGTATAGATCAAGAGCCCAATCTGCACCATACGCACAGCCTCAAAACATGCCACCTGCTCAGTCGAATCCGAAATTTCAGTCCTTCTCCGAGGACAGCGATCGACCTCCACTTCCACCTCGACGCTCAACCTCGTCTCTGCAGTACGAGGCCCAAGCGAAAGCTGCGCAAGCCGTGACCGAGCTAACTCTCATTCGTCGGCATCCAGCTACGGGTGAACAGTGGAATGTAGCTGATATCACCGACCCTCCAGTCTACGAAGTAGACACCAATACATCCCAGCGAATCCGGAAGCCTGGTCAACCCCTCTACATCGATATCAAAACCGCCGGCTACTTGAAATTCAATCAAGGTCAAAATGCCTTCACGAGACGACTCTGGATGGAAGGTTCCATCGTCGAAAACTGGCAATCAGACCACAAAAATTCGCGTTCCTCCGAAAGTCTACACTCATCTCCCTACCCACTCCCTCATTCCTCCAGAAACAGCAGCGACAGTACCTACGACCTCCCAACTCATCCCCCATCAAGTTCGCTCCACCACGATCCAATCATGCACCGCCTCTCCACCGAAAACACTCAAAAGCGTTCCAAAACCCGCAACTACACATTCACCTCCCCCTGGTCTGGCCGCTGCGAATTCGCCCCCGCAAACGGCGGCACATCCCTAAAATGCCGCCACCTTCTACCCTCATCCTCAACCGGTTTAGCAGCAGAACCAACACCCCCAGTTACCGTAAGCGAATTACGCTTTAACCTTCCCAGTGTGGGAACGGGAACAACGCGTCCAAAATCCTCGTCTTCTTCAAACCGGAAATCAATATTCCACCTTCACAGGAAATCAGTTGGTTCCCATGATGCTGGCTCCACATCGTCCCTGGCCTTGTCACAAGGAAAAGGTCAAAGTCAACATAGACGAGGTCAATCTGATTACGGACCGGGCGAATATCTAGATCGTCAGCGATCGCCTGAACGTTATCATGAGCCTACGAGTGGGAGTGGGGGTGGGAATGGTACTGGTAACAATGATTCTCGACTTGATCTTTCCTTGGGCCAGGAATTGGCTGGGGGTGGGATGGCGGGGAAACAGGTTAAGCTTGGGAAGTTGATTGTGGAGTTTGAGGGGTTGAAGATGTTGGATTTGGTTGTTGCAGCTAATATGGCGCTTTGGTGGAGGGCTTATGAGAAGACTTTGTGATGAATGATTTTCTTGTTGGGGGTGGAGCAGAGATACCAGACTTCCTGTTGTTTATTTGTTGAATAAGATGGTTGATTAGGATTGGGTTTGAGAGGCATAGAGAGAGAGACCTCCCTCACATTTTGTAGAGAGCCGGATTGGCTAACTTAAGACACGCTATTATATAAACGAATAGTTGGGAGACATTCAATATTTCATCTTCGCCTTACTTATGAGGACACCATATCTATTGCATTACGCATCCCTTCCAAAAAGTGCCACCAACTCTTGACGCCTTGTGCATGCTGTCTATGGCCCCATGATAAGCACCAACCCACTGCCACTAGCCTACACAATCGTCTCCAACTCACGAGCATACCCCAGTGTATTCTCGATGACGGTGCCGCTCGTGCTCAGGATATCCCTCTCGCTGGCCAACAAGTCCTGTTCTTGCTGAGGAAAGTATATCCGCCCATCCTTCACGATCCAACCCCGGTTCTGCGCAAAGTTGACAACAGCGCCTTCGGAGTCGAGGAAGAAGAGGTTCTTTGCGTTGGAGACAGGAACAGATGCGTAGGCCTTCTCTGAACACGAGGCGATTTCGTCGCGGATGGTGCCGACGAGGAACTATTCAAAATTAGCAAACAATCATCATCATCAATGAAAAGAGGCTGCACGTACGCCAGAGAAGATGCCGAATTCCTCCCCAGTAACCTTGTTATTCTTCGTTTCCTGCCACACACGATCATAACTCCCCTCCATAAGCGCCTGCTCCAATCTCACGGGATACTGAATGAAGGCATCATCCTCCAATCCCTTGCCACTCCCCCAACTCCCGCCGCTGCTCGCCCGCGCCATCTCCAACGTCTCAAGCATAGTGTGGAATCCACCATAATCACTCGCACTCAACAGCAACAGCAAATACAAGCCCGTAATCTTGGACTGCTGGCTTCCATCTCGTGATAACTGTGACGTTGGGAGCGCGTAGAAGGGCTGTAGCTGTTGGAAGTAGCGTGTGAAAGAACCGGGTGACTGTTCGTTGTTTTGGCGGATGGAGATTAATGCGCCGAGTTCCAAGGTTTCGCGGGCGAGGAGGAGGTGGGTTTCCGGTGTGCGAGAAGAGGGTATTAGTGCGTTTAAGTTGAGGAGGCAGACTTTGGCTTTGGAGAGGAGGGTGGCGGAGGCGGAGTAGTTGTGGGTTCTTAGGGTGTCGGATAGTTGTCTGAGGACATGCTGAAGCTCGGCTTCGGCCATGGTGGATGGAGTGGGAGGCTGAGGATTTGGTGTTGTGGTTGTAGATGGGCAATGTGTGGGTTTGATGGTGTCTGATGGTGGTGTTAGTTGAGATGTGCGGAATGAAGTGAGGGTTTAGCAGAGCAGAGCGATAGCCCTCCTCGATGTACATACTGTTTGTGAATGCAATGTTCGTTGTATGGTGTTGATTGTCCGAGTTGTTGTTGATGCTTTGAGCTTCTGGCTGTGGCTCAGGTTCCAAAGACGGAGCTAGCACGGACATGGACGTGAATGCATTTGCCCATCTTCCTCTGACTTTCGCATTCCACCACGAAAAGAAGAAGAAATCGCCGAAGAATCTGAATCTCATGTTGCTGTACAATACAAACTGAACAACTCCAGTCCTCATTTCTATCAAGTCTTCCATCTCGTAGCTGTCTCACATCAAAGCCTCCATCAGCGTCCACATGAGCCTCTCACCACCCGGCCTCGTCACCAGGCACCATTTTCACTTTTCAGGAACAAACATACTGTATACTAGTAACCATGCACTCTCATGATCCTCCGCGGCCCTCCTCCGCTTCACGATTCAGCTATCAGATTAACGAGCAGGTTCGTGACGACATACCTTTGTAATTCAGACACTAGTACATCGCAAAGCCTTTCTTATCTCACAGAAATGGACAAATGGGAATCACAGATCACATAGATCGTTCATGCTTTCTTTTCCCGCGAGGCTAGCAGTATCGTGGTCGTGTGCTCTCGATCCCCAAATGGCTTCGCTGGCGTTCAACGGCGTGATATCATCGCCAACTAGCGATATAAGACGACGAGGCTATGATGAAGTAGCTATTGTGGTGATAGATAAGCATAACATGAGTATATTTGAACCTCACTCCCCACGAAGCTCTAGCCATCTACTGCTACAAAGTCTATCCTCACTGTTCATCAAATCAATCAAATACACTCTCTCCAATTCTACCATCACGATGCTTTCCTCCACCCGTTCCTCCACAGCGTTCTACGCCGTCCTCTTGCTCTCTCTCTTCTCCAACCTCGTCTCAGCCCAGCTGACAGGCGCGACGGCCACCTCAGATGGCTCAGTGATTGGAGGTACCACTATCACCTCAGGAACTGCCACAGAGAGTAGCATGACGACAGTTACTTCGATAGCCGGGACAGAATCAGGCATCGTCGCTTCCCGAACCGCATCCACCGTTGTCGCAACTAGCACCAGTGGATCAAACAGCGGTGATGGACTTGCTGGTAAGTGGTCCTTTGTTCGCGTTGTGCTTCACCCAGCAGCATGCTAACTGGCAAGCAGTGAATGGTTGGGTTGGTGCGATCCTTGCTGGCGGATTTGGAGCAGTCTTGATGGCGTAAAAAATGGCATGATCCAAGTGGCCAAATATTGAGTTGCAATATGACAGTGGACGTGATTGAACGATGAACAACATGTAGGATTTCGAAGATGTGTACCGATACCTGTTGCTGTTGATTGATTGTACTGGTAAACTTTATATTTCGCATCGATTTTTACCTCTTTTTGCCAAATCTTCCACGTCCTCCAGCCCTGCCGTTGACCGGACCTTTCCCACGCATCTTGAGCCTCTGAAAGTTTGCGTGCTTTTGTGAATTGGGGTCGATCTTCTTGTCGGTTTTGCTGGTTGCATCTTCCTCAGGCTTTGCCTTGGCTTGCTTCCCCTTCTCCTTGGCCTTTGCTTTTCCTTTCGTCTTGGGATCTGTCGACTTGGGTTCCGCCTGTTCCTCCGTCGCCTCCTTTGGTGGTTCCTCATGAGCGTCTTCCTTGTAGTCAGAACCAAACTCCTCCTCTCCTCCACTCAGATACCCAGAGTCTGGCATTTTCGCGGCAAATTGAGTCTCCTGTACAATTTCTTGTTGAGCAGCCTCATGCACATCCAGCGGCACGTCGTCCTCCTCGGAGTCTGAAGCAGGTTCCGGTGCCTGTGCTTGTTGTGGCAGTGTTGTGACAGGTCGCATGGTAACACGTCTTGTCTGCCTCTTGAGACCTTTCTTCTTCCATGCCTTTCGAGGCTTGATCTCTGCTGCCTTCGTGTCCACATCAGACTCGAAATCTGACGGGACAAATCCATCCACGTCCAGCTGGATCTGACTGTCTTCCACAAAGGCCTTTGGCGGTGCAGATGACTTCTTGCCCAGAACTTCGCGATAGTCCGTCTCTTCCATTTCTCGCATAATCTCCCATTCCTCGTCTGCCTTCTGCTCCTCCTGTTTCCGCATTTCCTTGACCATGCCACTGAGACTTCTACCAAAACTTCTTCGTTTCCATGGGCGGGCCATTTCGGGGCTCTGTGGTTCTTCAGCAACGGTGTTGAGCGCGAAGATGTCTCTCTTCAAGAAAGATGGAGTCGCGAACTCCTTCATAGAGGAGCTTGGCGTGCCTTCTTCGTTATCCTTTCTCTTCCTGGGTGTGACAAATGAATCGAAGAGGAATCGTTTTCCTGTAGACAAAGGAGTCCTGCTTCCTCGAAGTCGCTCCTCCACCAGGCCATCATCATCTTGGTCTCCCAATCTCTTGCTGGGTGTTCTGGCCACGTTTACATTCACATTCCCTAGCACTGTACGTAATCTGCTTGGTGTTTCGCCTGGAAGGAGATCGAATATGCCCATCACTTGTCCATCTTTTTGTGGTGTTGGTCCAAACATTGTTCTCTTGACCACTGGAGTTGCGAATTCAATTCCTTCTGGCTGGTCGTCTACCTGTGAGTATGCCTGCTGTTTCTTGGGGGTCGCCTCTGGAGTTCTGGAGCGTTTGGGGGGCGATCGCTTAGATTCGCTGGGAGCGCGTCTTTTCGTCGCTATTGTGGCTGGTGGTTGGGGTTTTACTTTGCCAGAGAGAATGTCTCGTAGTTTATTATATCCTTTGTATTTGGCGGCTATTTCATGTGTTAGTAGATGCCTATTTAAATAGGTGTGCAGACGTACCAATTGAGGGATTTGCCTTGATGTCGTCGCGACCTGCTTTGCGTCCTTCATTGTCTGTGGAGAACTGCTTCTCCCAGACTTTCAATTCCTGTCGAAGCTGCACGCTCTTCAGCTCTAGTAATTGCTTGTCGTCTTCCATTATGAATAGGCTATGGAATAATTGTATGTGGTGGTGTTGGAATGGATGGTGGAATTGGGATTGCAAGCAGGTCGCGTTCTGCAAAGCAAATCGCGTCGTGGAATCTAAAATGACTCGCGGCGTATCCGTCACTGCCCCACCCTCTCTTCAACACCAGAATGATACCTAAAGCTATCTGAACAGCTACACAACACCTATAAAATCATATAGTATACATTCCTTCACACTACCGCCAACATGCCTCCTCCAACCTCCCTCGTAGTACGTTCATCACTTTCTAACCCCACCCAATACTGCTACTAACACCCCACCCAGAACAAGCTCAAAGTACAGCTCAAACTCTCCATAGCCCGCCTCCGCATGACCCAGCAAAAGGACACGGCAATCGCAAAACAAACCCGCCGCCAAATGGCCCAACTAGTCGAAGAAGGAAAACTGGAAAGCGCCCGTATCCGCGTCGAAAACATCATCCGCAGCGACATCACCACAGAACTAAACGAGATCCTCGAATTATACTGTGAACTACTGCTTGCGCGGTCGCAACTACTGGACCCGCCGTTATCGTCTCCGTTGGCAGGTGTGAAGGGTCATAAGGAGGAGGTGCATGTGGATCCGGGTTTGGAGGAGGCTGTGAGGAGTATTATTTATGCTGCTGGCGGGACGGGCGTGAAAGAGTTGCATCAGGCGAGGGCGTTGTTGGTGGAGAAGTTCGGCAAGGAGTTTGCGCTCAGTGCTATGGAGGGGGAGGGTGTTGCACCAAGGGTGCTCAAGAAAATGAAGGTTGAGACACCACCGACAGAACTCGTGGATGCATATCTGCGAGAGATATGTCGGACCTATGGCGTGAGATTTCCGGGTGACAAGACAAATGAGGAAGACTATGAGGAGGAAGACGAGGACGATGATGATCAGCCAGGAAGCGGTGGAAAGATCGCTGAGTTAGAGGATCCGTTGGAAGCAGAGGAACTCAGTAAAGCAAAGGCACCTACAGACTTTGGAGTGAGCAGTCCCCTACGAATAGCGCCACCGAGTCCAAGTACAGAGAACGTAACGCCAAAATTGAAGCTACCCGAAGCTGCAAAGAGAGAGACGAAACCAAAGCCAAGGAAAGCAAGTGCAGATAAAGGGAGCAAAGCTGACGGAGGGCCTGGAGGCAAGATCCCAAATTTTGATGATTTGACAGCACGATTTGCTGCATTGAAACGGTAGCAACAGATTAGTTTTTAATTATACTACCCTAAGCATTTTACCCATTTTCAATCCTAAAAGTTTGCGCCTTCGATTCCTTGGTTAATGTCTATAGCCGTGTACACTGACAACCCATTCCCTCACCTTCTAAAGAAGAAACGGTCAAAGACCAGATACTCTAAACACACAGAACATGACAAGATCCAAGATGTCGGCTCAGATCCTATTTCACATAATTCCAACCCATGCTCGAACACGAAGCAACAAGTCGAAGACGATTCTAAAACAATCCTTCCCGAGTAACAGAAGCGGAAAGTTGGCCGCAAGAGTCTAATTCGCATCATCCGCATCCCCACAAAGCGCATCCGCAATCTTTATTTCCAAATCCTCATCGAGATTAACCCCGACTTCCCGAAGCCCCTTTCACGAATGTCTGAAGCAGGCATGTCAGCAGATTACTTTGAGATCGGAGACCATAGTCATCCCAAAACAACTGTCGTTGCTCCAATATATCGACAACTTGGTGCATGGCCTCCGCACGTCCTCCACTGTCTCCGATGACATATGTACTTACCTCGTTGAGAGCTCGTGCTCGCTTCAATTCGGTCTCGAGATGTGGAGTGCTGGTTCAGGGCCGTCTGGCGGCTTGCTTCTCATCGATTTATGCGCGCGCAGTTGAGGAAGAGTTGTGTCCAAGTCGAAGGCTTTCATCTTGAGGAGTTGATTGACAGCATCGTTCACGTTGGTAATCCCCTCATATTTGGGTGCCGTAGACGAGCTCGCCTTCAGTGTCGCATTGTCCGATAGCCAGAGCGGTCCAGGAGGTTAGGATAACAACCAAGTCGTTTACTAACGTGTCAGTGCAAGTCTCGCCAGTCCGATTTGTCGGCGCAGATGTGCTCTTTGCATGTTTTCGGCGGTGGTTTTTGAGCAGTCTAGACTCGGGAGAATGTGAGGCTGGAGGGAAGTCAGCAATCATTTGTTGTGGAGAGTGGAACAGATATTGCCGAGAAATAGCACGTTTAGAAATTCTCAGCGATGTAGTTCTCAAAAGAAAAGCTAAAGGGCTTGCTGTAAAACAGTCTCGGCGGTCTCCAAGGGCGGCCAAATGCTATTTTAAGATCAATTGCCGGAAACGGTTGAAGCCATGGTTTGAAAACTGAATATAAGGATGGCTTTTATAGCAAAACCCTCACTTGGTTTAATCTACTCAGTAATCGATCATCTGTACAAGAAGCAAGAACCCAAGGGTGCCGCCTGAGCAGCACTGCTTGTCAATATAATGGAGTGTGTAACCATGGAGGCGGCCACAGGTAGTATCCCGTTCCAGTCGATGCTACTGGCAAATACAAAAGACCTGAAATCCCCATTAGCACTGTTGACAATTTTGTCACAAATTTGGCTTGACTTGTACGACACAAGTCGAGTCTATTCATCTGTCCGAGGTCTGTACTTTAAAGAGTAGACCCAGGCAATAGGCTATAGATATTGGATATCCAGTGGCGCTTAGGGAGTGCAACGAAGATAGCCTTAGCGATCGGGGCAGGCCGACTGCCAGACTGGAGGTGAATGGAATATGACTGAGAACAACATCTGAAGCGTGAAATTCACTCTTCCTTATATTTGCTACGAAGTTGCATACGCTACAGAGATCAGGGCCACAACTCCAGGATTTTGCCCACGGGATTATCGATAAGATGCCTTTCAATGCCCTGTAGAGAGTGCAAACTGTCACAGAATACACAACCGCTGACACCTAACGGTTAGAAGAAGAGATGGCGGAAGAGGTTGTTTCTACCTTACATGATGAAAGAATAAATGTTTGGAAGTAGGTGCTCAATAAAGAGTGTCCAATGGATATTGAATAAGCAAAGTAGAAGAATATCAGCTTCCCTAGAAGTGAAGTTTCAAGTGATTAAATCGTCGGGCAGGTGTGGTTTCTTTTGAATTTGGTTAAAGCGCTAGATGCAAGGTGTCTCAAATTTCTTCACTATGAAAACCATCTACACTGCATGGTGTCAGCAAAACAGCGGCCAAGAGATGGGAGCGTGCCATACTTCCTGCATCCTTGCCACACATATTTTAGAGAGTTTCATGGCTCACGACACGCGATTCTTAGGTCATTCCATGACCTAGACCACAAAACACATCCTTCTTTCTTTCAAGTCCCCGAACCTTCCGTCTCCCTCTCCAACTTCGCCCACGGATCCTCAATAAAGCTTGGTAAGAAGAAAGCCACATCGCCATTTTCATCCTTCACACCCTTCCTAAATGCCTCCAGTTCCTTCCAAGTCAGCTTGTCGAAAAATCCTTTGGGTACACCAGTGGGAAATGCCGTTGTCGGTGAGACTATTTCGGGATTCTGAGCTTCAATCGGTTGTTTGGAAGCCTGCGTCTGCGTCTGCGTTTCGGGCCACTTTGGCGGCCGTTTCGGGAGGTCGAACCCATGTTGATAATTTTGATATGGTGCTCCCGCATTTGGTTGATTGGGATTCTGGTAGCTCTGATGTGATGGATATTGCGGTTGTCCGGTGGAAAGTGGCTCCGAATGTCCATTGACCGGGTTGGATCTTGAGCCAAGTGGTGCTGTATTTGCGCCGCTCTTGTGAGGTGGCGTGTCGACTACAGCGGCATCGTGGTTGAATTTCCGCCTTTTCGTTCCTCCGAACGATGAAAATCCCATGGCCTCGGCAAGTTCAGGGTCAATATCGGGGTCATCCATGGTGATGAGTTTGTGGATTGATGGATTTAGAGTTCAAGAAATCAAAAGGTGAAGTTGAATATTAGCGCCAAAGTCACGTGTGCAATATTGGTATCATTCAGTTCATTCTTTGTATTTGGTTTCTTTCTACGAATCTTATGAAGCTGTTGATGGAAGTTCAGACCGCATTTGAAGCTATGAATAATCCACTTCAAGGGAAAGCTGCCTTGAAAGGCATGGTTGACATTTGTGCCCCTGGGTTTGCTTGGATTCCAAAAAGGTTGTAGATCCATTTCAGGATTATGAAGAACGACTCTGGCTCTCCCATATGCTTGATGCCGGGGACAAATCTGTGCACCGTTAGATGGGAAGACAAACCCATTTACAGGCTATCACTTACCGAGCCTCTTTAGGAGCGCCGTGCTGCAATGCGAGATAATAATCATCGATTGGGAAGATTTCATCTTCTGTACCATTCACCAGCAAAAGACGGGCACAAGTTGGCTTGTCCAAGGTTCCGTCCTTCAACAGAGAGAACTTGTCGGAAGCCTCCTTCTTAAATGTTTCAATATCATTTCCGTATCCCCATTTGTAGGCCAAGGTATTCGCCAAACTAGTCAAGTTAGCTCATGGCTTAAGTCTACTACATTGGCAAACTTACTCAAATGGATACTCAAGATGATTGACTTCATCTAGCCATTCAGGGTCAAACATGTGGTGAACTCCTCCTCCAAGAGCGACGACACCTGCTAGACGATCTGGGTGCGTGTGTGCCAGCCTGATTGCATAGTAGCCACCAGTCGAGAACGCCCATACACAGAGCTTCTTGCTGTCGATCTTTTCTTCCGAGTCGAGCCAGTCCAATAAGCTCGAGTATTGCCGGTCTGGGCTGGTAATATCTTTCGGCGCAGCTGGAGAATCTCCTGTGCCAGGGATCTCAAGAATAACACATGCCACGCCATTTCTCCGCCAGCCTTCTGCCCAGGCTACCAATTCAGTCCTGTACCCGTCCAGTCCGGTGAAGATGATTACACATGGTGCGGGCTTCTCCTTTGTTGCGCTGTCTGGGACTTGGTAGAAGACTGGAATCTCCCTTCCTTCTCCCTCAACGGCGTGTTTGTGAGGAACCTTGACTTCGTGGACAGGTGAGTACCCTCCAATATCGCCTCTGAGTTTGAGGCCCTTTAGCACGACCTCCTTTCCTTTTGTCCAGGCCTCTCTTTGTCTGTCGGAACGAGGAGCAGGGAAACGAGAGATTCGATAGACGGCGGAGGAGCGTAAGTAGTATTCGCAGGCCTTCTCTTTCTCGCCAGCCTTCTCAGCCTCAATGGCCAGGTTCTCAAGCTCTTCGGCCTTTGGGAAGAAGTTGTCGGGGTAGGTGTTCCAGTCGTAAGGCTCTTTTAAGCCTTGCTAGAATGTTGTTAGTTGTTGGCCTTTTGAAAGCTATACATTGTAAACAAACCTCCTTCATCTTCGCAAGTATAGGCTCAAAGTCCTTTGCTGCGCCGAACATGAACGGGTATACACCCATTGTAGCTGGCCATTTCCATTTTGTTTCCCATAGTTTCTCCCAACTCTCATGGTGGGGAGCAACCTTCTTGATGTTGTCTTGAATGAAGAACTTCCCGCCGGGAGCTGCCATTGTGATTGTATGGTCGTTTAAGACGAATGTATAGGTATTGGGAGAGAGGACGAGGGGCAATCCGAGCTATAAATATGGATCTCACTGCGATGTCCATCATAGCTATAAATGTCTGGTTCATCTGCAGGGTCCATAATGTGAAGCTTGAGTCGTTAGACCGGGTCTCCACCACCTAGCCGAAGACATAAGCCGCAATGCTCCTCCACTGATGCACCGGAATCTCCTCGCATCACTGCTGGTCTTGTATGATGTCCGTTTCTCAGCCTCAGGGATTGCAGCCTTGAACGTTTGGTTCGATCCTGTTATTGTAACATAATGCCCGAACACAACAAGAGATGCAACTTTCTTCCGAAGTCCGAATCTCAGCCCCCAGATCTTATCGCGATGTCGACCCGCAGACCTATCGCCATCCTCCAGCCTCATTCCTCATTCACAGGTAAATAAACGAACTCCACTCCTTAGCTCTGCCCGGGGGCGAAAAATCGCTTGCCTTGCGGGATTGGAATCCCTCAAGCTCCAATTGATGAGGCCATGATGCAAGCCAGCTTCCGCGGAATATTCTGCTTGCATTTTCCTTATGCTTTCTCCTTTGTGTGTGATTAGCAGATCAATTGCAGTACAATGTTCATTTTGGCCGCCTCAAGTCTCTGGTGGTCTTCCTCAACTTCTCTTCTCATTTCAGCCGCAACAGAGTAGAGGTCACTCGACAGCAGCAGCTTCCACTTTCTTCGCTTATGGGCATGCTGCAGAAGACTAGTATCTACAGCCTGATCAACCCATCGGAAAGGGTGCAATACAAACGGGAAAGGCTCTATACCTAACTCCCACGATAAGAGACAGCAAAAGTCCGCTCCTGAACGTTAACAAGCCTCACAAAATCTAAGGTATATCGTAACCACAACCCAAGCAATGCTTCAAACCCCTCCCAAACGACGTCCGACTTCACACCTCACCTAGCCTCACCCCCATTTTCTCCCAAAAGTAGATCTCCTGCATCTTCCTGAGCACAACTTGTACTTCTCTTGGTCCCCCAAAAACATGTATCAGGTAAACTGTAATGTAGTCCACGTCAAAGCCCTCTGCCTTGAGTACCATGAGGGTGCTGAGCATGGATGGCGTCCATGGGTGTGGTGAGGTCGGTATTGGCATGCTTGATTTCTAGAAATGCTGCGAATCAGGAGAATAACAACAATGAGAGTAACTAGTAGCGACTGTGGTAAGTTATTCGTGCTATAGAACTGGAACGTGAAGGTAACTATGACTATTCTTATCATAGCTCAATTCTCATCTCAATTTCCAAAATAGAGCACAACTCCTTTCGGCTTTCTTTCCTATTCCTATGAACCAAACAAGCTCGTCCAATTACTGAACGAGCAGACGAGCACTCTGCGAATGAGTTACGGGTTTTGTAGCAAACAAGCATTTCCGTTGGTCTACGGATGAACGCTCTCAGGGAACTAGTTTGCTCATTGGCCATGTGGCACCTACGTGGGAGAGTGGTTCAATTGAAATACAGCAAGCAAGAAAGCCGCGGGATTATTGTCCTCTGAGTACATTTTTACTCTGTTTTAGGAAAACTGAATAGAGAGCGAGATTCTGAAATCTTCGGATATGAGTACCATTCTGTTCTTTACAGTCGATGGCTTTATTCCTATCATTCGTAGAGAGAAATCGACGAGAAACTTTATACGCTCGATCTTAACCAGGTTCGTTTGATGCAATTCCCAAGATTTGGAAAATTCCACTCTCTATTCAAGGGAACAACTTACCCTTACATTCCTTTCTTTGTCACGCTACTCTTCATCTCATCCCTCACTTTCACTCACCTTGAACCTGTCTCTCCTTTCACACGAATCATCTCGCTTCTGGCGGTGCTATTGAACGGACTCCCACTAGTGTTCAGAAAGAGAAAAGGGTGAATGCACTTCTCGAAATTGCGTTCATAATTTGCATACCACCTTAATTGGTCACGAACACTGCTCTGAAGTTTTCCGGTTACCAGAGCTTCCGGTCATGGTTTTCTTTGCCTCCCATCCCACCTCAGCCTCAGCCTACAAATCCAAATTTCCAATAGTCACAGACTTGATGACTTGATACTCCGCCAACCCATACATTGAACCCTCACGTCCATACCCACTCTCTTTAACACCTCCAAACGGAGCCTCAGCAGCCGAAATCTTACCAGTGTTCACTCCAACCATTCCGCACTGCAACTTCCTGGCCACCCTCATGACCTGTCCAATATTCTTGGAAAAGAAATACCCCGCAAGTCCAAACTCAGTATCATTGGCCAACTTGATCGCATCGGCTTCTGTCTCGAAAGTAAAGATCGGCGCGAGTGGACCGAAAGTTTCGTCGTTGGCGACGAGCATGTCGGGGGTGACGCCAGAGAGGACGGTGGGCTTGTAGAAGTAGCCGGCGTGGTCGGGGGGTGAGCCACCGGTTTCGATTTTGGCGCCTTTGGAGACGGCGTCTTCGACGTGGAGCTTTACTTTGTCGACTCCGGATTTGTTTACCAATGGGCCTTGGGTGGTGGATGGGTCTAGACCTGGCCCGACCTTGAGGGCTTCTACCTTTTTGACGAGGAGAGCTGTGAACTCTGCTGCAACTGACTTCTGGACCATGAGTCTATTTGCGCTGTTGAAGGCGTTAGCATAGCTACTCTGAACGGAAGAAAGCACAGCCGGTTCGACAACTCTCTGCCCAAGCAAAATAGTATTAGATCGAGCTAGCATCTTCAACTCGAGATCAATAGCGATAAATTCCTGGCAATCTTAGAGAAGAAATCTCCAGAAATTTATCGACTACCTGACGAAGCAACGAGAGGTCATCGTAGACAATTTCTCGGGTTTCGGAGAGAGCAAAGGCATGGAATCAACGAGCCAGTTGTAAATGCAATGGTAACATACCAAACACAAGTCTGTCCCGTGCATCTGAACTTGCAAAACATAGCTCCTTCGGCAGCAAGTTCAAGGTCGGCATCGTCGAAGACAATGAAAGGTGCATTACCGCCCAACTCAAGCGAACACTTCTTCAATGTCCCAGTAGCAAGTTTGGCAAGCATCTTACCGACACCTGTCGAGCCGGTGAAAGAAATCTTCTTGATAATAGGATTCGTGCAAAGTTCCGTAGCGGCAACTCTATCCTTCGTCGGCAGCACCTGCATGATTTTTCCAGGAATACCTGCTTCAACGGCCAACTTTGCGAGGGCGGCACACGAATATGGTGTTTCACTTGGTGGCTTGATGACGACGGAGCAGCCTGCTGCGAATGCAGGAGCGATCTTTCGTGTAATCATGGCCGCTGGAAAGTTCCATGGTGTGATGATACCACAAACTCCAATTGGTTCCTTGAAAGTTAGAACCGTGGTGTTTGGGTATTGTGAAGGAATTGTGTCGCCGTAAGATCGTGTGGCTTCTTCGGCGAACCAAGAGACGAACGAAGCTGCATAGGCAACTTCTCCATCTGCTTCGGCCTTTGTCTTTCCGTTCTCGAGGGATAGGATTGTTCCCACTGTCCAGAGAGTAAGTAAGCCGCTGTATCATGTGATGTCTTCATGGAGTATGGAGGTGGCCTTACGATCATCCTGATTCGCCATGATTAGATTGAACCATTTCCTCAACAGTGCACCTCGCTGGGTGGCAGTCGTCGATTCATAGAATTCTTCCTGTGCTTTCTCAGCTGAGTCGATTGCTGTTTTGAAGTCTGCTAATTCGCAATTGGAGACTGTTCCTAAAACTGTGTCTGTTGATGGCTCTATCATTACACCTGATTAGCAGGCTGAGTGGCATAGGTAGCTCAGTGTTATGTATACCATAGACAGGGAACTTTTTCTCCTTGTTGACCCATTTTCCATCAATAAATGCATCGGCAATGAAAAGCGATGGATCTTTTAGCTGTTCCGGTTTGTCAGTTAAATGCCCAATTCCGTCCTTACTTGATCTTTGGGATAGTGAAGCTGTTCAAAGCTTGACGAGAGAAGCGTGACCTACCCCGCTTAGAGCCTTCTGGTGATATTCCTCTGCCTTTACACCTCCGTTCACTTCCGATTCACCAGCCATAATCGTTCTTTCGTTGAGAGGAACAGTTCACGGGATTTCTGAATGGAGAGGATACGGCCGCAACGAATCTTACGAATATGGGATTTTGGTTTGAGAGATGTGTGGTGTGCTGTTTAATATCCAGCGAGGGGCCGAGGTGCCGATCCAGTTTGAGGCTCATACTTATGGCCGAGAAAGTTTTGATTGGTTGAGCGGTTCTGGGATGGAGGAGGAGGCTTGGGATGCATCCGATATTGGCCGACGTCTAGTTTCCTGTATTGAAAATGTTGACTATTCTGGTGATTTAAGTATCCTGGAGGTGGATAGGTGTACTCAATAATGTATACGTTTTTTCTCGAATCGTCCAAATTTTCAGACACCTTTCTGCACAGTAACTCAAGAGCAGAGATGTTGTTGCTATGCGATACCGGCATCATCGCGAGGCCTTCATTAACCAGCGAAACGACACATCAGCCATGATCAGTATGCGCAAGAAGGTTGTTTATAAATCTGACGTGCAATGGCTAAGTATTACCTATCTTCCCTCTTCAACTCGAACATGGCTGCATCGTAATTTGATTATGAAGGGCCTTGATCCGAACTCTAATATAATGCATCAATCCAGTCCAGGACAATTCTCGCTCAAAGTTGGGTCTATCACTTTGCTGTATGGGCTTGGGTCGGTCCAGATGTAATTGAAGCTTTCCTAGGGTCAGCAAAATGTTTGCAAATATCTAGGTAGTAGAGAACACTGACTGGTCACTTGGGTATATAGGCGGGCTCTTTGCACCTAGTGCCTTGACAATATCCGTCAAAGCCTTGTGCTCCCAGCAGATGATGATATTGCCTGGTCCCTTGTATTTGTCCACAACTTTCTGCACACAGGTTGAGTTGTCACGTTGGCAGGAAGTATCGATGGTCAGACCGAGGTCTTTGGATAGAGGAACGACTGTATCGTAAGGCCGAGATTGTGAACCGTCTTAGAACTACTATTAGACTCGCGTGCGAAGAGGGGAGGCGTTGAAGGCATACCTGGCTGGGGTGTCTGGGCTATGATTTGTCCGATATTGTATGGCGAGCTCTTTGCGTGGAATACGGTTCTCAGACATTGCGCACGTTGAAGACCCATAGCAGACAGCCCATTTCCGGAAGCGGGCTTTTCTCCGTGGCGAATTAGGTAGACTGTAGCTTTGGCCGAGATCAAGGAGGCCGAAAGGAAAAAACAGAGTAGGTTTCGTGCTAACATGATTTAAATCAAGGGACTTGGCGTTTTGATATAGGAATGAAAAAATGGATAGACACTTGTTTGGTTTTGTAGCTAAGGTTTTCAATGTAAAAATGGAAGTGAAGACGGAAGATGAATAATGAAAGTTCTTTTGTATGGTTGGCGGGCCATGCTTAGGGGGGAAGGTGTCATCTTGTACTCCTTGTGTTACTTCCTTGACGGCAACACCGAGCATGGCATATTCACCTAGTTACTGGTTAAGTTTTTAGATGACAGGTTTGTTACCCACTACTTTTGCATGGGGCACACTCATGTCCAACCATCGATCCACTTCAAGGTCAAGATATTGGGGTAGACTACGAAGGCTCGTGGATAACATTTTGTCCCTCCATCGGGCGGCCTTTCTTCCAATTGAACAAGCACAACGTGTGGGAAGAGAAAATGTGAGCGGCTACCAAACGTTGAAGGACTACAGCTTCATGTAGATCCCCCGCGGGATCGTCCGGCTGATACGGATCCATGTAGCAGCCCGAATGCTTGTTTGGGAGACCAATCTGTCAGATGGACGAGTAGAAATAGTGGAGGTAATTGCTGAGATGTGAGAGTGAAACGCGACGGGAGATCTGATCATTTCGGATTGAGATGTGCATCTGCCCTTATCAGGCACTCTAGGTAGCGATGACGAAGTACACATTCTCTTCGGGAGTGGAAGTAGCTGGATGTATTCAATAAGATCCCAAAGCTCTGTGTCGGGCAAGAGTAGACGAAGTATCTAGAAACTGTCTGATGGAAAGGAGACCCAAGGCGTACCTTACCTAATCGGGGTCTGTGCGAAATTCACGAAGAGGCGAGAAAATTTCCTTCGAAAGTTTCCACCGGAACAATCATCTTCAATAATGAGCATGTCCACATTACCAAGTCCTCTCAGCATCAACAGTCCTTCCATTAAACCGAAATCCATTGAGGTTGCGGCTAACCTGATTATTCTACTGCATCCAAGGATCCCAACAATGGCAATGGCAACTCCCACACATCTACACCACGCCACTGTCCTGAAGGAGTGAATCAATCTGGATGACATTGACGTCATCCTCTGTTGACCTCTCGGGATTTCGGTTCTTCCGTAGAGAATGTCGTCGCCTCTGGTCTACGATCTGTCTTGATTCGGAAGATGGATGAACCTGAACACCCTTCTAGGAATTTGCCAAGTCCAAATCGGTACCACAAGCGAACTAGAAATCAAGGAATGATCTCTTTTTGCAATGCACTATCCTGCTTGGTTTAGCGATTCCACCGACATGCCCACAGGAAGGTCACGTTTGAAAAGCACTCCACGATTAAGAACTGTGTGGCCAATGAACACGCGCCCGGATCTCAGCTACCCTGTTTGCTCTGGCCACATTTCAAGCGGTATAGCGATGGCGATGCACGAAATTCCCACGTTCTTATCGTCTCGTGACAGTTCAACGATCAAGCAAGGTCCACCGTCGCGTCCTCTAGGAACCATCCTAGATGTGGTCTTATGTTTCGCGTACTACTCAACGCTTCTGGTCTTATGTCGACCAGCCCTGTCATGGAGGAGACGTCAATGGGACGCGTACACTAACAATGGTTTGAGCACAGGGAAGAGGTCGATATTGGGAAGGCAAAGGTAGGGAGCATCAAGTACGGCTGAGCAAGGATCTGCTCACAATTGACGCTCATTCGTAGCATTGTATTACTCAAATTCAATATGCAGAGTCTCGTGGTTCGTAGACCCTGTTGTGGCGCATGGAAGGCCCATGTCGGTACAAGATGTGGAGGTAGATAATGCGGCGATATACATGTCCGCGGACAAGGGACGAGCCGTAACGATGGCGGTATGAACGAGTAACGGCGGAGTGCCTCAGCAGATGTGAGATACTGCTCAAGGCAGTCAATGTATGTCTTAGTAGCCTGTCATCAGCCTTCTCTGGGCACACCACCAGCAAGTTAGACATTTCTGACTGGTCAGCTTGATAACGGCCTCACATGATGCATTAGTTCACGCGAGCCTTGGGCTGGTTTATGTAGTTTATAGTGATTCCCATCTTGATTTCCATCTTCGGCAATGGTGAAATAGATTCTTTG
Organism: Venturiaceae sp. KMAF11; assembly: GCA_023078705.1. Taxonomy (NCBI): domain Eukaryota; kingdom Fungi; phylum Ascomycota; class Dothideomycetes; order Venturiales; family Venturiaceae; species Venturiaceae sp. KMAF11. Next base: position 1,556,246 of record JALGOQ010000008.1, read on the forward strand.
TCTTCGTCGTTGAAAGCTACCTCTGCCAAGTGATTGTGATTGGTTCTGGAAGCAATCTCAGATTTGAGTTCTGCCTTTCCAAAAGACGAGTCTAACCGCTCCAGCCCACAGAATCACTCTCCCAAAAACCCACCAACACCGCTCACGAAGCTCAGCCCGGATAACAGCTCCACGGCATGACTGCTGCTGCCGGCCAACCCTTCGCCGACCAAGACTCTCCTCCGTCCAACAATCAACATCAATATCAGTATCCCCCGCACAGCCAAACAGCTTCACCACAATCGAGAGAGCATCTCCAACAGCTCCAAATGAACAACCCTCCTCCTCACCCTCAGCCCCAGGGCTTCCCGCCAGGCCAGGCACGCCCGCAGAACGGTCGAGGACTTCACAATAGACATTCGGGCGAATTCAGAAATGGAGGGCCTCAACCCGGCGTGAACGGCAACGGCAACGGTCCCATGCCCGTACCCGCACTTCCTCGAGGACCAGCGGGCAATGGACAGAACGGCTTCGCAGGAGCAAGAAGCCCTCCCTCTGCGTGAGCTACCCTCCAATCTGTGCTGCAAATGGCCATCACTGACAATCTACCTAGTCGTACTACCTCCCACGTGCCATGCAAATTCTTCCGCCAGGGAGCTTGCCAGGCCGGCAAAGCCTGTCCCTTTCTTCATTCTGAGGCTCCAACGGCCTGCAAATACTTCCAAAAGGCGCGTCACCACGAGTTTCAGCTTGGACGACATCATAGCTAACACAAGCGCAGGGTAACTGCAAATTCGGACTAAAATGTGCCAACGAACATATCACCGCAGACGGACGACGGGTGAACAAGCCAAATGGCTACGTTATGGGCGCAGGACATCTCAATCTTGGAGGCCGGGTCATGCCTTCGCAAGGCCCTCCTCCTACAAGCTCGCTGCTCAGCATGCAACAAGATCACCTTTCCCAGCCACAACCTATCCCAGGCCAAGCACCGCTCGATTACATGAATCCTGACATGTGGAAGAAGCAGCCTTACGACATCCCAATAGTCGAAACCACCTTCAGCTCCCACCCAGGCTCAAATTATGGCTCACCGCAGAATGATGGACGACTACCAATGTCACCAATGCAGAAAGGCCTGAGCGTGCTTGATGCCCCTCTGCCTGCCTCTTTCGACAGTCAGGGCGTGTCACATATCGCAAGAAACGGCCCATTCGCGGCATCGGTTCCCTCCCGCTTTGGTCTCGACATGTCACCGCCATCCTCATCTCCGATGCGACTCATGGAATCTTCGGCATTACGCAATCTACACAGCTCTGCCTTCGGCGACGACCACTTGAACGGCAAGGGTAGCTTGGCGTCATCTCCTCCAGCTACCACGGATGAGCCTATTGGCAGGAGGATTATGCACTCTGAACGATTCTCAAGACAGCCTAGAATGATCTCTGCTAGCGTAGGAGCACACCCACCTCTGGCCATTAGCGATGAGTGGGATGACGAGAACTTTGCATTTGAGGAGGACCTCGTTCCAAACAGCCTGCATGAGCTATTGACGCCACAGGAGAAGATGCGTCGCTTTTCGCGCACCAATGACGAGGACCACCGACAGGCCCTTTCTGGACTTGGAACTCCTAATGAATCAAGCTCGAAGGTCGGATCACCATCTACAGCCTCGCCGTCGCGATTTGGCGCGTTCTTTGCCGGACGTCAGAAGGAGGCCTCAGAGTCAGCAGCAGCTTCTGCCTTTGGTCATGTCGGCTCGCCACTGCGCAATTCGTCCCTCCACCCGGGTGCGAGTCCATCTCTCCGCGCAATGTCTCGTCCCATCTCTGGTGATGTGAGTCCATTCCTCTCGAGTCCGCCTGGACAATCCAGCATGGGCATGATCTCCCAACAGCTTCAACGAACACGTATCTCCTCTGGTGCAAGCGAGACTCTGGAAGCCGCTCGACCCTTGCAACATCCTGGCGTAGCACGCGTTGCATCCGGCTCTTCAGTCGGATCCTCTGTTAACCCTCGCCATACCCTAGATCGTGCTGTTAGCAGCAGCAGCGTTGGCCGCGAAAAGATTGAAGAAGAGCCCGAGCTATTCTCAATGGACGACGATCTGGACCGCAAGAAGGAGAACTTGAAGCGATCAAGTGGTAGCGCGTGGGCCCAGGGCAGTCCTTTCTCACTTGGCAAGTCAAACAAGGCGAGTCCTACTTTAGGTCCCATCGGCGGACAGCGAACCCCCAGTTCAGGCCCGATTGGCAATCCTTGGAACAAATGAATAATGCTCAATAAATAATCACGACGATCGAAATAAAGCACGACTCTGATAAAACGACGACGAGACGATAGCTTGACGAACTCACGCGCGACCATCACTATACAACGACCCGACCTCCCTTTCATTGCCCCTTCTTCAATTTGCCTTGGATTGGCTGTTTTGAAGTACAACCGAAGAACTCATCTCTCCATCTCTTTAGGCAGCGCTCCTTCCGGAACCCGATTCCTTTTGACCTGCATAACATCTCTTTTCTCTTTGGCAACTTTGATATCCCCTCGAGCACAGCATTGTTACTCTGAGGCATTGCGGTGGTGAGCGATTGACAGGCAAAATATCAGCACCAGGCACACATTCAAAACGCACACTTCGTGCGCAATCATATTTCCTTTGTTGCAAAGAGCGAACTTTTGCTGGCGGCTTTTCTCCTCTACTTTCCTCTACCATTGTTACCGTATTCTGTTCTGCGGGTTTGCGTCACGGTGGCATCAAAGCGTCTACTTCAACTGGCGCACAACAAAAGCCTGGAACAAGGCGGCCATCTTCTCTTCTCTTCTCGTTGCATCAATGCATCAATGCATCAATCACCGGCGGGCCCATTTTAAACAACATCACTTTCCTCTTTGATTTTATTGCTCAAAGCGTTGTTGGTGTATGTTGGGTCGGCTCGATCACCTAATCTGGACTAGACGTTATCTTCTTTTCTTCTTTCTCGGTACCAGTACGGCGATATTGGTAACAGTAACGAGGCGATTTGTCACGGTTCATGATCTTGGAAGCGAGAGAGAGGAGATGTGGCTGGCTGAGTACGATGGAACACGATCTCAAATTGGTATCTCCTACCTAGACGGGATCTGAGGCGGCTATCTGCATGGGAGATACGAGGTGGTTGGCTTTCTCAGTGTGCTATGCATCGGTAAGGGTGGGCGGTATGATTGCGCGAATGCGATGTGTATGTATAGATATGTTAATTATGCGAGGGATGGGTCATGAATAGACATCAAATCAATGATACTACATGAAAACAACTGTTACCCACTCTTCACAACAACACGTCTGACAAATATACAAAGGCTGCAAACAGCATGCCCTCCCACTTTACAACTGACATGTTTTGGTCGTAATATGAACCACCTGCCACCGCCCACTGTGTATGGCACTCGAGGCTTAAATATGAGGCGGTCAGGATGAGGATCAAAATTTTCGCAAAGTTTCTCGCGCCATCAACGAAGTTCCATGCATAAAATTTTTCATCTTGGTTTATGTTCTGTCACTTTTATGCCGTTAATCGAGTTATCAAAACTTTCATGCCTGCTCTCCTTCGCCTTTCATTTGACCTTCCATTATCGTCCGAGTACTGATCATTCCTCACTCTCTAGTCCTAGCTAAGCTTTATACAAAGCTCAAGCATCATCATCCGAAAATGACCAACCCATCCTACTCCCCAAAGTTCTAACCTCAATCTTCCTCACCTCAAGCTTAACAGCCTTATCCTCTCCAATCTCACCACCAACATCACTACTCTTGCAACGGCAGAGGTAGCGTCCATCAGCTGACTTATGATGAACCAGCTGTGGTCGTGCGTCGGCTGTCGTCGGTCCAAGATTTGGAGACGCGATTTCGGATGATACGGACGAGGCTCTGGATGTCGATGCTGTGTTTAGGGGCGAGAAGGTGAGGGTTGGGATAGAGCAGTTGCATTTTTTTGCTGCGAGGGCGAGGGCGGCTTCGTTTGCCGTAGCGAGGTTGGGGTAGACGCCGCCTACGAAGGTGAAGTGGTCACTGTGGGGTGGTTTGGGGGTGGTGTTTGGGCGGTTGAGAGCTGGTTCTGGCATCTGTGGAGTGTTTTGTGTGTGTTTTGTCTGGGAATGAGCGTTGAGAGGGTTGATACTTACGCCTTCGTCGTCGCTCTGGACAATCACGAAGCTTTCGTGAGCTGGGTTTAGTGGTGATGGTGCCATTGCTGTGTCTGTGGGTGTTTGTAGACGTGCAGGGGGAGCCATCGAATGGGCTCTTATAGCCTGCGAAGAGGAATGATGAGTAAGAGCTGGTATCATGGTGGGATTAGATTGGTGAAGAGATCGTTGAGTGTAGTAGTCATGCCGTGAATACCCAAGGCCATGATATATAAGGAGCGGGTCACTGTGAGCGTGCGTGTGATCAAGTCACGAAGGTGTGTTTGTGTGTCGTGCCTTCCTACCTTGTTGAACCGAAGTCTATTAATAATTAGATCGTGGACTCCACAGAAATGCCATTGTGTGTGATTGTCAGATGAGGTGACCTGCGATGTAGGACGCCATCAAAGGCAAGAATAATGAACAGAATAGAGTGCGAAACAATGTAGTGAACGCAGGATGAAGTGGGATGATAAGAAAGGCCTCCAGATAGTAGTCAAGAGAGATAAAAATGATGATTGCGATACGGGTCGAGCACAGAGGCTCGGTTCATGGTAATGATGCTACGCCTCCTACCATGGTTCAGCGAACCCATAGTATGGATTTACAGACCAATAGAAGGGTCGCTCTCACTACAACCGTTGCTCTTGTACATGAATGCATCAAAAGTTCGAATCTGATGGAATGCGGTCGGTATCTGGCAGGAAAGATTGAGTCTAGAGTTTGGTCTACCGAGCATTGATTTCGATCTATGACGTTTCTGATGATTTCCTGCTTCTCTTGAGAACCCGGTGCCAATTTTCTCTTTTTGCTTTCAAGACCAAGTAACCTAAAAGCCGGTACCCAACGGTCACAACACCAAGTGCGAGGAGGTTGGTCTTGAGATCCTGATCGAGCCCGTAGAGTTTGAGGACTTGTTCTCCCGTCTCTTGTAGACAATGTCCATCAGGTAGTTTCTGAGAGTCTAGGCACGTAAACCTTTGTCCCTTGAGCGTCTGAACCGCCAATGAAGCGATCGAATACTTTACAGGACTGAGATGATTGAATGCCTGTAGGAAGCTGGGGATGTTGATAGACATGGTGCCTCCCATAATCTGTTTTTGGTCAGTACTCTGGAAAATCTGAACAAAGAGCCTATGCTAAATACCTGCGCGAGACTGAGAAAGATGGAAGTCACATTCACAGCAAAGCCAGTGTGACTGAAGAGTGTGTTGAACAGGATGCCCAAAGATTCACCACAGCTCACAAGGCAGAAGCAGTTGAATGCAACAGTGAAGAAGATTGGTGCCGTCCGAGGTAGTCCCACTGCGAAGTCTAGTAGAATTGCGAAGAGAAGGCCAGAGATGATCTCAAATGGTATCTCCAGTACAGTATATTGCAATAGAAAGGCCTCTACATCGTACGCTCGATCATCGTGTTCGCGATAGAAGACTGCCTGCTCCAAAGGATACGCCGCCACATTTTGCAACATTCCAACGAAGTAGACGGGCGATATTTGCTGGATAAATCCCAGACGAGATTGGATGCTGAAGTAGTCGTGTTGGAGGGGACTGAAGAATAAGGCAGCGATAAGCGCTAGGCCAACAACTTGCATAATTCTCCCTACCAGTAGAGGTGGCTGACGCCACATATTGAGCATTGATCGGTGCAAAAGAATGGGGAAGGCGACGAGGAACGTTGCTTTGGTTTTTCGCAATGCGCCGAGCTCAGCGGGGGTTGCAATGACCGCGTTTTGTGATTGTATAGCACTTGTCTCATTCCAGCCTTCAATGAGGCCCTGCACTTTTTCGCGGGTTGCTGCCTCTCTGTCTGCATGCCGTAAATCAATTGTGATTAGATCAAGGGCGAAGTCAGCGGGATTCGTTGTTTGCGGGCATTCAAAGCCTTTGCTCATAAAGTGCTTGAGCATATGCTCTCTCGGTCCAGCATAAACAGGGTAGCCTCCTCGAGCAAGGAGCAAAATGTTGCCAAAGGATTGCCACAGATCGGATCGGCTTTGGTGAATAGTCATAACCAGCGTGCGTCCTTCTTGTGCTAGACCCTTGAGTACTTCCATGATCGATGCGGCTGTGAAACCATCAAGTCCAGAAGTAGGCTCATCAAGAAGCAGAACCCGAGGGTCGGTAAGGATTTGAATGGCGATGGTAACTCGTCTCTTTTCTCCTCCACTGATCCCCTTGACCAAGTGAGATCCAATCAAATTATTGGCACAATCCTTCAGCCCCATTTGCAAAAGCACTTCTTCTGCACGTCTATTTTTGTCTGCTTTTGACATCCACTTCGGCAGGCGAAGACCAGCAGCAAACTTCAGTGTCTCACGAACAGTAAGTGATGGCAGTAGAGCATCGTCATCTTGTGTTACGAACGAAACAATGGACTGCAATACCTCTTTTTTTGGCTCTGCACCATTGAAGAGTAGCTTCCCATGAACTTGATAGTGCGAGCTCAGATCGTTCTTTAGCCGCTGGGCCATGCTGCACAATAATGAGGTCTTTCCAGAACCAGAAGGCCCCATCACCACATTCAAGGTCCCGGGCGTGAAAGTCGAATTGACAGGCTTAAGGATGTTCAAGTTTCTAGACGTCCACTTCCATCTCTTCAAGGAATTTGCCTGGACATCGAGACCGTAATTCTCAAGTTGAATCGTGATCGCACGCACTTCTTCCATAGACCTAGCCTTCATCCTTTCCTTCCCAGCAGACTTATCGGCATCGCCTTGCTGAGCATTTGCTAGGCGTATCTCGTGTCGGAGGATTGTCAGTGCAATCCACGTTGACATGACAATAAGAATCGCAAATCCGATCAAGGCCAGGATAGGACGCCATATCCAGTTCGGAGGAAGTCCAAGAGCGCGGAGCTGGAAGTTTCCACTGTACTGCAAACATCCTGCATTGCCCTGCCCACCAGGCAATGGGCAGTCATAGAAGTGGTTGGCAAATTCGTTGGTGCTGAGGGCACCAAAGGCGTAGAACTATGGAAGTCAGAAGTTGAATCGCAAGCTGTTCTGAGTCTGATACCTACCACGTAAGCGGTCCACTTGCTCCATTTGAGATACACTGGCAGATTCTCGACTGCGAGAAAAAAACCACACCCAAAGGTTTGCCATGTATACGCCAGATTACCAATCAGAGAAGCAATGGCGAAATCTCGGGAAAGGGCGACGCAGAGAGTAGCAACGCAAACTGCAATGTATTGCTCAATAACCATGATCGCGTAGAAGATTATGAATTGAGCTCCGTCATGCCTGAAACCTGTCATGAAATAAAAGATGAGAGAGAACACCAAAGGAATTGGTATGTCTTCAATCACCTTCGCCAGCCGTCTGGACAGCAGGAAGGCAGCGACGCTGACCACACCCTCGTTCCTCTCTCTGTCGAATAGCTCAATGTCTATACTCACGCGATAGGTCTCGAACATGAGGATGAGGTAGCCCTGAAGAGCACATGCCACATACATAGCACCCTGGCGAGATCTAATACCAGCTAGACTTCCGTCCAGCTTATAAAAAATCCAACCAGTGACAACACCCATAAATACAGCCTCGAGCAAGACTCCAAGAAGACCCATAGGATCGCGCACGGTGACCAAAACTGTTCGCGAAGTGAGTACTCGCAGTTGTCGAATGAAAGGGACATCTTTCTCTTGGTGGGCTTGCTCTGTCGTGGGTTGGGTTTCCAACAAGTCCCCACTCACATTTCTGAGCTCATCTTCTCGCATAGCAGTTGAGTGCTTTCTCCAGGCTTCTTTGAGGCTCTCAACACGCGCCGAGGATGAGGCTTCTAACTCTTCGGATCGTGTGTCGACAGCGACTGCATCGATGATGTGCTCAGCAGGATTACAGAAGGGAGGCAGCGGATGTCCAAGAGACACGAAATATGGGATGCACCCGGCAGCCGGACCCGAGTAGGCACAGCTACCTTGTGTTAACAGGATGACGCGGTTGAACAGACTCCATATTTCCGATCTTGGCTGATGAATTGTTGTGACAATCGTCCTCCCTTTCCGTGCGAGAGCCTCCAAGGTGGTGATAAGGTGGAAGGCACTGGTTGCATCCAAACCAGTTGTGGGTTCGTCTAGCCATAGAACGGAGGGGTTGGAAAGGAGCTGAATGGCAAGACTCGTTCTCCTCTTTTCACCTCCACTGCAGTACATTACTCTAGTATCCGCCGCTTCTTTCAAGGAAAGTTCAAGGATCACCTCCTCAACAACCTTTCTGCGTTCCTTTTTACTTGATGCCTCCCTGAGTCTCAAGTCGGCTGAGTACTGCAGAGTCTCACGAACGGTGAGAGATGGAATCAAGACATCTTGCTGCATCACATATGCACTCTTGACAGTGGATTGTAGAACGCTTTTATTGAACGTAACATTTCCAGAGACCTTGAGTCTGCTATCGTTGACTCGACCGGATACGACATTGAGACTGGAAGTCACATCAGCGCTGAAGATATTGAGACCAACAGAGTCAAATATTTTTCTTACAGTGTAGTTTTTCCACTGCCACTTCCACCTATGATCGCAGTCAGTGTCCCGTGGGGGAGATCAGCAGACACGTCTTCGAGGATTGTTTTGCTCTGCGTCGCGTTTCTATCGTTGTCGGTTCTCTTTGGGTTTAGACCTGAACGAAACTTCTCGAACACGTTCACAGTTTTCTCCACACTGACTGCAAGGCGTCGGATAGCAATATCGACTGGAATTACCGATCGAAAGGAAATGTCGTTGTTGTAGGAAGGTAATGCCGCACTAGGTCCAGCTTTCTCTGCCTCCTGAACCATTTTGATGCTGGCGTGCGCGCTCGTTGCGAGCTCTATATCCATCACTGCATGAACGAAGAAGTTGTTGACACAAGGGTGAGTGGCAGGTGATTTTGAGGGCGAGGTGAGAAGCAGCGAAGAGGAGAAAGGAATATCTCCAAACAAAGAGCTCGGGAGAACGCGTAAACGGACAAAGTCAAATACAAAGTCAAATGATTAGAAGATGATGAACGATGGGAGATTCGAGTTCGTGGCTTCATTCCAGAGCTGTTTGAACTCCTCCTTTCATGTCAGCCTCAATCTGTTGGCGCATCACCAATTGAAGGACTCGGCCAGAGGAGTCTTTACGACGACTACGACGATTTTGGGTTGTCATCTCAGCCGCACCTGGGTGGGAGAAGATAGGTTTTAGCGAGAGAGCTAGAGTTGCAGGAGATTGGAGGCACATCTCCCGAAGTCGCACACGACCTTCCAAAAAACCACAGTGACCACTCTACCCTTTCATGATTAAGAATGGTCATTCTCTCTTTTGATTGAATGAAGTCAAATCACACAACAGGAATAATCGAAAACCATGAGGTTGGAACGGATCTCCAGAGTTATCTGACGTGATCTTGTATCAAGCCACTCGTATTACGGCTTTCCTCTTTGAGCGCTTCTAGAACCAGGCGGATTCCCCAAAACAAACTCAGACACCGTGGACCACGCCAGCGCTGCACGCAATTTCATACATTGCATGTGGAAGATCACACCGGCACCCACGAGGGCCTTACCTCAGGCCTGCCTTCAACGCGGAATCAAGGACCGTCTGAACCGTAACCTGGTAGAATGGCTGTATGAGATCGACCCCATCAACAAACGACTCTGTAGATCGACTAGGGATTTCAGAGCCCGGAAATTGTTCGCAAATATCCGGTTATACAACCCCGATATTGATCATGGTTCATGCAAGTAGCATCAACTTCGGTCGATGCTACTGCTCAATCTTTCTATCTAACGGCTACAAAGAAGCTCTTACCCCGCAGTAATATCAGTGAGCATAAGACCACAAGACCGTAGGTAGATGCAGAAGTCTTTCCAACCATCGGCAGTTTTCGGCCAGCTCTCTGCTTGCCAATACACAACTACAGATTCTGTGGGCCATGTAACGGCTTTCGAAGCGAGCCGACCACCACAAACTCGCAACATACCAAATGCCAGCTCATCGGTAGCGAAACCAAACTATAAGATGTCACCCACCTCATACATCTCGCAACATCACTCAATTCGGACCATCGCGTCGCATCGCGTCTTCAAATCTGAACCCCCACGCGAAGCCTCTGCATGTTTCATTTGGTATCAAGCGCTCCTTGCACAGACCCCCACGTCTCCCTCTTTCTCCACAATCCTGGACCGCTCCGCAACGGATCGCCTCAGCTCCAGAGTGTCCGCTTCCGCTTATCCCTTCGCGGTGAACCCTACATGACAGACAAGACCTTGAAATGCGTGCTCCAAGACCAGTCATATAACTGGGATTACTAGAAGTATCTTTAGTGCAAAGGTACATGGACAGGCACATCCATTGTCTCGGGAGCGCCACCTATGACCTTCGCGACAATTTGGTTACGAAAATATACGATTTGCATGGCGGCGAGCGGGAAGGAATGCATTCTCGATGACTCGGGAGGGTGCTGATATCAATCACACTTTGGCTGGACGCCTGAACTCTCCTGCGTACCTTCCCGAAATCCTTCTGCGATATACTTGACTCTTCAGCCAAATGTCTTATATCTGTTAAAAAAGGTTTCTGTGCAACGCGAACCGGTCCTTCGGGCCGTTTATCTTCTCAAAGTATCTTGTCCGCTTGCATTACAAGCATCAGGTACGCGCTCGAGAACCCCAGCTAAGAGAGCGTAACAAGAAGCCTGTACCTAGTAAGCTCCGTCCGTCTGTCAGGATGAATCTCTCCGTTCCGTCTCGTCTCCTGTCATTCCACTGATGCTCCACCCGGCGGCGCAAGGCTTCGAGAACACCTCTCACACGCTCCGTGCCGCGGAGGCTGCACAATGTGCTCATCACGTCAGGAAACAGTACACCGATCTCTTGGAAAATTACTTGATATTGATTGAGTTGCGATAAAGACGGTACGAATGCTCAGACTCGTTGATGGGAAAAGTGGATGCTCGTCCACGCGGAGGAGACAATACGTGAACACGAATCGCACCATCATAGCGTGATTCCTCAGCCGTGCGCATCCAACCAACAATATCAAGAAAGTAAGTAAGAAATAGAGAGCTTCGAAATTTGAAGAAATCCAGATAATTCATGCTCCGTTCCGCGAATCGTGTGTGTGTCACCATCTCTTCCAGACAGGCCTCCATTCAGAATGCGGCCGTATATATCGCTACAAAAACACGAAAAGGCCGACCAAGTAGGGCAAAGGAAGAAAATCAAATAGGGATATAAACGACTTTTGCAGCACAATAACCAAAACTCCAAAATCCTGATACCGTAACCATACTCTCAGCTGTCTTCAAATAATCATTGCAATACCGCCATGATGCATGGTAGGAGAAGGCGTAATGAACGCCGTGAATCCGAGCCTGTCGTGAACGCCGTGTAAGAGGGTCAATAGACCGTAGGAGTGAGATTCGTGAAGTTTGTTATGAGTAGCATAATGGTGCTACGTGACGAGGAAATCCAGACCCTTCACACATAGTCAGTATTGGCCATGTGGAAGCTGAAGGAAAGATTAAACATACCATATCATGTTGAACCTTCTCAAAATACCAGCTTTCCTCGTCTCCATCATCCATCATCTCCCATACCTTCTGCACAACCTTCTTAGCATGCTTGATGTTTCCCAGAGCGCTGTAAGCCTGGAGATTGTCGAACGCCTTCTCAATATCTGGCCTATGTTCCTGCGAAAAAGCGCATACCCCGAGCAAGAAAATAGGCATGAGCATGATGCTCATACAAGAAGAGTCCTCAGGAAGATGGTTGAGATATTCTAAGCCGAGAGCAACTCCGTCGTGAAACTCTTCACTGGGTCGTGATGGCTTTATAGTGCGTTGAAGGTAGAGCCACGTACATTGCCGATAGAGGTAAGCAGATGTGCTGCGAGGAGTATCCTGGGGTTGATGACATTCCCACTGTCGGAGGCTCTGGTCGATTCGTGATGCTTCGGCTAAAACGGTGTAGTCCACGACCGGTCTCTGACCGCTCGTTTTCCTGATGCGCACTGTGTCCCTTAGAAGTCTTATGTTGGAGAGGCAAAGGAAGAGACCATCTGCTACACCGAGGAACATGCCTGCGTCTGGCTGAACGAAGCTTGGAAGCTGGAACTCGCCGCTCATTAAGATTGAGGATCGATCTATGGAGGTGATGGAATTTGAGACGTCATGGTAGACAAAGAATTCGAGAAGAAATGATCGAAACTCCGGGTTTGGGGATGGTTGTGTGCTGATGAGATGTTTTGCTGCGTCCAGATGCATTCGGTATTCTCCTTGGACCTCGCCTGCGCATATAGATTTGAGGCAAAGAACAAGGACCTGTGCAACTGTTGGATCGTCAACTACACTTGGGTCTTCGCCGTTGACAGTCTTGATTGGCGTCATGCTGGTGCTTAGATTATTGAGTGCACGGTCGAAGTGATAGACCTGTCTCTGTTCATATTTCTGATTCGGTTCCTTCGCAATCAAATGAGATCCGGAGAGACAGAGAATTGAATGCATGAGGCCTTTGTGTGATATGGCCATTGGCAGCAGAAGTTCTAAAAATGTCAGTCTCGCGCAGCGAGTCGTGAAGCATTGTGATTCAAACCTTTGAACGGATTGTTGCGTTCAGTAAACAAGCTGAGAACGCAAGATAGATGACGATTGAAATGCTCGAAGAAGAACCAGTCCGTGTCTGTTTCTATGCCTTGAATCATGTCAGGCAAAGGCTTATCGATGCTAAATTTCCGTCCTGTCGAGCAACATTGTCAGCTTGTGTCAACAAAATGCACACAGTGATCGTACCCTTGATAACTCTTTGCTTTCCGCTTTGCCAGTAATCCTTTGGTGGATAGCCTTCACAATGAACATTGTTCTTTCGACAACAGTCACCTGCAGATGTCAGCCTCGCCCTATCCCATTACTATAACCTTGACATACACTCTGGCTTCTTTTCATCACATTTCTTCTTCCGTCTTCGACATGTTATGCATCCTGTCTTGCTTCGGCCCTTCGGAGGCTTCGATATAGCCGTCGTGGGAGATTTGGGATGCTTTCGTGGCCGACCTCGTGGCCGCCGTGCAATCGCACCGCTCCCATTCAGCGCTGATGGTTCAGCAGAGTCCCCTTCATCGCTCGGGCTCTTAATCTTCGGGTCTATAGCGTCGTCGTCCTCCAATTCCTCCACTTTGGGCACGACATCTTCGCCTGACGGCGAGCGTGGTGACCTCGTACCGTGGCCGTTCATGTATCGTACGCTAAATTCGAAAGTCGTCCTCGGTGACTCGCTCGACGAGGCACTCGATCCAGGTGAAGTGCTTATACTCATCCGATGAGTAGGGCTGGGCAGGGCTGGCCCGTACACGCAACCACTTGCCATGCGAAATTCCTTTCTTAAAGTCGGCGCATAGCCTGAAGGTGACCGTAGATGAGCATTGCAAGAGGGACTGGTTGACTGTTTCTGAGACTTCGCAGGAATATGGTCCGCTTTTGAGGAGGGGCGAGGATCTACGGACCCAGATTTACCCGCAGCGACGGGAACTATGCAAGCCGGTTCCGCTATTTTGACGGTTGTTGTGGTGTTTGTTGTGGTGAGGAGGGGAACTGTGCGAGCCGGCGTCAGCCAACTGGTATCGATTGCTCGGAGCACCCATATGGTACTGTGATGAGGGAGAGTAGAGTAATTCCTTACCACAAAGGGTCGGGAGCGAGCATGGATTTAATACGGCCGCCTCTCTTTAGCGACATGCAACGTGCAGGATTCCCTTCTAGACTGGATAGAGACGCCTGCAGATGCTCAAGCCCGATGCTGCCAGAATAATTTGGCTTTGACCTTGTTGGATCCACACTGTCGGGATATCGAGGGGTCGAAGCCGCGGCTACACAGCAGCCTGAGAGATGTGGTTTGACGAACAGGCGGGGATATGTCGTGCAACAATAACCAAAAACCCACCAGGAACCAGGAGAGAAGGAAATAAAAGAAACAAGAGACAGAGAAAAGACAGCTCCAACGAACAAAAAAGTGGTGGTGAGGAGAAGCTTGCACTTGCAGCAGTCGGCACCAGTAATAAGGCCGCCGAGTTGCTTATGAAGGGGATCCCAGCTTGATAGTGACCGGGCGTACCACTGCGTCGGTAAAGTACGGGGTCGCGAAGCAGGTCGTAGCGTCTCTACGTTGTTCAGCAGGAGGATTGGTCGTTGACAATTCTCCGTGCAGTCTGGGTATGGCTGGAAAGAGTGCAGATGTCGCGTTCACCGTGCAAGTTCTGCATGTGAGGGGGAACGGTAGTTCTAATACCTGATGTACTGAATGCGCCCGCCAGGTGACAAGATGTGGTCGAAAATTCTAATAAAGCGAGAGAGAGGGTCCGCGTATTGTCCAGACCGTACCGCGTCAGCGCACTTAGCAAAACCCTTCTATGGCTTCCGCCTTGACGTGCTTTTGGGTGTGCCACCATCCTACCATTCAAGCGAGCGAATGCCCGTCCAGCATCCCAGCGTGTCGAATCGTGCACAAAGAGGGGCAGCGGAGGGGAGTCGAAAGTGAGGTGATTTGGGTGAATCCTTCAGTCAAACCCTAGTGGAGAACGCCACCGGCTGCGAGCCTTTGCCCATTCGAGTCTAGCAAGAGGAATCGAGGCGGGAGCACTGGAGCACACTCTGATTGCGTCTGCACGTCGCCTGCAGCCACACACACACGATGGAAGAGCTTGCGGATATGGGGCAGCAGAGACAGCAATTGCCCTGTCAATCCGATCAAAGTATCGTTACATAGGTACGAACGTGGGAGGGGTCATGGGTATATCAACATCCCATATTGTTATCGACGAGACAGTCCAATCGCCGAGGAATCTCATCTCTCTTCTGAACCTTCGGAGCAACGTCCTCAGGGTATACCGTCCGTGTAATATTACAACTTCAGGAGAAGCGTCACTGTCACTCACCGTTGAGAGGTGGTAGCTCTTCTGCGGCTCGAAACATCCCACCTTTCCGTCCGGCGCGGACGATCTTGGAGATCTTCCTGCTGTTGGTTGAATTTGGTACAGAACCCTATGGCGCAAAGCGGGTTGACGCAGACGTTTGTGATGAGCATTGCTCCTGCTCCAGTCGGTCGAGGTCAAGCGTGAGCATGAAGTATTGTCCGCGTTGGTGTGAGTGCAGAGCACGGTGCATCCAGCGATGAGGACGTGGCGGCGGGAGACTCGAGAGAGGTACAGCTTTGCGAAAATCAGTACATACATGATGCATTCCAGTACCTCGTATTAGTCCAACAAGTTTCCCTCTCATCGATGACCCTACGAAATGAGTCCAGGACCGTCAGAACCAGCATCTTCCAGGCGAGATGGAAACTTGAACTTCGATGCGGGGGCGCATCATCCGATCCCGGGGTGAACAATCACCAACAGATACTCTGTTTGTACCAGTACATTCAAAATCGAGCTTGAGCATGGACAAACGCAACCCTGCTGGCTGAAGACTGGGGTTTGCATATAGTCACGCGGGCTGCATTGTCTGTGATCAATAGGATCTGGGAGATGATGCTTCCGATGTCGAGCCCTGGCAAGCCGTTGGAGTACGAATTTATGAGGGTCAGGCTTATTGCATGTGTGAGGCAAATTGAGGTGATGGAGTTTGGTTCGCTCTTGCTACTTCAGGTTGGTTCAAGGCTATCTAGGCTGAACGCGATAATTCATTAAGCATCATGAGGCAGTAGTGCCAGCTGATACTACTAAGGGTCCGATATGGAGATGGATATGCATCGAATTACGATGGTAGCTCAGATATCGATAATCAAAATGGTTGGGCAACGTGGAGGGCTGGGCCAGGATTGTGATGTTGATTGATGTGATTTGCGGCTTTGACCGCGACAACACGATGACAAGATGGTGAGACTATGAAAATGTCTTGATCGTTCTTCCATTTCTAACCGCGCGATATGTACCTGATCCAAAGGCCTATCCCACGCCCGGGTGTCAAACCTGCCAGCTGCTGTACGTACATTCATCAATCGGAGCCTTTTCCATCGAATACAGATCGGCGACGAACAGTTCAGCTTTTTATCAGCCAGCCTCGCGGAGCCAAAGCGGAGAAGGATGCATCCTTTGCACGTCGCCGTTTATGGGAAAAACCGGACGCTCTGACACGCATGATAGATTCCTCACTATCAACGAAAACCAGAACCTGCTGTTGAGACATCTCTCCACAAAATAGAAAAACGCTTCGGCTAGTCTCGCCTGTCAATGCCTGAGAATGGATTGATTTTAGCAAGCTAAGAACTGGCATTTGCCCTCGCTAATCGATGCGCTACCTTGGATGGTCAATAATAGCTTTCAATTGGAAGAAACGATGTGATGAGTTACGGGAGTTCGCAGGATCCTGCAAGTCATCTCCAAAGATGGGTCATAGCGAGTCGGGCAGCGTGGGAGGAAAAATGCGGGGAACGAATCGGGACGGGGACGGCCAGGACGCTCCGTTCTACCGTTAGTTAGCACTTGTTGGGAAAAATCCGGACTTAATGCGAGAAGAGGACAACAGAAATGCATTGAGGCATGAATATTGATTGATTGGCAGAACATTACAAAATTAGAGTCGGAAGAAGTACTAAATGTGATTCAGACTAAAAGGAAATGCGGAGTTGTCATGAGTCTCGTTTCTTTCCCGAATCTCATTCGCATGCTCGCCCAGCTTCGACAAGGCTGGTCTTGTGGTATAACCTTCCAGGCTTGACTTCTCGTCGTCCTGGACCAAAACAAGAAACGCCGGGTCCTCCATGTGTACGACCTCTAATCATCAGGGTAACAGTATTATACATCAATTGAAACAAGGAAATGTCTTCTAGTTTGGTGGTAATGGTCATCGTCTCGAGGCTGAGATGGCCTCGTCATTCTAGACCCGTATCTCATTAAAAATCGGCCCGAATCTCTCACTCGTCTCTTGTCATCATTTGTAGAGCAAGATAAGATGCAGCCTCGCCAACCATGTGTCCGGCGGAGTCTTAACCATCGGACATCGCACTGAAAAGAGCACTCCGGGGGCGCAAGTCAGAAGGTTCACTATGCCCTAGAAGAACAGACTCCACTTGTTGCTTGTACTTGATTTCCCAGATCCACGACTCGAGGATGTGCGTGCCGAGTCACGACTGTTCGATGAGCGGCTCGAAGAAGGCTTCGATTTTGAGTTTGAGCTTGAGGATTTAGAGGGCTTGTAAGATTTTGACTGCTTGGAGGATCGAGACGGTGGCGGCTCGACTGGTTGTCGGCAGCTATATATGTATTCGCCGTCAACGTATTGGGCGTCGCTTTGATATGCATTGCGATTCACACGCTTGACGTAGCGGTCCTCAATCCTGTTGAGTTCCATTTCTGGACCGACTTGTTAGCTTTGCCTATCGAACAAGACGACAGAATCGACACTCACTGGCTTGTATTCTATCCATGAGACCCATGTTGATGGTGATGATCGAAGGAAAGTATGTCGTAGGTATTATAGTATCTGATCGATTGATGCGATTGTTGTCGACTGGAACGGAAAAATAGCAAGCGTGCGGGGTGGAAGTGTTTTGTTGAAAGGAATGTGGCTTTAATTTTTGGTGGTGATATACTTGCGAACTGGAGGTGGGCAGAAATTGAGCTTTGGTTTGGCTGAAGTTGCACGGATGGTTGAATGTAATAAGACGAAGAGATATAAAGGACGTAGAGACAGGACGCACTCGGCAATTGCCCGAAATCGCAATATGAGTAATGTGTATAAACAAAAGGAACTAGGAAGAGGTACTTGCTAAATGAAATTTAGATATCTTCCGAAGGCACGGGCAGAGTCTTGTACGATGCCATGGCCATGGTTCCCCCGGCTGCCCTTGGGACAGCCACCACGAAACCGTGGCTATCAATATCGGACAACGCCAAACAAAATGAGGTTGAAAAATACCCAGGTCAGGGCCAAGTACGTACCTATTGGATGGTGGCGCTCTCCTGCGCCGCATTGACCTAGTGAATCGCGCATAATATTGCCATTTCGCTCAATGCAAACGGCGATGCGACGAGCAATGCAAAGGTTTGTATTACATCTGCGGGCCATGAGCAAGGACGTATCGGAGAATTGATAGTAAAGCGGTCTTCCGTGGGCAGAGAGCGGGTTCCACGTGTTGTTTGAGACCTGAGACAGGTTTGTTAGGAAACGTTGGATGTCAGGCCCCCAATGATTCGTGAAGAAAATCAATAGCGATGATGTTGTTTATCATGATCCCGTCGAGCATTCATATCGTGCTGTGTTCGGAGGATAGTCGCTTGTTCAACACGCTGGCTGCATCAGGCAAATGGGCGGTGATTGCGGAGAAGGTTTTCGATAGTGGGTGCCGCCAATGGCAATGATTCGCCGTATTGGTCGCATTTGTCGTCTCTCCTGGAATCTATAAGACGGATGAGCAGCCGTCTGACTATCGTATTGAGGCTGTCGGATCGCGATCTCTTCCGAGGACGTTGACGTGAACGGCTATGAAAGACAATATTGGCCGTTATGCAAGCCCCTCAAGAACTGCCCATCGCTGGCCCGTTTGCGATAGAGGAAACAATGGAATCACCAATCGGGTGAGGGACGAACAGGAAATTCTCAAAGGGATATTGCCTACACGAAGCGACCTGACGGTCCAGCTCCGTCTTGCTGCATGATTGTTGTTTGAACAGCCAACGTCAGACCGAACTGAATCAACGTCTTCATTTCAAAAATGCAGGACGCGACCAGATCCTGCCGTCAATATCCGTTGCCAGTCACAGCCAGCCACAACCATAAAATGTTGACCGGCGAAGCAAAATGCTTGAGGACCCAGTCTGACCCGAGTAAGACATATGAACTCGGGGAGATAATAAGATACTTTCGTAGAGGAACAACAAGTCCTCGATATTCATTTTGAAGACGAGGACCCCTCCTCCGAGTCAGGAACTTGCAGAGAAAAGTTCAACTGTCTCACCAGTGCCAGACCAAACCCGAGCAAGCCGAACAGCAGAGCTGTTGGATGGATATCATGTGGCATGAAAACACACCTGGGCCTGCAATTGAGGCTCGTGAAAATGGGATATTACTTGCTTCGGCTAGCGTCCTGCCCCATAGAGCAACTCCCCTCTTTATCACCCGGCTCAGTGGTACAAACACCATGAAATTTTCTGGACTGCAGCTGTTGAGCAGAAAGAGGTGCCATTTCCGGGGCAACTACACGCAATATGATGGCATGGTAGTCTGCGACAGGGTATGGCAAAGAAAATTCTGCGTGTTCAGCCCACTTAGAAGACCCTTCAAAAGCTTGTGAGGGGCGATTGGCTGATGGGGACTAGCTCCTCAGATTAAATTTCAAAAATCTTGGGTGGTCATAGTAGATAAAACCTCTGGGTCACCAAACCACAGCCGTCACACACAACATCAACCACTTTCACTTCTCAATCACTACACATCAATCATTCAATATGGCCAAAGAAAAGGTAACATCTCGAACTGCTTTTCAATTGCACCATAGACACTGACTGGCGGGGTACGATTAGGTCTGTCTCGCGTACAGCGGTGGTCTCGACACCAGCTGCATCCTCGCATGGTTGATTGAGAAGAATTACGATGTCATTTGTTTCATGGCCGACGTTGGGCAAGAGGAGGATTTCGAGGCAGCAAAACAAAAGGCCGTCAAGTGCGGTGCTCTCTCGTGCCATGTCGTCGACCTGAAGCGCGAGTTCGTCGAGGAGCTGTGCTTCCCTAGCATTCAATGCAACGGTAAGAGGCGTCGATTCTACGAGTCTTCCTTGAGCTAACCAGAAAGGCATTTATGAGAACGTATATCTGTTGGGAACTTCACTTGCTCGGTGAGTATTGTTCGAACCATTGAAGCTATCAGCTAACAAAAACCAGCCCAATTATAGCAAGAGGCATGATCAAGGTCGCTCAGGAACAGGCAAGTTGAACCCAGCTGCAATCAGTTGGACCATTTGCTAATTTTGGCATTTTACAGGGATGTACGCTGGCAAGTCAATTACCCTATCTTGCACTGAGTCCAACGGCAATTTACTAATGTTGGGGTTTACAGGTTAGTCATGGTGTAAGTGCATTCCTGAAGCCCGCTGTTATAAGGCCTCTACTGAACCTGGCTGACCCGCGTTTGAAATAGTGCACTGGAAAGGGCAACGACCAGGTCCGCTTCGAACTCGGATTTTACGCCCTTCAGCCCTCTATCAAAGTCATCGCCCCCTGGCGATTGCCCGAATTCTACAACCGCTTCGCCGGCCGCAACGACTTGCTCGACTACGCTGCTAAAGCTGGAATACCTGTTACATCTACAAAGTCGAAGCCTTGGTCGATGGACGAGAATCTGGCTCATTGCTCCTACGAGGCTGGCATCTTGGAGGACCCAAATACCACCCCTCCAGCCGACATGTGGAAGTTGACTGTTGACCCAATGAAGGCACCAGATACTCCAGAGGACTTCACCATCTTCTTCGAGAAGGGGCTCCCAGTCAAGTTGGAATATGAGGGTGGAAAGACCGTGACCGACTCTGTTGAGCTCTTCCTTGTTGCCAACACCATTGCCCGCCGAAACGGTGTCGGCAGAATCGACATTGTTGAGAACAGATTCATCGGATTGAAGTCCCGAGGTTGCTACGAGACTCCAGGTCTCACCATGCTCCGCGCTGCTCACGTCGATATCGAAGGTCTTACCCTCGACCGTGAAGGCGAGTATTTTTATAACTGTAAATTTCTAGAGAAGACAGCTAACGAATCTAGTCCGTGCTCTACGCGACAATTTCATCACCGTCAACTACTCCAAGGTCCTCTACAACGGTGTTTTCTTCTCCCCAGAAATGGAATTCCTCTCAGCCTGCATCACTGCTTCCCAAAAGAATGTTAACGGTGCTGTCCGATGCCGTGCTTACAAGGGCAACTTCATTGTCCTCGGTCGTTGGTCCGACACCGAGAAGCTTTACGATGCTTCCGAGTCCTCCATGGACGAGATCGGAGACTTCGAGCCGTCTGCCACCACCGGCTTCATCGAGGTCCAGGCCATCCGTCTTAAGAAGTACGGAAAGGCTCGGGAAGACGCTGGAAAGAGCTTGGTCAACCACGGCTACTAGAGTCATGTTCGATTGCACGATGTCACAAAAGGTCTTGATGAGGGATCTATTGTGTGTTTGAATTACGGTTGAATTATGAGGATGACTGGATGGGATGGGGGCGTTTTCACAGGAGTTTTCACTTCATTTCGGATCCGGTGTCATTGGAGTACAGGAAAGACGTCACAAAAGTACCTTCTTGACCTATAACACCACCGAGTATTCAGAAATATGAATCTAATAGTATCTCCACAATCCTCCGTCATCCATTTTCTTCCTGGTCGTTAAGTGTTCAGTCTTAAAAATTCTATAATCCTCATATTCTGAGATCTCATTTTCCTCCTCGGGATCCTGTGTTTCAGTAGACCGAGGACCGACGTCTTTCCAACTTAGATCCCACACCAGGTTCCAACCCAATAAGAGTTCCCATAGTCTCCAACCAAGCAGGCATATCCAGGATATCCATTTCCTGCACATCAACGATTTCAATCTCCTCCACATCCACATCCTCATCCATCGGCAGCGTGACCCTATTTCTAGTCTTCACATTATCCTTATGATGTTCTTCCTCTTCACCTTGTGGTGAATGTGTCTCCTCATGATCTATGAACAACGACTCCATGGCTGCATAGATAGGGATGAGGAGGAGGAGCATATTACATGCCTGCGAAAAGGTCCAGGAATTATCAATCTGTTGAGCTAATTAGACCACGATCAAGCAAACAGTAGGTTGGGGAGGGCATATTGTAATGACACAATGAATTCACCACATCAGTTCCGTCCTCAAGAAGCTGAGATCAATACAACGAATGTATCCAAGTTGACATCGATATCGATAAGTTCCTGGCGACTTTCTTTTTGAGATTGCTAGAAATTTATCGACGTCGTTTTAGATTTGGAGAATTGCTGTGGAGGAGCTAGCTTCGTGAATGCTGCAACAGAAGAGCGGCGGAACCGAATTGGTGAGATGACTGTGATTGCGAGAGGTAAGAACGAACTTTGTTGCTCAAGGAACACCACTCCCCGACACCTTTTTCGCGATCGTCTGCCGTTGGGATTGGTGCTGTTGTAAATTTCTGGCTTGGTGTTAGTGGGTTTGATTAGTTTGGTTGAATTAGGCATACTTGTAGCATGATGAAGACTGTTGAACCAAGAGCGGATACGATCTGAAATCCGATCACGGTTTTGCGATTTGAGTAGATCATGAATCGGAGGATTCTTCTCCAGCATTGTGGTGGTGGGGGTGTTCTTTTTGAGTCAGGACGGACGTATTGATATATTGAGACCCAGAAAAGGTAGATCATAAAAGCTAGAGTTTATTCGTTAGCTGTTTTCCCTCTGGCAATTGTCAGAAGTAGAAGTGCCGCTCGTGAACTAACCAGCAGGAAGTACATATTCCAGTACTGTTTCGAATTGCGCAGATATGCCCATCCGCTTAACCAAAACAATTTCCATAATCACATATACATTCTCGTAGCAGTAACGCGAGAGTACTACCGTCACGCTCAGCAAACCAGCATAGCAAAGAAGGAGAGTAAGCCGTAATGCTGTCGTCCTTGGGTGTCGTTTCGATCGCTTCCTCAAAACCAACAGAGATGCCATGTGCACAGAGGAAAAGGCCGCACAAATATACACAACAAGGGAAAGATAGGCATCATTGAAATGCAGAATAGGTGAGTGTTGATCGGCTGCGACGTTAAGATATGCACTCAAAAGTAGACTGATCCCAAGGAATGCTGCCGTATCTCCCGATACTGAAACAAAGGTTGTCAAGGCGTGAGTCCATTGCTCATTGAGATGTTCATCCAGACATGTCACCACGATCAGAGCTGTTGTTGTGAGAAGTGTTTGAACGACGGCGGAGAGAACATTGCCGATTCCGCCGAGATCAGGCTGTGCCGTATCAAGGCAATCATTGCCTTCCGTAACATAGTTGTAGATAAAGTCTCCGAATCCGGTGCCGTCAGGCTCTCCGATCGGTCTTTGGAAATGTTGGATTGGAGGAGGAATGAACATGCGGCAGGTCCAAGAACGATGGCAATTAAGTGGAGAACAGTCTAGGCCGTTGCCGTAATAACAAAACGGATCTATGGAGCGACGTCAAGAAGGGTGCGAACTCGGCTGATACGATGGCGAGAATGTGAGACCGGTCAAAAGCTCTAGTTATATATGGGACAAGACCGTAGCCGGCGAGGGGCTGTGCATGAGCGGCCTCTTATCGCAGACTCAGCCTGATGCCATTTTGTGAAAACAGGATGTCTGTGTTTATCGGGGCAGTGCAGCTGGAGTCGCCCATTGCTGTCTTGGAATAAGCGAAATCTGCATGCAACATGCAAGCCCCTCGACTAGGGTCGCCCTCCTACTATATCTACTAATAGGCCTGATAATGAATATCGACAGTGACATGTGAACAAGGAAAAAGATGGCATTGCTAGGTACGAGAATGTAGCACAAACTTCAAATACTCTGGAACGTTTCCTTACCATGGGAATAAACCGCGCCTCAATTTAGATCCTGAGCGATGTTTCTCGTTTGCCGCAAGGCAGAAACCGTCTCGTAGCCTGCAGTGCTACCAGACCCTGGCAGAGGCCCGTATATTGACAGCTTTCCGGAAAAGATCGAGATCGCGATGTT
Source organism: Venturiaceae sp. KMAF11 (assembly GCA_023078705.1). Taxonomy (NCBI): domain Eukaryota; kingdom Fungi; phylum Ascomycota; class Dothideomycetes; order Venturiales; family Venturiaceae; species Venturiaceae sp. KMAF11. Next base: position 1,580,051 of record JALGOQ010000008.1, read on the forward strand.
GCTCAAGAACCAGGCATATCATATTGAAGATTTGCCAGTCAGCTTTATCCAAGAAGAAGAGGGCGGAGCACATGAGAGAAGACAAGAACTAGGTTGGAGGATAGAGAGTGAGATCAGAGAAGTAAGAGATCCCAAGATGACCCCACGTCAAGTGTAGGGTTGCCCAAAGTTTTTGGCTCGAGAAGAAATCCATAGCAACTAACGTCGACCTTGTGAAACCACACATATCTAATTGATATAATGGTATAGAGTCCAGATTGATACCTTTGTGTTCAGATCTGGAAGTATCAATTCTGAACACAAGCAACGTACTACCGAGGAAGTGGTTGACCATCGTGCTCGTAGCAATATAAACAAACAGCAACTCTTCTGCAGCCATGAACATCCGATGTGGTCTAGGTAAGATACCTTCGCCTCACAACGCCGAGTACACTAGCTAATAAATTTGCAGTGGCTAGGATTATCCGCTCTCATCAATGAGCATGTTCCGGATAGGGTATGTTAAGATCTGACTATGCATTGAACAACCAGTACTAACCAAAGTACAGCCCGGGTTCAATTCCGTGAGTAGAATTCTTTCAAGATTCTTCGAGGATCCGTCTAATAATGTTGTAGCGGCATCGGAAAGACAGTCCAAATTCCTTTTTTGGTGGGGCTGTGAATATTTTTTTGCTTCGTGGGAATTTGTAGTCCGTGTTGAGCGAGGAAGGAATTCCGTCCATAAGTCCTTTGATTTTTGAAGATGCTCGAAGTGGGGCTGCCAGTGAAAGCTGAGAAACAAGTTGGCTTATTCAGATCAAGTTGTCAATTTTTGCTCGTCTAGATGGTGTTCTGTTTCAACCTAAAGATCAAACCATAAGAATTCATAAGCTGTTGTTTGACCTCCAGAAGCCAATGGTTGGCCCCAAATATACAACAGTGAGATCTGTAAAGAATTCACCTAGTATGGCCAACTGATCGTCGCCCAATGTGACCTTTAACAACCAGTCCGGTGCCAAATATCTCTTTCAGCCAGCTGCGAGCATCCAACGTCCCTGACAAGTCTGGGGATTCGTGGCAGCAGAGGACAAGGCCACCTTCGTCTAGGCCTGATTGTCTCCTTTACAAGAGGCATGTATCGTGAAGATTTGTCCAATTGTATCAATTTTTCTGGAGACAGCATCGTTCAAGGACCCGCCTCTGCCTTCTCTTTCCCGCTGTCCATCTCACCCTTCTTCTCGCCGTCCAAATCGAATCCCAAGTTGTCCAGCTGCCTGATCAACTCATTGATCCTGATGACTTTCTCAAACTGTTCAGGCAAAAGCGCAGCGCCCTGCTCCTTCTTGTCCTTCAGATCCTTAGCCTGTCTCAGCTTCTTCACCAATTTCTTCGCCTCTTTCTGCTTCTCGACCTCAGGATCAACAGGATCCTCCTCCACCTTCTTTACCTCTTTCTTCACAGGCTCATCTTTGCTCTCAGCAGCAGCCTTCTTCCTGGCTTCCCTCCTCTTGGCATTCTTTCCCGCAGCACCATCTTTCCCTTTGTCGCTGTCGATGGGATCGGCGCCAGGTACACCGCCTTTGCCTCTGTTCTTCCATGCCTCTGCTGTGCGGTTCTTGTAGACTTCGACGTCCTCTGGCGGCCTATACCCTGGGCGAACTTTGATTTCCTTTCGTAACGTGCCGTCAGGTCTGACCGAACTAGGAATGATACGATTGCCTTCTTTGTCTGTCTTAATCCCCGCTTTCGAGCTTTCAGGCGCGGGCTCAGAAGGCATGATTGTGGTTGATTGCGAGGCTTGGGGTTTGGAGAGGATGTATAGGTTTCTGAATGATTTGGAGAAGCTGCGGGTAGGGCAAGCTGAGATATGTGAGAGATGTGGCTTCGAGGGATCTCAAGCCTCTTGTTTATCCTCGATCTGCCAAAAGAGTGTCTTATAACTTGTATTGATATCGGATATCACGATACCAAAGTCCAATGAGGATGAAGTTCACAGCCAATCAGATCAACCTTATGTAATGAGTCCATATTACTGAGTCCAATCTCTCGTCTTCAAAGTCCTAGTCCTAGTCCAACTCCAAGAAGTTCCGACAACGACCATCACGAAGACACGAACCACCACATACACATCACCACAGGAGCCCATCAGACACAATGGCCGGCGTGAGTATTCATCTGCACTACCACATACAATTGATATGCTAATGTACATGCTTCCAGCTCTCCTCAACCCTCTACAAGTGAACCTCTCCGCTACACCTCGGACCACCCGCACGCCTCTGCTAACACACCACACAGCACCTTCTTCCGAAGCAACGGCATCATGTTGTCGACCGTCTTCGTCAGCGCATTCGCAATTCAGATGTATGTTCCATGAAGGCCATCGGGAGGAGCGGGACAACGGGACTGACATGTCATAGGGCCTTTGACCAGAGTTCAGAAAAGATTTGGGATAGCTTAAACAGAGGCGTAAGCATAATCACCTCGAGTGGCTAGGGGAGAAGAGCTAACATGGACGCAGCGACAATGGAAGGACATCAAGGCCAAATACGTGCAGGCTGCTGAGGAGGAGGAATGATTGCGAATCTGCAGAGTGTGAAGCGGCGAACCGGTAGACGACTGTATTTTGGTGTATCATATCACAAGCAGGACAAAACAATCGAATTTCAGAATATCCACCACACGAACATGAAAAGCAACATCATCTTTCATTACAATTTGACTCCGCTCAGAAGTAACAAGGCAAGCTCAGATTTCGGAAGATCATTGTACTCATCCCCCGGAAATCCGCATATTCTTCTCCATTTCATAATTCCGGCGGCACTCACTTAACAACCATCCTTACTTCCCATCTACCTTCACTTCTACTAACACCTCACCCTAATCAATCCGATAACAAGCAAAACTCTCTCCCTCCTTCTCAACCGCACTCCCCAAATCCCCCGTAGTCACATCGACCCTCATGAGCAAATCAATGCAATCATCAGACCTATAGATTTTACAGATGGTATCGCCGCCAAATTTCATACCAACGAGACCGGGTTTGGGGACATGAGTGCATATGTTAGGCCCTGTGCAGTAGTTGTAGTCGCAATTGGTGAAGTTAGGCCCGTAGCAGTGGTCTATGCAGGTGCCGTAGGGGCCTATGGCGGGATCGTCTAGGGCGGAGGCGATGTTAGTGAGTAGGAAGGTGAGGAGGAAGGTGAGTAGTTGCATTGTGATGAGTTTATGGTTTGGTGTTGAGATTTGGTTTTGGCAAGTTGGGAGGATGGGGAAGCGGCGAGATGTTGTTGCAGGGCGGATTGATGAGCTGACTTCCCGACTTTGTGTGCTGGAGAAAGGGTATGTGGAGGCAAGGTGGATATCAAACCTTTCCATCACATTCTACGTCCTTTTAGTATCGTTAATTCGTTGTTTTACACATGCCACATTCCGAATATTTGAAGTAGAATGTGTAAACTTGGCAAGTCAATTCTAGATTTACTGTCGGCTCGCATTCCGTCTCCAATTGTTCAGGTGGTCTTTGCTGCCACGCAAAATGTGGTGCTCGTCGACGCTTCCCTAGGGCTCAGGTACAGCAGAATTGAAAATAGCTATTTTAAGAAAGAGTACTTGATACAGATGAGAGCGAACCTCCAAGTTCTGCCACGCCACCAACTAATCTAGGATCCTTGGAGGTCTTGCGTGTTGCTGCATTCTCGAAAATTGTTTTAGTTGAGTATGAAATGTTCATCTTCATGCTCTGTACCGCTTATGAGCGAAGGTAAGATGCCCGGGAGAGGACTCAATCGGGAAGTGGAAAAGCGCCGACGAAAGAGAATGACGTATAGTTGGAGCTCTTTATATGCTTCGATTCTGTTCGAATGTGCACAGCAACATGGGAGAAATCGTAAAGGGAACATGAAGGTGCAGGTTGCCCTCAGTTTGTCCATGCCTAAGCTTAGAAAAGGTCTCCAGAGATCTAGTTCACATAATTTACGTCCTCAACCCAAGGGTGGAGCTATGGCACTCGCTTGAACAATAGAAGTGATGGTGATCATCAAGAGACTCTGAAGATGGTCGAGCATCAACACCTCTACTTTCATCAACAAATTAGTCCTTGGACTAAGGCTCGAAAATCACTCGCTTGATCAGGAGCGAGATCGCCTCAGTACCTGTTCCTAAGACGTGGGCGCCGCCCACCATTCCAATCATCCATTACTGGTCCTCAATCCTGTCATCACAGAAGTTCACACTATCCTTATTTTATACCAGCTGAGTGAGAAGAATGACGTAAGAAACTAAGAAATGAAATTAAGCAAGTAGGTTGGCATATGAGAAGAGACTGGGAGGCGAGTGTAGCCGGGTTTGAGTCTAAAGCCGTAGTTTCCCGATTGCGAATGGTAGCAGTGTATAGGTATCTTTGAGATCTTGTTCTAAAGGACTTCTCATTCATAATTTGGCTTAGGTTTATTCGAGCCCATGGACTCATTTGGATGCCGGCCTCTTGGGTTGACGGTTCTTCAACAGATCGGGGCATGGGCGTGCTTTATGTCAAAGGTGGTGGTTGTTTAACCCTTAAGTCGAACAAGCTGCCAGTGATATATATACCCTTTGGAAGCAGAAGTGAAATTGAAATCGACAGTAGAATAATGAAGTAAAAAAGTAGAGGGTGTGACAAACTGCTAAATTCAAGGTATCGACAGGCTCTTTCACAAGATGCCCATGGCATGATGAAATGCCTATCCATCCGCGATATTTGAGGCGCAAATCGCACGAATATCCAATCGACCGACATGTTGACCAAAACCATCTCTAAGCCAGCCCGAGTGTATCATCCAAATCACATAGCTATATATACAGGTCCACACATTGCATCCCACACCGTGATCTCAAACCTCCTTTTTATCCAAGAACTTGCCCATAGCCTGTTGCGCCAATTCCACACCCAAGAATGTCGCCGCATTCGCTGGGACTGCTCTTGCCATAGCTGGTGCCATACCAGGGAAGAATGCCTTCAGTCCCCCGTTGGCGTACAGCCCTCTGATGACACCTCCAATCGTTGGGTTGCCTGGCATACTTTGCAATCTGCTCTTTACCGTATCGACTGGGAAGACCGGAATCCACATAGCCACACCAGCCGTCGCACCAGCAGCACACACAGCTGGCAGCGAAAGCGCACCTGGAAGGCCTGTCTCTGGATCCTTCGGCGTCAATTTCCTCTTCACAACCTCATATGCGGCAAAATAAGCCGCTGAACCAGGACCATCTCTTGCTAATGTCATGAGTGTGCCTCTGTACACACTTCTTATACCGCCCTCCCTGTATAATTGTTTTCCGCAGTCGAAGGAGCCACTGTACTTTGGCTTCTCGCCTGGGGCTAGTTGTTTCTGGCCTTGGATTTGTAGAAGAACCTTTACACGTTCCATGGGTGCTGTGACGATGGTCATGGGTATGGCGGAGAAGAAACCTGCGGCTGAGATTTGGCCGATTGTGAAGGGTTGGTTTGGGCCTGTGTGTTGAAATTTGGAGACGAGCTGTTTGCCTACATCGTATCCCTATGATTGGTATTAGAGTGTATTCTCCATGATCCATCTTCTCTACAAAAGAGAGAGTCGTGAGCGTACCCAGAAACTAATGGCGAACATGGGCGTTACGCCAAACAGAGGAGCCGTGACACCAGCATACAACCCCTTTGGCCCATTCTTCGCCATGATCTTCTTCACAACATCCATAGCCCCATTATACTTGCCCTTCTCGGCAGTCTGTAGATGCACCTTTACCAGATCGAATGGGTGGCCTGTGAGCACAGCGCATACTCCTCCTACACCGCCAGCTGCCAGGGCGCGAAACGAGGTAACGAGCGACGATGTTGCTTCCACTACTACCTCCTTGGCCTCTTCTTTTGCTTCTGAAGCCGAAGGAATCTTCTTCTCCAATTCCTGCGCCTTCTCTTTTATCTTCTGGGTCGTGGAAGACATGGCGGAGGGGATCCGGAGATCGTGTGATGGAGAATATTACGTGTTTAAAGCTTCAATTAGGCGTAGGACTATGAATTGAATACAGAAAATGATTGCGGAAGTCAGAGCGAGGTATAATGTAAATATGGTGGGGGTTTGTGTATTATTTACTCTGTCTCGCTTTTTTGCGGGTTTCGGGATGCAATGATCCAGATCCTCGGCTTGAACCTGGACGGAGATGCGCATGAGCTCCCTTGTATCCTTTTTCCGAGTACCACAATGTACTCGAGCTTGTACTTGACATCTGATCTCGAGGGATTTTTTTCTGATAATTTTTTCGGTTCAAGAAGTTGCTTTGGCCTTCTCAAAGCGGCAAGTCTGATTTCGGGATCTGATGTCCAAATCTACCTTCTTCATATAATTGACATTGGTAGTATTCTTCTTTTCACCTTTCCTCTCTCTCAATCTTCAGTGATCGGTACCAATAAGCTTTCTTCATTCACGTCACCACGTTATGTTCAGTGCGATCACTCGCCAGAACTTGGTGCGATGTTGAGTTCGCGTCGAGGACCGGCGAACTCAACATCGCACCAAGCAAGGGCTGCCCCACGATCTTCAGACCTCGAGATCGGGAAGCAAGGGAATAGAAAGTTGAGCAGTGGCGCAAATACACAGATTTTGCATTTACAACGTCTAGAGACAACTAGCTAGATCATCTTATCAACACACTTTGATCTATTTACATACTCGTCGAACAACCCTCTGTCTAACTACATACATCTGAAAGTGAAGAGGGGGGAAACAAATATACAATACAATTAGATGTAAGTACAACAAGAATGGTATAAAACGTGGTTGTCTGAAATGACCAACAAAAAAAAGGAAGAAGAAACGCCCGTGAAACCATTAAACTCCGAAAACTATAAACAAAAGAGGTGTGGCGGGATGGTCCTTTGTAGACGTGGAAACTTTTGACAAACGTGAAAGCAGCGATGGCCGACGAGTGGTTATACAAGGAATCGAAGACGGCATGGAGTATCTCCACTCCCAAGAACATACCCCGATGCAAAAAGCCTACCCAAACACCAAACGACAACAATAAGGAAATATTCGCTTCGTGTGGAGGAGGGATCGCAAGATCCGTCGTGTAGTAGAAACCCAGAACAAAGTGGGCAGGTCGTGAAAGGTCAGTCAAAACACCACCTCAGAATCCCCTGAACGGATCAAAAGCATCAAACTCCTCGGAATAAACCATACCGCTCCTTCTTGGATCGCTGCCACTCCCGCTCCATCTGTTATTTCGCCTTCCCTCGCGTCCAACACCGAGGACAATAGATGAATCTTGACTAGGTCTGGGACCCCCTCCTTCTCCTTCAACAAAGGCTTCCATACGTACTGTACCAACCCCAGCTTCAGCAAAATTAGAAGCCAGGGGTGATCGGTTAGTAGAAGCCTCGCTCGTCCGGCCAGAAGAAGCAATGAAGCTGAAATCCCTACCACCGCCACTACCATAATCTGAGCTGGCTTGGCTGGCATAGCTGGGCATAGCAACCTGTGTGTATTGTAGATTACGCAGAGCTGAGGATGGCATGCGTGGTCCGGTGGCACTTCGTTTCCGACCATGTGCGAATCGAGGGACTGTTGGCGCTTCAGCTGCGTCGGGGATAGGATCGTTGTCGCCCAATCCGCTGCCGATACCTCCAGACATGACCATGGCGTTGGAGGGAGCAATGGGGCTGCTGTGGAATTCTTGGATGGCGGGAACAGGTGGTACATTTGCTTTACCTGGACGAGGCCGGGTTTTGTCCTTGGCGATGCGGACGGAATCGCGGATCGTTGAGCGACGTAGAGATGGTGCTCGGTTGCCTCGGGCGATGAGTTCGGCCTCGGTGGGCTCGTCTGGTGGTGGTGGCAGAGAAGCTAGCCCTGGGGCCAGTAGGGGAGAGTGTGCGAGGAAGGATAGAGCTGTTAGCCATGAGTAATGGCGATCTCGAGACATGGCTGTGAATTTGAGTGCCCGTGCTGGTGTTAAGATTAGAATTGAACGATTGAATGGCTCGGCGATGCCGTGATTCTTGGGTAGTGGCGTGTCGTCGCGAACGTCGAGAACGGATTGAATGATCACTGCGCGTTTATTAGCACCTGCAGATGGCTACTATTAGATTTAAACTCACACTTGCGGCCACTCTTGCCCATGAGAGCAGAGTTGGACGATGGTTGCTTTGTGCTCCACATAACGGCACGCTCGTAAGGTGATAGCCAAACCCATCTTTTATGTCGTACACCGTTTCCTGTCACATTCACAGAACCATCTGTGCCCGGGCGGCCGATGGTCTCCTTCTCAGGGTCACCAGCTACGCCGAACGACTTTCGTCTTCGCACGTACTTCCACATCCACTCACCAACCATGGTCGCTGCAATGGCATCAATGACCGTGCCTTGGGATGCTCTTCCGCCATCAGTCTTGCCATTGACATCAGTCATCTCCGCTGCTAGCAATTTCTCGCCGGATCGTTGCGAAGGATAGACCTTGGATGGAGCAGCAACATTGTCCTTTGGCAATGGTGGAAACGAAGGGCTTGCTGGGTGTTCTAGAGGAGGCGATCGGCTGCGATTGCGACCTCTGGAATTGTTGCGTTGAATGGTCGTAGCAGACCTGACTTTGCGGAGACTGTCCTTTCGGACAAGTTGACGAGGAGTAGGACCACGTCGTTGCCCGAAAAGGCCTCCCCCACTTTTTGGGGTGGGACTGGAGGAACCTTCACTCTTGCTGTGAGGGAACAGCTTTCGCGAGCTTGCCCTGTCCGGAACTGGGAAAGGAGGCCCAACGGAGCCACCGCTCAAGCGGCTGGATCCTACACTGCCGATACTTGGAGTTCTCGAACGTTGTGCATGAGCTACAGCACCATTTTGAATCATGGCTGATCGCCTGATGCTCCCTGACTTCATCTTACCGTTTCCACGAGCTTTCTCAAGTGAGGTACGTCCGGCACCAGAGCCAGATTGCTCTTGTTGATTCCGAGGCTTGGATACCACTTCTCTGTCTTCGGGCACAGGAGATGGACGAGTACCGAAATGTCGCACGTGCTTCAAAAGCCTTCCACCAGAGGATGGAGTTTGGAAAGATGACTGCTTCTCCTCTGGCAGTTCCATTTCCTCTTCGTCATCTTCGAAACCCGCGAAGAGGCTGCTGTCCCTGAATGGGCGTCTGGGAGCACTACTACCTTCACCATTGAGAGGTCCATTGTCATTGTTACCGGGATATCGGTGCTCGACTCCTGGTGGTGACGGCATTGGGGGAGGCGATGAAGGAATGTGATCCGGAGCTGGAGATCCTGAGCGTGGGGAGTAAAATGCTGCTCTGTTCATCGGCGACTTGTCGCTGACACTACGCTGTTTGCCCTCAGGTGTAGGAGGATTCGAGTTTACGAATGATGGCAAAAGATGCGGTGGCAGCTTCTGCCAGAGTCGTTTATCCGTGCGAATTTCCTCAGTCTGGATACCAATAGACTCCATGGTAATAATGAATGGCATGGTTTGGCAACTGACATTCTTGGTACCTGGCGGCAAGACCGTTTCTTTCAAAGTCGGAGAAGGAGGCGCGGACAATGGTGGATGAATTGCAATAGAAGGGATAATAATGGGAGTGGGAGTTATAAAACGGGCACGAGGAGGAGCTTCTTCCAGGAAAGGTGGGGATTTAGGTTCCTCGGAGGGATCTGTTTGTGTTGATATGGAGACGACCTCCGGTTTTGGTGGAGGGAGAGCAGCGACGATTGGAGATGTTGGAGGTGTAATAATCTTTGGAGTTGGTGGTGGACTGATCGGGCGATCTTCGATTGTTTGAGATGCTGATGAAACCATGCTGACTTTGACTGGCTTCTCATCAGGAATTGGGGACATCTGTTGTCCTCTATCAATAACAGGTGGTGGCGATGCAGTAACTCGCTTCCTGCGCTGATTCGCTTCGATTTGGTCATCGTTCAACGGTGAAACCGCTTCCGGTACTTTCTCCAAGTCCTTGACAATGGCAGCTACAACAGGGGAGGGAGGTGGGGAAAACTGGACTCCTGTATCAACATAAGGCAATCTAGACTCGGGTCTGAAATCAATTGAGCCATTCTGATCCTGGAATCTTCGCTCATCCAGATCAATTGGCTGTTGCAGGCCTCCCATGCGATTTTCGGACATCAAGCCGAGAATTCGCTTGGCTTTGTCGTCCTGGTGGTGCGATTGTCGAGACTCAAGAGCTCTGCGAGCTTTGACCTCATGCTCTGGGAAGTCCTCCTCCTCATCATCCTCGGCAAAGTCCTCATCCTCTTCGTCCAGTTGGAGTTCATCGGCAAGGCTGATACCATTTCCTCTCATCCCATCACCACCGGTGGTGCTTTGAACCGAAAATCTGTATAGTTTGTTCAGACTGCGTCGGCTGCTTGTACTGAGTGATCTGTGGTGTTTGGACTTGCGCATGGGCGAGCATTGCACACTCGCAGTTTCGCTTTGGTCGTCGCCAATCCCGCTGTCTCGTGTAACATCATCATCCTCTGCATCATTTCCGTTAGCTTGAAGCTCGGCCGCTTCATGGTGGGCCGCAAGCTCTTCAAGCACTGTCTTCAGCCTCGTCTCAGTTATATGGACGCGCCTTTCGTAGCCACGCTTTTCTGCTTCCCATGCATGTTTCTCTTTTTCCCAAATGGCATGCCTTCGCTCGGCATCCTCTTCCTGGCTCTTGATTTTCTTCTGTGCCACCTCCAATTTATTCTTAACATCCACGCATGTGTTCTTGGCACCATCGCGATCCTTTGCTAGTTCTTCCAGAGCTGCCAGGGTCCCATGCTCAAGCTGTTGAAACTGTCTCTTCAGCTGACGACGATCCTTATCGCTTGCTGAAAGTTTCGCGTTCAATTCGTCGCTCTCATCGCGGGCATTTTTCAAATTGACTTCGAGATCCTCGATGAATTTGTGTTTGGAGTCCAATTCCCTGCGTACGTTCAGGATCTCGGAAACGAGCGATGCATGTAATGTGGGCGTAAATCGTCGGGGATCCGTAAGAATATCGTCCTCGTGTCCATGGGAATTGTTCTTGTAGTCGTCGCCATTGGTAGCCGGAGAGGAGCCTGGCATAGGCGGCGGAGATGAAGATGGCATAGGCGGCGGAGACGATGATCCTGTTCGTGAATGGCTGGCATGACGTGAAGACCTCCGCGAATTGGACATTCGTGGGGTTTGATATGGCGTGTCCGAAGGAGATGGAAGTGAAGGTCCAGAGCCGAACCCTTCCAGGTCGCTGAAGTAGTCCTTCGTCACCATTGTGGAAAGAGACTGGTGACCTTATGAGAAGATCAGATTACGCCAAAAAGCACATCTGCTGCAGCCCCGGTTGATACAGAAATTCAGAGGTGCTGAAACATTACCACCCCAAAATGTATTGCCGGGATGTGGTGATTGCGACCAGGAACTCCCAGCTTGTCGTTTTGCGGATCTCAACGTTCGTGCGATCTCCAGCGAGGGTATTAACTCTTGTCAAACGTTGAAGACAAGGGAATTCAATTGGAGGTACCAGCGCGGGGTATTGTTTGCGACGATAGTCTGTCTATCTCTTGCTCGTCCTGCAAGCTGAAAGAAATGAAGCTCGAAGTCTCTTCGCTGGCGAGTGGAGGAACAAAGATTGCACAACGATACGCAGAGTTGGTCAATCAGTGGATTGCTTTTGTCTCCACGAGTCCTAGGAAAAACAATGCTGGAAACAATTGTTAGCTCCAACGCGAAGCAATAAGCAAGAAGGTATATGCATATGCGGTATTCATATTACCGGCAAACGAGCTGGGAGATGTCCTTGACGTGAATCGAAACATACCTTGAACTACGAGTACGGTTGTGCTGAAATCCGTGTATAATTGTTTTAAGGGAGCGTGGGTGGGACTTCTAAGGGCAATCAAAGACAAATTGTCAAATCTAGGACCTGACTTCAACAGCCGTACACTGTCAAGACGACGAGGTGTATGAAAGTGAAAGAGAAGACGAGTTGTTTGTCCACCGTCACGTCTCGCGCAAAGACAACGCTCGCTCGGAAGAGATTTGGGGCTTATAGTTTTAGAGGGTGAAAGTCGTGACAGGCGTCCGCTTGGATGCCAGGTTCAATTGAAGCTGCACGAACCATGCACTCTTCATCCAGGCTATCCCTGACAATTTGGACTTGATCAAGACGGGTGGCGTCGAAAGCAACCGGTGGACGAATGAAAAGGGTCCTTTTCTAGCGGACCTGCGCAAAAGAAATCTCCCTTTCGCGCAAGTGGTATGGCTCGCCCGTGTGTAGGCTTGTGCTCAACACATCCAGCGCCATGTCATTGGCGATCGCGTAGAAAAGAAGGAAGCATTTCTGCACTTTCTTCAGGAGAATCCGCCAAAGAAGCTTAGTGACCTGTGAATTGGGTCCAAAGAAACCTCCGAAATTTCGTTGGCTCGTGTCCCGCGGGGCCCCTGCGAACGCCTGGTCGTTTCACCGCTTCCACTGTGGAAATCTAAAGGCCTGTCAGGCTGTGATAGGAATTTGAGGCTGCTACGAATACTGCGCCGCTGTAGCATGATTACTTCGAAGCGGCGTTGTGATTGATTATAATCGTCCGGGACTACTTCTCTGGATCGCCCTCCGTCGAATGGTTGAAGAAGAAGAGGTTTATCTCCGCTCGAGTCTTGGTCTCCATTCTTCTTGAGAAGAGTGGGGACGCGGAGAACGCATGATTAGCCTTCGATGCAGGCCGATCTCGCGTCCTGTCGTTTCTGCACTCTGCACGGTTGCAGATGCGGATATCATCTCATCAACCCAAGAAAGAATCCCCTCTGCGGCCTGTATGCCTGCGTCAGGCTGCATTATTACGCCGTACTCTGCGTGAATTGATCTGTATTGCTTTCGTGATCCGACACAGCGGCCTGGAAACGGTGGCTGTGCATGACATAGTGTTGCCAATAAAACCTACTTCGGATATCGATCTCATTTGCCTGGGCGAAGATCACTTTTGTATTGTGGACGCGCGGGACGCGTCAATTGAATTGACTTGTGGTGATTACTGGCTAAGGCGTGGATTTTAGGCTTTCTCGCGATCCTCATATATCAGCCCGCCACGCAGTAGGGGAAAGCTTCATAGTTTACATGCGTTCCCGTTTCCGCCCTGTCAACGAGCAGGCCATGTGTAAAAAAGACAAACTCCCTTGCTCGGAGATACGGCAGAATACGATCCGCCCTGCATGGTGACCAAGTATCACAGAGACAGGCCGCGAACAGACGGATTTTCGAATAAAGATGAGGTCGAGTTAAAGTAACAACTTCCTTCTTTTGGCTTTCCGGAAAACCAGGACAGGCGTGTCCGGATTCCCTGAATTACGACCAGGTACGGCTTCGTTCTCGTTGGCAACCAGACCTGGTCTTCAACTCTCACCCGCCGTTTTACTTAGGGGTCGGCCCGAGCGAAGCAGATTCTAGGTAGAGGGGTCGAGAGCCTCTATGATCCGACGATTCCACACGATACAGTTCGCGGATGGTGGTGTTTACTGCTGAAATAGGACTTGTGGTGAGAATGATTGTTGAGATGTTTGTGCCAGTTGTGATTGTCAGTTTTCAAAAAAATTCAACGATGGTCTTCGTTTAGAAAACACACAACCATTCGAAAATTGTAGACTGCCGGCTGAGAGTCACTCACACTGCGCGACTTGTAAACTACCGTTACGATGTCTCGTATCGAAGAACTACCCGACGACTTTGACGAAAAGGTTGATCTTAACAAAGCAGGTCCAGCTCCACCTCCTCCCGCGCCCGACTTCATCGATCAAATTCTCTCCTCCGTCAGCCCAGTCCCACCTCCCAAGGCTGGCGAGAAGTCTTCTGGCAATGGAACTGGGCCAGCTTTGCCGCCGGCCATGGAAGGCATCCGTGGGCATACGGTGGACGAGGTGTACAAAATGATTAATCGGACTCCGCTCTTCATGACCACACTCGACGAAACCGACGGTGAGGGCGGCGAGAATGTCGAGTTGGAAGCCATCAAAGCTTTAATGCATGAGGGTACCACCTCCGAAATTGCTGGCAATTTTAGGGAGCAAGGCAACGAGCAGGCTAAGGCCAAGAGGTGGAAGGATGCGAAAGCATTTTATGACCAAGCTCTCACGGCGCTGAGGAATCCCAAGAGGAAGTTTGAGGCGGAGGAAGGCGGTGCTACTGATCTGGATGTGGTAGAGGTGGACGAGGAGGCAGAAGCGAAGAAAGAGAAACAACTCGAAGAAGCATGCTACGTGAACAGAGCATTGTGTAATTTAGAGCTGAGTATGTGTAACAATCCCAAGAAACAAATATAGAAATATTCTAATCAGTGGCATGCAGAAAACTATCGCTCTTGCACACTTGACTGTGCTGCTGCCCTCCGTCTCAACCCGCAAAACGTCAAAGCATTCTTTCGCTCATGCTCTGCATGCCTCGCCATCGACAAGATACCCGAAGCAGAAGACGCTTGTTTGCACGGTCTAGCCATCGAACCCAAAAATGCTGCCCTGAAGGTTATCAGCGACAAGATACAAAAGCGGAAATCAGATCTCGCGGAAATGGAGGCCAAGAGACGTGAACGCGCAGAACGGCTTGTGGCAGAAGAGCGTACACTGAAGGAAGCTATTTACGTTCGAGGCATTTTCGTCAAGACTACCAACAGACCGCCAGAAACCGAGGATGCGGTCATGAAGCTCGAGGACCCACTCGATGTTCAGTCGATGCTTAGCATACCGACTATCTTCCTCTACCCAGCACATCTCCAGAGCGATTTCATAAAGGCGTTTGAAGAGACGCAGACCATCACAGATCATCTGTCCTACATCCTGCCTCTCCCCTGGGATGCGGCGAAGGAGTATAGGCCTGCAAGCGTCGAGTGCTACATGGAAACAACCACAGGCGGCCTCATCAAGGCGGGCAAGAAATTGCCACTGCTCAAGATCTTAACCTCAGGCAAAACAGAAATCGTCGACGGTTTACTGCGCGTCTATATTCTACCGAAGGACAAAGTGGCCCCATGGATTGAAGAGTGGAAAGCGAAGAAGGGCAGAAACGTCACATAAATTCAAATACTATGTTTCTCAAATGCCAAAACAAAGTAAGACCTGCATCATTACAGGGCTGTTAGCCCTTTCGCAGGGAATGTCGGTCTTCATGTCCGTCATACCCTCAAGCATCTCCTTTGAAACAAAAAAAGAAAACAAACATACGAAAAACACCTTGAACGATCCAGACCCTTCTCCGTTGCCGTTCCCGTTTACAAACAAACGTGGAGCCCCGGCTTGCTCGCCTACACTCCTAGATACCGTCAACTTGGTTGTCATGGACCAGGTTCACTACAAGCGAGTTAGCATGGTACGCATTCCGAAAAAGCAATGATGATTTTGCGGTTCTTCATGAATGCGGAGATGGAGAAGTGTTATGCATACGCTTGCGAAATGTGTGTCGGCATGAGACATCTGGTTCCATCGACAATTATGCTGGAGAAAAGTTAGATGACCTAATTCATCATCCATGCAGTCTCGAAAAAGGAAAAGAAAATCCAAGACACGGCTACGTAAACGAACAAAATCTCCTTCGCACCTGAACCGCTGCGACGTCCGAATCAAGTAACCCGAACTTCCGAGGAGCGAGTATCGCCGTCAATTACTTTCAGCATTACCAAAATCCTAATATTCCCAAAGGTGTTTCCTTCAACGTCTTCAAAATCTCGAGATACCCAAATACCAGGTCACACACAGATCAATCCACAATGCAAAATCCACAACTGCCGTGTAACCTCCCCCCTCACAAACCCAACCCTCCCCACATCTCCGATCCATGTTCTTCGGCAAGCTGCATGTGGATCATGTACGTAGCCGACAAACGTTTGTGCAAAGCTCCATCTTCAACTGGTTCGGCGCTTGATTGCTATTCTGGGATATTCGTACCCCAGCAGCTTCTGTTACACAGCTTCGAGATCTGACAGGATATCTCTCGGAAATCGGTAGATAAGATTTGCATAGGTTGGTTGGAGTTACCCATGTTGATGATTAACTGTGCTTTTCGCTTAAACTGTGTGCTTGGATTGGATTGTCTTATTATTTTGCCAGGAATTTAGATATTCCTCAATAGGCTGAGCAACGCTCATCTAAACCATCGAGCTTCCATTTCCTAGCAACTACCCCCAGAATTCAATCCGTGCTTTCGGCTCTCTGAACTATTTCCCGATACCCTCTCTGCCACTCCAAAAGACACGGTTATTTTCACGATCAAAGTCTCTGCCACAATTCTCAGCGAGGGGTATCTCAATCGACACTATCAGTGACTTTGAAATGCCTAATATCCCTATACCTCACGTTCTTCTCCTTAAACTCCTTCAACTTCCTTGCACCGTCACAGCCGGGCCATCGATTCCGTTCTCGAGTGAAGGACTTAAGTATATAGGCTTTTCCAATAGCGCCCTATCACTCCGAAAATGCATTGTCAAAGTTTCTGGCGACTTCAAGAATAATATCGCCCGAAAATTGACACTCTTGATATCAATTTAAGATTGATGTATTTAGTTTACAGTTGTTTATTCGTGCTGGCATGTATGTGAACTTGAAAGCAAAGTCTCCTACATTACACCATCGCCTCATCGTATTCATCGTAAGAAACCTCGCCTCGTGCTGGACATTCACGTATCGATCGCGTGGAAAAGTCAAAAGTTCAACTCAAATTATGCATATAATATTGATGTAACATACACAGGTAAGTGTGTCCTCAGGGTATAAAGGTCTCCATTATTCCGAAGTGAAATCCATTCAATGCATCCTCCACGCAGCCAGCATAGCACATGTCTGTATCATGTGAACATTAAGCCAACTGCCCATTATCATACCAGGCCTGTTGCCTTCATTTTCCTTCCATCGGAACCACCGTCGGGTCCTCAGCAAAATCATAAAACATGACAGCATACATCGTACATCCATCGTATGTCGTATTCATGAGTAGCAGGCAGTGTTGGTGGGTATAATGTCGTGAGTCTGAAATATGGGTCCGTCCATTGCAAACCGTCTCAGTCTCTCGTAATTGAAATTCCGTGGAACATCACCTCGTGCCCGTTGGCCACAACTAGCAGCAAATAACCTCCAAATCAGTCTTCCACATACAGCTTCTGACTTCTCGTGATCTCCTTTACCACCATCTCTTTTGAATCCTCATGGATGCGGCTGGGAGCATGCCAATAGTGATATTCAGTGACGGGCTGTTTCATTTCAACCTTGTCCGCCTTGATTTTGCAAAGATAACCGAGGAATCTCGCATCGGTAGTCGCCAACGCCCTTCTGCCCCAGAAAGTGAGCGTGACCTTCTTCAATTGGGCCTGTTGCGCCAAGACTTTGAGACATTCAAGGAGGTGTCCATCGTGTACATAGCGCCGCTCTTCGCATCGCTTCAAATGTGGCGTACCGCTTGGAGTCGCATCATCGAAGCAGAGCCACAGGTGGCGGATGTAGGAAACATTGCTTGGCCCGACAGTCTTGAGAAAGAGACGGAGATCTTTGTAGCCAATTTCCTTGCGCTCACCGGCCCAGAATGGGCGGCGCATCTCTTTGTTGCGACCGAAGTAGAATGTGTTTTCGCCATAAAGAATCGTGCGCCCTTCCTCGTAGACCTGCTTGCAAGTGCGAAGGAATGCAGAAGAGTGCTTGAAATTTGTTGGAGTCGTGAAGTCGAACTTGTCTTTATCTTTGAACGTCAGGTGGTAAACTTTGTTGCGCAGCTCTGGGGGCAATTTCAAGAAGCCCATCTTGCTGTTGTCCGCTTGCTTGCTCTCCACTTTGCGAGGCTTGGTTCTACCACTGGGCCCGCCACTCTTCACGCGTAAAGGAACATTTGAGAGGTCGAGCTGAACCTTCAGAGGGCCGCTGAAACCCGGCGCAATGTTGAATGTGAGGTTGATGGGCTCCAGGTCGTGGAAGGTCATCTCTGGCGCATCTAGCACCAATGGTTCGGGACTGGCAGACCGAGAAGCTGGGTCCTCTTGAGGAAGAGGTGACAACGGAGGTGGTGTCGGTGACGGAGAGCGCCTCTGTATCTTTCGCTTCTTCTTCGGAGGGTCATCGTCTTCATCCTCCTCGATATCCGAACTCAATGTGTTGAGTATCTCATTCCACTCCTCTCCCAATTCGCTCAAGTCGTCGTCCAATGCTTCCAGTGCTTGAAGGTCGACGTAGTCCGGACCGGGGCTTTTCTTCTTCCCTGCGCAGTTTCGAATTGGGCGACCGTTGCGATTGTACTTGATGGCAAAATCTCCGTCGCCCAGTTCAATGCTTGCAGCGCGCTTACGAACCAGAGCTTCTGGTTGACGATATCCCGGCGGCATGTTGTGTTGTTGACGATTGGTGAGCGATCTGTGGTGGGAAGTTAGCGATTAGATGCTTTCGATCTCGCGGATTCGCAGCGGTTCTAAGATTCGAATTGCCAGAAAACAAACGTCCTCGAGACTAGCCTGAGAGCGTTGCATCGAGTCTGATCACTTGTGATGGCAATCTTGTTGTATGCGCGACTTCGGGAGGATGGGCGCGGGATTGAGTCTTGTGACGAATTGGACGTGTGAGGGATTGTGTCGGTGACGTGTGTGCAGTGCTTCCGACATCATCCTCCTTTATGCAAAAGAATCCTACTTATTGATGTTTATGACAGGGTGAGGATGCAGAATTGCCTGGGGCAAGATGCGGGCGGTGAACGAAGCGAGGCAAATGCGGACATACCTTGAATGGCGCACTTTATGAGTTCTCTGTTAAGCCATCAACCGGCGACGGTGGTGGTGAGTTGGAATGGCAAAGGAGATGAGTGTGTGGATGGTTGGAGTTGAAGGATGGAGGTTGAGGCGAGCGGCGACGAGGTGGTCAAGAAGGAAATTACCATGCAGTAAGAAGAAGGAAGTAACCACCAAGGTTCTGGCAAGGATAGGGTGTCTATACAACGACAACACAAAAGAAAGCAGAATGTGAGGGATGACAAGGGAAACGAAAAGAGCCTGGGATTGAGGAGCAAAGGAGCGCAAGCGGGGCTAAAGTATCGTCGACCTGGTTGGCGTCCAGTTGGATCTGGGACTGCAGGATGGGAAGGAGTTTGGTAGGTTTATGCAGTGTCGGAACCATTGAATTGGAGGTGGGCATGCGGTAGAAAAGGCGGCCACCAGCGACACTTTTCTCGCCTCACCTCGGGGATTGAACAAGACAAGACCTACTCTCATACACTCTGTCGTCGGCGTTTTTGCGTGCTGATGAGCGTGGTAGATTGCTATGGAATTCCAGGGCGACCCTATATGCTGCTTCTAACCATTAATTGGCATTGTAAGTCCGTCCCTGCCATTTGTCTCAATCTAGAGAAATGACATGGACTTATAATCCGCTCGGCGTATTGCACACGTCGACACCAACTATATGTCTCAAAAAGTTATAAGTCTGTGTGCGTACCTGCATGCGCAAGAGACGAAACTTGGGAGTAAGACTCCTCTCAAGCCCGGTCCACGGTGCACAGGAGCAATGTAAAGACAATCACAATACAACTTTGCCACGTCCATCGGATTCAATCAGATTGCGCCCAAAAGGTGGTGAAGGGCAGGCACATCTCAGAAACAACCCGCGTCTGCGTACAAGCCGCAGAGCGAGTAGGTTACTGTTCAGCAAGCCTCTCGTCATATGGAGTGTTTAGTTGTGAGGAGAGAAAAAGAGGTGCGCGACAGACAAAGTATTTATGGCGGGTGCGAGGTATATACGTGTAATCTAATGGCCGTTTTGGGGATAGGGGTCTTTCTTGCTGGATCTTGCCCCAATTTGAAGTTGGCAGCGACCGAAAACGGGCCCCTTCCTAGAGGCTCTCATTCCAGTTTTTAAAAGGCTGACAATATCTAGAAATGATGTGAATAATATCCAGGATATCATTGCCTTGATAGTATACTATGTCAACCAGTCTTAATGGTTTGCGCGCTCATGCCCGATAGGCCGAGACTAAGCCGTTGGAAGGCGACGAAAGACTCATTCTCACTCGCTATAAGAATCATAGCCAAACATTCTTTCATACACCACAATAAACATGACATCTTTCAGAGGGAGCTGCAAGGCTTCACGCTCCTTGCTTTCCTGCTCCAGAACAAGACCAATTGGTCTTCGAACCACCAGAACAAGCGCTGAAACCCAGCATTGGCGGGGTCTATCCAACGATGCGCAAATGAAGGCGAGCATGCCTATAGAGCAATTGTAAATTCTTCTTAGCTAACCCTAATATCAGCTTCTGTCTGTGCATCTAAAACAGGCCGATCCTACAGTATACGAGATAATAGAAAGGGTTCGCCTTCAAATCATCCTCATTCAAACAGTAACCTGATTGGAATGCTTTGCAGGAGAAACGACGACAGAAGCACTTTATCAACCTGATTCCTTCCGAAAATTTTACTTCACAAGCTGTACTCGATGCCTTGGGAAGTGTGATGCAAAGTTTGTACTTCCAAACATGGTGAATCAGTCTCAGACTAACACAAATGCCCAGACAAATACTCAGAGGGATACCCAGGAGCACGATACTATGGAGGAAATGAGCACATTGACGAAGCTGAGACTTTGTGTCAACAGAGGGCTCTTCAGGCATTCAGACTGAATCCAGAAGAATGGGGAGTAAATGTGCAACGTAGGTGGCGTTTTGTGATTTATGTCCACCAGAGCACTAATAACCAATTCGACAGCATTGTCTGGATCTCCTGCCAATCTCTACGCTTACTCGGCACTCTTGAACACCCATGACCGCCTCATGGGTCTCGACCTCCCTCACGGCGGCCATCTGTCGCACGGCTACCAGATCCCTACCAAGAAGATATCCGCCATATCCAAATACTTCGAGACACTACCATACAGGCTGGATGAGTCTACTGGACTAATCGACTACAAGAGATTGGAGGAACAGGCTTTGCTCTACAGGCCGAAACTGATCGTGGCTGGAACATCGGCATACAGCAGGTTGATAGACTATGCCAGGATGCGCGAGATCTGTGACAAGACAGGCGCATACCTTTTAAGCGACATGGCACACATATCAGGCCTAGTAGCCGGCGATGTGATTCCTTCGCCATTCCCATTCTCCGACGTTGTGACAACGACCACACACAAATCGCTCCGCGGACCCCGAGGAGCCATGATATTCTACCGCAAGGGTGTGAGACGGGTGGACAAGAAGGGCGTCGAGGAGAAGTACGACCTTGAAGGTCCCATCAATGCCTCAGTATTTCCAGGACATCAGGGAGGACCACATAATCACACAATCACGGCACTCGCAGTGGCGCTACAGCAGGCGATGGCACCAGAATTCAAAGAATACCAGTTGACAGTATTGGCAAATGCGAAGGCACTGTCGGAACGACTGGGTTCGGCGAAATCATCAGGAGGCCTTGGATACAATGTTGTCAGTGGCGGCACGGACAATCACCTCGTGCTGGTCGATCTCAAAGACAAGGGTGTCGATGGTGCGAGAGTGGAGCGCGTCCTGGAGTTGGTAGGAGTTGCCAGTAACAAGAACACAGTTCCAGGCGACAAATCCGCAATGAAACCAGGCGGACTACGCATGGGAACACCAGCAATGACCACCAGAGGTTTCCAGCCTGACGACTTCACCCGAGTTGCGGACATCGTTCACCGTGCCGTTCATATCACGCAACAAGTCGACAAGACCGCCAAAGAAGCTGCAGAATCCAAGGGTCGGAAGAACCCTGGTAGTGTTGCTGCTTTCAAGGAATATCTTGGTGAAGGCCAAGATGTGACTGATATTGTTCAATTGCGACAGGAAGTCGAGGACTGGGTAGGAACATTCAGTTTGCCATGGGACGAGTCTTCATGAGCTTGATTCTAGGGTGCAAATGTTGGCGGCAAGGCACGGCGTTCAAACGGTAGCAAAGCAACAAACAACTGGGCTCTGGCGTATAATCGGCTTAAGGAGGCTAAAAGGGGATTTTTTGACTTCAGTAATGTGGTGGATGGTCGCAATCGGAGTGAGTTGCTAGCGATTGTGACAACAAAATTTCAACAGCAAACAATATGGATGACCATGCGATTGTCCTCGAAGATATCAAAACCTCAATCGTCTTTTCTCAATTGATACTTCACCTCTTTGTTCTATTCTTCGAGCTGGCTTCGCTGATACTGATACCACTTGAACATCAAGCTCATTGCGGGCAGACATAATCCTAACAAAGATGTCTTCGAAATTCCTCCTGTCCTTACTCATTATACTTTCTTTCCTCTCCTCAATATCTGCTCTTGCGATTCCTACCACGTACCCGGCTTCAGTCTTAGTAGCCACTGAAATTGACCATGCCTCTGTCACCACCAATTTCTTCAAAAATAGTGATGAACGTTTTGAACACACTCAACCGAAGGCGGCATACGGATATACGACCAACAATATTCCTCAAGAAACATGCATGCCGCAAACCACCACCTCCAACAATCATCAGAAGAACACACCACGATCCCGCCTCGATTCCACAAGTCTAGATCCCATAACCCAAAACACTAAGATAATCAATGGGAGACCGGGAAAGGATGGACAACTAGGTAATCACGACACAGCAGACGAAGAGGAGAAATGGTACAACGCGCCATGGGTCACCACAGCAACTTGGGCTCTGTGGCTCTACATCATTGCCTCTGCGCTTGGATTGTTGGCGCTGTGGGGGAGGGGTGTTATTGAGAGGAGTGGGGAGTGGGTTAATATTGGTGGGGAGGTGAGGAGAGTTAGTGGGAGAGGGGGTGGGATGAGGAGGGTGGTTGTAATGGATGAGGGGCGGGCTTTGAGGAGGATGGGTGTTTTGTGAGTTGGGGGGATAAAGTGGGAGAAGGGTGGGGAAAGTCTGCTGTGCTTTGAGTAATGGGTCAAGGGAGTTTGAGAGGTGGGTTCACTGGTAGATTCGATGAGTGATAGAAAGAGTTAGAGAACAGGGTTCCAGTTTATTTAAAGCTTTACCTATCCCATTTGTTGCATGAGAGGGTGAGAGATTCAGACGTAAGAATAAGAGAATGGATAAAGTCATCAATGAAAATTGTCTTTGCCAATCAAAGGTATCCAAAACCCCGTGTCTGTTTGGTGTCTATTATGCAACATAGTCATACAATTTATACCGACATCTACACATCTTTTCCACCCTTACTCACTTCACTCTCAACAACGTCCATCTCCCCAATCTTAACCCTCCTCGCAACTTTCCACTCCCCGCTCCACATCCCCTTCCAACACCCATACAACCCCGCCACAGGCCAAACCCTCAAAATCCTTGTCTTCCACCCCTGCATCTCCTTTGTCTCCTTGACAATATCAACATGAACCTTCTGCCACACATCAGGTAAATGCTCCGCTCTATACTTCTTTCTAAGAGCATCATACCAGCCCTTGGGATAGTACGTCCAAAACTGTTCTGCTGTGTAGTAAGTACGCGAGTAAAGCCATTTGAGACCGTGGAGCTCATGGAGGGTGTTTTCGAGAGATTGGTTTAGACGGACGTAATCGGTGTGATTGCGTGCGGTTGGGGGAGGGAGACCCCAGAGGCCTATGTTGAGCATTGGTTTCATGATCGATTTCGTTTCTGTGGATGACAATGGGGTTTCGGCGAGCCAGGGGTGGAAACTTTCTTTTCCGATGGATTCTGGTGACTCCTTTAGTGGACAGAGCCAGAGTGGATAGATATCAAATTCTTTGTTTGTGAATTCGACGAATTTGGGAGCGGTTTCGTATGGTAGAGCGAGATCTTGGACGACGTAGCCGATGACATTTTTGGAGGCGTGGAGGGCGCGGTAGAGCATTCGTGTGTGGAGGAAATCGTCTAGGAACCAGCGTGTAAGGCGGTTGAACGGGAAATGCATATACTTGAATGCTGATCTCCCAACCCAGAATCCACCGCGGTCGTAGCGGAAGAGGTAATCCGCAATAGGGATATAATCCGTGGTAGTCATCCCATCCGTCAACGAAGCAGTAGAAATGCGAGATTGAACATGCATGTAATACCACGGATCCCACGCTCCACTAAACTTCTGTGGCTTCCTCCCATCCGGAATCGAATTCGTCAATTTCCCCATAACGACAGCCCCAGACTGCGGCGAGAACATAATCCCATCCAAAAAATCCAACTCCCCATTCCCCAAATTCTCCTTGATCATTCGCGTCGCCTCCTCCATACTCCCAACCCTCACATACCTCGTTTCCACAAACCTCTTCGCCTTCATAAGTTGCACCTCACAAGCCGTCACAACGCCCAACGTCCCCATCGTACTAGGTAACCTCTCAAAGAGCTCCGTCTCAGTATTTTCGCTGGCCTCAACCACCCCCCCATCAGCAAGCACAACCTCCACCCTCGTAACCAACCTATCAAAAAATCCCCATCGAAAAGAACTACTCTCCCCCGCCGTCCCAGCATACGCACCTCCCACCGTGATCCCCGGGAACTCAGGCACAACAGCCGGAATCAGCCCGTGTTTCAGCGTCGCTTTCACGAGAGAATCCATGGCAACATTCGGTTCTACAAGAATGCGTTTGTTCTTGAGATCGAAGGAGAGGACGCGGTTTAGCATGCTGACGTCGATTGATTCATTTTTTTGGAGCACGTTTTGGCGCGTGCTGTTTGTGTGGCCGTGGTATATTCGGAAGGGACGTTTTGAGGCGAAATTGGCCTTTACGGCGGAGGCTACATTTTGGATATCGTTGTTGTGGGAGTCGAGGATTGGGTTGGATGACATTGGATGATTGGTTGTTGTGAAGTTGCGTTTGAGGAATGATTTTGGGGTTGATGGCGATGCTGAAATGCGTGGAATTGGAGTGGCAGAAGATGATGGACTGGCTGCAGTTCTCACTGCGCGTGATAGGAGACAAACGAGTAAATGGGGCATTCGAGTGCACGACCAATTGGACTTTCAAGTTTGGATGATGTTGAGATGAACTCGATCTGGAAGTTCAAGGTTCTGCCGCTAGGGAGCTTACCACCGAATATATTGTCAGATTTGGAGCTCAGAATGGCTCCATTATTTTTTGTACTAGATGGTCAGTAGGATAGGATGGTATCAAAAGATATCCAAGAACAAACTCTCAAGCAATCATTAAGAATTGTGAGTATACTTGTTTTCCACACTGGGAAGATAATAATATATACCTTCAAAACCGCCTTTTGGAAAGTCAGTCACTATTCTCTCCTACTGCTAAATAGATCAGATATGGATCATACATAATTGCACAGCGGAGTTCTCTTTCAAACGGTACCACCACATAAGAAACCAATTCGAACAACAAGCTCAACTCAACATCGATACTGATAAATTCCTGGCAAATTTATCTTCGAAATCGCCAAAAGCTTTAGGATTGCGATATGAGATTGAGAGTGCGCCCTTTAGAAGCTTACCTTACCGACCATGCTGTTAGATTTCGAAAGGGGAAGTAATTCATTCGCTACCTGTGCCGACGTGACTCCACCTCAAGCATCGTAGGAAGCTTCATCATCATAATCTCATGGTATCTACGCCATCATTTCGTCCCTCCCGTTGCCAGTCCAAGCCGATCTACCACCTTCCAAGTTGTCCAACCAATAAAGATGCCCAAAAGCGCCACCCAATTGAACTGTACAGAAAATTGTCCAAGGAACGACGCTATCCTTCGTCAAACAAGGCCATCGTACAGCGACAATGCTGATACAATGGTCTCGTCTCGCTTGGAGCCTTCTTTGAACTCGGCCATGTCCAATGACCCATTCTCGTCCTTGTCCATCATCTTGAATATCTTCTTAACGCGCTTCTCCGGCGTGTCCTCATCTTCTGGTAGTTTGACCATGGATCCCACCTGTTCATCCTTGTTAGCAATCATCATTCTGCCCAAGAGAGTACACTGGCTAGGCTGTGACCTACCATCTTGTAAATCGCGCTGACGATCTTCAACATCTCCTCGTAAGAAATCTTGCCATCTCCATCGATGTCGTACAGCTGAAACGCCCAGTCCAGCTTATCCTCCATCTTTCCACGGCTCGTTACGCTCAGGGCGCAAATGAATTCCTTGAAATCTATCGTGCCTGATTTATCTGCATCGAAGACATTGAAGACGTAGTCTGCGAAGCTCGAGGGATCGCCGAAGGGGAAGAATTGTTTGTAGATCTTCTGGAATTCCTCTTTGGAAAGCATGCCGCTAGGACAATCTTTTAGGAAACCTAGGACCTGGTTAGTGCCGGATCAGTATGCGAACAGCGATTCTCGCACCTTTGTACCATTGCTGTAACTCCTTCTTATCAAAGTGCGTTGCCTTCTGTAAATCGCTAAGTTCTTGCTGAGAAAGCTTACTCTGGCTGTGTTTGGAGTGAAGAGTTAGCGTTTGATCTGTAAGGACTGCATGGTCCACGCTCAGGCCTTCGGATTCCAAATAGTCGAATAGCGTATGCTGCAGGTGGCGTATGGCTATGTGAATTGCCTGCTCGCGAAGTTTGACATAGTCCTCGTAGCCTTGCTCTTCATGTGTAGGGGTATGTGCGCCGTGACGACGCGCAAACTTGATCGGAAGGCTGAGGTGGCAGGTGCAATCGCTGGAGGGAATGGGAGTGCCTTGGCGGTCGGGAGATGCGCAGCCTTGTTGATCGTCGTTTGCCATGGTGGTTGCGGGATGCTTTGTTGCTTACGAGTGTGCGGACATGAGTGTAAGAGCGGCGCAAAGGTGCAGGCAAAAAGGCCATGACGCTGTTTTGGCAGGCGCCAATTGCCGCATTGTGTTCGAAGGTGAAGAAGGAATGTGTTTGCGACATAGGCACAAGGGACAATGAGAGAGCAACTTACGATTTCCCCATTCTGGGATTGTTGGAGGGGCGGTTTGCGGCCTGATGGCGAGTTGGGTGCGGTTTACAGAGGTGTTCGAGATATTCGGAGGTGCGAGGAGATGATGTGGGCGACAAGAGCTTGCGGTATAAGAAGATGTATTCAACAAAGTGGTTTACTCCTAGATCAGATCAGATAGAGGGCTGAGTTGTGTAAAGGTCGGGCCTTCCGTTATGTCATTTCTTGTCGACGCCTCAGATCGCCGACGGAATCCAGCTGCGCCTCTTCGGTCACCAATCCCCACTGTCATACGAATCTTGGGCCGGACTTGGACTGCGCTCGCTTGCACGACGAAGACCAATGAAAAGAAATCAAAATTCGAGAGACTACTAATCAGGCATTCTTCTTTGATTATGCAATATCCACTTCTATCATGTGTGAAGCAAATCTACCATCTTCCACGCCTGCTTCGCTCCTCGCTACCCATCAGACAGGGCTAGTATGTGCAAGTCCCATTCCATAAAAATCAACCATAAATGCATCACTCAATCGGGTATTAGTCCAGAGACCCCCGTCAGAAGTCCTCCCTCCCCACCATTCCGGTAAAACGCCGTATATCCCAATGCTGGCCGCATCAAGCGTTGCCATTGTTCCCATGTATGAACAGAGTGTATTCCCTCCCAAAAGCAAATGAAAGAAACGCTAGGAAATCATGAGAATGCGAATACAAAGAAAGAACTTTAAGAAATATTACGATGCTCTCCGCTTCCGGAGACCCAAATCCTCCTGTCGCATCTGCTCAATGAGCTTCATTGTATCTTCGTCCGCCTCGGGAACGGTATCTACGACCGGTGACTCTAGTGCAAGTTCGGGTTTGATGGGCTTTGCCTTAATTGGGGTCTTTGCCGGTGTTTTCGATCGTGCTGGTTTCCGTACACTCTGGGGCGATATGCTCTTCACAGAACCATTAGTGGTTGGCGTGGATTTCGTCTTCTCTCCGTCCACAACGAAGCGATCAATCGGGTTGGATTGACGAGCAGATTGTCGCCTTGAATTTGCACTCTCGGTAGACGTGAGCACGATATTGTTTTCCTGCGTTGTGATTGCCGGAATCTCCAGCTCCAGCGAAATGGCTCTGGGAGTGATGGGGCTGATGATACCGTTCGCAAGCACAGGTGAGGTAGGTGTTCCGTTGAAGAATGCTGATGGCGGCTGTACCTCCAGGGATGTAGCTTCTGGGGCATTCTCTGTTTTCGCCTGCTTGGCCATCTCCATTGGCTCCTGTGTTGGACGCATTGGTTCTGCCATCGGCTGCTCTAAACGATGTCTCGAGAAGTCGGCATATGCTTCCTCTAGTGAGGGATCGATGTTGTCCATTTGCGCGTTCTGCTCTGATGTCTCTTGGGTCTCAAGGAAGCTGGGTTGCTCCAATTGTGTCTCAAGATGCATATCTTCCGCGATGTGTTGTGTGACAGGTTGTGACTCCCCGACCTCGACCAAGTCTTGACCATTTGCTCTGTGGTAGGTAGTATTTTCCTCGAATTCCTGTTGGTGACCATGATCGAAAGCAGGTTGCGGTTCATTCTGCGCGTCTGATGGATGATTCTCCGTCTCAGAGACGTGCCAGCCGTTCGTCGCAGGGTCTTGATCATCGCCGGACGAGACGCTTCCCCAAGGTACCACCTTTCCTTGCACAACCTCGAAGTTTGGTGATGGCGCCACGTTCGTATCCCTGCTTGGTGCTTCGAGCAGTGCTGGGTCGAGAAGGGCATCTGCTGCCGTAGCCATTGCTTCAAGAGCAAGATTTCGCTCGGGATTCGTATACTCAGCGGGAGCCGCAGTCTCAATGGATGGGGTGACCATGTCGTTGACTTGTGCTTCAGGTAGATAAGACCCTGACTCGGGAGGAGGACTGGTATGATTGATCATCGAGTTGTACAATGACTCTGCAGTCTCCATCTGGCTCTCATTGAACCATGCAGCTGAATCATAAGCGGCCTCATCAGCATGAGCATCAGGCATGTTCATAGTACCAAAGATAGCAGGGTCCATAAGTCGCTCAAGTGAAGAGGCCGATTCGGATGCCGAAGGCTGCTGGTTGGCATCGAATGTGTACGTGTTTGGCACATCATTATGCGGCTCTTTTTTGACCCTCTTTGCGACGGAGCTCTCGGAGGTTGGATGATTCTTATTCTTTGGCTTTGTTGGACCACGAGGGACCACGGGCTCGTTCTGCTTGACAGGATCAATGTTGCCAAACTCATCATGAATACAACGTCGCTTATCATACGGTTAGATGTAACTTCAATGAATCGAAGACGGCAAGAACTAACCTTGGAATTTCGACACGACTGACAAGCCTTGCTTCTGCCTTTCTTCCCGTCCAGGCCTTCGGAAAATTGCTTGATGAAACTGTTTGCGCCTTGTTGACTGGCTGTGCTGTCTGCGAGAGGCCTTGCCAAAGTAGATTCCGTCTCGTGGACAAAGGTTTGAACAAAATTTGGGCTTGGTGCGAAGAGGGGCGCAGCAAGAAGAGCACCGGTCGTTGATGTAGGGGGTGAGATTTCTGGGTGTTGATAAAATTGCCCAATGCCTTCACCGGCCTGTGCAGAGCCATTCTCCGCGTGTTTGCACCGCATCTTTCTCCGCCGACACGCATCGCAAGCAGTTCGACGTGGTCCTAGGGACGATGTCTTGGGAGTACTGGCCAACACAATAGGTGTTTCAGTTGACGGAGCGACAAGGGGACCAACGGTGCCGTTGACTTTTGGTTTAGCGTTGAGTTGACGGTCAGGAGTGCTGGCAGCGGTCCGACTTCTGAGCTTTTTGAATTGCGCGTCGCTGAGCTTCTTCTCTGGAACGTCATCTGGTCTGGCAGGGACGAGAGCGCCTGGGTGCGCCCACTCGGGAATACCTTCGTTGCCTCGTTTCCATGCAGTCCACATAGCAAAGCGTTTGGCTATCTCGAGTGGCTCGCCACGTCCTTTTGGAATGCTGTCGCTTACAGATTTCCGGCTCTCCTTGGTGATTCCTTCCAATCGATCCATGAAGATCATGACAGTTCTGAAGATATAGCTGACCATATCAGGAAGGCCGTCCAGCTCCGCGCGAGGATAGTAACGTGCGTTGTAGTTCTCAGGTCCTGGATCAGAGTTATGACCGAATTTATTGAACTCCTGCCAGATCGCTTTCTTGCGCACGAAATGTTGCCCATTAACGAACACTTCGCGTACAGATTCAGGCAAGGGATCTTCTTCTAGGTATTGTAGTACCGCATACCACATGACCTTCTGAAATCTGGGATACTTGAACTTTTGTGATGTCTTGTTGACACGCTCCACCTCAGCCACTTTGAACTGCATCGAGTAGTTGAGTCGAGTCAGAAAGTTGCCACCGATCACCAAGCTATCTTCGGGTGTCCAGACAGCGTGAATCCAGCCTGAAGGAATCAACATCGTATCGCCTTCAGACAGATCGACGCGATAACACTCTTTGGTTTTGGTTTGTCCAGGAAGCCATGTCCAATTTTGCGAGGGCATCATGTTCCACTCCTGATATTTCTGTAGGTTGTTTTGGGTGGGAGGAATGAAGAAGAACGTCTTCTTGCCTTTTACGATGTGGTAATAGACCGATGATCCGCCGAAGTCGATATGGAAATCCGTGTAGCAGTCCGCAACGGACATAAGTACGTAGAAGCCAACCATTTTTCTTGTTTCTCCTTTGGGCCATACAGAGTCTTGCAGGTCAAGATCCCGAACAACCTTCGGCCGGCGAATGAGACGTCCCAAAGGGGTTGGAGAGCACTCCAGACTGATCACGTTGCGAATGATTCTGTCGCCAGTGGAACCAGCAGTTGCTTCGTAGTAATCAGCCCACTTCTCCACGGTCCACTTCTTACGGTCGCCTTCCTGCGCCTTTACATCGATGACTGGGATTTCCCATTTTGGACCGAAGAGGTTGGCGACTCGACGAACCGTCAGTCCTTGAGGGATGACCATGTCGAGCTTGTCCTGGCCATCATCAGGGACCATCTCAACCTCGTCACTCGTAGCAGGCACGCCCTGGACAGAACGGATGGTGGATTCAGAGGAAGCAATATTGTTTCGTCCAAAAGGCCTATCCTTTCCCGGGAAATTTGGCCGTGGGTTCAATGCAGCGGGAATCACGATCGGCTCATCAAACTTGCTCTTTTCAAAGTATTCTGCTGTGATCTCTTCGGGTGCCAACCGAGGAAAATTCTCTGGTATGAGATCAATGTTCCCGTCCTTGATAGGCTGAATGTAATGGTGTTCTGGGTTGTCGTCTGCCGTTCTCAAAACTCCTTCATTCAGGCCTGCATAGTCAACAGTAGTGTGTACCCGTGTAGATTTACGTTTCCCTTTTCCTGACGTTAGCGGTCTTGGATTGGACGAACTCGGATCTTTCACGGACATACACGTTGTACTGCCAAATTTGGGTTTGCAGCCTTTGCAGTAGTACTTGTCGATACGCTTCGTATCGGTCTCAGTGAACCCAGCGCATGCAGCATGATACCATCGGTCGCACCCATCGCACTGAAGCCAATTCACTTTATGTGACATTGAATCTGCCGCGAAATTGCAAGTAGGACATATGATGCCCTGCTCATGTAGACTTGATGATGCGCTTGATGCCAGAGGCGCCGAGACTTGTGGACCGCCCGACTCTTCCATGATTTCGTCCATCGGTTCCAATTGTGGTCTTGACACGGTCGGCAGAATGGTCATGGAATTATCTGGTGGTACTGAGAACGTCCGACCGCGCACATCTATGTCCGCCAATTGGGGCTTATTCAAGGGACCCGTTTCGGAGTTCCTCCTCTTCCAGAGAGACTGCGACTTCTCTGGGATTGTACCGTGATCCTTCGTTTCCGGACGTTGCTGGAGCGGGTGAGCAGCTTCGGGAAAGGGTGAAGGGTCTTCGGCTGCCAGACTCTGGGGTGATTCTAGTTGCGAAAACTGTCGCATGTGGCCATTTCGTAGTCCCTCTGCCCCAGAGAGTGCGTGCGATCCACTAGGTTCGTTACTGCCTGCCGCCTGATCCTCTAACATCTCAACATCTGGGTCTAGGACTGACACACCATTTGTACCGGCGTTGTCCTCTGGTGGGGTGTATATCTGGAAAGAGGCCTTTCCTGAAGGTCCACTGCTCGGATAAAAGCCTTTGGCGTGTGAAAATGGCGGGAGCGCAGTGTGCAACGAGTGTGATTCAGGCTCGCCATCGGAAGCGATGCTGTCCTTCCCTTTGGTTTCAGAATCATGTACGACGAATGGAAAGGGTGGCAATGGTGGAGGAAGGGTTTGGTGTGAGGGTTCGGAAGGAGGATTCGGTTCTGTCGGGCGGCCACGATGGTTGCCATTCCTAGACGACACACTTCCACCTCTTGAGAAATTGAGGAGTAATTCTGCTTCCTCGGCAGGATCACGCTGGGTGAAGGAGTGGTTGTCAAAGGAAGGTGAATATCCCACCATGCGCTCGCCTCGGTCTATGCTTTGCTCAACATTGTAGCCCCAAGCAGAATTGTAGCTAGTCGCTGGTCTGGCGCCATTGTCAAAATTAGGAGATGTAATCAAAGGGGATGGCATGAACTCAGAGCGCGCCCGCTTCGCAGGTCGGTCCTCGAATCCCTCATTCCACTGTCCAGCGTATGCCGAGGTGGGGTACCCATGGTGGGTGCCAAATTGCGAGTAAAATGTAGGAGGACTGTTGAAGACCGGGCTTTGTGCTTGAAAGGCAGCGACCTCGGCCAGTGTATCGATCGGAGACTGAGGTGGAAGTACTGTAGCACTGGAGTTGTGGGTATGTCGCGAGGAAGTGGCCGGGGCATTTCTGGACGTGGCAGATTGCCTGACTCGTTTCGTCTTGCTGCGAGCTTGCTTTGGGCGCGCACTCTTCTTGGGTAGCGGAGGAGCTATGGAGGGTGGAGGTACCGAGAGGTTTTGGAGGATGTTGGAGATCAGTTGAGAATTTGGGAGAATCTCAATCGCATCGTAGGGACGAGTTGGTGATTTCGGAATAGGCTGATTTGAGCCAATAAACTCCTCTTTGAAGGAATTGTTCCATTGTAGACGCTCCATATTGGACGAGTGGTATGTAGTGGGCGCGGAGGAGAGTGCAGACCCCCGGCGATGTTATCTTGCGAACGGTGAGAGAGAGGAGCTCGCAGTCCTATTGCAATAGCTCATTTCTCCAGTATACGCGTGAGAGGGAATTTCGGAGGTGCGGGGAGTGGTCGGAGGGTTTTGGGTGGTATTTCGTGCAGTGGTTGTCGAGTAGAGGCGGTTCGATTCAGATGTTGGATTTGGATGTTATTGCTCCGCTACGCCTGGACAAGAACAACACCCACAACACAATGGCAGCCTTTCGAAGGGACAAGACTTGTCAAACATTCGTATCGAACGGCTATCTATTGTTCTATTGTTTCCCATAACCTTCGACAAAGCCAACAGGTTCTTGATCCATTTCCACCGGTTAGATACATGCGTGAAGTCCGCCCAAGACTGAATATCCCATGGCGGAAGGGCAGCCGACCTCTAGGATCCAACAAACTATGCTACAGGTTGGAACATGCTGTGTAAATACAAGGAGATCGTCTAATTCCAGTGATATCTCCACAGTCAATTTATCAACTCATGTCCCCTGCCAGCCGAGTCGCCAAGATACATCGCTTTCTGATCAGAATTGCTGAATTCGATCTCAATTTCGATAGACTCCTGGCGATAATCTCCTACATCTTGCCAGAGAGTCATCGGTATCGATTTCGAACTGGGCGTCTTGGTGTTTGATTTGGTATCAAAGAGTGTGCCTCTGGGTCCGGTGTCATTTTCTGCTCGAATATCGTGATACCCATTGTAGAAGCGCTCGGCGTGGTTTACATATCGATTTGGGGGGTTTTGATTTTGACAGAGACATAATCAAGACATCGACCTGCTTGTCGTAGGCATGGGAAGGTCTTATGTGTGCTAGCGACAAGGGCTATTGGGAAAGACGGCGGAGAAGTAATGGATGAGATAGAGGAAATCAATATATCGTGATGAATTCGCCCTGACATCTACGATTGATCCAAAGGGGAAAATACCGCAAGACGATCTCCTAATAGCCTTGATATCGAGAAGCTTTCGGCGGCAATTAGACGTAGTAGAGTGCTGATCGATGTGATGAATCGATTTGAATTTCGGAGGAGATGTCACGTGCTACGAAGACCCATCCATCTTCTGAACTTAGAAGTCTCGAGGCCAACACACAACAGCGACTTGCTATCCCCGCCGAACCACACACCAACAAACCCACGACCTACCCTCCCTAACCAAGCTATGATCCGCAGTGGAAAGCAACTTGCCCCAGGTGCGTGGACCCCTTCCCTGATGCCCGCGCAATCAAGTGGCACACGATCGTAGTACTCTTCCTAATCAAGACCGTGCAGAAGTCAACCGAGCTCTCTTCGTAAAGAACCTCTCATACAACGTCACTCCTGAAGAGCTCTTTGAACTCTTCGGCAAATTCGGTCCTATCCGGTAGGCCCTACCCCCGCGCACCCTCTTACACCAACTTTGTCGCTACACATTTACTGACCCTCTATACAGCCAGGTCCGTCAGGGAATTGCCAACGCAACCAAAGGCACCGCCTTCGTCGTCTACGAGGATGTCATGGACGCTAAGCAGGCCTGCGACAAATTAAACGGATTCAACTTCCAGAATCGCTATCTCGTTGGCAAGTCCTCCTACCCACCTCAGACCCCTCGACATTCAAACTAACAATCAAACAGTCCTCTACCACCAGCCAGAGAAGATGACAAAGTCAAGTACAGAAGACCTCGAAGCCCGCCAGGCAAATCTAGAAGCCCTCAAACAACAGCACGGTATCGAATAACAATTTGCGGGTCTGCAGTCTACCACAACGGCAGACCCAAAAACTGCCATCCCACCTCCAAAGGCGAAGCCAGAGGCACCAAAGGCGGAACTAGAGAGGAAGGGCGGAAGAAAAGTCATGTCGACACAACCACGACCCGCGTCCATGGCAAAGGCGGTTTCTTTTCAATTGGAGCACAAGGATCATTCTACTTCTACGATATCAGGCGGCAGCAGGCGCGGCTCTACTGCCAAGGGCACTGTTACTTCTACAACAACTACTATGACGAAATTGACGACTGGGGGGAGGAAAGGTGAGGCCTTTCCAGGCCAGAAACTATTCATGCGGTTTCAAGCTGTGGCGTTGGGGAAAGGTTGAGATTCACAGATTGAAATTATGGATGGCAAGCGATGAGCGATGATAACGATGGGTATATTCTACATCGTCGGATGGGTGTGCTCAGCTGTTCAGTTGATCCTTTCTTATACTGCCTCGATTCACACAAAAAATCGAGGCATCAATCTACATTTTGGTGGAGGTCGAAAGTCACTCCTTCATTCTATCAGAATTGATTGCGCATATATCCGTGAAACATCTTATCATCAATAAACTCACTTGGTGTCCCCGTCCGACCGTCCAGCACCTCCGCTTTTCTCCCGCACGAAGCCGTTGCGACCTAGAGAAGAAATATTGCGTGATGGATCTGATTAGATATTGCTACCCAACGAACGAGAAGCTTAAAGTGGATCCTCATCTTCCTTGCAGGGCATGCAAGGCAGGGTGAGCTTGAAGAATTAAATAAATAGCAAATAATAATTATGGATCCCCTTGGAGGGGTAACTTTTCAACGGGCGCTGATAACCGAGTTTCGGATTCGGATAGTGACGGTGATTTTCAAGTACGATAGTTCGTGTAACAAGATTTTGGAAAGAAGGCCAGAATGCTGACTCTGTTGAGTGAGGAAGTGGAAATAATAATGGTATGAATCATCTAGACCTAGAATCTATCTATCGAATACCTTGAGCAAGAAGTGAATATATATACAATATACAATATGTCTGTCCATCTCTAAAAATTGTTGTTGGCGATCAAGCCAAGTCTAAAACCAGGTCTTCAATCATCCTTCGTCCTTCTTGAAATGCGTGATCGGAGTTTCTGTCAACTCAATCATCGTGTGTGTGTTTCTGGAACTCAGCCCCAAGCTCTCAGAACATGGACATTTAGTGCCCGGTAGGATACAAATGTCCAGGGGCGTGCCCCGTAGGGTGGACATATCCAGTGGGATGTCCGGTGCTAGTGGGGTAGACAACGCTGCTGCCGGTCACAGTTCCATTCCAGCTGCCCTTCCAGCTCAGAGTTGGTAGCGTGCTAGGCTTGATAGGCGCGGCTGGTGTGCTCGCGGATGTAGAGTAGTATTGTACTTTACCGCTGTATGAAGATTGGGTGGCGGTGGCAAGTATTGTTGTAGATGTAGAGATTTCGTATTCGTCACAATCCTCAACCTCGTCTTTCGAGGTAACAGTGCTAGTGATGGTGGATGCCTCCGTGACTGGAAGCGCTTCTACGGCTGGGATCGAAGTAATAGAACTCAACGGAAAAGAGCTCACGTAGATGGTGGAGAAGAGAGTGGTCGTCGATGTGTAGGAGATTGGGGACGCGCAGTTGGTATCTTCAGCGGTGACATAGATGGTGGTCGTCGATTCGTAAGAGGTCGTGGAGGTAGAGGCAGAAGGTGATTTGCCCTTCTTTGTAGTGTGTTTAGGGGCTGCGCTGGTCGTGTTTGTGTACTTTGGGCCGGCTGTTGGGTATTGAATCTTGCCCGTGCTGACGCCAGTGTGGATGGGAGCTTTATGAAGAGAAGCTGTGCCGGTAGGATATACACGACGTTTGTTGATCATGTTCTCATAACCATACTGAGGAGAGGCAATAATCGTGGATGCAAGAGCAAGGACTGCTGTGATGGAGATGAATGAAGCCATTTTGGATAAGAAGGAACGTGATTGAACAAGATATCAATGACTCAAGTAACCAGACTGAAAGAATGTAAATGCACAGCGTAAAGAGTGACTGCGAAAAAAGAGTGTGTTGGACAGAGTTTGGTGAAGAATGAGTACGACGGTGGAACAGCAGACTTCTTTATCTGCACAAACAAGATGAACTCATTCGAAAAACTTGCCATCACGGCCAGGATGAAACATTCGGATCGGACAGACAGGGCTTGGTAGATAGAACACAATTGTGCGGGTCGTCACAATAGCAACAGCTAATCTTCGATTAGATGTGATGAGTCCGTCGTGTTCGAGCCGTCATCAAATTCTATATTTTTCTGCGGTTGGTGAATTTCAGCCCAACCGTCGGAGCTTTGTTCATCTCGGTCGCTGAATTCAAGGCAAGGGAGTGCAGATCTGAAAGCGATTGCTAGGTTTGCTGAGAGAAGTCCGGGAGTAGAGGCGCTTCGTAGGATTTAAGAAATATGATAAGGATGATTGTGGAGTTGATACTTCCCGATTGGCGTCCTCAGGGGTTGCACACCTAGAGTCTATTTGGGTCGCCAGCCGGTAGGGAATACTCAAGGTTTATCGTCGTTGATGAGTCTCTGGAATGTTAACATTCCTTGCCCTAGATGCAGATGTTCTGAGATCTGGTAGGCGACAGTGCGGTCGGTCATGAAGAAAGGGTGTTTCGAAACAGTGCGGCAAGGACCGTTGCAGAGGTCGTCAAAAAAGCGTCATCCCGATACCTGCAAAGGCAGGTGGCATGTCCGAAGACTGGGTATCTTTCCAAGATTGCGTTCGTCTCGAATTGCGTGTAGAGGCTTTTGCGATTGACGGTGGGGCTTGTTGTTGAAGATGAAAGAAATTACAGGAGAGTCGAACCGAAAATAGATCCACCTTTAAACCCACGTGCAAAAGAATACTTCCAAGAATATTACCTCCCAAACTTCGACAACAACATAGGAATTCGTCGACTCAATGAAAAAGCACAATCAATGAGGCATAGGGTATGCCGTATGCTGTATGCCGTAGACGTAGACACTGCAACTGACCATCATTCTTATACTCCTTGTCTAACGACTAATACTCTGACAGACTTTTCCTTCCTAGTCTTTTAAATACTTCCCCTCTACGTGTCTACTTCACATTCAATCGTTTTGCTGCATTACTTTATCACCTGTCTACCGATAGGAGAAAACTGTGGTTGAATTTGGGATGATGGAGAATACTCAAAGTAGCTGTTTTTACAAAGAGCGATTGGGTATACTCTACCCAGCAAATGCTCTGCATCCAACCCTTCATACCCCGTTTATTCCTGCCTATATATTGTCGATATCTCTCCACTGACGTGTAACAGCGGATCTCTCATGGACACGGTCCAAAGTCGGTCAAATAATGGACACTATGACGACAACTCAAAAGGGAGCATGTAAAGAAGGGATTCTGCTAACGGAATCTACTCTTACCCGAAAGATTTTTTTTTGTATCTGATACCCTCTCATTTGTCCAATATGCCTCTTGATATCCGATCAAAAGATCAAGTGTTCTATCTTCCTTTAGAAAAACATCCTCCAACCGAGGCATGCAGAGATCTTTTGCATGAATATAGCAAGATATCATCTGACAAGGTGGACGAGCATATTTCGAAAGTCCGAGACTTAGCATGGAATATCCATCCTTATCCTTCCATTGGAATATTGCTATTCCTCGACCTTGGAGTCTGTGGCGATGACCTGCCAGCATCAGGCCCTGTTTCTCCATCCGATCCCGAAGCCGTAGACTACGTCAAAGTAGCATATATCACTATCATCAAAAAGCTACAGGCAGGAGGAAAATTCCTTGATGTAGGATGCATGTTCGCGTAAGATGTCAGAAAATTGGTGCACGACGGCGCGCCTGTAGACTCTGTATACGGCACTGATCTTCGCAAAGATTATTTTGAACACGGCTACGAGCTGTTCAAAGACGGCTCTATCATTCCACGGGATCACTTCATCGAAGCCGGTATTCTTGACACCGAGTCCCAGGGTCTGAAATTCTTGGAGGGAAAATTGGATGTGATCAATTCAACCCATGTTATCCATATCTTTATCTACGAGGATCAGGTCCTGTTTCTCAAGCGAATGGTTTCGATGCTGAAAGATGAGAAAGGAACCATGATTACAGGAAGGATGACTGGGAATGATGAAGCCGGGTACCACTTGCCACAAAGTGGGAGTGTTGCGAGGGTTACAACAAAGAGCGGAGGGGGGATCTGGGAGCACAACGTTGAGAGCTTTCGAGAACTATGGGAGAAGGTAGCCAATGGGACTGGTACTAAGTGGGAATTGAAATGTTGGCTGGTAAGTAGAACATTCTTCGTGTTCGTAGTGCTCGTTGACAAGATCAGTGGAAATACTCAACGCATACTGCAATTCCAGATGATCCAAGTTGGATCAGGACAGAGAAGAATGGAGTAGTCACCTTCATTGCTACACGTATATGAAGAACAGGGGGATAGCTTTGAAATACGCAATCAACTTACGGTGGCTGTCAAGTTTTGTAGTCGTTTGCATTCATTGATTGCGTTGCTACTAGATTCGAGGCTGAAATAATGCCCAACCTTTGTGTGTTGAATCGTCAGAATCATCCCTGTTAAGACCATCGTGGTTTCCTGCTCATGGAGTATGAATATAAATACACATTGTTGTTGTTTGTGTATCGGTATAACGATCGGAGATTTACAGCTCCAAGTTCCAATAAAGCCCCCATTATCGCCACATTCCCCTTTAGGCTAACGGGTGCTCAAAACATCCGATCCTCCACTACCTGCATGTCGATAACGCTAATCACTCTTCTCGCGCTCTCAACCTTCTTTTCGTCCTTTGCGTCCTTTTCGCCTTTGACTTTCAGCTTGCCGCATTCGTTTCGCTTTTGCATTCCTGTTGTTATTTACTGTTGGTGTGCCACTTCATTCATTTGCGCGTCGATCCTTTGAAACCGGTTTCTGCCACGCGATCATACCTCGTACTTCTTGAAGCATATGTCAATGTCGAACTGAACCAAATCCTGGATAATAACATCGAAAATTCCATTACTCCCACAAGAAACGATTGCTTCAAACCCATCCAAAATGCATCTAAACATAATATCACTTGCCGCCCTGGCGGCCTTACCCCTGGCACATGCAACCAAATCCTCAAAACGCGGTCTCATCTACATCGCTAACTCAAAGCACCAAAGCGACGACCAAATCTGGATTCAACCAGGATCCGATCTCACTTGGTATTACAATTATGGACTACAACCCTCATCAGCCTTGTCAAGTTCCAAACTCCAATTCGTGCCCATGCTTTGGGGCGCACCATCATCCACATCAGACACAACATTCTTGGATGGCGTGAAATCTCAAATCAGCTCGGGAAAGAATATATCATATATTCTCAGTTTCAATGAACCGGATGGAACGACGAAAACAGGTGGGAGTAATATTGCTCCCTCCCTTGCCGCCTCGACCTGGATCCGCGAAGTCGAACCTTTGAGAAAATTGGGTGTCAAAGTTGGAGCACCGGCCGTTACGGGATCGCAGCAGGGAATGAAGTGGTTACAGAATTTTTTCACGAGTTGTAATGGGGGATGTACGCCTGATTTTATCCCTGTGCATTGGTACGGTCCTTTCCAGGGATTGGCGAGTCATCTTGGAGAAGTCACTGGCACGTATAAGAATATCAGTGAGGTATGGGTGACGGAGTATGCTTTGTCGCATTCGAGTTTGGCGGATTCGGAAGACTTTTATAACCAGAGTGCGGCGTTGTTGGATCGGTGGGAGTGAGTACCTCGAAAGACCTAATCACGATCGACACTGATTTGTACCACTAGGAACGTTACGCATTATTCGTACTTCGGCTCTTTCCGCAGCGATGTCAGTAACGTGGGGCCAAACGCTGCAATGCTCACGCAGGACGGAAAACTCACTGATATTGGGAGCTGGTATCTCGGCGGCAATGCGACAGGCGCAGTGCCAAAGGGTGCAGCAGAGAAGTCCTCAATGTTTGCCGGGTGGCTGGTACTTATGTGTGCGACAGGCTTATGGTCATTATTGTAATGTTTTGTCTTGGATTGTGATTGGGGCGAGTTCTGTAAGATATCGGTGTTTCCCATAGGTTTGCGCAAGGCGTTAGATTTGAATGAAATATGCGATAATGGTTACGACATAGACATAGAGGTAGATACACATAGTCAGATTTATTCTATTCCAACTTCGCTACTTTTGCTCCAGAACTTCCATCATTGGACTTCAGTGCCAATGGCCCGCCGATTACATTACTATTAGGACTCAGCAACACGGAGATCGAAATCTTGATATTTGACTTGCATTCCTCATGCTCATAGGGCCACCGCAACACGATTCGTCTGGAAGCGCTTGGTGTTCGGGATGAAAAGTGCACAAGTCATAGACAAGATGCCAAAGGCAATTGTGGTAAACCTGAATAACCATTAGCTGTTACTTCTTCCAGGGATGTAGAAAGTTAAAGACTCACCAAACATATTTTAGACTGTCGGCATAAGCCCACCTCTCACCCATCGTTGCAGCAGCGAGGACTGCTGGTGTCACACCAGGGACCTTCGCAATTTGAGCTGGAGCTGTCAACAGCGTCCCGACGAATAGCTTTGCCGATGTAAGAGGTAACCCAGCCTTGACAGCGAATTCGGCCACGTAAACTGGAAGCTTTGCTTTGAGTTTGTTGGCGAAGATGTTATAGTAAATGCTGTATCCGATACTTCCTCCCACAGCTCTAACGCTGAGACTCAATGCTGCACAGGTGGTGATGAGAGCATCTGGCGCCGCAATCATAGCCACTGTCGCTGATGGGACAATCAAGCCGCCTAGCCCAATCCCACCAATCGTGCCCAAGGCGATGACGATTTTCTCGTTGTTAGGACTGACAACGGCCATAGCACCGCTGAAGCAGGTCAAGATTGCACTGGCAATGAAGAGGATCCACTTGGCGCCTCCCTTCCATGTGCTAAGCATGGAGTTGAAGAAGATAGCTCCAATCGTCACGCTGAGGCCGGGCGCGAAACCTCGGAGACCAACTTGAACAGGATCAGGAGTCCACACGGTGCTGATCATGAGAGGCCAGAAGTTGAGAACAGAGAAGAAGTTCATGCCTGCCACGAAAGCGACAATATAAGCAAGAGCCACGACCCTTTGGCCTTTGAAGAGCTCCAGAGGTATCATTGGATGTTTTGCACCCTTCCATTCCCAAAGGATCCAGGCTCCAATCGTGGCAAACCCAATTAGAAGAGTACACAGCACGTAAGCACTTGTCCACTCATGGGTATAGCCTCCAGCTTGCAGGGCGACGAGGAAAAGTGCCAAACCTGTAATTGAAAGGAATGCGCCGAGGAAATCGATACGTTTGAGGATGGCGCCTCTGGAAAGGCCTTCTGCCCGGACGTGTGCATGCGGGAAGTATGTGACCGCGAGACCGACCATGGTGATGCCGTTGTAGATAAGTGAGATCCAAGGACCCCAACGCCAGGTGGCGCGTGTGCTGAGGAGCTGAGAGTACATGACGTATGGGGTGAATGGGAAAACAAAGGCGGTCAGTATTGCCAATGAGTATCCGCGATGCTTCACAGGCACTGCCTCTGACAAGCTATATCCAGATTGTTAGCATGGGAAGGGAACGAGATCGTCACTGACATACCCAGCAAGACCTGTCAGTTCTCCAATACCAGCTCCAGCGCCTGCAATTGCCATTCCAGCCACCGCCTGACCAAATTTGTGTGCCGTACCCACGACTGCGCACCCAACACAGAGCAACAGAGCACCGAACAGAGCCATGTATCGCTTACCGAACATGTCTTGAAGATAGCCCACGAAGGGAGCCACAGCAGCAATGGCTAAAGTATTAGCTGTGGGAAGCCACCCCGTACCGACCGTGGTTCCAAGGTCCTTGACGATGAAAGACAAGCTACCTCCAGCGAAATAAAGAAGAATTTGGGAGCCTACGGTGTGGCGCATCAGTATAAGTCATCAGGTCCGACCTGGAACAGGGCAATACGTACCGGTGTACAACATAGATAGAAAGCCGCAAGCTAGAAGCTTCCGTGTGGTCCATTCTATTTTTCCGTCCGAGTCATCGCCTTTGAAAGCGTGTCGATTCTCAAGGTCCACATGCTCCAAGGTCTGTACCTGTTTGAGGT
The DNA here is from genome assembly GCA_023078705.1 of Venturiaceae sp. KMAF11. Lineage (NCBI taxonomy): Eukaryota > Fungi > Ascomycota > Dothideomycetes > Venturiales > Venturiaceae > Venturiaceae sp. KMAF11. Next base: position 1,622,845 of record JALGOQ010000008.1, read on the forward strand.
CATGATTGGTAGGAGAATCAGACTGTCTGGTGTTGATTTCTTCGAGGTGAGAGAGCTCTTGTTTCTCCATGATCTGTTCGCAGACTGCCCAGCTCGTCTGATTGGTACGAGTGAAGGAAAAAAAAACTTTTTGTGTCTTTGGATAGTCCGATAATGTCAGACGCAGAATATCTACAGCCTTGCTCCAAAACCAGGAAGACCGTGCTGTTAAATAAGGAATGATACTCGGGAAACGTTTCGCACCAGCCTTCTACTCCAAGACTTGAGAACGGGATTAGACACAACACCATACTTTGATTGGCCGTTCATGGTGTACATCTTTCCTGAACAGGTTATAACCGTAGACGGGCTCACGTGTCGTGTGGGGAAGCCACAGCGGGGAAAGCCTTGGAAAATGCGGGGGAACCACGTTCTATCTTCTATTTGGGTCTGGTGGCAGGCTGAAAAGCCATGGGGCTAGATCGTAGTCACGCTCTTGACCAAGACGGCGTATGCACTTTGATAGTAGTTTGTAGGCCTGGATCTATAGCTTCTTGAACCTACGAGGTCTTGTCAAACAGGACAAGACGTACGTACACGGAATAATGAGGCCAGGCTGTCCAGAAAGGAGTCATCGTGTATAGATACTTTTAGGGCGTTGGAATGGACAAAGAAATGTTGGTGACAAGCTCCGCCCGAGTGCGGTGGCTTTCTTGGGAAGTCATGCCGTGAGCCTGTAGCCAGTCAATGTTCAATGTGTATATTTGCAGCCGAGGGCCGATGTTAACAATCGGTTTGGCGAAAGGATTGAGGCGCTGTTTGGTGGTCGGTAATTCGGATTTGAGCGCGCTCATGGTGGCGGCGGTAAAAGTGTCGACAGAGGTTGCATGGAATTGGTTTAGCCAGGCATCTATCCCTGTTCATTGAGGTGAGCGGCCGAGATCCCAACAGGCGGTCTGGATTGGAATAAAGGCGTTTGCTTGTCACCCTGTGAAAGCCTAGATGTGGGCGATGAAAGGTGTTTGTTGAAGAAGAGAAGATCAGACGAGAGATTGAACATCGTTAGCGTGCCTTTCCCCTTGGTGAGATTCAAATGATACAAAATTCTGACTCTCTACCTTTGACTCTCGTCAATTTGGCTATCTGTTGACGGCTACTTCAACTTTTCAACTGTGGTAAAGATTTTGTAGCCGTCTCTAATCTAAGATCATAAAACCACTGGAGATGCACGATCCTATTCCTGAAGGATTCTGTTCACGCCGCAGCAGAAGCTACCGAAAAAGCGTATCTCTCTAATATGCTCTACTCTATTCCCGTATTCCACATTGCTTTCAACGACTATCTAACAGCAAGGTGAGGATTGTATGCCCCGGGAAAATTATAGATCACTTAGACTACCTTTCCTTTCTTCACCAAGTCTAGCACACCACAACAGAACACAACAGCGACATCACTTCGGTCGCGTTCACACACCCCACAGTCAACATCCAGTGTCATTTTCCTTCTCTACAATGCATTGGCTCCTTATCTTAATTGCCATCTGGAACGTCCTCCAGATCTCGAGTCAATACTGCGAGGATCCGTGCAACAAAAGCAGACCATGTTCAGTCATTGTCGCAACTGCAACAGTGGCCGAAAAACTCAGTCAGAGATTCAAGATGAATGTGGGCATCATGACATACAGTGTATGCCTCCTGGTTAGACAACCAAACACTCTCCGCTGCATCCCACTCTCATTGGCGACAGCAGGAGGAGCACAAGCTATGTTCTCATACCTGCGTGACCATCCTGGCTGCTTGCACCGGGGTTGAGGGACAGTGAAGAAGGCCAGTGGTTTTGAAGGCCAGGAGAAGAGCGGATGAATTGATATTGGGAACAACAATTTGGGGTTCGCGGATGACGGATCGAGGGAGGAAAATGTCGAAGAGACTTGCTCTTACTTGTCTTGACTGTGTTTAATCTCCATGCACAGCCAGTGTCGGTTTGCGTACTGCTATTTAGAACGCCTGAATAACGACATCCTCCTCCTACTTCCCAGTGCGTCTCCAGTTCGCGAGTAGCTAGCAGTAACAAAGAGTCTTCCTACTACCCAGTCCACCAACGAAATTATAGATTACAACAGCTCGTCCCGCAATGATCCCGGTGCAGTCGCAAAGGAAATGGATTTCCTTTCACTAGGTCGCACAGAAATTATCTGCAAGCGTTGTTGATGTTGAAGGCGAATTTGATACCTATTTGCAAAATCCAAGGGATTCTTCCACAGCGCCAGTTGGATCTCATAGCTTCGACGTTGATATTGGTTACGATGGCCACTGTAACATGTATGGAATGATTGATCATCCTAGAGCTCTCACTATTACCCATGCCATTGAGCTAGGTGAGTATCAAGTTTCTGATGATGTTGGTGCTCGAGGACGAAGGTAAAGAGGTCCAGTGTACGACGGAGGAGAGAGATCTAGGTATGATTCCAATGGGACAAGGCCGTATTCAGACTGCTATGATACAGCAGTTGCAATTAGCTCAAAATGCGCCATCTGTCGTATCCAAAGAGACGTACTAAGCTCAGTAGAATCAGTGACAGGTCATGTTAATGCACAGTGTGGTGAAGAAATGATGAAAAGGATGCAAGGAAAGTTAGCCAAGACGGGAGCGGGAGAGATCGCAGACCAACACTACAAAAGTGGCGTGTTCCTCGAACGGTAGAAGTCAACGAACTGGTGACATATCTGCCTCTCCCAATCGTGGATATACTCTAGGCCGATTCCGCCCAGAAATACTGTCAGATCACATCCTTTTTGTGCCACTGCTACGAACTTCCCATTTTGGCCAACCGTCACGATTCAGCTTCTGCATTCTATCTGCCCCCATAATCTCAATCGGACAAGCATTGGTTCGTTCTAGATTCCGAAAATATCACTCTTGTCAGCCTTACGGCATACTGTCTTCCCCTGGTCACTGAAATGGTGTAAAATTATGAATTTTATATACAAAAGCAGCTGGACTGCTTCACACCAAAGGGACTAATGGATGAGCGAAGGTGTAGCTTTCGTGCTCCGTCCAGATAGAGCAATCGATTGCGACCATCGAGGAAATCATTGTCCATGACGCCCAACCCAAACCCAGCAAACGATTTCAATTTTGTCCTCCATCCACTTATGCGGTAGCCACCTGCTCAACAACAATCTTTGGCATTGGTGCGCCCGTTCCACCAAGATCGGTTGTCTTTGCTTTAGGGTTCTTGGTATAATAGTTGTTGATGGCTGATTTGATAGCGTCTTCGGCAAGCATAGAGCAATGCACTACGTCAAGCGTCAGTCATTTAGTTCATCAATAATCCATTGCCTCGTCGTTCTTCGTCATTCTGAGGATGGTAAAAGTACTCACACTTAACAGGTGGCAAGCACAGCTCCTTCGCAATATCCGTATTTCTGATCTTCGCCGCATCGTCCAGCGACATACCCCTCACCAGTTCCGTCAAATAACTCGAGCTCGCAATGGCTGAGCCACATCCAAATGTCTTGAACTTGACGTCGGAGATGGTATTCGAATTGGGATCGACGCGAATTTGCAGTTTCATAACGTCGCCACACGCTGGCGCACCAACGAGTCCGGTTCCAACATCACCATCGGCCTTGGACATGGAACCAACATTTCGAGGGTTGCTATAATGATCGATGAGTGCCGGGCATGTTAGCTGAGTGTCTGGACAAAGATATCGCTCGTTGCGAGATATATTCGGTTATTCCGCGGAGAGCCACCCCGCTTCGCCACCATATTTTCTCGACGACGACCTTGGGAGAGAAGACTTATCTTTCTCATGGTAACTCCTCCGTGTGACTGCCTGTGCAGCTACGGGTGCTATTCTCGATTGGCGTGCGATCTGGGGTCTGACTGAGGTAGATATGATTCTGCCGGCTCTCGCTGGAGCGGCGGCGAGTGCTCGCTGGAACATGACGGGCGTGAGTGCTTTGTTCAATTGGGTGTAGTAGTAGGTGGTGAAGCAATCGGTGTCGATGAAGGTTGACGTTATAGGTATCAGTGGTGGGTGATTGTAGATGCACTGGTCGATTGTCTCTCGCTGTGATATTTCTAGATTAAAGCCGACTGACGTCTAGCGTCATTTCCGCGTGACCAAAACTCTGGAACCTCAATGTCTTATCAATCAATCATCTTCCTCTTCCACACAATTTATCGAAATTGAGTCTACTGTCCCCACCCGTAATAATAAGAAGACCAAGGCCCTATTCTCCATGTGATGCTGCCTTTTCTCAATATCCGCCACCTTCAAAAACTCTAACTTGGGCCGTCAATTCAGATCGCGGACATGACTATTACCTTCCTCACTCCATCAACAACATATTTCTCCACTCTGTCCTGTCGCTGAATCTTCTGACATTTCTCCATTTCGGAACGCCTTGGATCAATCTATAGTCATGTTTGCCATGTGATGAGGTTCGCTTGCACTTTCATAGATTCTCATCATTGTCCAACGAAATCGAATAACAATTGAGACCGCTTCAACAACATGGATTTTAAAAAGTAATTTTTACTCTTGTAATATATCTGGAGATTTTGAAATCAAATTGCCAGGAAATTTAGCACCTTCGCTCCGGGTTTTAGTGTGCTACACAGTATCAGAATCCTAGTCGGTTGAGCTAGGAAATTCGAGAATAGAGTTTTAGGTCAAGTTGTGATGACTGGAACAGAGTAACCATAAATCTGTCTTCAAATGATTATTTGTTGTGCTCGATAGCTCATTAATCGTCCACTCTCACAATCCCGTCCTTTTTACCGATATCCGAATCCCAAATTACCATTGTGTACCAAAAATGAGGTGTCATACTCTTCTCTCAAGCAGTAGCAGTCAAACCATATGTCTCAGGCCTCAGCCATTCTTTGATGATATCCTCTTGTACCTCCTTCGCCGCTTGTCCCGCTTTCTCAGCACTTCGTGCCTTGCCTTCGATATACATCTTGATCTTAGGTTCCGTTCCTGAAGCTCTGATCGTGAATCTCACATCCCCTTCTACCTCAACAGTAATCATTTGACTTTCTGGGTCAGTCGGAAGCAAAGGCACATGATCGTTCGTATCTGAATCCCAGCCATGAGTAAGATCACGCCACTTGCAAATCTTTCTCTTTCCAAGGTGCGTTGGAAATGGCGATCCTATGCCTCGAATAGCAGTGAAGATTTTGTTCGTGACAGCAGGCGAAGGCGAAATGAGATATGAATTTGCTTCAGCAAAATATCCATACTTTTGATACAGCTGTTGAAGTTTTGTCCATGGTGTTAGAGACGGCGTCGATTGTTTCCATTTCACAACTGCAACCAGGAAGGTTGCTGCAGCAGAAACGGCATCTTTGTCGTGGACCACACCAGGAATCATATAGCCGATCGCTTCTTCGAATGCGAAACGAGTATCGTAGCCTTGGGTATCGAGATCTAGCGCCACGTTGCCTAGCCATTTGAAGCCAGTGAGTGTTTCGGCGTAGTGAAACCCTTCTGCTAGAGCCATTGTAGCGAGCATGCGTGAAGAGACCGTGGAAGCTAGCATTGCTAGTTTTTCTCGGGGTTTTGTGTATGTGTCCATGATATGTGAAGCGAGGAGAATGCCGAGTTGATTGCCCGTCAATTGATGCCACTCGCCGCTCACCTTCTCTGCAACAGCAAGCCGGTCTGCATCTGGATCGGATGCGAGGATCAAGCTTACGCCATGACGGGTTGCGCTGTGAATTGCCATGTCCAAGGCACCCTTTTCTTCTGGATTTGGAAACTTGACGCTTGGGAAATTCTACATCAGGTGTCAGTTGCTACAATCGTTATTTGCAGTGTCTAGGAACTCACTGGATCAGGATGAGCCTGCATCAAGTGTTAGTTACTACAGCCATCATTTGCAGTGATTGGGACTTACTTGTTCTTGAACAACAGACATGTACTGTAGAACACCAAGATTTTCGAGCGCTTTTGTCATGTAATGGAGACCTACGCCATGCATTGCGGTGTATGAATATTTGAGTTCCCTGTCTGGGTGATGTATGAGATTGTGAAGAGGATCTGCTGCTAATCGGACAGCTTTGTAGTAAGCATCCTCGACAAGCCCTAGAGCTCCTTCAACCAGGAGACTTGATTCTGTGACGCCGATGTCCCACGACACTGGTTCGAGATTCTCGGATATCGCAGTTGCAATTCCTTTGTCGTGTGGAGGTATTATTTGGCAACCATTCATCCAATACACCTTGTATCCATTGTCTTGAGCAGAGTTATGACTTGCGGTGATCATGATTCCAGCTGCCGCACATAGCTCATTCACTCCAAATGGCACAAGAGGAGTGTGTGTTGGTGTCTCGTACCACCAAACCTTGATACCCTTCGCCACGAAAGCAGCAGCAGCCAACTTTGCAAATTTCTTCGAATTGTGTCGAGCATCTCGTCCGATCACAACACCTTGTTTTCTCGCATTTGGGACGGTTTTTAGCAAGTAGGCCGCGAGACCCTGTGAGGCCTGAATGACTGTGAGAGAATTCATCCTCGCGAAGCCGGCCTCCATCTTTGCACGCAGACCAGCTGTTCCAAAGGCGATTCTTGTTCGAAGACGACTTTCCAGCTCGGCTTCATTGTTGTCTTTGAGGAGTTGGGTAATTTCATCTCTGGTGGTTTGACTTTGATCGAGCCTTAGCCATTCTTCGGCTAGCTCTTTTGTAGTCAGTTCTGACATGATGACGGTGTGGGTATGTAGGGTGATAGGGATTGAAATGTGGGAGGAAGTTGTATCTGTAGAGACACGTTCAGATTATCGTCGTAGTATTTAATGAAAAACTTGTTGTATCATTTGACGTTTGGGATTACTGATGCGATTGCATTCATGTCACCTGAGAGTCTTTTGATGAATGACGAGCGGCCAAGTCCGGCAGCCGTGTGTACTCACGACTCTGGCTTGCCTTTGTCCTCTTGTGGCAATTCTTCGGACTGAATATCTCCGAACTTGGAACATGGCAGGTTGATCTCACAATTTTGGAGTTGCTGCATACTCGTGCTGGATCGAGTGGCAAAGGAGACTCCCGGGACCCTGGAATGCTTCGATTGGAGGGACCAAATCTAGAAGCCTAGAGCGCCACAAAGGTACAAGCAACTATACACTCCAGGAACAAAGACAAGAGCTTGCCTGTACCATACTCTGATTCATTATGGCCGCCCCAATTGGCACCAAGAAAGCTCAAAGAGCAGTTCCAGAGCTCTTCCGAAACGACATTGAAGCACTCATCGCCGAGGGACGACATATCTTCCTCCTGGACGGCAATGTAATCAGGGCAGATGCATGGCTGAAGTACCACCCAGGAGGCCCGAAAGCTATTGAGCACATGGTCGGCCGAGACGCAACAGACGAAGTGAGAGCGTACGTTCTGGATTATGCCCACCCTTAAGACAAGGATTGACCGTCACTATACAGACTACACTCTCTTGAGGCTCAACAGCGCATGCTCACATATAAAATCGGACGATATGAAGGCCGATGGCAGAACTTCCTGCCTCCAATCCAGGGCGGAAAATTCAGAAGCCAGGAAGAGTTGGAGCGCGTGCAATTGGATTCACAACTAGCTCCTGCAGACGATTCCAGCAACGAATGCTCTCCTGCTCCCTCGCCCATATTCGACCCAGTAGACACAAACTCCACATATCGGAGGAGAGGAGGCGTTGAGAGAAGGCAGAGCCATGGAGAGTCTAGCGACACTTCAATATCCGAAGGCGACCTCGACGAGGACGAACCTAAAATGTCACACTTGGACCTAAAGACCAGAGAAGAAATTCGACTGGATTTGGCTAAGTACCCATCACTGGAACCAAAGGTGCAGGATGACATTGTGCGCAAGTACCGATTGCTGTACAAGCACATCCAGGGCGAGGGGTTATTCAACTGCAACTACTCTGCTTATGCATGGGAGGCGACTCGATACACGCTGCTCTTCTTGACTAGCCAGTACTTTCTACGCAAGGCATGGACATTGACAGGCTGGAGTGCCACAGGATCGTACTTCGTAAGCGCTGTATTCCTCGGGTTATTCTGGCACCAGCTGGTCTTCACTGCTCATGATGCTGGCCATATGGGTATCACGCACAGTTTCCACGGCGATTCTGTCATTGGCATGCTCATTGCGGATTACTTGGGCGGCTTGAGCATGGGATGGTGGAAAAGGAACCACAACGTCCATCACATCGTCACAAACTCTCCAGAGCACGACCCAGATATCCAGCACATGCCATTCTTCGCCATATCGCATCGCTTCCTAGAAAGTCTCCGATCAACCTACTACGAGCGGATAATGGCCTTTGATGCTTTCTCCAAATTCGTCATTTGCGCCCAGTCCCCCCTTTACTACCCAATCCTCTGCTTCGGCCGCTTCAACCTCTACCGCTTGAGTTGGGTCTATCTACTCTCAAGCCAAGCGCCCAGCAAAGGTCCAGCCTGGTGGCACAGATACTTTGAAATCGTTGGCCAAACATTCTTCTGGTCCTGGTTCGGATACGGAATCCTATACTGCAGCCTTCCGACCACATTCGACCGCATCATGTTCCTCATCGTCAGCCACGCCGTCACAATGCCCGTCCACGTCCAAATCACCCTCTCCCATTTCGCTATGAGCACAGCAGATCTAGGCGTCAACGAATCGTTCCCACAGAAGATGTTGAGAACGACTATGGATGTTGATTGTCCCCAATGGTTGGATTTTATCCACGGCGGTTTGCAGTTCCAGGCTATTCATCATTTGTATCCTCGTATTCCGAGACATAATTTAAGGAGGACGCAGAAGTTGGTACAGCAGTTTTGTGATGACGTTGATATTCCTTATGCGATTTATGGATTTGTGGATGGGAATAAGCAGGTTCTTGGGAGGCTGGAGGAGGTTTCTAGGCAAGCTGCTATTTTGGCAGAGTGTCAGCGGACGCTTGTTGCCAGTGGTGATTATGGGTTTCATTGAATGGTGCTTTGATTTGTTTGGCCGTTGAAGTTATGTTAGAAATAGATGACGGGCGTTTTAGCGAAAGTTGTTCGAAAAGTAATGGAAGTTTTCATCAGACTAATCAATTTCTCATCGATTCGTTCAAGTCCATAACGAAGTCACTTTCTCATTCATTCCCTCAAGTCCGCAGCGAATAGAGTGTCATATCATTACATGTTTACTAATTACATACGTAATCGAACGAGTAAGCAAGAAGCTGTATCTCGACTTTTCTCCTGAATGGTCACGGACCATGTGCATTCATTCAAGGTTCCTCCCCAAACAGGTCTTTCTTCTATTGTAATACTCCCAAAGCTCGAATTAGACATCAAGTCCCTCAGAAACGAAGGGTAAACGAACCGAATCGAGCCAGTTGACAAAAGAAAATTGAAAGGGAACGCCAGATATGTGTGTATGCTAGTCCCAGCCATGCCCAGTTCTCTCAATGTGGCCGCCGTGAATATTGAAACACTATTATGCTCCGAAAATAGGAGATTTTAGAATGCAAGAGCAGTTTAGAGGATTTCTGCCTCATTGCAAACGCCATTTGGTTTGCCGACCGTGACGTCCGTGTGGATTTTCCAGTCTCCAACCCATTTTGGGAATTCGGTGAGGGACCGTGCGGGTTGGATTGCTGTACTTGCTACCGAGACTTGGAGGTCGGGGAGTTCGGTGTGGGGAATTTTGCAATTGTCCGTCTAGGTAATGCAGTCAGTGGTCTGTTTCACAGGAATTCGAAAAAAGCGGGGAGGGGGAAAGGGGTTCTGAAACATACCTGCTGCGCTCTCCAGTGCAGATTTGCAGTTAGGTAGGGCACAATGACTGCTTCGGCTAAGGAAACCAGCTGTCCGCCCAAGTGATGCTTTTTCAATGCGTCTGTCAATGGCATTGTGCCTGTGACTGGGACGGGTGGCTGTGAACTCCCTTCACCAGCAGCCGTGGAGAATATGGCATGTGTACCAACCAGGTTTGGATCCGTGCTCCAGCATGCAGGATCATCGCTTGGTTCACCAAGAAAGACGTGGATGAAGTATGATCCATATTTCCCGTACTTGTCGGCCTTGATATTGGCAATGTATTCGCGAGATGGGAGGTAAGAAGCGACGTCGTTTCCGTAAGAAGAAGTGATGTTCTCAACAACACCGATTAGAGAACGTTTGGCTACCGGTGCAGTGCTACCGCCATAGAGTTGATTGACTGCCACGCGGATGTCATCAGGGTTGCCAGATTGGAGCTCGGAGTATGTGTATCCGAACTTGGTATGGTCGCGAACGGAATCCGAGGTGTGGAAATTCCCATTGGTATCCGCATAAAATGGTTTTAGTGGCGCATCGGAGCCCAAGACATCCCCATTGTTGTACCAGTAATTGCTTCGAGCTTGTGGCGCAGCGGTGACATAGGTGTCTGGGTTGAGACCTTGAAAGAGGGCAGAGAGTCTATCGATCATGGTATGGTGCATCCAAAAGATGGGGTCGAATGCTGATACTCCAATGTCGGTCATGTCGCCAGAGTTGCCACCCGAGGCTGTGTGAATGACATCGTGTACGGATTCAATGCTGTCAAATCCACCAGTTCCTCCTTGGCAAGACGGTCCCTCGCAACTCGCGGTTGAGTAATTATTTTGGTTGCTGAGTATGTTGTAGATTCGTTGTCTCAAACCATCTTGCTGCGAGTCAATCGATGCGATCATTTGTGCGTCTTGTTGTTGGGCTGATGCATCCTGTGTTGTTGGATACCGGAACGTAGAAGGGTAAATTGCATACTAAATCAAGAGTCAGCTGGTGTCAACCCATGTTTTTCGACAGTTGACCAAAAACAACGCAATGCTAAAGACGCAGTCAAGGGATGGATTACGGATCACAGCCCTTCACTGCTCGATATTCTATGGCCTTTGCAGAGTCAGGAACTACTCACAGGCCCTCCCAGGCGCTCATCAACAGGGTGAAACCTGTAGTTATACAACGGGTTTGAAATTGTGACCTGTCCATTATTTGGGATAGTGACATCAATTCCTGAGGAACTCAAGCTGTCTGGCACAGCGTGTTGTCCATTTGCTACAGGCCTTGCCCAGTCCCAATACGGGATACGAAGGTTTTGAGCAGCAGCAAGATATCGATCGCGGTCAGATCCAGAAAACTCATTCGCAGCATCAATAGCATGCTGTACAACTACTTGCTAAGACTTGTTAGAGATAGACCTTGAATTCATCCGAATTGTTTACCTCGTAAAGTGCCAAATATGGTCTGTGCCATGACAAGAAAAGATTCGATGCATGCGTGCAATAACCTGGACCTCCTGGATTTGACTGGCCTGATACGCCATCCCAATCAGCCTGAGGAAGGCCATGAATACCTGCATGAACTTGTTAATCAAACGATGATTGAACCAGATCAAAGATAATACGGACCTGCGAGCTGAAAATGTGAAAGAAAATCGCTCTGGTCTACTTGTTGCATACGAGTCATTCCCAGCAGATAAATGTTCCACTGATCAGGTTGTTGTTGTTGGAGTTCGCGAAGTTCCAGCCTTGGCTGTATGGTCTGCCCTGCAAGTCCAGTGACAGCAATTGGAGCAGCATTTTGCCTTCGTTGTGGTGTATTTTGGTTTACTGGTGATGCTCCGGAACCTGTAAGAAGAAGGGCAGCGGCCCAAATACTGGAAAGCCGTAGTGAAGATGGGAATACCATAATTAAAATCTCGGCGAACTGTATTGGCGAAGAGACAAAAAGAGGGTATGATGCTGGAGATATCGAAATCTACCGCGAGATCGGACTGTGTAGTCGGAGAGGTGACGAGCTAAAAGAGGGGTCCTGGCTTAGTATTAAAGGACGTATGCTTCCTTCAAATCATCGCCGAGACAATTAGCGGTGGTGAGAATATGGGAATTAGGCCCTGGTAAGGTCAACAAAAGAGTGAATGTGTAGGAAAAAGTAGCAAAGCAGTAAGTGAGTGTACGAGAAAGTCACAGCAAGTGAAAGGATCTCAAAAAAGAAGTATGCCCGAACCTGGAAGATCAGGAGGAAGTAATAGTCTTGAGAAGAAGAGCACCAAGGAGACCACGATATTTTCATCACCTCCATTTCCCTAGTCCCCGAGACGTCAGCTAATGGACGCACAGATGGCATGCACGACAAACGGGCGGGAGCTTGCAACCCCCCGTTTGACGCGGTAGGCGACTCCTCGTTGGTGCCTTGGTGGACATTGGAGAGAGGGAGCATCATCATACGGACCACTACGGCTCGTGTGGCGCATTCGGAATCATCCATAGGTCGAACCATGGTTCTACTAAAGAAACCCTGAAGGAAGGCCGATCCTAGGCCCTGAAGAGCGTTTAGAGGTCAAAGCTACAGAAATAAAATGAGGGATGAAGTGGGAGAAGAGGGAGAAAGGAGAGCAGCGACTTGTGATTGGCTCGTACTATGTTTCATCACCAATCCATTCGGCCAAGACTTTGGATCGTCAAACACGAGACCACTTCGCAACCTTTTCTCCTGCCAATTTGTTGACCGCAGCAATTTTGATCTTCAGGGGCATACCCATCGCAATACAAATGGGATCAATGATCTGCCATTATTACCGTCGCTCGACTGCTTCGCCTGCTCACAACATAGCATCTCACCCCATCCTGACTCCTGAGGATTGCACGACATGACCAACTCACCTTCTCCCATCTTTCTTCGTTACCTACGCTGGTCATTGCACAGGGTTGTTGGGATTAGACGCCCGATTAAGTCTTGCACAGCACTCCATGAGAATGCTTTTTCAGGCTGTGCACTTGCAAGTTCATCAAATTTGGACAGCATTGGGAAACGCTGCAGATCGAAGAGTGGATGCCTTTGGAGCCGCATTGAGGTTGCATTACAGTATTCGGTTCATCACTCCACTCTCGCAATGGCCGGCAAGCTTTGAGGAGCTTGTACTACTTCTCCTTTCTCAAAATGCTCGTGGTACTGCCCATCCGCCCGCGGACTTTTATCCGTCCTTAATCTCACGATGACCCAAGGAAGCAATGCGGAGTAACACTCGTGGCCCACGAGGGAAGCAATAAAGAGGCTAAGCTCTAGATCAACAGTTCCACGGCAGGCTTGCTGATCCCGTATGGTTCTACCAAGAATTGCAATTGATCCGACTGATCTTGGCGGAGGCATGCTTGATCACGGATTATTGAACCTGGATCTTCATGCATCTTAATGGTTCAGCGACGAACATGAAAACTCTCCAAGTTCTTTGTTATTACCGAAATCGGGGCCTCATCCTTCAACAGGCAGGTGAGTATAGCCGATGTCATAAGTCTGGAGAATTTGGCCATCAAGTGGCATTCAGTCACCTTCTACTGACTCCCGTAACCTAGATTCAAGACTGAATCTAGGCATTCGAACACACAAGCGTAGAATATACCTAAGCATCTACTCCAAAACATAAAAGACCCCATCGTGGCTGTGTTCTACTATTTCCTGTTTATCACGTCAATCAATCATGTTTCTCATGCCAATTTTCGGGCTCATCAATGGTCCAGCAACATTCAAACCGTTCTCAGCCTGTTTTCCCGTTCACAACATGATATAGTCTATGGTTCATTGGTGACTGAAGCAGACCGCTGAACAAATCTTCGCTAGATTGGGAGCACAGCTTTGAGTCGTTGGACAACGACACACGACACCTTCGCCTATGCAACTACGCAAACCGGTCCCACGATATGGTGACAGCTACTAGATGTCGTCCGACTACGACCACGCATCTTGTCAAATAGCACTCAATTCTCCAATCAAAATCATGAAGGGTCTCGACTTGCTCTCCGTTTGAGGCTTATGGCTTAACCACCACATGGCTTCTTATCAATGCGGCTACTGTCACATCAATATGCCAAGCAGGGCAAGTTGTGTTACATGAGAAATGTCACAATATTGCTTAGCTGTTCCGTCGGCTAATCGCCGGTACTTCGATTCAAAAGTCTGGAATGTGAAGCTCGCACGAATGTTGCAACTTCAGAGGTCACCCATACTTTACTGTGCTAGCATTAAATGTTAGGCCATCTCAAGGCCCTTTGATGATCGACGCTTGCAGAGCCAATGAATTGTCAAACTCGGGTTGTGTTGCCCACAGTCAAGAGCACCGCGCGGTTCGACCATACCAAATTAGCACTCTCATCCACGGCGTTAGCATTATGCGCTCTTAGCCCCTGCACTCACCCAACAACTCCTCCAGCCCATCAATCTTAGTGACAAGCTTCAATCTCGATTGAAGAAGACCTTGTACCTGGGATTGTCTACATTATGAAAGCTCAGACCAGGCTATCGGGCATGTGGCCTCACTGCATTCAATTTCTCTCCTTCAGTCTATGCAATTCGACTTTGACATAAAAAGCATGGTGTAACGACGATAGCTAGCGAAAGCAAAGGCAACGGGAAGGAAAGTCGTAATGCATATTGTGTCTTTCGAATTGCGCATGCAATACACCCGTATAAGCATGCAGAATGCACAGAGAAGGTGCAATGTTCAAAAGGCTAAATCAGTTCGGTAGCAACCAAGTCCCAAAGTTGGGATAGGAGGAAACGGAACTGCTCGCGGACTTTCATTTTGAGTCGTCAGACTTTGGCGAACTCTTGACATTATTTTGATTATCTTAGATGCGACGAAAAATGCTGGACCTCCGTCTTAATCCACTCCTTCCACGTTCAGCCATCACTCTTGGCAAGGCTGCACAATGACGAGCGTTACGTTCATATATTGAGGATTCCGTAACAGGTATCGCTGTGTCTGTCGGCTGATAAATCGAATTTGTTGATCTTGATGATACTTCCTCATTATTTTCCTTCCATCTGCACTAGGAAGAAACTAAGAGGACGGAGGGTCGGCATGCCGAAAGGCCGAATCAGGTAATCAAAAATAGCCCAATTTGTAATAGCAGCCTTGTGCTCGAACACGACTCTAGGTAAAATCTGCTCAAATCCTTCTATAATAGAGATTCCGGAAAGGCATACAGAGGACAAGGCCATTGGGAAATATCACCTTTCAATTCTACCTTTGCATCGTCCGATATCACAAAGCCAATCTTGGACCCATGTTTACAATCTACGTCACCATAAAACAGTATAATATATGTAGTCGGTTGAGTAGAGTACGTAATAGTAACAAACTTATAGATTTTCACCATGACTTCGTCGACCCAAAAACCCATCCTCATCGCTGGCGCTGGCCTTGCCTCTCTCCTCCTTGCACAAAGTCTTCGTCGGGCTGCTATACCGTTTGTTGTTTTCGAGCGCGATGCCTCAATCTCCTTCCGAGGACAAGGATATCGCCTACGTCTCTCATCGGAAGGCCTGGATGCCATAGAATCAGCCCTTGGGCCAGAGCAATTCCAAACATTCTGGAATACGTGCGGGAAAACTGGCGGTAGTGGATTTGCACACCTGGACGCGTTGACCGGGGCAATCGTACCTGAGGAAAAGAAGGAAAAACCAAAGAGAGATGATAAGCCGAAATCTCCGCAAGAGTCTTTGACATCTCGTGGTGGAAAAGTCATTGGCATCTCTAGAGGTGACATGCGCAGACTGTTCATGTCTGGTTGTGAGCCTTTTATCAAGTGGTCCCACCAGGTTACAGGCTACGAATTGACGTCTTCGGGCGTCGTGGCGACTTTTGCCGATGGATCGAAATCTGAGGAGGGCGATATGTTGGTTGGTGGGGAGGGCATATATTCGAAGGTTGCCAAACAGCTATCTGACGGCAAGATAAAGACCTATGATACTGGAGCAAGAGGCATACACGGCCAAGCGCCGGCTTCTGCATTCAAAGACCTTGGAGAGGGTGTATTTAGGGTCACAGACGAATCCAACGAGAAAGGAAGAGTATTTATAATCACTAATGTTCGACCAGACACTGCCGACGATGTTGAACTTGGTTGGACGATGGGAGGTCCTGCAGACGTCATCAAGGCACCAAACGATAACTATGCCATCGCCGGAACAGCAGCGGCAGAAATCGCTCGAACACTGACTGCGAAATGGGATCCTCGACTAATGCCTCTCTTTGAGAACATGAATAATGAACAAGCAGCATTCTGGTATGTCATCTCCTAAATACACCGTAGGAAACAAGTTGCTGACACGACGAAACAGGAAAATTACATGTTCGACTCCAAGCGGTGTTCCGGAATGGCTCAACCAACCTCGCGTCACTGTTATTGGAGATGCAGTACATTCGATGACTCCAGCCGGAGGTATCGGGGCCAATACTGCCGTGAGAGATTCGGCACTGCTAGGCAAGCTGATCGCCGAAGCCGATGGCTTCAAGGACAGCATAACCGCAGCGTATGAGAAAGAAATGAGAGTGTACGCTAGTGAGGCAGTTGCTACAAGTTATGGGATGGCCACGGGACAATTTGGCATCGAAATCAACGAAAATTCACCGACAGTTTGAGTAGGTAATGTATAACCAAGGCTTGAGACTAGTTTGATTGCGAGCTCTAATGGAAGGAAGATGTAACGCTACTACCATGGCCTCTATAGAATCGCTATGAGAGTACTCAATAGTAGATAATTTCAATTATGAGACTCTGGGAAACTGTGATATCATCGAGAGTGTATAGCGAGAAGCAGGAAAAGCGGAAAGATAAAGAGGAAAATGAGTGAAGCTGTTTTGATGATGGATCAATTGAAACGTATAGGATATCAACCAGACGAAGTCTTGCTGATGGTGGAGAAGCTGAAAGATCCTACTCTCTCAGAAAAGCCTCATCTCTATGTCATACTATCTGTCCGGAAGTATGCCCCGGCACCTACCGGATGGCCCACTGGAATCATAATGAGCTTAGAATCGGTTAGGAAAGGTTCTGATTCGAACTACGAATGAGATCATCGACCGAACCACAGCATACGAAGTAAAACTTCCAGCCCCACTCGGGGGGCTCACAACACGATGTTTTCGTAGCCATTCATCCACCGAGTTGGCTGGTGAGCTCTTTAATCCTTTGTGGTATTTGGTGTTGTTTTGTTGCTCTGGGTTCCTATTTTCTCTGCATTGACTTCACCGAGGTTAGCATACTAATTTTTTTGTTATGCTGCTGTCTTTATCAATACTAAGTTTTCTCGCAACTTCAGATGTGACAGCAGTAGAAAAGAAAGTGATGCGATCAAATGTCTTAACTCAACAGCGGTCATTTTGATCATCTCCTGATTACCTCTAATCTAACTCATCTACCTCTTCCCTTCATCATCAAAACATTACAAAATTAACAATCGATTACCAACGCGCCTCTTTCGTTGGTCTACCATCTTTGCTCTATTTCTCTGCGTCATCATCTGAATCGGGTGACCATGCAGGCTCCACGTTCTTTTTCGAAGGAACAATCACCATGGTAACTTTGATCCAGTAGTTGTATGAATCAAAGACTGTCATCAAATTAGTATCATGATTGGGAACTTAAGTTTCTTCCACTTACTCGATGCTCCAGGAGCTCGATATCGAAAGTCATGCTTATCTCCGAACGGCTTAATACCCATGTCACCACCAATCTCGATATCCGCGCGAGACTTTACGCGGAGCTCCGTCTGAAGCTTATTCGTATCAGGGTTGCATCCGTAAACAACATCAAAAATACCCCTCGGCCCATCGCGATCAGTCATGAAAATTTTGGTCGTATTATCCTGGCTGTTGTATTCAAGATCGATAAGAGCATGGCGAACTGGATTCCATGGCAGAGTAAGGACGCCATTGATGAGTGTCAACTCGCTGGTTGAATTGCCCGCTGGGCTGACGAACAGATGCTGGTCTATTCCGCCGCCCCATTGGTACAAGTTCATGTAGTGGTTGTGAATGTCTGGGTAGGACGCATTCTGAATCTGGATTGAGAAGCCTTGAGTGATGTTGTTGGAGAGTTTGAAGGGAGGGATGTAGCATGCCAATGTGGCGGAGGTGAGTAAGGAGGAGATAAACAAGGTCAACATTTTTTGCTTTCGAGAAGAATAGATTCTTTTCACAGAATCGCAAATATCTAGGCAAGTCTCAGCTTATTATTCTCTTTGCGATTGACACCATCTTTCAATTCATCACTTGAGTTTTCGGCGGCTTTTGCCGGATACGGGAATCTACCTTTTATTAACGTAGTAATATAGTAGTTTAATCTGGGAAAGCGGGAAGGTATCAAGGTAGGTATAGTATGGTGAAAGAAAATAAGAAGGTGATGCAGTACACCACTTTCGGCTGTCTGGTACAACCGTAATGAATCATGGTTTAACTATTAATATCACGATACTACCACATCTATCTCTCCCCACTTAATAACACTATCTCCCATTCCAAATACACTCTTCATGAAAGAGAAAGCGAATAGGTGTTCCCCTAAACAACTAGAAAAATTCGTCCAAAGTTGGAGCAATCAGGATCCAGTATGGATGCCAATAGAATTAGTTCCCGCGGCACCAACATTAGCCTTCGCCTTTCCGCAGCCACGGTAACCAGTGTTCCTGCCGTTACAACCCCCCTTGTTCCAAAACTCAACATTTGCGGATCCGAGATCGGAGATGATCAAGCACTGCGTATTCTGAGCGGAAATGCAGCCGCTGCCTTTATCGATGGTGCCACTAAAGACCTACGCAATGAAGGTTGGTCATACCAGAGAACTATTGAGGCAAAGAATACGAACCTGATGGCAATTAGTGCACGCGCTGTCGTAGCATGATTGAACCGTTGCGGTGGTACGTTTCTCGAGCGAAGTGCTTCCAGAACGGGAACGGATTAGGTCAGCCATCTCCTCAGAGTGGGCGTAGGAGTCGTCGATGTTCCTGATCAGAACGTGCAGATTAGGGAGGGCTTTGCCCACGTTCGGAGTTGCGCTGGATGCTTTCCGTTCGACGATTGACATAGCAGTAACAGTACTGGCACCGACTAGGACCGCGAGGCTGAGGAGGAAACGTATGATGGCGAATGTCAAGGACCTTTTCTTGTTGCGGAAGTAGGTGCTTGAAAGAGAAGAGTGGTATGAGTTGCTTAGCTGACTTGTTCACCAAGAGTAATTGGCGATGAATAGAATGACAAGTCACAGTTTGACGGGTTATGTGCAATTCTTTATACCTAGTCTTTTGGTACCCCTGTGACATATTCGAAGAGTTGCTGAACGGGAGCCTGTAGAAGAGTAAGCAAGTATCCGGAATAGAAATCGGGTATGGAAGCGATATTGGATGACCAGACCGCAAGGTAATATGATCCAGAGTCATTGCGTTCCTACCTCAGACGGGCTCTGCCTCGCTTTCCTCTCTACCATCTCAAATGATGCCCAAAACAAGTAAGCTCCAGCAAGTAACAATGGCGGCTCGTCTAATTCTCCCATGCTCGATCTACTGATTTTCACCCGGCATTGAAATCGTTACGCAGCCAGTATAACTGGAAGAAACTATCACTTTAAAGCACTCCTCTTGCCTCTATATACAGGCACAACGTAACGCTTTCAATCAACTTTCGGGTGCTTAATGGAATGTGTGTGGCTGACGGACAGGTGTATGAAGCTGGTGGCGTAGATTTGGACGACAACCATTCGCGGACTCGAATCTAAGAATTGAGAGAAGCACTATATGTAATCGAAAATCCCTGCTTGTAAGACTAGCGCCCATACCAATATTTACGATCCTCGAGAATAAGTACAACTGAATTTTGGAAACCCGAAGGCGGTGGAAACAAGAAAAGACTAGCGAGCAGGGAGGCGGACCTCATCTGGGATTATCATGGTCTCTCAGATTCGGATCACTTAGGACAGGCAATATCTGCCCAGTATAGTGAAATAAAATAGGAAGGTGCTCCATTGAGCCGGGACCGGGAGGCCTCAGCGTTGTCGTTAATCGAAGGATAGATTGAATCTGGCACCTGATTGACCGGCCGATTGCAGAAGCCGAATTGGTTGATAGCGATAGATCGAAAGTCTAAATTGGTTGGTTCATCAATCGCTATTGATGAACCGGTATTTTTAGAGTCACCTTTTGAAGGGTCGAGCGGCTCTTCTAATTCCTGGGGACACATCTTCGGAGCATCGGACCTTTGAAAAGCTCGTGCATATTCATTTGCAGTACTGCAGAAGTTAGCAGAGCATTCCCAGACATCCATTCCATTTGGTTCGGGAACTAAATCTAGCAAATTCTCCCACGAAGCCAAATTGCATGCCACTGACGAATCATGTCTATCATACCTTGCAGCTAAAGATTGATGCTCGTTGAGTAGTTACCATCAAATAGTGAACGGACATTCTGCTTTTCAAGTCGACGCTCGAAGGAGATTTTGACATATCTGACGTGAACATTCTTATCCAAGTGCTGTTGAGCATGTGGACTGTCAAACAGGCTATTTCCATTTCAACAGACTGTCGGATGCACCCAGTATATCAGTATATCGCTAGAAATGATGGACATCCTCTTGTTCGTACACAAGCAGCTTCTGGTAAGAGCCTGCTAGGCTGTCCGTCAATCCAAACTCTTCTTCCCGAGGGAAATGATAAGCGTCTACTGAAATCCGCTCGCCCAAGAAGAGCGAGCCAATAATTTTCCGCGAGCAGACAATTTCTTCGGCTTCTTGTGGGTAAACCTGACCACCATGTAACCTTATATGCAATCCGACAAAATATGCCTCATCGTCCCTTTTGATCGCGACATTATCGAGCATAACCCAGCAACTCGGATTGATGCCATCAGGTGACCGACCAAAACCCAGGCGAAGTGTTAACGACAAGCCTTGATTCGTCATAAAGAATGATTTCTTAAGAACTCCTCTCCTTCCATATTCAAGGGCAGACACGATGTTTCCCGAATCTTTAAAGTGCCGTGGTGAATTAGCCAGAAATCCGCTGCCCATTGGTCCTTCGTCTTCTCGCCATGCAAATATTGACATGTCATCGGATGATCGCATGATCTCGAGCTGAAGCCTTCGGAACGCTTGTGTTCGACCTTCACCATATAGAATAGGCATATTGACGCGGAACATCCCCATCAAGCAATAGGATTCATCCTCTTCCCGACTTGTCTCCCGAGATGCGGCCCAGGACATTCTTGAAGCTATCGAACAGCCCCCTATAGCTGCAGGTTGGTCAAACACAACCACTTTAATTCCGGTGATCATGGAAAGCAGAGGATGCAGAGGTCTCGGTACTTTGAAATCGTCGGGTGTACCACAATATTGTTTCAGGCCGATCAAAGTCCAATCTCTCGCGCAGAATTCAATATTACGAGGAGCCAGCAACTCTTGCAGTGTCCATCCACGCGTGAACCATCGGCTCTTTCTGAAAGATTCTTCGAAAAGTGATGGATCGTTTTCGTCCCAGCTCGGAACATCGGCCAGGTATGCATAGCAGATCTGTGAGTTCCGATAATATTTGTACATGCTATTTATGGCTTCTGAAAGCTCAGCACTACTTCGTTTGTCAATGCAGCAGGTATCGATCCAGGCGTAGAGGAAACCATTGTCGAGCGCCCTTTTGCAGCATGAGATGATTTTGGCGTATCCTGCTTTACTCAGCGCGCTGTTTTTCTTCTTGAAGATTTCAGTAAAGGTGACTTCCTCGGCGCCCCAGGTATGAGAAAGAATCGCGTAGTCTGGAACAGCTTGGCCGATGAAAGCTTCGAGCTCCATGGTTGACGTGTTGAGGAGCCACATGGATGAGAGAAATGAGGACTGCTACGGTGTCGCACAGAAAGAAGAACAACAGTAATTTTTGAGAAGAATATGCGAGAAATTATGACGGAAAGGGAGAACTATTGATGCTTCATGAAAAGTGATGAGATTGGTGTTTGGGGATGAAGCTGGAGTCTTGGAATTTTGAATAAGATGGAGCGGGAAAGTAAAGTAGTCTTGAGACCGCAAGGCGTAGTCTCTAAACTGATTGCACATCATTAAATTACGTGTACGCTAAGTTGATATAAGTAGACTGTCCTGACTCCTTCGTTCTTTATCTTCAACTTTCAACTTCTCTCTCAATTGCGCCGTCGGCCTAGTCATCAAGTTTTAAACTGAAAACTACCTACCCATAGACATTCACTTCTGTTCCATCCGTTGTTCTTCATCCTTTGGTGCGACGCCTCCATTCATCGTTTTGGTTGCAAAGCTCGACCGTCTCCGTATTTCTTCACCGTACCTATAAAAAATGAAGGGTATCGGTGCAAGCAAAATCGCTATACCACCGATAAGAGATCCACCTCCTCCGACACCGAGGGCGTCAAACATGTACTGAGTAAAGAGAGGCGCAGCAGCACCGCACGCAGACCGAAGTATGGTGTTGGCAGCCACTGCAGAGGCCGCATAGTTAATGTAAACGTCGACCAAGTAGTTGATGAAGCCGACAAATATCAAGAGAATCGAGGTAGCGAGAAAGGTTCCTGCAATGGTTGGGACAATCCAATGTACCGAATTGAACTCAGCGGTCCACGCAAACCAAAACATCGTGATGGCAAATAGCACGCCTCCAACTATGGCAGCGGGGAGCCTGTCCTCCGGAGTCATGCGGTGGCCTGACTTCATCTTGTTCTTCTGTTTGATGCTGAGAAGGTAGAGGATGATGCCACCGAGACATGCACCGACCACAACACCAATGAGAGGGAGCTCGCCTACGCCAACATTCCAGCCACGCTTCTGCTGAAAGACGATGGGATAGATGTTGAACAGCATGTACAGCAGCGTATATAGCACCGAGTAAAAGATGGTGATCAAGAAGCTGATAGGGTCCACCAGGATCCTCCAGGGTCTCGACCACGCAGCATTAAACATCGAAGCTAAACCACGCCTGTCCACCTCGGTCGGTGCGAAGATTTGGCTGTATTTCGATTTATGGCGTCGCATTTTCTGAGCTTTATTCTGAAGCACCGCCGAATGCAAAGTCTCGGGGATAGTCAGGAGCAAGACATCTGTCACACCAGCAAGCCAAAGGAGGGCATAAAACGTCCAGCGCCATGTCTTCTTCAGCTCAAGAAATCCGGCCACGACGGGTCCCAACGCTGGTCTTACGAAGGTTGCCACAATGAACAGGGTCATGGCGTTACCTCGCTCGACTGGGCCCCATAGATCGGCGACGACACCCGGAGCATTGGACAGAGTGGAGGCGGCGAATGTTCCAGTAAGAAAGCGACCTATCAGGAGGCCTGTGAAATTAGGCGTGAAAGCGCAGAGGAAGCTGAAGGCCATATAGAGGCTGAAGGTGATGTAAAAGACTAAGCGGAGGCTATTCAAGAAGAATTAGCGAACGAGTATTTGCCAATAAACATCTTCTGTGCAGACCACTTACCCGTAATATTCAGACAGTGGAGCCCATATGAGAGGACCAGCGCAATAGCCCAGAAGGAACGTTGTTGTCACTAGACCGGCAACAACGTTGGAAACATCTAGATTTTGGCTAATGCCACTAAAGGCTCCGGTGGGTGCTGAAGAGGCGAACCCTGCGTTCACAACAAGAAGGATTGCAACGGCAGTGATGTAGCATTTATACTTGGTTGGCCAATTCGAGGGATTCGCTCAGTCTCCAGGTGCGAAGTCGAGGCGCCCATCTTCATTCAGAAATGGTTCCAGGAAGTCAGAGTGTGGATTTCTGTGAGTTGAGCTCCCAGTATGGTCCGATGGTGTTTGTTGATTCTCATTCATTCCTTACCCCTGTGGTGTTGGTATTCTAATGCGATTGAAAGACGTTACACATGTGTTCGCACCTTATATGGGCTCAACGGAGGGAATTCTGGAGCTAATGAATTGCAATACATTTGCTGACCATTACCCTCCTGCTGTCTTTGGCTCATTCGGACTCGCCCCTCGGCGACCGAGACCCAGATACCGAAGATGATTGACCAAGACTTCGACGAATTAACTGGCTTACTGAACAGCCATGCTGAGAGCTCTGGGAAGTCAAGGCCTCCAGATCTCCGAACGAGAATGTCATGTTGTTATTAAGCACAAGCTAGCACAGCTCTCGCCAAAACATGGCACTAGCACGATAAATGGCGGCCAGTAGGCTAGCATGACAGGGTTTGATCACCCTCCTTTAGGTGTGATATCGTGGAGAATGCGTATTCAAACAGATAACCAAATATTGCTTCGAAATCAATAAGTCTTATCAAAGGATTGCTGCTGAAGCTTTTCGCACAATAAATAGATTTAATCACTTTAATCAACAGGTCTCGCGGTTTAGACTCCAACTCTATAGTAGAACTTACCAATTTATAAAGTAAGAACTGATCTCTTCAATTCAGACACCATCGGCCAAACGTCATTCTTCGGAAACTAACTTTCAGACTTACCGAATTCAGTCTCTCACACTTCAATCACCATCAAAATGGCTTCACCAGATACAATGAGCTTCACAGAAGCAACCCACAACCGTCGCAGCATCCGCGCACTCAAATTATACTCGCCAGTCCCTGATAACACCATAGTAGCACTCGTCGAGAAAGCCATCTTGGACGTACAGTCAGCCTTCAACAGCCAGACCACACGCATGCTCGTCCTGCTTGGAGCCGACCACAAGAAGCTATGGGCCATCACCGGTACAATCTTCCACGCCAAACTCGGCGACGAGCGTTTCAATGCCCCTTTCATGGGCAGACCTTCGTTCAAAGACAAAGTTGCGAGCTACATGAATGCATACGATACTGTCCTATTCTGGGACGACCAGGCAGTTGTGAAGGAATTGACGGAAGCATCGCCAGAAATTTTCAAGGACAAGGTTGAGGATTGCGTACACCAGAGCAACGGCATGCATCAATACTACCTGTGGACTGCGCTCGAAGTTTTGGGGTTCGGGGCGAATCTACATTACTACCAACTATCAATTGAGGATGAAGTGAAGAAGACATGGGACGTGCCAGAGTCCTGGGCGCTGAGGGCGCAAATGGTTTTTGGCGCTCCGGCTGAAGGGGTCGCAGTACCAGATAAGCCACAGAAATTGCCAATGATGGAGAGATTGAAAGTCTTCGGTGCTGAGGGCGGATAGATGGCTACGGGTAGAACCAATGGGGCCGCGTGCAGGGAGAGCCGAAGCGCGGTTTTGATGTAGTCGGAGAATGTATTCACGCAAACTCATAGATTAACCTCAATATTCCAAAGCTCTTTTCACCGTTGCGATGTCATGTGAATGTTTCCGTAAGCTGTTTGTAGGACCACTAATGATGATTGAACGTGGGCTCGCTAACATCTTGAATCGTGTTTGTCATCTGCAAGATGCTAGCGTCTGTCGATCCTAAGAGCAGAGCTAGAGCATAGGTCTACAAATGCTATGAAATGACGGGTCTACGAGTAAACAATGCAAGCCTACCAAGGTCGAAGATTTCGTTGTCGACGGTCCTCCTGCAACCCAATTCCCGTACCTACAATGCAATCTCGCGCAGCTGGAAAGCCTCTGCGCCGAAGTACAAACCATCGCTGATCAACTGGAGCAAGCTAAGAAGGGCGTTGCAGCCTTGAGCGTCTTTCAAAGTAGGCTGCACAAGGAACAGATCGTTAGATCCAATGTGCAATCGATCAAGACCACAGCTTCCGCCCGCTATGCGCTGCTTCTGACGGAGGGATTCGATTTGAGCGCAATTCCGATCAACTTGTTCGTTGAGATGGTGTCTTTCGTACCCATCCCGTACCTGAAAACTCTGGTAGGTCATATTGAGATGCTTCGTCATGCGGCGGAGCTGGCGAGAGGGAGGCTTTTGCCCGCGCAGTGGGGGACGTATTATACGTCGTTTGTGAAAGTCAATGCGGCATGGGCGCAGAGATTCTCTGATGGTAAGTAGTATATCAGCTCCAAAACAAGGGCTATTCAGGTGCTGACCAGTGCCATCTGATATAGAGGTACAAGACCATCTTGCTGAGGCCAGGACCCAAGCACATTCACTTGTGAATGGAAGCCTACATAATGGAAGCTTCAGGAGTGAAGTTGGGGGCCAACCATCTGCTATTGTTTCAGGTCACCCTTCCGCTGCTGAAGCCGTTCCGTCCACGACACTCCAAGATGTCCAACTTCTCATCCCTGAGCAGGCTCAAACCACCATAAGAGAGTCGACGTATCTTCGAGTGCTAACGGCGAAGGAAAGGGATTGGGGGCCAGAGCATTGGACAACATTAGACATGGTCATGGAACTCGGCTCCCTTTACGCTGATGAAGGTAGAAGATCAGAAGCGGGCCGAATGTTCTCCAAAGCATTACAGGGGTACGAACAGATCAAAGCCGAGAATGGCGATGATCAGAAAATTCAGGAGGCCTTGAGACAGCTTGAACAGGTGCGGGAACGCGGATGCTGATGCCTGGGAAAAGTTAACGATGATGGTGTTTTGGGACAATGGAACGTCGCAAGTAGAAGTTGAAATGGGACAGACATACAGTTTTCAGAACGCGACAGGTAGCCTCAGAATCTGGACTTAGGCTTTAAGAATATAATCTACCTCCTTCTTTGGGACTGCCATCTTCAACCTTTCTCTGGAACGCTCTAGGGAGCCTGTCGTAATTCGATAGAAATCGCTGCAAGCAATAGGTCAAGAATCTCCCGTCAAGTCATGGCATTGGTCGAACCGTCCTCGACCGAAACTGGGCACGATCGACGATACAACATGAATGACATGATTGATGCCTATTATTCCCAATTTCTCCCTCTGTGCTTTCCGTTACCCTGCATGACAAAAAGAAAGCCCATTTAAAGTAAAGGTTATAGTGCAGGTCAAGCAAATCCAAGCTATTAGCCACGTATCACGATTCTTTGAGGAAAGATTGCGTGATAATGGGTGGGGAAATACAAAGGCAATCCTATGAACAGATATCACCTATAAAAGGATAAGATGCACGCATACTTCTGAAAGTGAGCAACTTATATACGGAGCATTCTATTCAGCAGTTCTCGACCACAGAGCCGTCAACATGGCACCCAGCGCAACAATCCCAGTTGATTCCCATTCCCCTCCTAAAGGTGAAAACGCAACCAAAAGTAGAAACACAGGACCTCTGAAAAAGAGCGGAGCTTTAGATACTGCGTTTAAATTCGACGATGTTACCCCAACCATCGGAAGAGAATATATCACAGCCCAAATCGTAGAAGACATCCTCAACGCCCCCAACTCAGATGACCTCCTCCGCGACCTCGCCATCACAAGTAAGTATAGTAAAACCTCTCCCCTCCAACAAGCCCAAAATCTAAACAACGGCAAAGTCAGCGAACGCGGCGTCGTCTTCTTCAGAAAACAAGAAAGTCTCACCGACGAACTGCAAAAGAAATTCATCTTGCGTCTGGGAGAATTGACAGGACGTCCTACAAGTTCCACGGTTCACATTCACCCAATTTTGAATAATACGAATGAATTTGCAATTGGAGTAGGCGATGCAGAGATTAGTACCATTTCTTCACAGTACAGGAAGAAACGCTATGCACAAGAAGAGCGTCCAGCACTTCGGAAAAACACCAGGAATACTGAGGCTTCGTGGCATAGTGATATCCAGTTCGAGGAGGTACCTGCCGACTATACGAGTCTGCGTATAGTTCAGCTACCTCAGAATGGCGGAGATACTCTCTGGGCGTCAGGTCCGACATCGCCTTACCTAATCTCCTTTGCTGTAATGCTGATGTGTATTCTAGGGTACGACCTCTATGACAGATTCTCCAAACCGTATCAAAGCCTCTTCGATAGCCTTACAGTGACCTATGTGGGCGATAGCTTCATCAAAGCAGCCGAGGAAGGGAGAGCTACATTGTATGACCAACCTCGTGGCTCTCCAGAAAATGTGGGCAAGCATTTATCTGCCGTTCACCCACTCGTACGAACAAATCCAGTCACTGGGTAATTCTGCCTCTCTCTTCCTCTCCCCCTACCTTGGAAGACAGGACTAATTGCTGTATAGGTGGAAGAGTATCTTCGGCGTCGGAAACTTCCCAAAATACATCAACGAGCTAGACCCTGAAGAGAGTACAGAACTGCTCAAGAAGTTCTACCAGATGATTCTGGATAACCATGATTTGCAAGTTCGCTTCAAATGGAGAAATACTAATGATATTGGTGAGTTATTTCATAGAAAAGATTTGCCTGCAAGGCAATTGCTGACTGTTTTGTTCTTTTAGCAATCTGGGATAACCGTAGTGTCTTCCATTCAGCTACTTTTGACTATGAGGGCCTAGGAGACCGCGCTGGTAACCGTGTTGTTGGAATTGGCGAGAAGCCTTATCTTGATTTGAATAGCAAGTCTAAAGCGGAGGCGTTTGCTGCTGCTGTCTAGATATGAGATGGATGGTCGCGTCGAATGTATTGGAGAAGCGCGAAAGTAGATTGAAGTCTTAAGGAGGCTGAGTGGGTGTATGAAGTATGAATAACCTTCTCGATTCTGATATGGGCGCCTCACGTCCAAAATGAGTCAGGTCTGTGATCGAGTGTTTGATCGATGAGAACAAAAACATACTCGGATCAACCTGAATTGTAATAACTTCATCGCATGACACCATTGATATCCTTCTCCATGGCGCTCACACGTTCCTCCAAACTGCGTTTCTTCCTCTCTAACTCCAAGATCTCCTCCTCTTCTAATCTCATGTCCTCTGCTGTAAATTCTGACGCTTCAACTGGCTCCTCTTCGACAATCTCCTCTCCGTCGTAATCCGAGCCATAATCCCTAGATCGATTCATCCGACTCAATTGTGACGTTTGTTCAGTAACCTTCGCTTCGTAGTGCTGTATAGAACCCGCAAGTCTTCGATGTCTCTGTCGCAATGAAGCTATCTTGTCAACAGCTCCAGGGATTGGACTATGCCTCAGATTAGCAGTGCAGAATATCAACGTGAGAAACTGCTCATACTAGACACCGCAAAGTTTCTCTGCGCCTTCCAGTAGCACATCAACATCTACCTCACCCTTCTCTCTACCACGTTCGTAAGACTGATATCCCAATCCACTCCCAGCCCCTCCTCCACCACCCCTCCTAATCCTCTCGACTAAATCCCCACCAAGCACAGCAGCAACAGCCGTATTCCTCCTCGGCGCCCTCATAGCATTCGCACTGACTGCACCATCTCCTCCCGCATTCCCAAAAGTAGTCGTCCGTCTCGATCTGGCAGGATCAACGGCTTTCGGAGGTGCGGGTGGTGGAACGGAGAACAGGGCGCGTTCGTGAGCTTCGGTGTCGCGGATTAATGTTGTTATGTCGTGGGGTAGGAGGAGGGCGTTCGTGAATATTTTTGGTTTTGGGAATGTGAGGGAGGCGATTGAGGCGGAGCAGAGGGATATTTGATCGAGATGAGCCTCTATTAAGGCCATTGTTGACATTTTGCGTGGGTTACTTTGGGGAATGAAAGGCGCAGAGATTTGGCTTTTTGTGTTTGTGTAGATCCGATGTTTCAATGCGGCATCGTCTCTGGGAGAGTTCCTATGCGTGATATTTGTATTGTATTATGCTTAATTAAGACGCGATGCCCATTCCTTTGGTGTTGATGTTTTGAGCACGGCCGTTTTTGGATCTCCATCTCTCTCATCCATCTTCGCCTTGTCATTGTCAACCACCTAAACACAACTTCATCAACCACAAATCAGTCAAAATGTCGGTCGATGAAATGGAAGTCGATGTCCCAGAGGTGGTGGTAGACCCCTCAGAAGAAATCAGAGCCCAGTTCCCTCTCCTCGAGCGCGCAGTAGCTCAGTTCGACACCCGCTTCACCCTCCGTGCCATCCGTTCCATATCCTCATTACGCAAGAAGCTGTCCGAGACGAAGATTGCTTCCCTGGACGTGAAGAAGCCGGTGCGGGAGCTGTTAGCGGATGCTGAGAAGCAACTGTTCAAGGCTGGAGAAGCGAAGAAGGAATCCATCCCAGAGTTCAACATCTATCTGGGCATATTGTTGCAGGTAGGGACATGTCTATCTATGTGTTTGGGATATGCTGACAACCGCTCAGGTATATCTATGGGACTCCAAACGATACCAAGATGGTGCCGACTTCTCCATCAAACTCGTCGATGAGATCCGATCTCTCAACCGCCGCACCCTCGATCCTCTCGCCTCAAAGGCCTACTTCTACCTCTCCCTCTTCTTCGAGCAGCTAGATCCAAAACCACCGTCGCGACAAGCTCAGGTCATCGATCTGAGAGGGAAGCTGTTGGCGGCTTTGAGAAGTGCCGTCCTCCGCAAGGACACCGAAACACAAGCTGCCGTCATCGTGCTGCTACTCCGGAATTATGTCTCGACCGCAGATATTGCCCAAGCAGATGCACTCGTTGCTCAAACCACATTTCCAGATACCGCCCCTCACAATCAGATGGCACGCTATCTATACTACCTTGGCCGCATCCGGGCTATTCAGCTCAGCTACACTGAAGCACATGAGCATTTGGTCAGCGCGACGCGGAAAGCTCCAACGAACGCCGTGGCAGTCGGCTTCTATCAGGCTTCGATGAAGTTTCTGGTGGTTGTTGAGCTATTGATGGGCGACATTCCAGAACGTTCCATCTTCAGCCAACCGAAGTTGGAGGCTGCTCTTGAGCCATACTTCACACTCGTCAAAGCAGTCCGCACTGGTGAGATGCAAGGATTTTTGAAGGCGGTCCAAGAACACTCTGACATCTTCCACCGCGACGGCACCTACACCCTCATCCTCCGTCTGCGACAGAATGTCATCCGTACCGGCATTCGTATGCTGTCCCTCTCCTACTCGCGCATCTCCCTTCGCGATATCTGCCAGCGTCTCGGACTCGAGAGCGAGGAATCGGCTGAATACATTGTGGCCAAAGCTATTCGCGATGGCGTCATTGAGGCTACAATTGATACCGAGAAAGGGTTCATGCAGACTAAACAGGCAGGCGACATCTACGCTACACGAGAACCAGCCGAAGCTTTCCACGACCGAATCAAGGCTTGCCTAGCTCTACACGACGAGTGCGTGAAAGCCATGAGATTTCCAATGAACCAGCATAGGTTGGAGTTGAAGAATGCACAAGAGGCTCGTGAGCGGGAACGCGAGTTGGCGAAGGAGATTCAAGATGGAGAGATTGATGAGGATGATGCCGGTGGAGATTTTGAGGGCATGTAAATGGGTTTCATCGAGGAAAGGAAACGGAAGGCAAATGGAGTTTTGGAGCAGCTCTGCTGGGCTGCTTGTATCATACCTTGGTACACTATTCGAGCGAGCGTGTTAGGTAGAGGATATTATGGTAATCATAGATCTGGGTTACTTTCATCCCGGCTTCCCTCTTTCTTGAATTCTCCTGTAAGTTGTTCGTCTCACTACCAATAGAGGTATTATCAGAAATTCTCTAAAGGTCCTCTCTTCTGGTCGTTCTTAACAGTAAACCACGGCCACAACCCATTTCTGATGCCGCAGGCTGACTGCATAACCAATGGAAAAGATGTCTGCCCTAGATGGCCTTCACAGCCCGAATAAGGGACATACTCCAAGTCACCGAAGGTACCAAATGAGGCCAAAATTTCGCTAGCAGGACGACTTTATATGAGAACAACAAGATCACTGCATTGGAACCGAGAGAATTTGTTAGAACTAAAGCAAAAGCGAAAAGAGACGTGGTGTGAGGCTCTTCGCAACTCTTGGCTGAAACCACGGTCCTCCCATCCGGAACAGGAGTTGAATCGAGTCGCGCGTCAGAAAAGCGCGTAGACACTCGCAAAAACCCCATTCAAGATCCCATGCCAGAACACCAACCTCGAATGCTACTTCAGTCTTACTCACTGACACCTCTATAAATCACAGCAACCAAAATGCCTTCCAAACCAGAAACCCAACCATTCCTAGATAAATATTTGGACGATGAACCCACACAAGGCGGCGAACCAGAACTACCACACCACTACAAACAAGCGTTAGGTCGGCGCAACAGAATAATATCTCACTCACTCGTCTTCCTTCTGACCTCATTCCTTTGGCTCACAATACTTTACCTCATCTCCCACACCCCATGGCGGTCCACCTCAAATACAACCAGTACACCAGGAGGCTATCGCCACAACGTCACTTCAAACGCCCGTCTTTTGACCTGCGGCTCTACCGCCTCCCAAGCGAGGGAAGCAGGATGCACATACGACATCCTCCTAAACAACTGGGTTCCAGCACCCTGCTTCGACGACGAATTCATCCTCGAGTACACCGACGATGAGTCCTGGGGCGCTTACGCGGACGCAAACATGACCACCAAATTAACTGCATTGGAAATGAGTGAGTCCGAATACTACTACACCTCCGTGCGCGATCACATAAATCACTGCGCCATACTGTGGAAGAAACAATTCTGGGTCTTGTATGAAGAGAGAAGGGCGATTGATACGATTGTTGCGAATCCGGGACATACAGATCATTGTGCGCAGTATCTGATGGATGTGGAGGAGAGTAAAGTTAATGAGGCGACGAGAGTGGAGAGGGGGTTTGCGGGTTGTTGGGTTAGGGATTGAGTTGGGTTGTTGTTTGTGTGGAGGGCAATTGTACTCACATATCTTTCAAGGCCATGCATACGGGTTTTCAAATGAATCTTTTTGCTCACTTCTATTGTTGACGTAATGAGGAGTGGGAAGCCCCATTTGCCATTCATGCTCACCACTACCCATACTTCTCTTACATGCC
Organism: Venturiaceae sp. KMAF11; assembly: GCA_023078705.1. NCBI lineage: Eukaryota > Fungi > Ascomycota > Dothideomycetes > Venturiales > Venturiaceae > Venturiaceae sp. KMAF11. The sequence goes on from JALGOQ010000008.1 coordinate 1,655,356, forward strand.
CGGCACCCCATTATTCCCTTCGTCAAGCAAGGAGGAGATTGTTCGCATGATGCTCCATAGCTTGTCCATTCCTACCCAGATTCTTAAAATCTAAGCCACGTAGCCGCTTCCCTTTCTTTGGGGCCCCGATAGTGTATCGTCCATGTCGATCAGACCCATAACCCTCAAGCGACGGTCGCCCCAAAACAGCTGTCCAACATCATACCGGCCTACCCAACAATCAGACAGGCTAGAGGCTTGCTCCTAGTAGGTTTTGGAGATGCGAGTCTTGTCGGTATCGCTAATTTTACAGAAGTGTATCCATGTAGTTTTAATTCGATAATTGGTTTGACTATAGCTGATCAGCTAATCACGAGAGCTTGAGCGGCGGGTACCACTGCTGGAGTGGACAAACCTGATGCACACACGCAGCCGATCGTATTTCGACAAAGAGCAATCGCTGACGCAAGTAGAATACGGGCAGGAATAGAAAGGGTGGCAGGGCTCATGTTCTGCAAATCCGAATTCAAGCTTGAAGTTGACATAAGGCTTTCAAGATATTGCATATTTCCAATTGTTTCCTCCAGAATGCTAGCATACCTCGACCATGTTTGAGACTCAAAGGAAAAAAAGGTAGTGTTCAAGCAGCCCGCTCCCGATCAGTTCATCATTGTTTCATGTTTCACCATCCTTATCGAGACCCTCCTCGGTCTTCTTTTTGCCCTCTTCGGCGTCTTCCTTCGCACCATCTTCAGCTGAGGGCTCCAATGCCTTCTTCTCAACTTCTTTAGCATCCTCCTTCGCACCATCGTCGACCGCCTGGATAGGAATGATACCCTCGGGATCGTTGACTTGTGCTGGATCGATGGAACTGCCGATCTTTGACAAAGCCTCCTTTACAACTTCAGGAACTGCCTCGCCTGCCTTTGCCTGGAGGTTGCTAACTGCTTCGGTAGCACCGTCAACCATTGGCTGGACAGCGGCTGCAATTTGGTCCTTCACAGACTTGCTCGAGCTAGCGATTGCACTGCCGACAGTGACCGAGTTACGGCATTTTGGTGCGCCTGGATCGGCCATAGCTGGATTTATGCAGCCATCCATTGCTATAGCTTGTGCTACGGCGTGAGTTTGGGTGTTGTCGTGACGAGCTTTGGTCTCTGCATCGCTGTCGGATGTGCCATCATTTGTGCTATTGGTTGTGCCATAGGTTGTGACATTGGATTGAGCCTAAAATCAAGCATGAGCAAAAAACAACTTCCACCTTTTGATATGTATCCGAGTATCCCATTCCCGACCAAAGGCGCTCATGATTTCAATCCAGAGGAATAGTGAGAACTCGTTGTGCAGAGTGAGAACTTAAAATGAGTGACTTACCTTCTTGGTGGTGGCTGGCTCACTGTCTTCGGTCATGGTGTTCTTGTTGTCAGACATAATGGTAGCCGAGTTGATTGAAGCGCGGGTTGTATGTTCGTATATTTGAAGTTCAAAGAGTGGACATGGAAGGAATAGTCGTGAGGAAAGAAACTCAAAGCACAACAAATAAAGGAACACAATAAGGAAATGACGTTATGGGTACACAAAGAAAGTGCAACACCACTCACGCGGGATTTCTGAATTGGCCATCAAGTAAGGAAGGTCAGACATAGGATCTACCATTCCAGGCAATGTTTCTTGTTCAGCTGCGAGAAGTTTTGGGCTCTCAATCTTGACGTAGGGATATGATCACTGGTTCGAGGGTGGTGGCCTCTCACTGATGCATCGAAGGGTGTTAATTCAGAAGCACTCCGAGTGTTGCTATCTTACAAACCACAACTTGCGCGCAAAATCCTGTTCAATTGCCATACTTTCCAGACTGTTTGGCTATGGCGGAGAAATTGGACGCTTCAGGACTAGAGTTGCTGAAATGTGTAAATGAGAGAGAGAATTGGTGCTTGTCGAAGTTGATGCGTTGTTGTCTTATCTTATCTTGATCTGATCTCGGAACGCCTTTATTTATTTTATCTTACGCAAAGAAATCATTGACAGAAAACCCAATCCAAGTTCCATCTCCCCATTTCCCCCATATCTTTAATGAAACGACTTCTTTTCCTGATACTGTCACCAAAAATGTAGAACATGGTAAGAACAGCAACCATGAAAGCTTCAAGCACCGCAAGAACCGCCCCACCATTCCTTACACCAAGTTTGCTATACATGGCAGGTCCGACGAGATTCCTTAGTACAGTATTACCAGCCAATGCACTAGCAGCGTAGAGTCCATATTGTCCAGCAAGGTAGTTGGTCGTGTATATGAGACAAGACAATTTCCCGCTCCGAATGGGATGCCAACGAGAATAGGCCAGATCCATGGAGCGGAGGTGAATGCGAAGATGATTTGCCCTACGGGAACGAGGACGGCACCGATAATGATGATGGCGACGGTGGATTCGGGTGTCGGCGTCGATGATCGATGCAGCATGAGTGTAAGTCGGCGAAGAAGAGGCTCTGTTGCTATCGCAAGAACAGCTTCTAGTCCAATGCCCTGGTATGCTAACCCTATTGCAATCGATACAGATTAGTAAAACACTCTTGTCAGGATATGAAGGGACGAGGAATGGTTTACCTGTGAACCCTGGGCTCCATCCACGGAGACCGGTGAAAACAAATGGGTATGCGACGAAACAGAGGTACAGCACAGCGTAGAGACAAGCAATGTACAAGTCCCAGAGCAAACTTTGAGTTAAAAATCAGCAGTGCTCTTTGAAAGAAGAAGGTGGTAATTGTCTTACCAGATAGGATCTGTTTAAGTCATAACAATTGGTCTCTTCACAACCCTCTTGAATAGTTCCAAAGTCTCGACTTTGACATCGAACCGACAACAATACTTTGGTTCCTCATTCCTAAATTCGGCAGCTCTTTTCTACAATAGAATTGGCGTGTATTTTTCTTGGATATGCACGAGAATGACCCAAGATACGCCAGCGGCAATCATAACGATCCAGTTTATCCATCACCAACCAGGATACTGGAATACAATGCCTCCCACAATGCGTCCAATGACCGTTCCATTAATGGTACCAATAAACGAAACCGAAAAGGCGAGAGTGCGATGCTCGTCGCTCACAATACCATCGACTGTTCCAGGGGCGTTTGAAACCATGACTGAACCAGTCAGCGCAGCCAGAAAACGAAAGACGAGTATAGTCGCAAGGTTTGGTGCTAAAGCACAGGGAAGAAGGAGAATTTTGAAAAGCCCCATAGCAACGATATACACGGGTCGACGACCATACATTGCGCTGAGGGGAGCTAACACCAATGGTCCAATTGCCATGCCGATCAGATGTGTTGTTATTCCTAGGATTAGGGTTGTGCTGTGTTGTATATGGAAGTCTTGCATTAGGCCGGGGATGCCAGAGGTGAATGCTGTTGATGCCATTATTCTGTATAAAGTCAGGATTCCGCTGGTGAATATGTTGAGAAAAACCAAAAGAAGTTGGTTCGCTCCGCACCGAGTTAACGATGACTTACACAATCATTGTTGAGAATGACACTACGCCAAGAATACAGCCTCGATACCAGGTAGGCAAGTTCTTCGGACTTCCTTTGTCTGCAATCTTCCAATCAATTTCGTAATTGGGATCTCTCACAGTCGTGCCACCGTCATGAACATTCAGTTCACACGATGAACGTTTCGAGAAATCTGCGGGATTATCGAGGTCGAGGTGCAGGAAATAGTCCAACTGTAGGTGTTCCAGAGGCTCCAACCACGGGCAGCTAAGATTTCGCAGCTGTTTGATACCGGACAAAGATGTTTTAAATAGTTAAAATCGATCTACTGTACAGTCCCTGGACTCCAAATTCGGATGTGTAGCGCGCACGAAGCCACTGACTTTTTCCGTAAATCGCAGAGGAGAATTGAAATAGATCAATCAGCTAACAAACCGTATTATTAATGGGGTCCGCCGATGTAGTCTGATATGGCAAGCACAGCCTACAGGGCTGGAATTACGAGAGTATGCACCATTAGCTCGTGAAAGAACAATTCGCTCTTCGAATGAGAACAAAGCAAGGAAGCTTGTCAGCAGCCATGCTGTTTTCCTTGCTGAACTGCCTAAACGCGAGACAACAAGAACCCCGAATCCTCACTTATCCAGACAATTTCCCTCCCGACAGATACCACCGAGTTGTCAGGCCCAAACCCCAACATGTTCAAAGCTCGCTGCCAACCCACCAAGAGCATGCATCGTGAAGTATAACCAGTGGTGGACCCAAAGAACCCTAAGCTCAACGCGAAGGGAAAGGTGATTATCACCACTGGAGCATCTAGTGGCCTGGAAGCGTAAGTTTTGGCCATGGAATCACGGCCGGTTCATCAATTCATACCCACCCTCGAGGAACCTAAATTAAAATAACACTCCGAACTCGACATCAATATCGAGTCTAACAGTTGTTGGGCGAAGTCTATAACTTCGCGGCTCGGCAGGCAGTGGACATGAATTGACGAGCCGACTGCAAAGCCTTCTTCAATATCAGAGGCTAATCGAACGCAGAAAATCGGTGCCGCCTGGTCTGATGCTGGAGCCGATGGGATCGTCCTCGTCGGTCGCGATGCCAGTAAACTCGAAGACGTCGCTAAAGGTCTCAAGAGCAAGACCGTCATTGCCCCGGCACAATCTCGATTGCGGACGACGCTGCCACCAACACCAAGAAGGCTGTTTCCGCATTCAGCCATGTCGACGTTTTAGTGAATGCCGCCGGCTCTATGAATCAAGGATGCGTCACAGGAGAGGTCGACCCGAACAAGTGGTGAGCGGACTTTGCAAGTGCCTTCTAGTGCTTAATTTGACCACACCAACCGCTGACAGTATGAAATAGGAGTCCAAAGTCAAGGGAACCTACAACATGGTCCACTACTTCATCAATGCCACAGAAAGTCGAGGCACCGTCGTCAACCTCATTAGTTTGGGTGCTTCTTTCCTCGTTCTTGGAATCTCGTCGTACTCGGGCAGCAAGCTTGCCGTCATCAAGCTGGGTGAATATATTTGATAGTGGTGCGTATTCGAACCCAATTTTCTCTCAAGGACAACCTGCTTACGATACACTCATAGAGTACCCCGGATTGCGCGTATTCTCTGTCCAGCCTGGAATTGTCGAAGCCGAAGGCGGTCGTGGTATGGTAGTCCCCAACTTCACACCATTTGACAAGGACAAGGCGGCTCTCACTGGTGGTGTGACCCTATACCTTGCCAGCCCATCACCGACTATCTTTGTGGTGGGTTCATCAGCGTCAATTGGGATGTCGAAGAGCTAAAGGAGCACAAGGCGGAGATTCAGGAGAAGAAGCTCATCAAACTTGGCTTCTCGAATGGAAGGTTGACACCAGGTGGATGCCCGTGGGCTGAAGGTGGTGAAAAGAAAGATAGCAAGAAGGCCGGACTAGCACGATGGAGAGTTCTAATTTACTTCCGAAAGGGCGAGGTAAGCACATAGGCGCAAGGAGAAAGGGAATGCTTAATAGCCTCTGCCGTGGTAGACTGTATATACTTATTCACGAAGACAACCTACGAGACTGAGAGGGCGGTCGATTGCAGTGACACAATACGTATTCGCTTCATGGACGACCACTATTCGCTTTGACCGTGGAACCGCAACCAATAGCCGGAAATACTCTTCGTAGCTGACAAAAACATTGCTTTTCGAAATGGCGTCGCCTTCCGGCGATCTGGCCAATAACTTACCTTCGTCCTCATGTCTTGGAGGAACTTCTCTTCGTCTTCGCGCTAAGGTGAGAAACATAACAATATGACTCAGTTAACGCTGACCATTAATGTCCGTAGGTAGGAGATTCATGAGGGTTCAGCGAAAACTCGCACTCGTTCTTCTTTAGCCTGTAACGTTAGCTGGTATCGCGTCAACTTTGAGGTTTGAACCACAAACCCGGCTTCAGGTCGGAGGCGTTCAAGTGTTGTTCCGCTGAGGTGAGGTACGCACTTATGCCAACGCACGAAATCCACGCACCACGCGTCATCAACTAGCGCTTGTCGTCCACGGAACAGCTCTTATCGGTCCTACATTCTTGTTATGCAAGTACCAGGTACCTATGTTCGCAACTGCAGCGCACTCTCACACAGGTACCAGGTACAAATTCTCCATGTGAGAATGGTCATCGCTGCATCTCGCCAGGATTGCTACGGCCTTTACGCTCACATTACTCTCTTAATCTCCTTCAGCTCATATGGCCTCTCTTACCCTCACAACATATCTAGAAGACGCGTCAGAACTCGAAGACTCAGCAGAAGTTTGAGCTTGTATACCAGGACATCAGGGTAGGTACAAAAGACTCGACAAAGTACTAGATACGTACGTCGGTCGACTGGCGAAAGGTTAATCAAGAAGAAGGTTCCTCCCGCTCGGTTGGTCCCTGTCTGCGGCTCTTCCGTCGCGCAAGGATAAAAAAGTCAGATCTCTGCTCAGCTCAGGGCACGTGTCGGGGAATCGGGAAAACGAGCGCCTGGAGGATCTAGGTGCTGCTCTATCTATTAGAGAATGTGGGTCGAATAACTCTTTTGACCCTCAACCCTTCCAAATGGAACAGGTTATCTCATCCTCGCAAGATTCAACAAAACCCCTGTTTACGTCGCAACCAATCAAAAATCCATGTTGCAGTCAATCGGCTCGGTTGATGAAACTTCTCGATCCAGCGCTTTGCAGGAAGTTTGCAGAGCAAGCTTGAGTATGGTTCCTGAGGTTGGGAAATCATTTCTGCAATATGCATGCACAACTGTTAGCCACAGAACAAGTCGTCTGTCCGCGTAAAATTGAATCAAACCTGCATGCAGGAGGGGAGCCGGATTGCAGCCTGCTCCTTGCCAAAAGGTCTGATGGCGTCAACCATATGATCATTAATAGTATCGAATACGACATTCAGAGTTTTGCTGGACAATTTCTGAAACACATCGAGGATTTTGGATTGGATAGATGACATGCTGTTCGGCCAATCTCACAACCTCGCCGACCTCGCCGTTGTCAGCCTGCATAGTGGGGTAAATATCTAGAAGATTGTCACCAATTATGGTGAGGATGATGAGCAACAGAAGTCAATCAAAAGGATATAGAGCAATACTCGCTTAACCAAATCGCACTCCTGACACGATGAAAAGCCACCAGGAGCCTTGTCAATTCCAGCCTTGAGCAATCACCTAGAAGGGAAAGTACACCAATGTACTCCAAACTCCATCACGCTATCTCCTCGACCGGTCAACGGAATGCAAGTCTCTCGAAGCCAAAGGTTTCGGCGTCTCCCGAGCTGCAAATCAAAACAGTGAAGTATGTCAGACTCATCGGCCAACTGCAACGCTGCAAGTCAAAATCACAGTTTTCTCCAAGCCTCGCGGAATACAGAATGGTACAAGTGTCAAAGCCTAACGATTTCCCTCTTGCCCCGCTTTTGGACGGTTAAAGGAGCCACTCCGATTCCGTTCATGCAAAGACGGGCGTATGCGGGCAGGGTCATGGATTTGTTCCGGGATCTGGCCTTTGGAAGAAAGCCATATTCTGGAAGATTGATGCGATCGAAGATCAGAGAAAGGTCGCATCAAAGATTGACGCAAACCGTGGACAAATCAAATGTCAAAGCAAGGCGGAATTAGGTTGATCTACAATAATTTTTTTACAGAGAACGCCCGACCAAAAAGGTTTATCTCCAACAAACATCATTAAGCATCTCCAGCTTCAAAGGTCCAATATCCCCAGTCCTTGCAGACGCGAATTGCCGCGAGACCTCGTCTAATGCCTCCCCAAATTGACCCATGCCCTTCCTCCACGTGGCTCGCAAAGTTGTTGATTCCTATAGGCTGGGGACAAACATATTGCAAGCCATCCATCTCGATCACAAGCCAGTGACTTGGGACACCCATGCTGCCGATGCTGCGACCCACCGCCCTTGCCATCCTTCTGACGCCCTATAGCATGTACGCTCCATCTCCATGGAATCCACTCTTGCTATCTTCTCCTCAGTGTTTCAAAAAACCTACCCCGCGCGTCTACCCGTCCCGTCGAATGAAACGCATGATCAACGCCTAAATGGATTAAACATATGTCTGGCTGCGATTTCGGCATCCTTCAACAATCCATTTGCGAAATTGATGAGGACGTCCGGGTGAATGCGGATGGACGATCGCGATCTCGTTCCCGGACTTTGGATCGTGTGCTGGGTCGTCAAAGATACCTTTTTCGCGACTCCAACCCATTCGACGATTTTGCTGCCGAACTGCTGCAGTGGAGATTCGCTAGGGGCGGTCTTCATGCTCATTGGCTTTGCTGTCGCATTTCTAATTGGGTAATGCGAAATTGCTTCAATGCTCTTCAGATCATGGCTGCAGTGCTGTCTGATCTTTCCCGAATTTCTTCACGCTGTCTTAACGTAGGCCATACTTGGGGAACGAAGGTTCTGCCGTCTGCGTTCTTCGGCCTGGGTAACAATGTCTGCTGCAAGTCGAAGGCTGGGAGCCAAATGCGCATATCGTTGAATCTCGTGCACCACATCGCCTATAATGGCGTTGACTTGATTCGGAGCTGGCAACAGAGCAGACAGCGATGGCGACATTGTAGCCCCCATCACAAGCAATGTCTGAGAAACAATTCTACTTTCCTATTAGGGACAATTGCCTGATATTGCAATATAAAGTTCGAACTTACGAGAGTGCGCCTTGCCAGAGATAAGGCAGATGGCCAGCGTGGTGGGCAGTGATATGCTCAAGTTGGCGAATGCAGGCTTCAAGACATTTGCGGCAGTTTTCCTGTACCGCGGGATCGAGAAAGGCTGTCTCCTTAATCAATACAGCCAAGACGTAGGGTCTATAAATGATCGTCCGGCAAGCAAAGTACCGGAGCCGCAAGACATTCTGGACAGGGCTGGCCAATGGTGCTCGGTCGTAATCGAACTGCACTGCGGCTGGTAGGGTGGTGTACCACTCCATCAATTCGGCGTCAAGACCAGTGACCACAGGGTCCAAGGCTGCTGTGCTGGTGATCGGTGACGATTTGGAATAGATCATGTTGCTGACCCTGTTGAGTAATCTTCGAAGCGCAATCTCAGCTAAGAAGTAGCGCAGGTCGTCGACGCCAGCACTCTCGTTTTCTCCGTCTTCAAAGTGGGTTGGTAAACCAACGATATCTTCATATTGGACTATCCCAGAATGAGGTAGTTCCAGTTCGGCGAGAAGATCACTGAGTAGGGCCGTTAGCATCGGTGCTGTTGCACGAATCACGGATTGCGCGGAGTTCTCACCTCTCAAACAGTAGCGCATTCCAATAAACACGTTCTGATAACTGTTTCGCCCCTGGGGATAGGGTCCCGCTTAACAATAGTTGCAGCTTCATGCTAGTACTGGTGAGGACGTTCCAGGCTTCCAGTGGCCGTACGGCGTAGAATAGATAGGCGGCGGCCATGATCTGGCACTGGGCGGCCAAGATATCAGCCCGCATCAGGAGACTGGGTAAGATTGCCCAAGCTGCGACAAAAAATGGGTAGCCAGGTAGTTCGGTTTTCGGTGGTAGTTGCGATATAGTTCCTCCTGTACTGGCACATCCGAGAGCAAGAACTAGTAAGGCCATGCAGCTCTCTGCGCCTTCACGGAACCCTTGCGCTTGTGCTTTTCGATAGTAACGGTGCCAGCTGAAAGGGCTAACGCAGGCATACCAAACGTTGACTCGTTTGAAGTACGCCTCAACATAAACATGTGCGTTGCTAAAATCCAGAGTCCGAGGTGGACCGAAGAACAGTGGTTCCCTATGCATCTCGAGCTGAACAAGAATTTGCGGATCCCATCGTTGCGAGACTAAGTCTCGAATCTTCGGCCAGTGGAGCAGATTTAAGGCCGGAGTCGTGTGGTTCTTCGGCATGGTGGATTGTGTTATCAACTTGGGATTGTTCCACGTTCCGAGACCGTTCGATGGCATACCAGTTCCGCCCATAACGGGAGCCGGAGGAGCCAGAGAGGTTCGGATAAGGGCATCTTCGTTGATGGTACTTGTCGTGGCTGCTGGCGAATGCTCCTGGGTGCCGCTAAACCCGTTATTCGAATTGCTCGAGGAACCTGCAATATTGGACTGAATCAGATTCTCAATTTGACGGAGTCGTTCTAGAATCAGCTTGTCCCCAGCATCCAGCTTTACTCCAGGTTCGCGGTAAACACATTCTGCATTCAACTCCGAGCATAGCCGGCATTTTGGACGAGCTCCATCGCATCGTGACTTTCTTGAACGGCAGATTTCGCACTGAGGCCAAATATAAGCATGGCCATTTAGTGCGGAGAATAAAAGAGACTTACGGCAATAGTAGCTCGCCTGCGCGGATAGTCGAGCGCGTCAGAGCTTTTGCGTTTCAAGTTTTGCCGGTTGTTCGGTTCCGCATCGTCTCCTACCGCGACACTGCCTTTGCGGAGAGGCTTGACGTCGTTGAGTTCCTCTCCATCTGTTGAGGACTGAGACATGTTGCGCAACCGCGATTTGACGTCTTCGATCATGAGTCCACCATACTGCGGAATCGCAAATCCCCCGTTTTGAGGTGCAGGTTGGAAATTATTGGTCTTTGCGGGCGACGTGAAGGTGTACGGGTTTGCGTCCGTGTAGTTTGAGAACTGCAGGCTGTAGGAATCGTGGGAAAAGTAGTGATTGTTGGGTGCGAGAGAGTGAGGGCTCAGAGCTGGTGAAATAGGGACTGTGCTTTCCATGATTTGCCCTTTCAGAAGCTCGAGCGAACTGCAGCGCTGATTGGCTTTGTCGTGGGCTTGCAGCCAGCAGCCACAGAGCTTGCGGGGGAATCCAACCGTCGAGGATCTTATGCAGCCCCAAGCCGCCTCGCTGATGAGAGAGGAATGGTCGCCTCAGCCCTGACGAAGAAGAATCTGGAAGTAATCTTGGATGGTGAAGAGGAGGGGGTCATCGGCAATGCAATGCAGTAGGCGGTGGGGATAGGTAACAATTATAATTATGGAAGATCGAGTATGCAGACAGCCTCGTCGAATACCTAAGTACCTCTGGGATGCGGATTCCCGGGGATAATAGGTATTAGGTGTAACAGGATCAAAGCTTCAATAATGTAGCTATGTATCAGAAGTATATACAGGTGGGCTATGGATACTCTAGAACGGATATATACCACCTTGCCCATCCTCGATCTGAGTTTACTGGCCAAACGCTTAGCGGAAATGACATCCTCCTCCTCCCGCTCGAAGCTCGTTCTCTTGGAGCTACATCCCCAGAGAATGGATGGTCGGTGCGTGAGTGAGCACGACCTCGATCCAACTCGCCCAAGCCACCCCGGCAGCTAAAATACCACCGGCGAGCACGCTTGCGAGCGGGACCTCCACAGGATTACGTTGGAGGGAACTGGCCGCTCCGCGCTAAACGTTGCCTCTTCGTATCAAAAAGGGTCATCAGGCGATGTCCCGGATTGGTTCGCACCTGGGAACTCTATCTCCTTACGCAACAAACATCACCAGGTCAGAAACAATGGCCCAGTCGTGTGTACCTCAGGAATGTTTCTTTGTGGGCTGCCACGCGCAGCTGTGATACAGAAGATGAAGAGAATCCCCGACCCTCGCTAGTTTTGTGCACATAGCTCCAACAATTCCCCTTCATCAGCCAACCATTTGCTCAGGAATCGGCCGAGCAGTGCGCAAGGTAATATATTCGAGCCCGGAGTCTACACGCTGGCCATATCCACCGTTCTCATGAAGCCTGTCATTGCGGCCTCTGTACCAGGCAATAAGAATGGACCTGCATCAGTGCAGAGACAGACACGTCTCTTTGCTCTCAACTGTGGGGCCACAAGAAATAGATTGCGCCAAGTATCACCGTCGTATCAAACTCCAGCTGCAGCACATGGGACCTGCCGAGTTTCCAACAGCCCTATCCTTGCCTCATCGGTACATCCACTAAACACAGCTTGCAAATCCGGGGGTAGGTAGCCAGTTGGAGATGCTTGGGCTAGGTACTACGTCCTCAAGGAATAAATCCATCTCATTATATGCTCTCTCTAGGCCTTCAACAACACCGTCGATCGGTTACGTCTATACCCCTCCGCATGTTTCATTTGCCCAAAACTGTCTTCTCAAACTCTCAAACTCCCCAAACTCCGTCCTCGGATTGGTACGTACCTGTCTCATGGCCTCTCTATTCTAGCCCTCTTCAGCCTGGGTGGATACCCTCCGAATACCTATATGCTTCACACCCCTTCCATCACGCTTTCTCGGCGAGAGCCGAGTTATCCACACGCCCAGCTCGATGGTATGGCATGCCTGTCCCTGTCTATCGCAGATACACATACCTAGAGAAGTCCACGTGAACTGCCTGTCGTAGCCATGGCAGCCTCGCCGCGCACACTTACTCTCCCCTCTCTCGCTTCGCTTCAACACCCCAAAGGACGATATGCGATATGGGTATTTAATATGTCAGAACTGTGATCGGTGTCTCTGCTTCAAATTGGTCAGAGGAAGATAATATATAGAAGGCGACACGACACATCGAAGCAAGGTGCGTGCGACTCATGTAATATTCAATTTTCATCTCGAAAATTGTCTATGTCCATGTGGGTGGATCAGAAGCAGCTACCAGCTCTCGGGTGATGCCCATAAGAGTGCGTCTTAAGATCGCATCGAAACTGCTCAATCCCGGGGCACACGACGAACAGGAAACAGATCGAAACGCTCCATATCAGGTACGTATCGATACAGATTGTATCCTATTCATTTGATGCACCTGTCTATATACCCTGCCAAGTTTTTCCTCCACGTCCACAACTCCATTCTTTCGGACCTATACGAAGGCCCTTTTCTGTCCTGTCCTGGCGTCGCAAAAGCCACATCCTACACCAGCTGAGATTTTGAATGGTACATGGTACGTTCGTAACTCATGACCCCTCCTAACCCCCTCCGTCCAAAGTAGCGAGATCACACAGTGGCAAAGGAGTGATAAGAACATTCTTAGAACACCTACAGGAAAAAGACCAAGACGGCACAGTGACACTACTACTTGATCCCCCTCTAGGACAGGCCGACGAAGATATTCAGGCACAAAAACTTAGCTTGCCTCGATCAGGTAACAGAGTGACGATTTGTGATGCATGGTGGAGGATTAGGAATGTTAATCAGCCTTAATTTAGATGTGGTTGTGAGGACGGGCCATGGGCACATGCCAGATGGGACTCGTAAGGGAGATGTGATCGACGCAGCGAACGGTAGTGCCCTTATTGGTATGCCTTTGATATCCTTGTGGGTTGCAGGCTTGCAGCACTCGGCCTTGGTATTTGCGCTCCCTCACACCTCGATCGTATTTCGTTCCACACCATATTTGTGCACAGAGATGTAAAATTTTCACCGTTTGAACGGATCTTGCTTCATTCAGACGGGGCTGATATTTCAGGAATGTATCACCTCCACCATCCCGAGGAAACCCTCCATCAATCGAAACAGAAACACAACACCACAAACCCGATCTCGTGAAACTACAAGAATAAATTGCCACGCTATTTCTGAAAATAGCAACAGCACCAATGACTAAAATAAAAGTCCACCCAGCATAGCACCACCAAGAAAACCGCCCATCAAAGGAAACCCGTATCCCCCGCCGTAACCATACCCAGGACCCCTCGCATACGGCTGTTCCGGTCTCAAAAATCGAGCATTAGGATTCCCATAGGGACCTTGAGCATACGGATTATACCCCCTCGCGCCCACTGGCAAACTCGGTCCATTAGGCGGTTCAATATAAATATCTCTCCCTTCCTTATCCTTGCAGACGAATTGAGGTTGTCCCGTTTGTATAGCTCGAGACATTGCTTGTCGAAACGCCAAATGAGCTTTATACGCTTCTTGTTCCTCTTTCGCGCGTCTGGCGCGTTCATTTTCGCGTTCTTGATGTGTCGAGTGAGTTAAGCGATCTTTCATCTTGCGTCCGAATTTGTGGATGCCGGTTGGTTGTGCGCCGCTATCCACGGGACCACCAGAGGAGGTGTTGTGTGTGGCGTTGGCGCTAGAGGATGCAGGTACTCTTTGTGCAGCAGGAGTTGTGTGACCTTCGTCGTCGCTGCTCTCCGCCTCGATGTCTTTGAGGCTAACGCTGCGATTTAGACGAGTTATGTGTTGTCTTTCGTCCGAAGTGAGTGAATTGAGGTATTGCTCGTCATCGTGGGGGTGATTCCACGTGGATCTTGGTGGGTTTGCTTTCGTATCGACGAAGAACTGGTGGTGTGTGCTGGCATCGTACTGTCTGATCCATCCTGGTGGCAGTGGACGATGCTCATCTTCCATGCTGCGCCTTGACGATGGTGGAATGCCATTTCGGGCCTGGTGAGATATTCTCGATGGCCCTTCCGCTGTCACATCTTCATAGGCTGGTGGCGGTTCTGATGGCTCTGATGTCTTCATCGTGATAGATTGGAATGGATTCCTGATTTTTGGGTCATTATCTCGGCGCGATAAGAAGGTGTCGTCCTTTATAGAGGTTGAAGTGGTGGCTAATGATGTAATGATTTCTCAACCTCCGCCACACCATTTGTGGCTGGTAGCCTTTCCTTTCTTATTTTCTTGTCTTTCGCCTCCTTCGATTGTCATAGACTCAGCCTCATAGGTAGAATCTTCTATGCCAAACAGTCACCGCAATGATCCCTGATTTTTCAAGACTTGCGATGAGCATGTGTTTCACCTACGCTTCCAAATCACTGTAATTCCACTAAGCGTACACTTGATCCAAACCGGCGATTTTGGCTCAGATGTGCGAATTATATCTCAGCCTGATAAGAGTGTGGACAATCAACTTGCAAACCGTATATTTCAACTCATGTATTCGAGTACCCAAGCTCTTATCTCCGAATCCCTGAGGATTAGTAGAACCGAAAGGGCCATGCTGCAGGTACACATCGAGTGCAGACAGATGCGTAAGCTAATATCAAGGGACCCGGCCGTTAACGGAAAGTCCGACCAGTACAACAACTGAGATTTTCTTGAAACATCTCGATTCCGCGATTGTTGCGATACGCATAGATTGTAACTCGCAAAAACTCGAGCTGATTTTTAGATAAATTGTTTGCTAAATCAGTTTGCGTTTTTTTTATGGTGCTTGCGTGTACTCCCGACAGCGATCAAGATAGGCGCTCGCGGTAGACACGATTGATATGGACGAGAACGAAAGGATTCACCGGAGGCCTGTGAGCATGTTTCGAGAAGACAAGAGAACAAAGGCCGCAATTGGAAGCATGTGTTCAAAAAGATCGAGCACGACATTTGCCAGTTGATTTCGAAAATGCCCCGCGCATATTCACCTAAATCGCTTCATGACCGTTCTCTTCCTTTTCGCAAAGTCATTCCCTATGCCATTGCCCATTGCGCCGCTGTCCCTAGGCCCATCGGCGACATCAATCTTCCTCTTCCTAGACTTATCCAATTGCCCACCAGAGCCACCCTTCCTCTTTGTCAGATTCTCAATGCGATCGAGACCAGCTCCCAAGTCGCGCCATTCCTCTCCACCATATCCTCCACCTCGTTCTGTTTGTCCCTTTCTCGCCTTCTCCTTCTTGCTGACAGGCGCCAAACGCGACAGCATTTTTTCTTCATATTCCTTTCGTTCCGCTTCTTCGGCTCGCTCCCTTTCACCCTTCACTCTTCGCCCACCTGCCACAATTGTGCTACCGATACTTGGTTCTGCCAGTGGTGCCGTAGATAGTTCTGTACGAACAAATTCGTTCAGAACGTCTGATTTCTGTGGCCGCTCCTTGCGTGATTCTTTGCCTCGTGTTATTGGCATAGCAGTTGCAGTAATGCGTGGAGGTCTATATATGCCGTCGCTTGGCGCATTTGATTTCGACTTTTTCGCAAAGTCGGTGGACGGACGTAGAAGGGCAGCAGGATTGGGTCTGTAGGATAGCTCGTCTACATCTTCGGACTCTTCAGATGATGAACCATCTTCAGAGCCTGAATCCTTAAAAGCGTCGGCCTTCTTAGGCTTGCCAAGCTTAGGTTTAATGCTTGCGAGTGTCGCTGCTGCTGTCGTATCATCTGCTGCTCTTACGACCTTGTCGATTTGGTACTTCAATCGGCCTTCGAGTGGTTTGACGCCCTTTTCCAAGTACAGCCGGAGTTCCACCAGCTTTTTCGTGGCTTCTTCGTTGAGCTCTAGCGACTTCTCCGATTCGTTGTCTGAGTCTGTAGCATGCCGTAGCTTAATGAGGATCAAGAATACGAGGTTTTGGAGGTAGGATAGGAATAATTCGTTCTTCAGGTCGAGGAGTGAAATACCATTTTGCGGAGGAAGAATGGCAGTCTCAGTGGGTAAGATTGCTGTGGATATTGATTCCTGAAGGGTGGAGAGAAGCGTAGAGAGTGAATTATCCATTTTGCAGGTTTGTTGTTGAGTAGCTGGAAATCGGCAACCAGAAATTTCAACACGGCGCTAGAGCTTTTACCAGGATTTGGAGATCAGATCAAGATAAGATAAGGATGTCGACGAAACTAACTCCTTCGAATTCCTCTCTCCCCACTATCATCCTCCTCCTCGAAGAACATCATCAATCATCTTTTGGCATGTCGACGCACTAGAAGGGAAAACACCCTCGTTCTTAAAGGCACCACTGCTTCACCAGTTGGTTCTGAGCAGCTGAAACCAATCCAATGCGCTCAAATCGACATCGATATCGATAAATTCCTGTCAATCTGAATCCTTTCTAAGACTCAAACTTATCCATCAACTTTTCGAAATAGGGAGTGCGTTCTTTGAAAGCCCAATTGAGCGTTTCCATCCTCACTAGCCTTCGAAAACGACGACGCTAAATTTATAATTTCATAAGACTACAGCTCTGACTATACATGCGTCATATCACAACGGAATTTTAAACGATATCCTTGTCTCGTCATCACCTGCAAGTTGAGCCTTAGAAGCAATCTAGTTCGAACAATATCTTAACATGTTTCTAACCAGTAATACCCATGACTCCTTTTTGATGCAGATGGGGCATGAAAAGTGATCGCAGTGTAATCAAGAGTGTCCTACTTTGCGCGCCCTGCAAAGATCCATCAGTATCGCGTTTCTTACAATTTCGATTTCGTCAACTTACATTGCTGAAGTTCAGCCTCGCTGATGTGTCGCAGCTTGTTCACACTGGCGGCTTCACCAGTAACAACACCCTTTGCAACTTCAACGATGCTTCCGATAGCAGTCTTCTTGCTAATGGCGTACTGTGCAGTGGTAGCCTTGACCTTAATCAAAACAATTCTTGGATCCTCTGGTCCACCGTCGTGCTTTCCGTCGCCAAGGTCTCCCAACCAGGCTTTTAGCGATGGTGAATAGTACTTTCGAACAGCCTCGCGATCGGAGATGATGTCTGCCTTTCCAGAAATAGATGCCCATTCGCCGCCAGAATTGAGGAAGCCAATGTTGATGTCAGAATCGGCCTTGAGATCGTCTGTCTTGCCAGATTCGGAGTTGGAGTGGAAGATCAAGTCCACACCATTTCCTTCCTATTTGACGAACTTCAGTCACTCTCTTTCCACGTTTGAGGTTCTTTCTCTCTGCAGTGTTGTACTCACGGTAGCAGCCAACGCCATGCAGCGTGTGGCTAGTTTGTTCGTCTCGGCAACATGGGTGGTCATCAAGCAGAACTTTGTCTTCTCGGCAAACGCAGTGAGATCCTCAATCTTGTCCTTGAGGGAGGCATTGTCCACGTTGTTCTCCTTGTAGGGGTCCGCTGGCTTGCTGCCGGTATCTGCGTTGGAGTATGACATGTTGGATGCGTGTCTGGGTGGTGTGGGATTGAGTTTATATGGTTTGATGTGTTCGGTTGAAGGGAGAAACTGTCTACTCGACCGTGTAAGCAAAGAGGCTCTTCTTATGGAGGCTGCTGGTCTGAAGATGGGGTTGAGATGAGTCTGGCGAAGGACAATGCGAGAGTTCATCATGTTAAAACTACAGCACTGAGTTTATCTACGTACCAAAGAGGAGATTGATTGATGATATGAGAAGGCGATTGGAAACGCAGGAGCAATGGTTTATGAGGGGTTCAAAATGCCCCTCGAACGTCATCATATCGTGATGTCATATGCCATGAAGAAGTTTATGGCATTTGTACAATGGCATCTTTTAAGCTAGATCTTACGTTTTTGACCGCTTATGTACACACAAATCATTGGAAAGTAGGTGCCATTGTCAACATTGGCTGCCGAAATTCCCACTTATCAGATCTGATGTCGATGGTAATTTTAGATTCGATTCATCCATTCTCTTCCAATGGATGAATCGACTCTAAAATTACCATCGAAGCTGATAGATTCCTATTCCTATCATTATTATTATCTCTGAAATAATCAAAAAATCTAAAAGTGTGAAACAGAATTGCGAGAGTGCCCTCGAGTATCTTCATGGCGATCAGGCTGTCAGATAGGGAGCAGGATCGCCATGTCTCTCAACCATTACATCGAGACGCGTATGACACGCGATACGAGACTTGAATTTGAAATGGAAGGAATCGAATCATTCTTAGCAGGCTCATGGATTGATATTACATTCGATCGGGTATCGGTGTGAATTAAATTATATTGTTTTCCGCAACCATCTCGGGACAAGGGAAGGGAAATCGCTCTCACCATCGGATTCCGTCCCATGTCAACACCTCTCTTCTCGAACAACAACCCACCCGGTCTACCGCACAACCTCACCATGCTGCCACGATGTAAGTCCCTGTACATGTATCTATCCATAACAAACCCTCATATATACCCAGGATCGAAGTGAACATGCGCCTTCGGCGCGCCATCGTGTTCAACGACCTCTCCCTTGTGAAGCGCATCGTGCACAACAACCCTACCACCCTCCAGAACCCTGACTACGACGACAAGAGCAACACAAGCCTCCATCTAGCGGCCAAACATGGGCACTATGAAATTGCCGAGTACCTCATTGATGCTGGCCACGAGGACGAGGGCATTTCGCGGAACTCGGATTGGGACACTCCGCTTATGCTGGCTGCTGAGGCCAAGCAGGTCGATGTGGGAGAAATGCTCATAGCTCAGTTCCCACGTTGTGTCCCCTGGACTAATAGAAAGGGCATGGATGCGGTATGTCTTGCATGGTGCCGTCGAAGCGAGATACCTTGACAACATGCTCATGCTCTCGATAGCTTATGACTTCTGCCCGAAGCGGTGCTCTTCACCTCTTGCCTCTGCTTTTGGTATCTAATCCGCCTGCGGATGCTACGGCCCACGACGACGATGGGAATACAGCACTGCACCATGCTTCGGCAGCAGGTGAATTAAAGGCTCTCCGCTTATTGCTTCATTATGGCGCCTCTCCTCTCGCCCAAAATAACTACTCTTGGACTCCAATCGCATACTCGGCGACTGCAGCTGCAGAGGCATACTTTAAACAGCTCGTTGCCGAATTCGAGCGACGACGAGTCGAAGGTGTAAATCAACAACGGGAACGCGAGCGCGAAAAGGAGAGGCAGAGACTTGGTGGTGTGAGGTTAGTCACACAGGACGATTCTGGCGGTCCGATCGGAGGCGCACAAATCAGACCCAGAGATGACAGTCTGGGTGCACTCCCGGCGCCTGGAATAGAGTGGAGTCCGATTGAGAGGAGGGCCATGACACCGACGGAAGGACGAACTCCTGCTGGCTGGTCTTTTGGAGCAAGAGGTCGGGCAAGCTCGGGAGACTGATGCGATGGCAAATCGCATACACTCCTTTAGCATCGTTCTTTAGCAAGTGTGCTCACGCGATTTGGTTCAGAGGTCTTCGTAATGATACGACGCACATTTCGTACGAATCATAAGAGGTGTAAGACTACTTCAACATCACCACCTCGGGTTCAAGATTCGGCGACTCGATGAGCAGGTTCAGTGTTCCCCTTTATTCGTTTTCCGGGGGATTTGAGAAGATTATTGTTAGCCATCTCTTCACAGGCCCTCCTTGTGTACATATCATGCATTCCTACGATTGGGAATCTCTTTCAACCTTAATTGCGAAGAGTCGTTTTGGTGTGGAAATCAGGCTTGCGAATTGACACCCTATACTCGAGCCTGCAGTCATTGGAGCAGAGCAGATTAAACATAGCCAATATCACTATTATTTGAGACACATCCTTCTTCGACTGTGACAATAACGTGATTTGCAACTTCACACATTCTTTCGAAGCTTCTTGAGTGAAAGTACTCGGAATTGAAATGCCTTTCCACAGGATCATAACCATTTTCTTGGTCTCATTCATCTCAGGATGGGCCTCGCGCTTGGAACTGCAGGGATTCAGGCTTTAGGCGAAGAGCATCAACGACAGTTCACCTCAAGTCTAGCATTTGATTCACCACCACTTCATCTTCTCTCATCTTCAAAGCGATTTCAGTGAAAGAAACAAAATCTGATGTCCCTTACCCACCTCTCGCATCACTTGCATCCGTGATATTTTCTCTAGCCCTCGCTAGCCAGAGGTATACTCCTGGTCGCATCACGTCCACATCTACTCAATCCACTGCACCTATCCACCTTCACATCCTCGAATCTTGACCACTGATCTTGCTCTACAACTGCCTAGCCTTTCAAATCCTACACTTTGCTATGAACAACCCAGGAGTTCCACAAGGTGCTGGTGGGCAGCGACCCCCGGTGGCAGACCCAACTGCTCGACTAGTGAAGGTCCAGCATGTCAAGAGTCTCGCACATGTCCCGGAGATGACGAAAGCGAAATGGATATCTGCTATCGGCAACTACCAGTCTATTGTCAGCAGCAACTCCATCGAGAGCCAGCCATATAGAGAGGCTATGGCGGGCTGGATGCAGCTAACCAAGGCCGCGGTGGAGTCCTCGAAGATGGCGAAGAACAATCAGCAGAACGCTGCTTCGCAGAGTGGAGGACAATCGCAGCAACAAGGCCAGCAACAGCAAGGTCAACAACAAGCGCAGCAGCAACAAGCACACCAGCAGCAGCAAGTGCAGGCTCAAGCTGGGGCCCAGCAGGCTACACCACAGCTGAACCAAGGCCAGCAATTCCAGCGCCCAGCGGTATGGCCAGAACAGATACAGAAACATACTGAAGCGTTGCCGATTTACCCTCCACCCAACTTCTCCGTGGGGACTCCGGCATACGAGACATGGTTGACTGCGACGAAAGAAAAATACAAGATGATGTTGTACGTGCATGAGATGCATAAGGGCTCGACCAACAGGATTACGGCCAAACTGAGAGAGCTGAAAGAAAAGGGACAAGAGATGCCAGCCCAGCTGCTTGCGGAGGGGAAAAAACATTCGGAAGCGCTCACGCAGGCCAAAAACAAGCTGGAGGCATTCCGGAGCGAGCAAGCAAAGTTCAAAGCCGCTCAACAAGGCCAGCAGCAGCAGCAACAGCAACAACAACAACAACAGCAACAAGACGCAAACAGGTCAGCCCCTTCCAGCGCGACCATCCCACAGCAACCTTTTAATTTGAAGCTCCCCGGCCATCCAAATCAAAATCAAAATCAAAATCAAATCCAGAGCCAGTCGCCGAGCACTCAGAGTCAACAACCAGGAATGAATCCAAGTGTAGAAGCAGCGCGCAATGCTGCTGCCAACGCGAACCGTAGTTCGATGAGTCCCACGCAGCAGCAACACACTCCACAGATGACCCAGGCCCCAACTTCCTTTGCTCCAACACAGCAACAGGGCAACAACACGATGAATCAACAGCAGCAGCACCCACATCGCCCCTCCCTCAGCGCCCAACAGCCCATGAATGCCATGCCTCATCAACAAAACGCTCAAGGAGGAAACAACACTGGACCCCCTCAACCACTCTCCCACACACAAGCCATGGCGCAAGCTCAACGCACCTACTCGGAACGACAAACGCCTCAAAGTATGGCACCGAATAGCTTAGGACACACCGGTGGCTACAGTCATCAGGGCCAAACACAACAGACTCCAAACCGCGAGCACAGCAATACGGCATCGGCAGCGCCCAAGATATCCAAAAATCTTCCCGCACATCTCTACAGCACTCCACCGCCAGTACCATTCCCCGCGGCACGGCCCACACTTTCTGGCCCCAGCAACGGCGTTGGCGGTATGATGGGCCAGCCAGCGATTGCGAAGCCACCTGCTTTCCAGCTCGAAGGTGACCAAGGCACTGGAGTTTTGAGCAAGAAGAAGTTGGATGAGCTTGTGCGACAAGTTACAGGTGGTGCCGAGGCTATGAACCGGGAGACTCTAACTCCAGAGGTCGAAGAGGTAAGCTTGTTGACTACTCTTTTTTGTAGTTGTCTACATCCTAACATCAATATAGGCAATGCTCATGCTCGCCGACGAATTTGTCGACAACGTCATCACCGCCGCCTGCCGTCTTGCCAAACTTCGCGAGTCGCAGACGTTGGATATCAAGGACATTCAGCTCATATTGGAACGCAACTACGGCATTCGTATTCCTGGATATGCATCGGATGAGATTCGAGCGATCAAGAAATATGCACCTGCACCTGGTTGGACGCACAAGATGAACGCTGTTCAGGCTGCAAAGGTTATGGGCGGCAAGACGGATATTTGATATTCTTCTTGTCTGCTAACGTCATGTTGATTTGCAGTTGAGGCTTGAATTCGATGAACTGGCGCCTCCAGAAGCGCAGCCTGGACATGTCTTGAGAACGGAGGTTGAAATGCCCACTTACAAGGATGTTACCACAGAAGCTGGCAGACTAAACACGGACCTGGACAATTCCACTGTCCCGGCATCCGGTCTTGATCCTTATCGCGCATCTGTATCTACCAACAACTCCTTAATGCCAACTCCTTTACCGCCGCAGCAGGATCTCACGACAGAAGCTAGCACTCCGTCATCCTTGAAAAAGTGCAAAAATTTCTCAGGAACCGACATAGAGGCTTCAGACAAGAGAAGTTCCGAACGTGGGTCGAACCCCTGCATGCCAAATCCCTTACCGAAGATAGAACGGCGATATCTTTCCCGCGGTCGTCAACCCCCGCGATTGCAGGGTCCAAAATGTATACGATGCAAAGATCATGGGGTCCTGACTTACTGCACCAGGGTCGTAGGTGACGATTCCTCTACACGTCCATGGGGTTGCAAAACTTGTCGAGCGGCAAAACAAGTTTGTGAACCTATTCCTGACTACTGGGATTGGGCTGAGAGACGAGATGAGAGACAGAGACGGGCAAAGGCTGATGTCAAAAAAAGGCCAAAGCAACGTGAATGAGGTTATGGTTGGCTGGTTGGGGTCTGCATTGTTTTGTTTGCTTGAAAGACAATTGCTACTTGCTCAGTCTTGAGTTTATCATGGCTTTTTTATGATATTCATGAATTGAGCTCTTCTTATGAACATTGAAGCTGTCCGTAATGATCAAAATAACAATCTGCTAGAACTGCCAGTGAATGACCCGACTCAAAGTCCACGTGTATAGCGGGAGAGGCGTCGGGCGACCCCTGAACACAGCAAGGAAAATTCCGCTAAAGGTCCTCGTCTTCCAATGGCAGAATACGAAGTTTTCGGGGAACGGGGCTGAGGCGTATAAGACGGTAAGAACTAGAATGGGGAGGAGGTCGAGTTGTTCGACACTTTTTGAGACGGTGAGTCGAATAGGCCGTTAGTATTCCTAGTCCTATTCTTAGACTTTGAATATATGCGTAGTACTTTACCTAGCGGCTCGATTCTTGTTCAGCCCGACGGAACTAATTACGATATTCGTAGGAGAATACACCGTAATGCGGTGGTGGACTGGAGAACGTACCGTCCTGTGCACTGTATTTATTCCGTATATGCCATCTAATCGATTTATTTTACCTTGCATTCTTCGTAGACCGCAAGAATATACGACGAAGCTCTATTTCCTCTCGTCATTAGGGATGCAAGTTACGACACACTGAAGCCGAAAAATAACCACGCCCTTTCTAGCCTGAGCTAATTCGGAGCGCAAGATATTGCATTACAAGAATATAAGACAGTAGAGAATATTTACAATCAAACTACCCATCATCCCTCATAACTCACCTTTCTCGACCTCCTTCTTCACAACCATTACATATCCATCCATCACGAGGCTAATCCCACAACTCTCAACACTCCTCCTCGTAGCGACCCTCGCCTCAGCACAAACCCTATTGTCAACCCGATGCTGTGATCCAGCTGGAGGCACGAAATCGTATCACGATACTTTTTCGATAGATTGTTGTTATACTGTCAAAGGGACTACCTATCTGGGTAGTAACGTCAGTGGAGTCCCCAAAGCAATAGCGCAGGTATTCTCGGATTGTTGTAATAGATTGATCTCTGGGAACGGCAGCGGGGTTAAGGACCGAAGGCGGGTGGGAGGTGTTTGCCGCCTTGGTAGGGGTGGTGGTGGGGATGGGAGAGGTGTTGATTTGGTTGTTGGTTGTGGAGAACTACGTGGGCGGGGTGGAATATATATGGTGTCAGGACTGATGGGATCAATTGAGTTATCTTTGAAGAGTGTGAGCTTGAAAGGAGTGGAAGAGATAACGTTGATGTGTCTTTTTTTTTGGTCGACAGCTTTTCATCTCGCTTTCTATTAACCTCCCAACCACTTCGCTCAATCCCTGGTCTGCGAAATCATGTATAATCGTGCTATTTGTTAGCCATTACCTGATGAGATTGAAGAGCTGGGTTCCTGTACACTCAGTCGACGATCAACGACACTGCACGCAATCTTGTTAAGACACTTCTGATTTAGCAACTTCAATACAAATACGAATCCTCCTCCTCACCCAGCTGCTCTCCTTCTCCATCTCCATCTCCCTGCTCATTCATCTCAGTGAAATACCTTTTCACTGTCTCGATGTTCTCGCCTGTTGGCGTGCGTTGTAACATAAGAATTTGACTCCTATCCTCTTTGCTAAAAAGTTCATCATCCTTACAATTGGCCATGAGACATTCGTAGATGGGGCCATCCTTCGAGGCCCCGTCAAACTGATAGCCTGGCCAAGCCGTGCGACCCCCTGACCTCCGAATTTCACGGCGAGCTTCTGCCAACACCTTTACCTTCCCTTGTAGCACTATACGAGACTCAGAGGATGGGGTAAAGACAGCCACCTCGCATCTACTTTCAAGATTCGGAGGCCAGTAACGCCAGTTGACGGATGGCGTGGATGACGCCCACGACCAAGTAGGCATAGTAAGTGGGTTCAAGTGTCTGTTGGCTTGCCCAGTACAGCTCCAGCACAGATGAAGAACAAAAAGTGAGGCTCTTCCCCCCTGCATGAATAGAGGTCCCCGCTATAAAGCTGGGCGTGCATCATTGATAGCCGAAGGCAGTCACAAGGCAACACCATCAATATACAAGCAACCATGAATTGAACTTGCAATCAACCACGATGCCTTCTCAATCCGCCTCAACGGCCTTCTCTCGCCTATCGCACGCTCTAACCCACGGGCCTGGGCTCTATCCCCTCAAAGTCTGTATACAACCCTTCTAATATTGACAGTAGCAATACTAACAACCCAACAGGGCGTCGTCTACTTCCTCGCCCACCCGTTCCTCTACCCCCTCCTCCGTGCAAAACTCCTCCCCTGCGCCCTCCTCTCCCTCTTCGTCCTCACAAACCTCTTCCTCTGGACTTACATCCCACAAGTCGCCTTCCTGGCCATCTGGCAAGGCAAGTCTGCATGGTTCAATGGCACAATTCTCGTCCTGGGTGAAGGCGCCGCTATAGTCGCACTCCTATTCGAAGCCTTCTTCGTCGACGAAACACAAGTCGATACTTTCGATGCCGTCTTGCTAAACAAAGGCTTTGAAGACTTGGTTGCGGGCAATAGACCTGTTAATCCTGATGAGGAGGGGGACTTGGATCCATTGAGGAGGTTGGGGAAGCCGGTTAGGAAAGCGCAGTTTGCCCCGTTCTCGTTTAGACAGATTATGGAGTTTGTGGTTTTGTTGCCGCTGAACTTTGTGCCGTGGGTTGGTGTGCCCATATTTCTTGTCTTGACGGGGTACAGAGCAGGCCCGTTGTTGATGTGGAGATATTTTGCCTTGAGGGGGTTTACGAAGAAGGAGAGGAATGCCTATATTAAGAAGAGGAAGTGGAGTTATGCTTGGTATGTCTGCATTTGGGGATTTGATGAAGATTTTGCTAATTGATATGTCTAGGTTTGGTACGATTCATTTGCTCTTGCAATTGATTCCGGTCCTGAACATGTTCTTCCTCGTTACCACAGCAGCAGGGTCAGGTCTCTTCGCCGCAGACGAAGAAGCACGACGACTGCAAGCAGAAGATGCTCAACATGCCTCAGAAGGGCAGTATACAGACGATCCGTTATAACCCTACTACATTCAGCCGAGAGGAAAAAATCCATTCAGTTCATCTATTGATGTTTTTCTTGATCCTCATTCTGTCCCTGCATAACCCAATTACTATGATACTTCGCATACTCCTCTTCTCCCTCTTTCGTCCTCATCTTCTCCTTCATCTCAAATTTCTCCGGTACATCCAGTCCTCTCTTGACAGCCTCCCTCTCACTAATAACATCAAGCCACCTCTTCAGATTCGGAAAGGGAGATAAGGATATCCCAGCCCATTCTGCCCAGTTCACCCAACAGAAACAATTTAGATCCACAAACGAGTATTTACTTCCGACGATCCATAATCCCTTTCCTTCGGCTTCTTGTTGCACCAACCGATCCTCCAAAACTTGATATAACCTCTTCGTCTCGGTTTGATACCGATCAATCCCATATTGTATCTTCTCAGGCGCATACCGATAGAAATGATTCGCCTGTCCCTGCATCGGTCCCAATCCAGACTGCATCCACGTGTGCCAACTCATAGCTTCCCAATACTCCTCACTTCCATATTCGAAACTAATCATATTTCCTTTGTCATATTTTTCAGTGAGATATAACATGAGAGCTCCTGATTCGAAAATTCGAGCGGGGCGGGAGGTGGTGTTGTCCACCAGGGCGGGAATTCGACCGTTGGGATTAATATTGAGGTACCATGATTCTTTCTGTTCGTTTTTGGAGAGGGAGATGGCGTGGGTTGTGTATTGGAGATGCAGTTCTTCCAGAACACAAGACGCCTTTTGACCGTTGGGTGTGCCGCTGGTGTAGAGGTCTATTTTTGTTTGTTGTGGAGCGGACATGTCGTTTGTGAAGGAATTGGACGTTTGAATTGTCCTGGGCGGGATCCGTGGAGGGTGGAAAGGGCTTTGTAGGGTTCGATGATTGGATTATGACGTTTATGGAGGTGATGTCATGGTTGGTGTAGCGGGCGAGGAGAGCAGGAGACTTTTGGCCGCCTGTGATGAACACTTTTTACTTGACTTTAGGTTTTCTCTTCTGATTGTGCGAATGGATCGGTTTGTTTGAGTTTTTGGTGGTCGTGATAGATGACGTCAATAATGGAGACATTTTAGATACGGGTGGGCAAGTTTCCTTGTATTTCATTCTATAGTGTCTCTCATTGGTTCTATATATTTGCTGTGCATAATGGTCACTGCGAGCTCGTGCGCAATCAGTAGACCTCTTCGCCTTGTGTTCCCCCGTTTATATTCACCGTCCAGCCCTTTCCTTCGAACCAAAGCGATGAACCCAATAAACATAGCGAATGCATTGATATTCTTTCATCACGTTGTTTGCACGTTAGCTCCGTCACTCTTCGCCGTCGCCGCTCCTGTTACTGAGCCGTCCGTTCCCGTTGCTGTCGCCTTGCTAGATGTACAAGCTGCAACGTTCTTGAAAGGAGAGGCAATGGTCGTCATCACGAGGTGGCCCATTGTTCCACCATTCATATTCCAAATGACCGTCGCGTCAACCGGGCTTGTCATAGCAGGAGCTAAATTGTATAACGAGCTGGTGCCTGAGATGACTTCGGCTTGTTGCCAGACAGTATCATTGAGGAGCTTCAAGCTCCACGGCGGACTGGAGCAGTCTATCTGTTGCAGCATTGGAAGACATGTATTAAACTGGTCAATGGGGACTGGTTTTGGGGCGGAAGCATTTGGCGGGATTGCGGCTGGGTCTGTCGAATCACATTTTGATGCGTATCTGGAATGTGTTAGTGGTTCAAATATCAGGATAAATGATGCTGAAGATCGTACAGGGAAACAACTGCACTGTCAGCGCAACATTGACAGCTACCATCAGCGGTCTGAGGCCCTATCCATGGAATGACCCGCAAACTGCTGGTTTGAGATGCGAATGCTGTATCAAGACGAGGACAGGAACAGACACCAGGTTTACCCTCTGACGAGGTGAAATATGGCAAAGCGGCCGGATTTGCGGGTGGACAGTATGTTATAACATCCAAAAGTATTTCCTGATATTCGCATGGATAAACCTGGAGGGGTGAGCAAACGCTATTAGCGTCCGAGTCGAGAATTTGTAAAAAGGGACCTTATTCCAGCAACTTTCCAAGATGCAATTGAATTTGTCTGCATATTCGATGCAACCATAGATTTGAGTTACGCAGGTCGCATAGCCATTATCTGTCGGTGCACCACAGGAGTCGTTCATACTGTCGGTGGCCTTCTGGGCAGTTGTGGCTATGCAGGAATTCAGCGCAGAAAGATCGACACAGTCGAAGATGCGAAGGGAGTGTTAATTGCGGCATGGGCAGTAGCTATGAGCGATATGAGAAGTTTAAAAGGCAGCACTGTGAGTTTGGATAGGAAGATAATTTTGGATATGATGTGGAAAGCATGAAATTGTCGACAGGAGCCTCGTATACTCGAATCGACCCCTGTTCGGAAGTGGCCCCGGCTTGATTGTCAAACAATGTCCAGTTTAGTGAGGGGACGGGTAAGATTCTTGAAGGTGGCGGGCGGAAGGACTGAGAACCGACTCCCTATGTGGCTTCGAACGCAAGATAACGAAGCCACAAATCCTTGGACTTTGTAGCTGAGTCCAGGGTTCGAGAGTCGAAACCGAGTAAGAGTTGTTATACACTATCTGCAAGTACGCCATCTGCTTGTGGCCGACAGATGGATTCCAGGAATGAGCAATACGATGATGTCAATCATCCATGGCATCGAGAATTGAGAGTTGCCTCATCAAACTCCGAGATTCTAGACTTTCCGGGCTGCATTCGAGTGGACTCTGTGAGTAAAGAGGGAGGATTGGTTCTTGTCATCTTCAGCGTGCCTTAAAGGTGGCCAAGCAGATGGTACAATATAATGAATGGTTTAAGGTCGAGGGCCAATTGGAGGAGGGAAGGAGGTGAAGAGAAGGTCGCCAAATGTGATCTGGAATGCTACGTACGAGTCATTGGCATTGGCGCTCTCCGTGTTCGATTGTTTTCCCTCACTCCAGCATCTTCTTCTTCTTCACACAACCTCTGTTTGCAAATATTTTCATTGCTTGACTATTTCGGTCGAGTATCTACTCCCTCAAAGGCAAACATCCCTTGACGATACTCAAGATTGGCGCATGAACCCGGAACGCAATACACCACGGTTCACTCTGCGACAGCTCAATTGAGCAATATGTTGTAGAATGCATGAAGCTATAAGTGCACAACAGCCAGAAGACCGAAATTAGTGAGGGGGAAGAACACATTCATGACCTTGCTAATCAGCACTATCCTCTCAACGAGACCCAGGAGGGCCAGTCCAGTCCGATTAACTTTCCCTGTAGAGTCAGAATGCTTGTTTTGGCAGACATTGCTCTTGTATTCTGCCAATGTCAATTTAGGAATCACATGAGTTTTGTAAGTTTATCATCTTACTGCAACCATGGAGGTTCTTTGCTTATGTTTAATGATTATCACAGGGCACCCTTGTTCTTAATCATTTCTACATTACCTATAAATAGCAAGGCAGACATCTTACAGATAACAAAAACAAGTCTTAGTATTTTATGAATCGCATAAACCCTTTCTTAGTTGCATGGAAAAAATGCGATCTTGGTTGTCCCCGCGAAGCAAACTCCTAGAGCGACCAACTTTCAATTACGAGCCTCTTCATGATCCTGCAGACATCAGGCTTGTGCAAATCCATCCCAATGCCAATCGAACAGCGGAGATAGCTTGCACATTACTAACGACGAATGTGCCCAGCCTCTTCTTCTTGGAATATGATTGTTTGTCATACGTATGGGGACCACCTGTGAAAGAAAGACGCATTGTATGCGGCGACGGTACACTTCAGGTCACTGAAAATCTCTTTGTCGCATTGATAAACCTACGCGGGCAGGATAAAATCATAACTATTTGGATCGACCAGCTTTGCATAAACCAAGCCGATGTTGTTGAACGAAGTCGGCAAGTCCTTCTCATGGCGGACATCTATCGACACGCGAACAAAACCATAGTTTGGCTAGGCGAAGCTGCAGACAAGTCCGACTCGGCGATGAAAATGATTCAAAACACTCGCATGGTTACCTCTGCGGAGTATGCCCATCTTTTGGAGTCCGAGAACAACGGAGCGAATGAGCAGATGGAGAAGTTGATGGAATTTTTGCGCCTGCCGGACCTAGGTCATAAATCATGGACAGCACTGCGGTATATTCTGCAGAGACCGTGGTTCAAGAGATCTTGGGTACGTCAGCCCAGCTATTCTTTGTCGGTATGGCTGACTAACTTGCCTGTTTCTAGGTTATCCAGGAAGTGGTTGTTGCTGCGAATCCGATCGTGCGATGTGGAAGTTTGGAAGTTTCATTGGAGCGTTTTTGGATGGCAGCCATGCCACTTGAGAGCGTGGATTCTCAAATTAGCACTACTTCACCTGCGGGCCATGTCAACCTAGCATCGTCACGGCTTCTTGGCTTTTGGTTCCTGAGGTTCACGTACTTTGGGTTTGACAAAGACAACGTGATGAAGCAACATCATGGTGGAACCTCGGGTCACATGCACACTGCCTTCAAGGCCGATGGAGGCTTTTACAACATGCTCGTGTCTTTTTCGAAAACGTATCAGGCCACGGACCCTAGAGACAAAGTCTATGCATTTCTTGGGCTTCAAATCCTGCAAGACGTGGTCCCGGACTACGATGTGTCGCCCGAGATCATTTATACCCAATGTGCATCCTCACATATCATGAGTTCCCTCGGCATGGACAGGTCGAAACTTGCCCACATACGACAGCGAAAGGACCATAATACGCGTATCATGGGCCTCATCTACAGTGCGGGAACTATGAACCAGAGCCTTCTCCGTCTACCATCGTGGGTACCGGATCTGAGCGTTGAGCACTACATGCGGTCCTTTTGGCAAAATTCCCTCGAGTGCTCATGCTCGAATGAAGCACACCGCATATACAGCGCCGGCGGAAAGGACGAACTGGCCCAAATCGAGCTTCTCCAAGGTTCCAGAGTCCGGCTACCAGCTAAATACTTTGATCTCGTGAGTGAAGCAGGAGCAGCAGAATACTCGCAACTACCGCCCCACAAACTCAGCACAGCCACTATCATTGCCGAAAATCTGAGGTCGTGGATGCAGGAGAGTTCCTCAATTGCGCAACGGGGCGCCGCTATCTATCCCGTTTATCCCACAGGAGATTCAATGCAACACGCCTTTCAACGGACCGTTATAGCAAATGCTAATGATCAAGGACACGATGCAACTCCCCAAGAAGTAACGAAGCTGCTCGAACAGTTAAATTTAATGCTAGAGCACCCTTCTAGAATCGATTTCTTCTTTCGGTATTACAGCTATGGAGGAAAAGATAGATCTCGTATTGATCACAGCTTGCTATTGGCTTTGCACCTCCGACCCTTGACCAGCGTTGCGCACGGCCGTGTTTTCATCAGGACAGAAAAGGGGTATTATGGTGTGGCCCCTCGAGGCGTAAAAGCTGGGGACTGTATTGTTGTTATACCGGGTGGTTGTACTCCGATGGTTCTTCGCAAAGCTGGGCATGGGCTGGAGGGATCTGAATATCAATTTCTGGGCGACTGTTATGTGCATGGTATCATGAAAGGCGAGGTCATGGGAAAAATGGATATTCCTATGGACGACGTCATTTTGCGATAGGCATCTCTAAGCTTCATCTAACAAGAGTTAACGGAATTCGGAAGGCACATTTGCGGTCCGCTTCTCAACATGCCAGTCCTATATGCTGCAAGAAATAGAGTTCAAGATCTCAGCAATACTGGTAGCCTTTATGATCCTCTTGTTTGTCCCTTGACTTCATTACAACAGTTATCGGATTCGACTTGTTTCCAAGGGTCGTTGGATTTGGGGTTGCGGCAGCTCTGACTGAGCAGACGATTTCCCAAACGGTTATCCCTGCAGTAACATTAGCCAATTTCATAAAAACTTATAAGACTATAATCTCTATATTTTATTTCTATAAATACCATTTTCCATAACATAATCGCATTCTGTTAAGGATATTTTTTAAATTTTCAATCGGTCGAATTCTCGACAGCGCCGTCCCACAACGGATCTAACAGGAAAATGGACAGATAAGCCTTCGGAGATAGCCATCACAAACCCATCAGTCAACATATGATCTAATAAATAACAAAAGGAGTCTTTGAATTTTCCTTGTCATTGAAAAAGCTACAAACAAATGAACTCAGAACTCGCCCCCCTTTGTCAACAATCACACCCATAACACTACTCCAAGTCCCCCCTATCCGAATTCGGATACACAGCAGCCAAATGGACACACCTCCTCATTTTATAACCCCCTACCGGCTTCTCAAAATTAATACCCCAATGTGTAAATTCCCCACAAGAAAAAGAATGGACGGCATCGTTTAAGCCCTTCCCTTCCGCAAAAAAAAACAATGTGAGTTGAGGATGCGGCCACGGGTGGAGAACTTCGTGTGGGCGATTCTCCATTTTAGGAATAGTACAAAGGTTCGTCGTATCGTGGTGGCAGGACGCCCATGGCAACTGTTTTCATGGGGAGTTTGGTGAAGGTTGTTGTTGTCGTTGCTGTAATGAAGACCGAAATTGTTGGTGCACTGGACGTGAACGTAGAAGTGCTTGTGAAGGAAGTGCTTGTTATTGGTCCCGTTGAGACGGGATTGGTTAGGAGGCCTGTGGCCACAAGCAGGTAGGGAGAGATCTTCATCGTTGTGGGGGACGTGAAATAAGTTTGGTTTTCGCCGTTTGTCGATATGTATGTGGACGAATATTTGAAGTTGAAAGGGGATTTGTGGGTAGGAGTATTTTCACGCAGGATGTGTGGTCTTTTCAATGCGTGGCTCTTGCTTGCATCCTTGGTTACTAAAACTTTGTGATAGCTAGTGTGGAAGGTGTGGAGATGAAGGACTCTTAGCCACACCAAACTTAAGCAGTGGATGAAAAGTCGTGAAGACAATAAGATATAACCTGGTGTCCAATTCGCTGAAGCGAACATGTCGACCCAAACCTTACACACCGTGAACCAGAAGCTCAAGCCTGTTGTCCCGCAAGGAAACCCAAAAACCAACCTCAAAAATTGGGCCTCCGTTCCCACTTTCCACCTCAACCAAAACCACAAACTTCATCCCACTCCCTCTCAGGAATCCCATGCAGAAAACTGGTATGTCTAAATCAACTCCTCAACAGTTTCGTAAATGGCCGGCTTCTACCCACCCATAGCAACCTTCGGACACCCCTCAACTCCGCAATGCCATCCCTCAAGTTTTCGCCAATGCATCCTTTTCCCATCCTCCCCAAGATGCCTCTTCATTCCCTCAAAGTTAACAAACTGCGCACGACACTGCTGCCCCTCCAATTCGAAATCAGCTGGGTTATACGGACAGCGGATACGCAATCCAGTTGATACAGTGTCCCTGAGTTTATATTTCCAGGAAGCGGCGCAGGTATCCATGTGCTGCTTGATAGGGTTGTTGTGAATGTGTTGTTCGATCCATTGTTTGCAGACGGCGCAGTTTGTGCCCATGATTGTTTGTTTCAGGTTCTCGTGGGCTGTTCTATAGTGGTCATGCAGGGCTGGAAGGTCTGGGAAAGTGTTTTGGCATGTTGGACATTGCTGTAGAGTGGCCGTTTTGATTGGAGTGGCTTGGTGGCCGCCGTTATTTGAGGGTGATGGTCCGGACATCGGTGTTGTGAGAAGGCTTATTGCTGGTGTCAGTTAGGAAACTTGGTAAAGGAGTAAAGTGACTAACCTGGTCGGTCGTTCCTGCTAGGTGTTCGGTCTTGCTTCCGTAATGGGTCCTGCTCAGTCGTTCCTGCTGGTCAGTCGATGTTGCTTGCGTATTGGCCCGCTATGCTGTCGAAAGACGAAATCCTTCGGACTGTTTGTAGTCGTCTCGCTGTAAAACGACAAAGTCCTCTATTGCTCTATACAGGTTCTAGGCAAATACATGATCTAAGCTCGGTGAGGCCACCATCGCATTGGCCCATATGGATAAGGGAGGCATGAAACGGATGTCCTTTCATAAAGTCTGTAACGAGTGAGCAGGTAGACTGAATGGAACAGGAGGAGAAGAAGAAGCAAAACGGCCGATAATTAGTCTTGACACATGAGTTCATCTTCTTCCAAAGTCTCAAATATCAGTAAATCCTGTCCCATAGATCGAATGAACCAGGCCACAAAACTAATCTATTTATACTACCAACCCAATTTTATTCATCAGCATATCGCAAGACACCATCTCTTTCAGATTTGAATCACACTTCCCTCGTACACATCTTCACAAAAATCTCCATCCACTTCCTCAATCTAGGACCCAACTCTTTTTTTGGATCCCTCAATCTGGCTTCTACAATATCCTCCATCGCCTTCCTCAATCCCTTGAGCACAAGAGCGCTCTTCCACTCGTCAACCCTGAACCTCAATCGATTCCCATCAATCGTCACAACACCAGCATGAAGCTTGAAATCAGCATCACCAACCAAAAGCATGAGAGGTAATTCTTGCGCTGCTGTTGTAGAGAGAGCGTTGAGAGATTTAGAACCGCCAGATTGCATCATGGAGTAGTAAGACAGGTACTTGAAATCGTGATGGCTGCCTTTGTTTACAGAGCTGGGGTGGAGTGTTACCGATTGTGAGTTTGCGATGTTGCGCCAGCCTTTTCCGTCGCGGACGAGGAGTTTGGGGTAGAAGGCCCATGCGATGACTGAGGTGGTAATGATCTCATTTGGACTGTGAATGTCTGATTCAGGTGGAACTTCGACGAAAGAGGTGCGACCGCGAGATCGGTTTCCACCGTGCGAACGCTTGGGACTGGGAATGAGGCCAGTTTCGGCCAGGGAGGAGAGTAATTGAGCTTTGAGGTCCTCGATGTTCTGCAGATTGGGTTGGCTGAGGTAATTCTTGCGGCAATAGGTGAAGGCGGATTGTCCGGGAGTTTGAGAGATTCGACGCCAGACAGTGTATGCATTGTAAGCAGTGAGTAAATCCGAATCTGCCTTGGCGTAGGCAAGACGAGCAATGTCTGCTCGCTGTCGGTCACCAAATGGCGTGATGAAAGGTGATTTCGATGACAAAATCGCAGCAATGGTCAAACCGACGTCAACGCAGCCAAAAATAGCGGCCAGGAGGACAAGCTTTCCCAGAGCAGCGTCTAACGGAAGCTTTGCCAGCTGATTGCCAAGCGGCGTCAGATCCTCGTTTGCGGTAAGAGCGCCAACTTCAATCAGAGAATCGATAGCACGCCGGATGTTCTTTGCCAAGGGAGGGTCGAGTGCTTGAGAGAGTGTCTTCTCAATATCACCGAGTCCACAAATCTTGACTCGCATAATCAGATCTTGCAACGACAGACGCAGCATTTCTGGAGTTTGCTGCTCAGCCATAAGATCATCGTGGCGATATTTGGTGAAGAGATGGAAGCAAAGCCCCTCTTGAACACGACCAGCTCGTCCACGTCGCTGTTTGGCATTGGCCCGGGAGATGAAGGATTGAATAAGACGTGACAGTTGTCGTCGCTCATCATATCTCATCTCCTTGTGCTTTCCTGTATCGATGACGCAAGTAACATCGGGAATTGTGATACCAGTTTCAGCAATATTCGTCGCAATCACGACCTTTCGGACACCAGGTGGAGGTATCTGGAAGGCAAGCTGCTGTTCCTCAC
Source organism: Venturiaceae sp. KMAF11 (assembly GCA_023078705.1). Lineage (NCBI taxonomy): Eukaryota > Fungi > Ascomycota > Dothideomycetes > Venturiales > Venturiaceae > Venturiaceae sp. KMAF11. The sequence goes on from JALGOQ010000008.1 coordinate 1,691,265, forward strand.
TTGCTATCGAAGAATGCAAGGGAATCACCCAACAGTCTCTATTGAATATGGGAGAGCTGAGGATCATGTCGTTCAGTTGTCGAATTTCTGCAATACCAGGTAAAAAGATCAAGGTAGCCTTGCTGAAGTCTACATGATCAGGATCCGTGGCAACATGCTCCATGAGCCTGACAATCAATTCGTAGTCAATACAATATTCGTCGTAAGTGGCAAGTGTCTTCCGTGTTTGAGCGCTGTAACCCTGAAGTTGTTTGGGGATGCCTGATGTGCCTCCATCGATATCGGCGTCGGGGTCATTATCGTCCTCTTGAACTCGTTCCTTGATATTGCCTCCAGAAAAATGCGTCAACTCGATGGCATCTTCCAAATATCTGGTCTGAACAGGGAACGTACGTCCTGGAACATTGATAATCGGAGCATTGTTGAGGTATTTGGAGAACCTCGTAGCATCTACTGTAGCACTCATGAGTACGACCTTAAGCTCGGGGCGGCGAATCATGAGTGAACGTAGAATGACCAACAAGAAATCGGTGTCGATAGATCGCTCGTGTACCTCGTCGATGATAAGGTGGGTGATGTCGTCCAAAGTGCGGGAAGACTCGAGCATGCGAAGGACCACGCCGACAGTAGCGTAGACAAGTCTTGTTAACATGGTCACTTTTGACTCCAAACGAATGGCATATCCAACAAGCGATCGACTGGTTCCGACATCGCCAGGACTCTCTCCAAGCTCCTCGCTCACACGCTGTGCTAAGGAGATTGCTGAAATTCTTCGTGGTTCTGTGCAGTAGATTTTGCACTCTTTGCCTTGCGACAATTGATGTTCCAAAACATAAGAAGGTAATTGCGTACTCTTTCCACACCCAGTCTCTCCACAAAGAATGACGACTTGGTTGCGGTCAATGGCGTCCAGGGCAGCTTCTCGAAAGCCAAACATGGGAAGATTCATTCGTGATATGAGCATTCGTTGGTATGAGGGAGTACTGCGAACGCGATGCCAGATACCCATGAGCTCGTTCGAGCGCGAGGCTATGGCCTCTTTTGATGGTGACATATTACGACTGGAACCTGGGCGTGGAGAATCTCTGTTGCGGCTCCTGAACGCAGCGGCTAGTACGACACCGTCATCCTCCTCTTGCTCATTATGGTCACGAACGATTGAGCGGATCATTTTGACTCTGTCTCGATCATCGGCATCAGCTTCTCCCTTCCTGTGTTCCGCAAGTTCCAGATATAGATCACGCCATGAAGCTGGCAATCTCAAGTACAACTTCTCTTCTTTGGCGGAAGAGGAAAAGATGTAGAACAGTGCGACTGTGGAGACATAGGCTTCGCTCTGCAAGGCATCTGGGCTTGCAACTCCAGTCATTGTGAAGTTCATAGCTGATGTGAAGCTGGAGCCTTTCGAAGACTTGGCCTGCTGGAGACGAATAGAAGGCACCGCTTGCATGGTTATTCGTTCCTGGTGTGCTGACCAATAGACGGTGACTGTTGCTCTGCTGATGTAACCAGAGGTAGGAATCAAGGTGAATTTCAAAGTTGCTCGTGAATCTCGGGACTTGCAGGCTTCTTCAAGGATCCGCCGCGCACTCATTCCCGCAGGTTTTCCAAAGTCTCGAAGCTGTATGGAAGAATCTGCTGTATTGCCAGGTTGTTGGGGCGCTGAACTAGGCGCGTCCATTGATACAGCAAACATGCCACCAAGAAGATCCTCGTCATCAGAGTTAGGTTCGGAAGAATCACTGGAAAGGTTTCTTCCTCCATTGCTCTGCCTGGTTGGTTCGCTTTCGGAGCTGGAACCATCACCTCCACGTAATCCCTTGGAGGGCCGGTCAACCACGGCGTCTCTGATCAAATCAATTTTCTTGACATTCCATTGACGGTCTGCTTCCCATTGGTCAAACAGTGCATCGGACTCCATTTCTTGAAGCTTGGTAGTAAGTTTGAGGATACCAGGGGTTGGTGGAGGAGTATTCAGTTTTGGTTGGTTGGTCTTCCATTTCTTGTTCGACTTGACAACATCGACAAGATCCGGCCGATGTTTCCAGATGCGTTCTTTGATAGTGAGATATCTTGGCACAAGCTCCTCAGGCTCGACATCGCTTTCAAAATCACTGGCGTGTAAGTCTGCATCGATCGCTGCTGCAGATAGCAACGACGTTTCCTGCTTACGAGGTGATAATCCCCTGCCACGTCTTGAGGCTGGGTCAGGTGTTAGTGGCCGGGAGTTTAGAGGGGTGTCAAAATCCGTGTCCTCGAGGGAATTCTCGCCTGACTCAAGGTCCAGTCGTCCCTTGCGTCCATCAAACGTCGGCAATTGAGCCTCCTCAAGCTCGACAGCAAAGATGTCAAGAGACTCCCGGAAACCCCAAAGGTAAGATGTAGAGTCTGCAGCTGGTGGGTTCTTCAATAATTTAGCAAGAGCCGATTTGATGCGGTCATCCGGGAAGCCAAGGTCTTGTAAAGCTTCAAAGAGAGTCCAGCACTTCAGTACTGTATCTTCCTCTGACATGCTTTTGGACAGTGAGGTTTGTTTAGCAACAGAGCCGACCTCAGCAGCTTCGTTTTGGACGAGCTCGAGGAGTTGTTGCATGAGCTCTTCGGGAAGCCATGGGGTCAAAGAAACGCGTTGAGCCTGTCCTCTCAGAATGCGACAATCGGTTCGAACCTTGGTATCCAGACGATGAGCATCTCGACGAACTTTTGCGGCATTCTTTTCGACAATCATCTGCAAGTCATCCCTCTCAAGCTGCTCCTCGAGCTCTTCCGGGGTTTGTTGATGAGGTATCTTGGCATCTGCAGCAGATAAATCGGCCGTTTCGTCCACAATCACGCTGGATGAAATAAGACTCTTGTCGTCCTTTGCTGCTGGTACCTCGACAGCTGGTTTCTTCTGTAATTCCGGCTTTGGCTTTGATGGAGTTGAACTGGTAGCATAACCACGAGCGGGATTAACAGCCGTCTTCTTTTTCTTCGCCATGGTTTACTGGTCCTGGAATGAGTGCAGAGTAGAGCCAGTTTGTTGGTATTGTGGGAGAAGGGGAAAGTTTGATGTTTTGTAGTCTCTGTATTCCGTTTGCGTGTTTTCCTTGATGTCGAGAAAGCGCCACTCAATCCATGACTGTGCGAGTCGCCGTACTAGGGCGGATTTGTATCAAAACCTATAGACAGTTTTAGAATCAGTCAACAACACCTGTCAATTCCGCATCACGACAATTCTGAAGACTGTCTTTGCGATAGATACTCCACATACACACTCAGCAAAGATGTCGCCTTCAATCTCTCTCTTCAGCAGTATGTGCCCCCGCAGAGCCCAGCCTTTGCCCAAGAGAATTGCATATTTCAATCCTCATATTCCCCCCCTCCTGCAACTCCATATACACCAAATTTCATAGCTTTCTACCTATTGTGTTTCAAGCTCCAGATAAACCTCATAACCGTGCTGTTCAAACTGCTAACTAAAACCACAGTAAATGCGATCCTCATCCTCAGCACCGACGATGGTACACCCACCAAAACCCTCCACTCTCTCACGCAACAACTAAATCTCTCATAGGCAGCCGTCTCTACTCGAAATACTACCAATCCCCACATCCACCTCTCGGAACACCTGCCGGGTCCACAAACTACGCTGGTGCAAGTGCATATCCAACATTGACAGCGCAAAAGGCATTCGAAAAGGGATTACTCGAGTCAGTCACTCTATAATACTAAATTGCTTGGAGACGCAACGGCTGACAGCAATATTTGTAGAAAGACGGTGAAGACAAACGCAGATGTCATCTTATACGACAACAGAGTGGTTACATTCAAGACAGAAGGCGATGTTATTCTCTACATCGTAGGCAGCGCCGACGAGAACGAGATCCTCCTCTTCAACGCCATCCTTGCGTTACGAGATTCTTTGACCATACTTCTCAAGAGCTCTGTCGACAAGCGGACAATTTTGGAGAACTACGTATGAGTTTCCTTAAATCTGGCACAGGAATCTAGCTGACCATTTTTAGGATCTTGTCTGTCTCGCCATCGACGAGCTATGTGACGACGGTGTACTTCTTGAGACAGATCCAGTTACGATTTCGACGCGTGTTAGCAGGGCGCCAGCTCAGGATATGGCGGGTGCGAAGGGCATTGATCTTTCAGAACAGGGCTTGTTGAATGCTTGGGAATTCGCGAAGATGAAGGGTCTGGAGAGGCTACGGCAGGGGCTGTAAGCAGGTACGGATATGGGTTACAAATGTACGGTGCGGCAGTACAAGTCCTGGGAGGTTGAAAATATGCGGTAGGCATAAAGCAGGAGATTGGCGTTATGATGGATGGGATCCCATGAGAATAGAGTCACGATTGCTTTCAATCGAGCATTATTAACAGATGCAAAGAGAATCTATGGTGTCCAAAAGAAAACAAATTTCTATATTCAGCCTTACGGTGACAAATCGACGTATGACGCACCCGGCTAAATGCGGACTTCATCATCACAGACTCTTCGACTTGCAAACACAACCACAATTGCGCTTTGCTTCACAAACAATTCACAGCAGACGCAATGAAGCAGCGATACTCTTCTCTCGATGTCAAAGTACATACCCATCCCCCAATCTTCCCTTAACTCCCCCCAAAACTAACGCGGGGTCCCAGGTCATAGCCCACGAGCTCAACGCCCGCCTAACCTCCCTCCGCATCTCCAACATCTACGACCTCTCCACCCGCATCTTCCTGATCAAATTCTCAAAACCAGATCACAAAGAACAATTCGTAATCGACTCTGGTTTCCGCGCGCACCTGACCTCCTTCGTCCGCACCACCGCCGCCACTCCCTCGCCATTCGTACAGAAATTACGGAAGACGCTGAAGACAAGACGAGTGACGGAGGTCAAGCAGGTGGGTACCGATCGGATATTGCAGTTTGTCTTTTCAGATGGACTGTATAATTTATTTTTGGAGTTTTATGCCGGCGGGAATATTGTGTTGACGGATAAAGAGTTGAACGTTCTTGCGTTGTTGCGGATGGTTAACGAGGGGGAGGAACATGAGAGGTTGAGAGTGGGGTTAAAGTACAATTTATCCATGAGGCAGAATTTTGAGGGGATTCCTGAGTTGACGAGGGAGAGGGTTGAGGCGGGGTTGCAGAGGGCAGTTGATAAAGCTGTGGTGCCCGAGGTGGGAGCGAAGAAGGGGAAGAAGGGGCAGAAGGATGCGTTAAGGAAGAGTTTGGCGGTTAGTATCAATGAGGTGCCGCCTATGCTTATTGATCATTCTATGAGGGTTGAGGGGTTTGATTCTACCTTGTTACCGGCGGATGTCTTGAAAAGTGGAGAGTTGTTGGACAGGTTATTGGAGGTGCTCAAGGGGGCAAAAAAAGTTGTGGAGGAAATCACGAGTACGGATGTTGTGAAGGGTTATATCTTGGCGAAGCCAGGACATAAGAAGATAGAGGCGCCGAAAGAGGTCGAGGGCGCTGAGAGTGAGAGCAAGGAGAAGGAAACTTCTGGACTCATATACGACGATTTCCACCCTTTCAAGCCAAGGCAGTTCGAAGACGATCCAAATATTACATTCCTCGAATTCGACGGTTTCAACAAAACCGTCGATGAGTTCTTTTCCTCGATCGAAGGCCAGAAACTCGAATCCAAATTACACGAGCGGGAGGAACTGGCAAGAAAAAAGTTGGAGGCAGCGAGACAAGATCACAAGAAACGTCTGGGAGGCTTGCAAGAAGTTCAAGAGCTGAACATTCGGAAAGCCGAAGCAATCCTGGCGAATGTCGCCAGAGTTGAGGAAGCCCAGGCTGCGTTGAATGGTTTGATCGCGCAAGGAATGGATTGGGTCGATATTGGTCGATTGATTGAGGCAGAGCAGAGCCGAGATAACGAAGTTGCAAAACTGATTAAACTGCCGCTAAAGTTGCATGAAAATACCATTACGCTGTTGCTTGGCGAGGCTGAGGAGCAGGAAGAGGATGATGATTCGGCTGATGAGAGCGCATCCGAGTCAGAAAGCGAGGCATCGGATAGCGAAGACGAAGAATCCGACCCAAAACCACAAGCAAAGAAACCAGTTACGGATACACGACTGACCATCGACATCGACCTATCACTTACTCCTTGGGCCAACGCTAGTCAGTACTACGACCAGAAGAAGAGTGCTGCAGTCAAGGAAGAGAAGACAATGCAAGCCTCCACCAAAGCCTTGAAGAGCGCCGAGCAGAAAATCACGTTAGACCTCAAGAAAGGCTTGAAAGTGGAAAAGGATGTGTTGAGACCAGTTCGAAAGGCCATTTGGTTCGAGAAGTTCCATTACTTCATTTCGTCGGACGGATACCTTGTTTTAGGTGGCAAAGATGCACAGCAAAACGAGATTCTCTACCGCCGCTACCTCAAGAAGGGAGATGTTTATGTACATGCTGACCTCAATGGTGCGTCGTCAGTCATCATCAAAAATAATCCTTCCACGCCAGATGCGCCCATACCTCCGTCGACGCTTTCACAGGCCGGGACGTTATCAGTGGCATCATCAAATGCCTGGGATTCAAAGGCAGTCATGTCAGCGTACTGGGTCAATGCGGACCAGGTTTCCAAGACTGCTCCTACTGGTGAGATTCTGCCGCCAGGAGGATTCATGATTCGTGGAAGGAAGAACTTCTTGCCTCCTGCGCCTCTGTTGCTAGGTTTCGCGCTTATGTTCAATATTAGCGAGGAGAGCAAGGCCCGTCATCAGAAACATCGGTTCCAGAACCCTGCAAAGCTGGTTAGCGAGACTGCTGTTGTTGTTTCCGCTGTTGAAACGGCGGCGACTGCAGGCGACGATGAAGACGCTGATAGTGATGACGAATTCCCGGACGCTCAGTTGGACGGTACTGCAGTGGATAGTGATGATGAGGATTTCCCTGATGCTAAACTCGATGATAAGAACGAGGATAGTGAGGCTGAGACGGCTGTCGGTACACAGCATGACTCCAATTCGGAAAGTGAAGAAGATGAGGAGTCGAAACCGAGTCAGAATCCGCTGCAGTCTGGTTCGAAAGCCGAAAAGAAGGAGAATGTCTCCGCCGACCTGGATCGACCAGAATCCTCACTGTCACAAAGCGATACATTGGATGGGGAATCTGTTGCGGACGAAGAGAAAGAGACCAAAACCGGCCATCGACACTTGCCAGCGAAGCACCGTCAACTGCTCAAGAAGGGTATCAACCCAGCATCTATTGCCGCCATGTCAGAACAAGGCGACCTCGACTCTCAATACTCCAGCCAAGATGATGAAACTACCACTATCGGAGGCTCGAAGGACAAATCACGCCCGCTTCCTAGAGGGAAACGTGGCAAACAGAAGAAGGCTATGGCCAAGTACGCCAACCAGGACGAAGAAGAACGAACGTTAGCAATGCGGATTCTAGGCTCCAAAACTGGCCAAGACGCCGCGGCTGCAGAGGCTGAAGCTCGAAGAGCAAAAGAAGAACAAGTTGCCAAGGACAAAGAACGAAGAAGACAGCAGCATCTAAAAACGCAAGCAGAAGGGAAAGCAGCCGAAGAAGCGCGCCGTGCCGCCCAAGAAGCAGAAGATGACGATGACAACGACGATATCACTAGAGACTCTCTTCTAAGTCTAGACGCATTCATAGGCCGACCCCTCCCAGGCGACGAAATCATATCCGCGATCCCCATCTGCGCGCCCTGGTCTGCCTTGGGGACGTACAAGTACAAGGCTAAGCTCCAACCTGGTGCTGTGAAGAAGGGCAAAGCTGTTTCGGAGATTCTAGGGAAGTGGCAACTGGCGACGAAGAGCCCGAAGGCGCTTGATAAGACGAGTACAGATGTTGAAAAGATTTGGCCGAGGGAGGTGGGATTGATTGAGGGATTAAAGGCTGTGGAGAGTGTGGGTGTTATTCCTGTTGGGAAGGTTAGGGTTTTGATGGCTGGTGGGGCGGATGGAAAGGGTGGGGTGCAGAAGGGGGCGCAGGCTGGGAAGGGGAAGGGCAATGGGAAGACTGCTAAAAGGGGGGGACGGGGAAGCAAGAAGAAGTAGGGTCAAGAGTGAGGTGCGTGTATGAGGTATGAATTTTGAGTATAAAGACTATTGATTGATAAATAAGGTAGATGATGTTTGGGTTCTGGTATCAATGGCTATCACGATACCACGCCAAATTCTGTTACGATTGACCATGGCCAACTAACTTCTGAACTTGTAGCGTCCTGTCTGGGGTGACCCATGGATGATCTTTGAGAAGGGGAGAAGAGGTATTAGCATTTTTTGTGAAGAGCATGGAATACGTTTAATAAGGTGCATGGATAATACTTGAGAAGGGGACGGTTTCAGCAGCGATTCACTAACACTAGATCTCTTCACTTCAGCTGTGCCTCGCTATTCAAGCCGCATCTCTTCGTTCAAGGATTGTGGAGCAGAGTCTTCAAGAATTCACCATCTGGTGACTTGCCTTAATAGCAATTCTTTGAAGTATCACCGTAGGCTATATTTGCTACATTTACGCTTCTCTGCGGCCGCATCAATTCGGCTCACTCCGACTCACATCTCTGACTATATTCTGCCTACTTCTGTTATGATAAATTGTGACCAACTCACTCTTGATTTCTGTCACCTCTCGCCTTGAATGATCTTGTAAAAAAGTTTTCGAGACTTCACATCACGATTGATTTTATCCGCTATGGCAGCTAGTATTGACTCCTGGGTTGTCACTCAAGGTGATTCCAACGCACGTGGATAGAATTCACGTCGGATTCTCATGCCAGATCTATAAAACAATGGCGATTTATGCTTTCTGTGCCCACATCAGCAACAGCAACAACATAATTACAAACAGCTCGAAATATCTGGACTTCTAACATCCCGGCAAATCAATAACAAAGCATCAGGAGTCTATTATCTTACGAAAAGAACATCAAAGAGCTAAAAAATAAAATAAAAACCAAAAGAACAGGTCCGCCGTTTGGCTCATTTAGCAAGCTGCTTCTCACATAGATCGCTAGGTCTTACACAACTCTAATGTCTGTCTGGGCAAACCCAAACGACCACGTCAAGCCACTGTCACAAGGACCGTTCCAATGCCCGTATTGCCCCAAAATCAACCAGACCTTCGCATGACTATTTAGCCACCTTCTCAACGAAACACGGCAATGAATTGATAACAAGGCGAGGAATCAATTGTCCATCATGCAGGAGATGGCTCGACATCAACACACACGACATCGACACCCATTTCAACAACTGCATTCAGTCCCTCAACATCCGCCCCAACGATCAAACCCGTTTCCAGTGTCCATATGACCCAGGTCACTACAGTATTTGGACAGAAACCGCGTACACACAGACGTTTCCAAATCTTTCGGACCTCAAAGATCACCAATTGGCGCCCGCTCTTGCCCATGTGCGCCGGATTACTGATTGAAATGCAAGAGATGTCCAAGTCGTTACCGTATTAATGCGACGACCAATACGCCTCTTCTTTTTCAGGACTTGAAATCCCTCGTTGAACATAGCAGCTTCATGCATAGTTGATGCCACCGATAGCTAAAAGGTTTTATGGGATTTTACTCATGTCCTGGACCAGGGGTTGAAGGATGGGATGGAAGTTTGTCTGTGGGTGGTTTTATGAGATTTGTACGATATTGAATGATTGCTGTTGGTTTTGTGGGTATTGCTATCATCTACTTTAATGCTTGGGGAATTGCTGAGGAGATGGAACCTGGGTCGGATATTATGTTGCTTCGGGTTGGGATTATGCATATGACGATTGTAGAATACTGTACTGTGGATACTGAGTGAAACACACATTGTTTGCATGAAGTATTTTGGATTGTTCGATGCAAAAGAAATTTGTTTTCACATTTGTGGAAGCAATATTGACGACGATGTGGGAGTACGGTGGTGCAACACTATATGGAAATATCACTTGAGAAGAAGAGTATTCACGTTGCGGTGGCGAGACATGTAGACGGTATCAACATTCGATTCAGTCAATGTTATATACAATTTACAACAGTGTGTGTGGTGTGTATGTATAGACGTGATCCTCGCGTCCCTAATCTAATCTAAAATATCATCCACAGATCCTCCACGCATATATACATATATATAATCTGAAGAGACAGTTTAGCCAAAGCACGCAATATGGAGATGGAAGCAGTAATTACTTACTTGTGTTGCTGAAGGTAGCAAGCAGTAAGAGACAGTTTTCGCCAGACCTACTTACGGTCTCTTGAGCCTCAATCGACCAAGAACAATCTGATGCGATGTTAGAAAAGTCCGATGATGATGATGCGGTGGAGGTATTAGCTTACCAAAAAGGGTTGGCGCAGTTAGCAGTGGAGCAAGTTTTTGCCAGACGTGCTCAAAGGTCTCTGTCGAGGTCAAGAGAGGCTCATCGCCCTGATCCTCCTGTCCAATCCAATCCAAACCCAAGATACTTTCCCCAAACCAAAAAGCTCCAACCAACAAATCCGAACCGAACAATTTGACCCAATCCCGAAGTGCGGTCCACCCAAGTCCATGTCCCCTCCACCGTTCAATACCGCGAGCTTCTTCCACCCCTAGCCCTCCTAGCCCCATAAGAAACACCCCCTTCCCAAGTCGAACTCCCAGTCCCATGCTGACTCCGCTGCTGCTGTCTCATACCGTACACATTCGCTCGTTGGTTCTGCTCTGCGCGAGTCCTGTTGTCGAGGTTGTAGCGCTCCTCTGAATTTTGCTGTGGTCGGGCGTTGGTGGATGGCTCTTGGAAGTCGCCTTTTGGAGAAGAGCAGCAGCAGCCCATTTTGTTGGTTGTTGGTGGGGTTTTGTCGTGTGTGTTCCATGTGCTTGTTGACTTGGAAGCTGGAGATGTTAGATTGATTTGGTTGTTCTGAGGATGGGTTGGATGGATCTTACCTTTTCAATAATCTTGTGTGGCTGTATGAATGCTTGTCGTGTGTGTATGTGTGTGAGTTGAGCTTCTGAGTGCGCGTGAAAATGCTGAGTATGTGTGCAAATGTGGAGTGTGTATGCACAGAGTTTCTGTGTTTTTGCAGAAGCTGGAGGGAAAAAAAGACGCCGGGAACAGCTGCTCATATGGACTTTGGAAGGAAATTAAACCTACTCGAACCGCCGGAAGACTTTCAGAGTGACTCAAAGTAATGAGGCAGTGCAGTCGAGAGATTTGCAAAAGAGTACCTGTACCATGGAAGACGAGACTGAAAACGTGATATTTTAGGCTTCTAACGTCCCGTCGGAGCGAAGCGAGTGGTGGACCATAATATCGGGTGGCCAAAATCTGGAAGAAGAGGTGAGAAACGTGGTTCCTTGTAGTCTGACTCCTCTCCTCTGGATTCTGAAAGATTCCAACTGTCAAAGGGGAAGCGGGGACATAGCCTATGATCCGAAGATAGACTTGAGAGATGGTACTCTAGGAGGCTATGTGACGTGTGTGGTATGATTCCGAAAGCTCGACAACCCGACGCGAGACACTAGAAACCAGGTACTCGAAAAGGCTATTTCGGTTTCAGATTTCTATAGAATTTGACACTCGGAACAAACAGCATTGATAGCCCTTTGTTATTGCTTGATCCCTAATGTCATTTACTGTATCCAAGAAGGAGATGAGTGAGAAAACCGTCTTTGGAGATCCACCTCTTGAGCTGTGGAGAAGAAATACCACAATGTACTTTGCATATCTCGTGATGTCGAACTAGCATTGTCATGACTGATGGAACCTGGAAAAATAGAGCGATGGAACAGGGCTCAGCCTAAACCTCGAACCGATCTAGGACAACCATACCAGATATTGAGGACCTGATAAACACATTGATGAATCTACGAAGAAATAGGGGACAATGTACAGTGCACCTTATGCGCAATACAATCTTTCGATCAATCCTTTGGAACAGTGATCAAGCTCCACCAAGATTTGATAATTCGAATTTGTCTCATCCTCAAAGTTGAATCGATCATGCTTTTGTTTGTTTAGCAAGTTCAACTAGCCATCAAGGACCGTTGGAAAAGATGTGTTTCGGCATGTGAAGTTCTATGCCGCAGCGTTTATAGTCAGCAAGAGTGAATCGACATTCAATCCCTAGACCCAAGCATTGGCCAATCAAAAAGAGTAATGGAATTCTCCGCCGATTTATCTGATGATTCACAAATAATTACACTTGTACAACCATCGATATGAAGAAGATTTCTACTAGCAGAACGGCAGCCAGTTACTTCGCTGCTCTTGATTCGGGTGCCGGGTAGGATCGATCTAGCGATTCTGTGGCTCGTGGTACTCAGGAGCGAGGAGCTATACAGTATTTAAGTCGGTCGGTCATGGTCTTTTGACAGAGAAGCTGGGAGCGCACATCTGATTGAAATGCCTTTGAGTCACTTGAATGTTTTCAGAGTGAACAAAACCAATTCTGTTTTTGAAATTTGTGATGCCCAATTGCGAGGGTCGCGAAATTGTAAGACAAAATTAAATTTGCGTCACTGTGGAACATTTCCTGGAAGAAAAGGTAGACTCTGTAGACTTGCAGTGCGTAGCTTTGTATCTCTTCTGAAAATGAGAACCATGACGGAGGATCCTGATGCTGATTGTGGATGGATGACTATCATGCAGAGAAGAAGTGGCCCGCTGTACAACATTGACCATCATCTTGCGATGCGAATGTCGTTACTCCTCCTTCTATGGGAGGGAATACTCAGCTACCTCAAAATTGGCCACTTTTTTGTCCCGCTGACAGAGCGCAGAGAGGAGAAATCGATTTGCGCAAGGATTTGAAACGTTGAACCGCCTTTTCGTTCCACCAGCCAGACCCTTCAATAATAACAGCGGAAGTTACCAGATTTGCGGGTTACGCCTATCAAGCGTTCGTTGGGAAAAGCGCAGCGTACGCGCGGGCATGGAACCCGAGAGGATTGGTTTCCACGGCCTCGAAATTTGGAGGTTTGATGGCTCAATGAAGCACGGAGCCAATTTCATTGAGAAGTGGATCTTTGTTGTTGTTGTGACCAAAAAGGGAAAGATTCAAGATTACATAAGGTTCGCGTTATCTCTGGAATCAATCTACGCTCGGTTAACGTCGCGTCCTCTGCTAGACCATTCACCCCTTGTTTTTGCTTTGCATTCCACGATCGCTCCCAGCTTTCCACCCTGAATCAATATCCCTTCCGATGGCTGGTCCGTATGAGGTAATGTCAGCCGGCGTCGCCATGGCTAGAGTCGTCGAAGCGGTGTGCTGTTGAGGAGATTGCCTTCGTCGGGTCCTCTCTGCTACGCCTCTGAGCGATATTCGAAGTGAAAATCTGGTTCTGCACCCAGACGTTGGTAGGGAAAGAGGGGAATGGACCTCGGGGTCGGAAAGTTTTGGACGCAGCTTTGATGCACAAAATGCAGGGCGACACACAAGAGCTAATATACTGTGTGCCCTCGACGCAGCTTTCGCCAAGGATCACAATCCCATGTAATAGCTGATATCTTTCAAGCCCACGTGTTCTAGCATGAGGTGAAATGAGTTTCACTGTTGAGCCTGGAATGTCATCCTCCGAGACTGATTGGCAGTCGAAGCTCGATGGAATCCAATGGCCTGATTCTGGCGATCGAGACCAGAACATCGCCATCCAGAATCACCCGACTTCAATTCAACCAATCAAGCAAGTTCCAGTGCGCGATTTCTTGTTGAGCTGAAAAGCCAAAGTAAGGAATTTTCCTTCCGATTGTCAAAGCGAGGGCGTCTTTGATTCGACATTTCTCGGCGCTATTTCTTGTTGCTGCTCCTCAAAAGCTTGACTTTTCATTTATAGAAGAGCCAAGTAATACCAAGATTTTCCCAATTCAGAGCACTTCAACTCCCATTTCAACTTTGACGTTTTTCACGTCCGCTTCTTGCGCTCATGGGCCACGAAAAAGATGGCTCGGACGAGAAGTCCTTGCCTGCGACAACACCCGGAGAGGATATAGGAGAAGACGCTCTCAGAGAAAAGATGACCGAGGACGCTGCGCAAGATGCAGACCAGAGAATTCAATTCGTTCCATCAGCTTTTCCAGACCGTGGACGACCAGAACACAAAGATGGAGAAATCTCGGCCTACGCTACACACCATGTGCGACGATCTTCGCGAGCTCAGAGCGTCGTGTCCATTCCCCAGGTCGTCTCCCAAACCGACAAGAAACGACGCAAGCGCGAAAAGGATGAAGAAAAGAAACACGTCGATATTGACGAGCATCTTATGACCCACGAAGAAGTTGCAGAACGATACAAAACCAAGATTAACATGGAAAAACCTGCTGACTCTATTGGCCTTACAACGGAGCAAGCGACCCAATTGCTTGCTGAACACGGTCCCAATATACTTACGCCGCCGAGCCGGAGACATCCATTTCTCAAATTTTTGGACTGCTTGACTAGTCTGTTCAATTTGCTCCTTATTTTCGCTGGTATCTTGGAATACATTCTGCTCGGCATCAACTACAAAGACAACTTTCAGAATGCAAGTGCATACTATGACACATGGGCTGTACCGAACGCAAACGCTAACGTACGCCTAGACTTATCTTGGAGCCATTTTGATCGCGGTGGCCCACATCAACGCATTCATCGAGTTTTACCAACAACAAAAAAGCGCGAAATTGCTAGAATCTTTTTTAAATATGATTCCAGCCAACTGCATGTGCCTGAGGGACGGAAAATTGACCCGCTTGGCAGCTTCGGCTCTTGTCCCCGGTGATGTCGTACTTGTCCGTATGGGCGATAAGACGCCAGCCGATCTTTTGGTTTTTGCTGGCGCTGATTGCCATGTCGACAATTCCTCCCTGACAGGCGAGTCCGAGCCTCAAGAGCGCGGGAAAGACAACGACATGCGTAACCCGTTGGAAGCGGCGAACTTGTTGTTCAACAGCTGTTTGATAGTTGCTGGCGAGGCCTATGGTATTGTCATCCGTACTGGGGATGCAACCGTGCTTGGGCAGATCGCTACTTTAACAGCAGGAGAGGAGAAGATGATGAGTCCTCTGAGCCATGAAATCGACAACTTTGTAAAGATTATCGCCACAATCGCCATCCTAACCGCCCTCATCTTCTTTGGCATCGCATTCCCGGTTAACAACAACAATACCTCTTTGGCCATCAATTTCGCAATCGGTATCTTCGTGGCGTGGGTCCCTGAAGGTCTTCCTGCCACTGTGACCATGCTTCTGACCATTGCTGCGAAGAGAATGGCCGCTGAAAATGTCCTGGTCAAGGACCTGCAAGGTGTGGAAACTCTCGGCGCCATTACTCTACTTGCTACAGACAAGACTGGTACCTTGACGCGAAACCAGATGACTACCACAAGTTTGTGGACGTGTGGTGAGCTTCTCGAAGCTTCTACTAGTGCTGGGAACGAAAAGGCTGTTGCGGAACTCGACAAAGCCGGCGTGGAGGAAATGTTGCTAATCTCCTCCCTCTGTTGCCGAGCGAAATTCGATCGCACTGATGTTCCCATCAAGGAACGTGAAATCTTAGGCGACGCCACCGAATCTGGTCTCGTCCGCTGGGCTGCAGGAAAGCTCCCGAACTTCGACAATCTGGCCAATGAGTACCCCAAGGTCTTTGAGCTACCATTCAATTCGGACACCAAATGGCACATGAGTATCCACAAGAAAGCCCATGCTAATGGATCCTTAACGCTGTTCATCAAGGGTGCCCCTGAGCGAGTATTGCTTCTCTGCAACCGCATTCTCACCGGAGCCAACGGCGAGTGTGTGGAACTCACAAACGAGTACAAGAATGCTTACAACGAAACATACGAGCAAATGGCCAGCCTGGGACAGCGTGTACTGGGCTTTGCTGAGATGCTACTACCCGAAGACCAGTTTCCCGAAGAATTTGCTTTCGACAAGAAAATCAAGAACTATCCCACCGGCGACTTCATCTTTGTTGGTCTCGCTTCGCTTCAAGATCCGCCCAAGCACGGTGTTCGCGAAGCCATTGGATCGTGCCGAGAAGCTGGTATCAAGGTCATCATGGTAACTGGAGACCATCCTCTCACTGCTGAAGCCATCGGTCGCAAAATCAACTTGATGCTCCGGAAAACCAAAGCTATGGTGGCGAAGGAAACCAACAGGGCGATCGAGGATGTGGCTGAAGATGAATTTCAGGCTGTTGTAGTCCATGGGGAACAAATCGATACTTTGACGGACACCGAATGGGACAACATTTTCTGGAAAGACGAAATTATTTTTGCCCGAACCTCTCCAAAGCACAAGCTCGAGATTGTTCGACGCGCTCAGAGCATGGGTGAGTACCTCCTTCAAGTTCCTTAAAATTCCTGATCATGTCGCTAACAATTTCATGCAGGTCATATTGTCGGAGTCACTGGCGATGGTGTCAACGATTCTCCAGCCCTCAAGAAAGCTGATTTGGGTATTGCAATGAACATGTCCGGGTCCGATGTTTCCAAGGAAGCTGCCTCCATGATTCTGCTCGATGACAACTTCGCAAGCATCGTCAAGGGTATCGAAGAAGGTCGTTTAATCTTCGTCAACCTTAAGAAGTCCATCCAATACACCATATCACATTCTACGCCCGAAGTCATTCCGAATCTGCTCTATGTCATCATACCCATTCCACTCCCGTTGTCTGCCATCTTGATTCTGGCCATCGATCTCGGTTTCGAGCTTATCGCTGCTCTGTCATTTGCCTGGGATCCACCAGAGACCAAGGAGGGACTGATGAAGTTACCACCACGAAAGCCAGTTACGCCAGAGACTACGAATATATTCCGTCGCCGAGCACTTCGCAATACCCAGTCTCATTTCGACGAAGAAGCAGGCGTCGTTGTTTCGCCCGAAAACCAAACCAAAATCCAGAGGTGGATGTACACCTTAAAGCAGTTCTTCAACCGCGAGTATTGGTCTGACAAGTTTGAGAACACGGGCGCAGAAGTTCTAGTCGACGGGCCTCTGCTCAGTTGGGCCTATCTGGAGATCGGTATGATTGAAGCCATCGGTTGCCTCTTCTCCTTCTTTCTCATTCTCCAGCGCCGTGGAATCAATCCTTCTGATGCTCGAATCATGCAAAAAGGATCTGGCCATCCAACGAACTACTTCACCTCCAGTGCCCAAACATACAAAGGAATCGATGCCAAGACGCAAGTCGACATTCTTGCTGAAGCACAATCGATGTATTACTGGGCCGTCATGACTATGCAAATGTTCAACCTCTTCGCCTCCAAAACTCGTCTTACGCTGCCTTTCGGAAAATACATGTTCTCCAACAGAGTCACCTTCTACTCTATTCTTGGCGGCGCCTCCCTTGCAGCGTTCATCATTTACGTCCCTGGTGTGGAAGTGGTATTCAAGACTACGAGACATCTCAGCCCACTTTACTGGCTTGTTCCCATGGCATTTGGGTGTGTGTTGATCGCCTATGCCGCATTGAGAATGATTATTATTAGGAAGTTCAAGCCCACCAAGTGGAATCCTGAGGTTGCAGGCTTGCAAATGTACCCTACGATGAGGACTACAAGAAGTATGAGCTCAGCTGGTCACTAAACAGAGCTTGGGATGATCTACCAGGTTTCAGGGCAGCACGAGTGTCGTCGCTAATCTCAACCTTGAATTTCGAGCGCTGGTGTGTTAAGGGTGGGATACAGCTATCCTATTGCGTCCATTCTTTCGGTGCTTTTCAAAATACCCTGCCTTTCTGGCTTTGCCGGCTGTCTAGCCGACTCGGCATGTCTTTTCTTCTCGCTATTTACCTCTTTATAGAGACAATCAAATTTCTTTGTAATTCACCTGATTATCCTTGAAATTATGTGAGACCACACCTCGGGGTAAGTTACTTTTGTGATTTCACAGTTGCCAACGTGTATCTCATTCTTGCCAATAGACATTTCATATTTCTGACCGTTAGAGGCCGAGCAAGCCGGCCGGCGTGTGCTCCTAGAGCCTTCTCCTTCATCACTTCATCAAAGATGAAGCATGCTCCTATGGCCATGTACTTCACGTAATTCTTTTCAAATTCACATTCATGCGTTTCATCAAAACCTTTCCGGCCTTCTGTTGCTGCGAAAAATTGACACACCGTTCTCGGTTACCCTCGACCGACCGTTTAAGTTGCATCGTTCTGGTTTTTCACAACCCTATCTGCCCATCGACAAACCTATCCTTCATCTTCTTTATCGATTCACCTGCTCTCTTGCTCCCCAGTCTTGACAAGACTCTCCGAAAGAAGTCCAATGTCTTTCACAATCCGCTGAGGTGTCTAGACATGATATGATGTAGCTTTCTCAAGAATGAGGTTATAGACCGAAGCTATTACCCCTTACTTTCTCTAAATGTAACAGTCTCTCTCATAATAGTTAGATATAATGAACCACGGTAGCTCTTGTTGAGAAGCAGTATAGTTAACGACAACAGCAAGCCTGCAACAGCCAAAGAATCATCCCAAATAAGCTCGATCTAAGGATCAATCTGTCAACCAGCCAGCATTCGAATCTCCCACGCTTCTATTCTGACGTCTGCAAGAAATGGAAGGGCAGCAGGATTTGTGTTGCAATATTGTGATCTGCTCAGTCTGCTTAGTGTAATAGCTTCACTATTCCAAAGTACCAGCAAAGATTGGCGTTTGGAATGACTTTGGTTCTTGCGTTGGACTAGGATGACACCTCAATGTTGTGATTGTAGGAGGTAGGGTAAAGAGAAGGAAAAGACTTCGCCCTCCAAAGGTACGTAATATGTATAAGCTTGAGCTACTACCATTGTGCGAGCTGTGTGTGCTAACCTGTTTAGTGAATAGTGGAATTATCTCAACTACTGGCGACACGGGCCCATGAAATGTTATCGAACCACCGTGATGGAAGATGTGCATCTACGAATGCTATCTAAGGTCTCGTGGGATTGCTGAGTATCGTACTATACTACCTCGGAATGCATGAACACCAGCTGTAACACCACTCAAAGTCTCAAAGATTCTCCACACTGACACTTCTGCAACACATGTATAGATAATTCATCTCAAGGGGCAAATCTGATTCTGCGTAGATGTGGCCGCTGTGGGTGCAGTAGTGTACAGTCGGCTTTCTACACGTCCCCCCTCAAATCGAAAGCAACCTCGAATTCTACCTCTCGATCACCATCTCGACTCGCACGATAGGAACAAGCAAAGATCAAACCATTGGCTTTGCAAAATAATGATTAGAGTCTTCATACATTCGTACTTCCTTGTTCTTCCACGGCCTCCCAGGGTCGCGAACCATACCTTCGCTATCGTCAAGAACTTTGCGAAGAGCTAGACTTGCTTGTAAAGGGGTCATAGATCGGTCTGGCATCATTCTCTGCTTTACGCGCGATGCTGTTACTACATGGTGAGCAGGATCATAATACAGAGGCTCGAGTTAGAGCAACGGGAAAATGAATCGGCTTAATATTGCCTCTCGATATGCCTCTTATTCGTCATGAACAGATTCACTTGATTCATTACAGCCACTGCTTGCATCCAACTTCACTGAAGCTACCATACTGTTTAAATAGTACTGTCCCGAACTCAAGCCAACAATCTTAGAGGTGTATACCAACATCATACCCGTGGGTTCTCCTGGATGGATACATTTCCTCTCTCTCCACCTCTATTTCTACCAGCCTGTTTTGAATAAACACAGTGTCTAATTCACACTCCAATTATTATCAATCCAGTTCTCAATCTTCTCAAAATTTCAACACCGATGATGCGTAGCAAAATCCGCCTTCGCCCCCACCGGCCCGCCCAACCGAATAAGCAACGGCGTCACATCACCCCAGCACTGCAATGCAATCCGCAACGACTCAAAGCAATGATTGATATGCATACGATTCTTCAGTGGACTCATTGAGAGACCTTCTGGGGTGCCCAGGTATTTGCCTACCTGCCACCAGGTATACATTCGAATCATGTTCTAACAAAAGTTTATATCAAAAAGATTGTGCAGGGATGGGCAAGGAGGTGGGCAATGTAGGATTAGGGAAATCTTACTAAGCAGTGGAGCTGGTGGAGTACTTCTAGGATTCCGACGTAGCCTGTTCCTACTTCTTTGGGCACGTGTTTCATGTGACCGGCTTCAGAATGGTCGAGGCCGGTTAATTTGTGTCCAGGGGAACTTCAATGCCGTGCTCTAGGGATTTAAATTTAAGCTCTAATTGCACATAGAGTCGCTTCCTTTGATCGTGGACTTACCGTCTGTCAATTTGTCCCATGCCTTCTCCCTTGTGGGAATTGGAGGACCGCGGTAGATGCTCGAGACATTAAACGAAGCTGTGAAGTCCAGATCTACGTATTTGAATGCTTCAAGAGCAGGTGCTTTGTGGTAAATTAGCTTAGATGAACGTTTGAAATGGGAATCAGACTGGAGGGAACTAACAGTACATGCTCAATTGCTTTGTGCATTGCATGTTACTCGGTTAATGAGTGAGTAAAGGATGATCAGGGTAGTAGTCAGGACTATCAGCGCCGCTGCTGCACACCAAGGAGCGGACTTGGAATACAACGCCGCCATGACCTTTTCCTCATCATGGGAGGATCGGACATGCTGGATTAGGAGTCGTCGTCCGTGAATCACTCAGGAGATATCAGAGGGCGGTATGGTACCTCCCTGGAGTCCATGATGCTCAAGTGAAACGGACGCAAAAAGGAGAGAATAGAGAACGGAAATGGAACACTGAGAATACTCGGGGTGATGGTCTTTGGGTCCATAAGGTATAGAAATTGCAACAATCTGGGGATGTGATCGAGACTAGATGTGATAAAATAAACAAGGCCCCGAGATTATCATAGAGGGTGCAGGGGACTGGGAGCTTTAATCTCTTAGTGCCTTGATGTTTTTGGGTATCCCAAATGCTCTTTCCTCGTGCAACGGAAAAAAGTTCCTTGTGCCATTATTAGGGGAGCAAGAAGTGCAGGCAAGGCGAGGAGAGAATAAAGTTGTATGTTGTCAATTTTTGGGCATGAAGGTGAGGATTCTTTTGAGGATGGAGTAAATATTCTTTGGCATTTGAGGGATTTGCAGAGCAAAGAATTGACCTTTTGAGGAGGCGGGAGACTATAATTGTGGTGTCTGTAGGGTGAGAAAGTCTGCACACTTTGCCCATTGCCCACCATGAAATAGATGGATAAACTACATTAACGAACATTGGAATGACAGCATGATTGGCAGGTGGAAGGGGGTGTCAATGTTGGAGGAGGTTTGTCATGTTCAAGATCATCGACAGCCTATCGTTCTAGATCTGTTCGAAGTTTGGGTTGTGGGTTTCATCGCGGAAATGGCTCCATCCATCCTATACATATACAAGGGAAAACACCTTCGAGGAGAGGGATGTCATAGGACCGTCTCATTCATATCGTTACAGCACTCATCTCGTGGGTATCAATTCCCACCCTGACCGCGTCCAACGAAAAATGTACAAAAAAGACCATGCGCCGGTTCAAAACGCCAAAGCCTAACATGATCAACCAACAATGGGAAACATCCAAAAGAGATCCGTGCATCAAGCAGCGGCCTGAACAACCTTGAACCCTTCAGCAACAATCTTAGAAATCTCTTCGTCTTTATGCTGTAACAGTCCAAGCGCGAATGCGACATCACTCCACTGCCTCTCATTCTCGCATCTCTGCAGCCTCGCAGCAAGTTTGTTAGCAAGTTGCTTGGCGTGTTTATCCTAAGTTTATCGTTAGCAGGATGCAACATCTCAGTCGCCGTGGTGGAGCAACATACCTTCTCAATAAAGCTCAACAGGAATTTGATGATCCTCTTGAACGCCTCTTCTTCCACGCTCTCATCCGCACTAAGCACACTGAACATATCCACGAATTGGTTGTAGACGGCGTTATCCTTCGTGGACAGCTCAGTGAAGAACATCCGCGACATATCGCGGATTCTCCTATCCTTGTCTTCAGTGCACTTAGCCATCTCGCCAAGCTGCCCCTTAACCTTGACTTGACCGGCCAGGATAAGGAAGGTGAGTGTCATCAAACACGTTCGCTTGACACTGACATCAGAGTCGTTGAGTCGTCGGTAAAGGAAATCTGTGTTCTCATCGATCAGATGGTTGAAGCAAACAGCCATGTCTCCAAGGGAGAGGACAAGGTTCGATCTGACGGTCGCATCGGGCGAGCGCTCCAGTATCGTGATAAGGAGACCAAGATTCGTCTCGCAGTACTCCGAGGACACACACATGAGTTTGGCCATGCAAAGTGCCGCTTGAGACTGAAGATTTGGATCCGGATACGTCGTGTTGTTGGCACAGATCTCTGCAACCAATGGTCCGTAGTTTGATAGCAGCGCAGTCTGTCCATAGAGCAACTCACGCTCACGAATGTGCAGAATAGCTTCCGTGAAGTCATCCTCGGTGGTTCCGGCAATGAGATCCAATTCATCCTTCTCCTCTTCAGGTGCTGGAGTCTTGCCGTCCTTTTTGCGCGACTGCTTCTTGCCAGTCGTCGAGGCTTCAGGTGCCACTGACATCGATTTCCTCGGTGTCTTTGCTGCGCCAGTCTTTGCTTCCTTTTCGGCTTTCCGTCTCTTGAAGTCTTGTTCGCAAAGTTCGAGATGAACGATTTGCTTGATTGCAATGTGACCGACGATGAAGAGAAGCTGGGAGAGAGCAGAAGCTGGTTTTTGCTGGTCTTCCTCTTGCGGCTCTTCAGCCACCTCGTCCTCTTCAGAGATGGCAGCATCGACATCGGTCATCTCGACGTCTGTCATTTCCACATCCTCGTCTTTAGGTTGGTGTGGCGGCGAAGCTTTCTTTGCGTGAGGTGTAAACACCTGCTTGGTCTTACGCTTAAGAATTTGCGTGCAAAGCACGTCTGGGTGCTTAGCAAGAGCATAAATCGCACCGACAGCCTGCTCTGCGACACCAAACCATTCCTTGCTGTCCGAAACCAACTCAGCCATGGCTGCCAATCTGACGAGAACAGCATGATCATTGGGTAGTCGGCCCATTGATTTTCCCTTGGCTTCCTTGTTCTTCGTGCCAGCGACATTGATACGCTGCAGGGCGATACACGTGTACCTTGCAAGACCCAGATCGCGACGACCAAGTTCTCCAAGACCAATCCGCAAGCATGTCTCAAGCTCTTTGACGACGATTTCGGGATCAGCCAGGGAAAGCATGCCAAGCACGATGATGGATCCTCGTCGCTGGTTCTTTGAGATATCCTTCTTTTGAACTCCGTAGACGGCCCATAGCTTTTCTACAACGGTTTGATTGACCAAACCCTGCTTCATCATGGTGCTCAGCAGTTGCTCCAACGAAGTGAGCTCCGCAGGAGAGGCTCCGAATGTGAGACTGATCATGTTGCGAGCGACATAATTGGCGGCGTCGTTTGGATTGAAAGAGTCAGGCGCATCGAAGAAGAGTCCTTTATAGCTTTCGATGAGATGAGTCTGAACTCCCTTTCCTTCATCACTGTTGCCTTTGGTCCAGATGAGTCGGAGCATACGGCGAATGCCAACTCTCGCAACCTCAATCTTGTACGCGTCGAGGACTACAAAGAAGTCAATCGCTTCAATGACTTCGCTCTTGTTCTTGGACGACAGAAGCTGGGTAACAACCGAAGAACCTTCGTGCAAGATGTCAATGAACTTGAGAGCTTCCACGTAGTATCGCCTGGTGAGCTGTAATTTGTTGAGAGCTTCCGCAGTTGCTGCTTCGGCTTGCGCCTTCTCAACAGCGGCAATTTTCTCCTCGTCAGTCATTTCTGTGGCTTGCTGTTGGCCTTCCATCACGGTGGCGTCATCAAGTAGAGCAGTATCAACCGTGTGATCATTGCTATCCTTCTCGCGTAGTTCTTCTGGCGGCTTGAGTGCATTAATCTGTGCTTCAACTGCCTCCAGCCGGCCATTCCACTCCTTGTGTGAAAGCTGACCACCATGGAGCACGGCGAATGGATGAGTTTGGACCAGTTTAGCCAGAAGTTTGATGGCATTTCGGCGTACATTGCTGCTCTTGTCTTCTAAACTTCGTGTGGCAAGCTCAGCTGCGGTTTGCCGTCGCTTAGGAAATTTGGTGTCCAGGTCGCATAGCTTCACGTAGACTTGGATAGCGCGACATCTGCAATATGGATTGAGATCGAGGAAGCGCTCTTCGAGAACATCGAAAAAGACATTGATTTGAGCTTTGTTGTTTTCACTTCGCTCATCGTCCTCTTCTTTGCTCAACATAGCAATCAGGTTGCCACAAACTTCGATAATAGCACAACGAAGGGTGTACGACTGGTCGGGTTAGCAGGGAGATTAAGCGCGCAACATTTTCCAAAAACCTACATCGCTGTCCATGAATTTGGCGACCGAAGTCATCTGCTTGATTACAATTCGAGGAGCTAACTCTGAAAGTTTCGCAACAAAAGTCGACACGGATTTCGGTCCTTTTGTGTCATTGCTGTTGAATTCTTTGTTACTGAGTTCTCTGTGAGTTTTATTAGTATACAGCTTTTTCCATTACTTGTCCGCTCTTACCGTAGCACATCGTCAGCCAACTGCGGATAGTCGTATTGCTCGGACAGAATCTGGAGAAACTCTGCCATGGGTTCAGACAAGTGCTCAAAATATGACAGGTTTTGGACGATGGCTGTTTGCGCAGCTTTCAATCGTGTTAGTAATTCATATATAACACGCAACCTCTGTACTTACCAAATGCGTGCCCATGATGCTTTACGGCGATACAGAGCAATCGGAACGCATGCATCCGAATGGCCTGACTCTTGACTCTGGCTTCGCTTTCCAGTACTAAATATGCCGGTCTTGTAAACAAGCTGATAAATGTGTCTCGCTCAGAAGTCGTCACAAATATTCTTGCCAACTTCAACTTCAGGACTTTGCTCATTGTGTCTAGCGCAGTCTGTAGTTGTGCAGATGAATCCCAGCTTCCATCTTTGTTTGCTCCAGCCTTTGCCTTTGCGCCTTTCCCACCTCTTCCTTTTCCAGCTGTCGAAGAAGCTGGCTTCTCGGCGGCTTTCGTCTCAACTGCGGATATCGTCCATTGTAGTAGGAAGCCATAGGCTTCAAGGAGTTGCTTGTGGTGTGGGATACTCTCCTGTTCCTCGGCTTCTATATCTGCATTTGCAAGGTCCGCTGCAGCAGAAACGCTGGAAACAAGAAGGTCGAGTGTTTTGCTGAGACATATAGGAGGAAGCGCAGAGGAAGATCTAGCTCGTTGGAAGAGCAAACTGTCAGGCTTATTCTGAGCATAGTTTTGAGAAATGGGAGCGCACTTGAGAAGAAATTGTATAGTGTCAAAATTGACTCGCCGGGTTATAGCATCTGGGTTCTCTGCCACTGCATCGACGACAGGATTCAGTGCGCTGTTTACAAGTGAAGCCGTGAGGGATTCGGGGTCGTTTTCGCAGTCGACGAGATCGGATGGGGCTTCGGGGGTGGAGATGGTGAGAGGATCGCTGAGATAATGCTTGAGAGCATCGTTAACATCGAAATCAATTCGTTCGTCCATGATGGCGCGTAGTTGGAAGAGAAAAGAAGATGTAGAGGGGAGAAGATAATCTCAGTCGCGTCTTTTGGTGTGTTTCGCAGTGTTTACTAACAACGCGCGCCGAAAGCGGCCAACCCAGCCGATCAACAACAAAGTGACATGGGGAAAGTGCCCGCGAGAGTCCTCACCTAGCTCCTAGCAAATTAATATCAACACTCCCCATACATGGATAGAGCCACGTCCGCCTTTGAGCTGCACCTCAGAGATCAATTCAACCAAGACACGAATATGCGCACGACGCGTCAACGCCAGGAGCAACAGCAGCCAGTCCAGATACACGAGGACGAGTGCACCGACGAGGAGGGCGACACCGTCATGGACGAGAGCATGGGTCCGCTGGATGAGAGCGGTGCCACTGTTACCGACAGCGAGGACGAGGAGATCGAGGAGTCGGTCGCTGACGACATACAAAAATTCGAGGAGTCGTTCAGGAACATCAACAAGCGCTTCCGACTCATCAATCGCATAGGCGAGGGTGAGTACCTAACAAGAAGTCTACATGTATGCTCCCACTGACTTGTGTGTACAGGCACCTTCTCCACTGTCTACAAAGCAGAAGATCTCCACTACGACAAACACATCAACGACTGGGATGTAGAAGAGCAAGACAAGTCGAAATGGTCCACCCCCTCACGGAGGAAGCATAGTGGCAAGCCCAGAGCTCGCTATGTAGCTATCAAGAAGATCTACGTCACCAGTAGTCCCATTCGAATCCTCAACGAACTCGATCTCCTCCATGACCTTCGAAATTGCGACTCGGTCTGCCCACTCATCACAGCATTTCGACACCAGGACCAAGTCGTTGCCGTCCTGCCATACTTCCAGCACAGAGACTTTAGAGAATACTTCCGCGATATGAAGGTCAGCGATATGCGCATGTACTTCAAGAGTCTCTTCACCGCTCTCGCCGCCGTCCACGACCACCAAATCCTGCACCGCGATATCAAGCCTACCAATTTCCTATACAACCCAGCACACTCACGAGGCGTGCTCGTAGACTTTGGTCTTGCAGAGAGAGAGGAAACAGATTGGCAGCCGTGTTTATGCCAGACAAGCACTAGTGAGCGAAAACATCGAATTCACCACAGTGCCCATTACCAAATGCTGGAGAATGATCCTCAAGCGCCAATCCAATATTCCAAAAACGACACCAGGCCTTCTCGGCGTGCAAATCGCGCAGGAACCCGAGGCTTTCGTGCTCCAGAAGTATTGCTAAAATGCACCCAGCAAACCTGCGCTATCGATATGTGGAGCGCAGGTGTGATCCTACTCACTCTTCTTGCCCGACGATTCCCCTTTTTTCACAGCGCAGATGATATCGATGCCCTGCTTGAGATCACGAATCTTTTTGGCCTCAAGAAAATGAGGGACACGGCAGTCCTTCACGGACAGGTATTCGAATCAAACATTCCCACTTACAGCGAGAAGGGCCACAGCCTCGAGAAGATCATTCTTTGGTGCACGAGTCGTACTTCCAGGGATAAGAATGGAGATCGAGTTTCTGGCCTTTCCGCTGATGAGAGGGAGGCTGTCGAGTTCTTAGGGAGGTGCCTGGAGTGTGATCCCAACAAGCGGATCACGGCTGAGCAGGCACTACAGCATCCCTTCATTGCTGGAGCTGGCATGGAGGAGTGTGATGAGGATATTGTGGATTTGGTGTCGTCGTGAGTGTCTCAACATTTAGCCTTGCATTCTAGATTCGGAGTTTTGGGCAAGCATCTTCGGCTGGTGGTTTGATGCATGATGTGTTATGGAGTATGATACCCGCATGGGATGAGAGTTTTGTGTTATGTTGCTATTGTTAATCACGCTTTTCTGTTTATGTTTGGCATGTATGGTACGATGATACTATGTATTTGTATGAAGATTCGGAATAGATTTATTGTTAGCTTTACGTATGCTTTCTCAATCCACTGTGACAGCTTGTTCATTGGTTTAGTTTTGTACTTGAGACGTTGAAATGGATATAATAAGTCTAATCTGATATCGGTATCGATATATTTCTGGCGAAATTGTATTTAAAAATGCTGGGAATTTTGATAATGTTTATGGGTTTGAGGGTATGTTATTGAAGAAGGCTATATGCCAGTCATAGCCCTCAGCCTAGGGATGTGCCGTACCAAGATGTCAACGATACCCTATCATACAGCCCTTCTGAGCGTCAGTACTGTAGGGACGCGGTATGAATGGTATGACTCGTATTACAATTTCATCGTCTAAAACCTCAGGTAAACAAGTAGTTCTTATTCCATTAATTTAGTATATGGACGAGATACTAGTGTAATCTCAATGGCACGATTAAATTTTTCGCCAATCGAAAATCTTCAACTATAGATAGTCTATATTTCCCGATTTTCTTGTGTGTATGAATGCTTCCATACATACATCCACTCGGTATGGTAGGGAAGTATGTATGACTTATTTTCAGCCTCAGGCTGTTGGTGACTCGCTCGCACGGACCAATCTCATTCCTACGACGGTTCCTCCTTTCAGCCTTCTTCTTCTTCATTTATGCACATTTGTGAGGATCCAAACCCAATTAGTGATTGAGAATTGCCCTTCCCTTGATGAAAGACCTCCGAAAGATAGCAGAGTCTCCATTAGCCAGAGCAGAAACACTCCCGCAGATCATGCGACGCAGTCGCTTACTCTTTGGAATCCTGATGCATAGCTGAATTCATTTCAGTTGATTGGTCTGGATCTTGGAGCACAATACGACGTGGGGCTGAGCAGCTCGCAGTTCACTACGATGCCGCACTTCAACGACAACCTCTTCAGTCTACACATCTGCCAGCATTGCGCTCTTCACGATCGAAGGCTTTGATATATTGACGTCCCTTGTGTTTGAAGTGCTAAGATCTTACAGAGCTTGACTTTAGCTTGTCCACACAGTGCTGGGACGATTGGAGGCGTCCGAAGATCTTTGACGCGGGTCTGTTCACTCAGTCGTCCCAATGGAAGTTTCGCGTCATGGGCTATCAGAGGTGTATTCGCCTACAGGTGATGTCCAGGCCGTTGCGCAGTAAGTCCCCATCTGTCCTACAAGTGTCGTGCTTACTGAATATACCCTAACTTTCTACAGTATCATATTTGTCCACGGACTATTTGGCCATCCTAAGAAGACCTGGACAGGCACCTCCCCCACGAAACCACCTACCCAAACGTCCTCTACACCGACTAGTCTAGCTGACACTTCCACTGAGAATGACCACGGGATCTTCTGGCCTACGGCATTACTTTCTGTCGATGTGCCAAATACGCGAATATGAACATGGGGATATGATGCAGATATAGATGGTTTACGGAAGTCTGCTTCGCAGAACACGGTCCCTCAACACGCATCCAGCTTACTATCCGATCTGGCTGATCTCCTGGGGTCGGACGGAGGCGACTTGCCAATTTTCTTCATTGTCCATAGCTTGGGAGGCATCGTTGTGAAAGCGGTATGTATTTTGTCTCAGAGGTGCTCTCACAGTCAGTTCATCTATTCTTTGCTCTTGAAACTTGACTCAGATCGATAAGTCCATGTCGCGTGAACGCTGAATCGAGAGCGGAATTCTCGAAGTCTTAAAATCTCGTGGTTAATATCAACAACTCTAAATTCCTGGCAATTAGCTTCATCAAATTGCCAGGAATTTCGGACGCTCGATACTCACCTGGAGACTACTATTCGATCTTGAAGAACGATAAATTTCTGGCAATTCCTAGGGGCAAATTGCCAGACATCTATCGGCTGCTCAAGCGAGTCAGCATCATGTACTAGAAGTACCGTTTCTTTGTTTCCAGAGAGTCGAGTTGATGAACGCGCTGTGTTTTGTCATGTCATTGAACACCAGCTAACTATCCACCGGCAAGGCTCTAAATCAATCTGCACATAACAATGGGGTACCGCGCCTTAGTCTCGTCCTGCCTGCTGTGCGAGGTGTCTTGTTCTTGGGAACCCCACATCGAGGCTCAAGCTCAGCTTCTATCGGAAAGCTAGCCTACAGAATCACAACTGTCGCAGCCCGGCGTCCGAATACTAAATTACTCGGGGCCCTCGAGAAAAACTCGGAAACTCTCGACCAAGTTGGCAAAGATTTTGTACAAGTGTTGGAAGGGGCGCCAAACCTCCAAGTCTATACATTTCGTGAAGAAAAAGAGACCAGAAGATATTTCATCTTCAACACAATGGTGGTGGAGCCGGATTCGGCTATGATTGGGATTGGGAGAGAGGAGACAAGCAGCATTCCAGAGAGCCATAGCGGGATGACCAAGTTTGGCTCCAAAGGGGACATAGGCTTCAAGCGCGTTAGTGCCCAAATTCAAAGATGGGTCCGCGCATTGCCATTGGACTTGCCAGGTACGTTTCATCACCGCCCTTCGTAGGCGAAGACTGTACTGCATGAACCTGAGCGTCACGCTGACTCGATTGTAGATGTTCTCGAGGACACCTCGTACAGTGGTACGTGACTAGGGCACACGCGGTCTAGGATTTTTGTTGAGACCATTATTTAGACTGTCTTTCGAGCCTCGATTCTGCCACAATGGGGATTCGAATAAAGAGTGTTACCCAGTCCCATCCGAAAACGTTTCACTGGATTTTTGATGACGAGGTTGTTTCGTTTTCGAAATGGCTGCAAGATTCTAATGGCAAGATGGAGTCAATTTACTGGATACAAGGCAAGCCAGGATCGGGTAAATCAACACTGATGAAATTTGCAATGGGCGATGCCAGAACTGGCGTTATATTGGGTTTTGACGATATTCCCTACACCATCGCTGGTTTCTTCTTTCATGATAGGGGCTCTGAGGATCAAAAATCGATACCTGGAATGCTTCGCGGGCTGCTCCATTCGATACTGGCACAATGCAGCCAGCTCCGTCAGTTTGTCCATCCGATCTACGCCATTCTCGTCGCTGCACAAAAATCCAAAACTCCCGATTGGGATTTCGAGAGCCTGACGTTGGCCTTTGAGTCAATTGTCAAGCAACGTAGGGTCAAAACCCGATTATGTCTTTTCCTGGATGCCTTAGATGAACAATCTGGGGACAAGGAGCATCTGGTGAAGTTATTGGAAAATCTTCTCTCTGAGGCAGACGAGAATTGGGTGAAGGTCAAATTCTGTGTCGCCAGTCGACCCTGGGATGTGTTCCTGGATCATTTCAGTGGAAACCCTGGATTCAAGATTCACGACTTTACTGCCGGCGACATCCTGGCTTACACCTCCGGCGTACTCCACGACGCTGCTCCCAAAGACGTTAGCGAAATTGGCCTGGATGGTAAACGAGCTGCTAATCTTGACAGCCTGGCACAGAAAATCTCTGAAAGGTCTCAGGGGGTATTCATATGGGTGCGCATCGTCGTGGAGGAGATCTCTCGCGGGATCAAAAACCGGACCCCTTATTTTGTCCTCAACCAAGTACTGGAATCGATGCCAGAAGAGCTTGGAGACCTATACGAGCACACCTTAAGAAGGATCGACCCACAACTTGCCGATGAAGCACATGCCATGCTTCAGATCGCGCTTTGCGCCTTCAAACCCCTCCCTTTGGATACCTTTGTCAATACTACATCGTACGCAGTTTGGGGATATGTGCCTGGGCCTGGAGAGGAGAGCTCGGAGGACATGGTTCAACGAGTAATCAGTCGAAGCGGGGGGCTGCTTGAGGTCCAGCAGATTGCGGATGTCGATATTTCAGCTCAAGCATTTCTGGTCCAATTCATCCATCAGACCGTCAAGGAGTTTGTCCAAAAAAGAAAAGATGATCTTGGGCTGCACCGAATGCGCACTGGTGGGACTGGCTACGAATACATTTTTATTGCAGCGGCTGCGAACTCGGACCCGTGGGCTGACGACATTGGCCAAGATGTTTTTGAGTATGCTCGGTTCACCTCACTATCCCAAGAGAGCAGTCCAGGAAAGCATTATTCCTTCGTACTTAGTGTCCTGGCGACGGAACCGTCTACCGAGCTCAATCGTCGACTTGCTGGCATGGAATTAATTGGTCAGGAGGTAGTATTCGAACTCAACGGAAGAGTCAAACCTCCTAGACTTTCCACCCTTTCTAGACTTGATTGGTGGCTTGCGAAAAACGAGCAGTTTTTACCCTACCGGGGCATCAAAGGTGATGAGGTGAGGATCTGCTGTGTTGCTCTGGCTCACGGACTGCCTCGTTTTGTTGAACAGTCCATTCTCAGAGCTATTGAGCCCGCAGCCGAAGATACTTCAGCAACTGCAGCAACTGCCCTTCGTGCGAGGAAGTTGATTAGCTGCCTGCTGTGGACAGCAGCTATTGGGCCAAAAAGCTCTAACGTGTCTCGAAAAGAAACGCTGTGTTTTCTCTTTGACAAGGTGGACAAGCCGGCTGATTGGCAGTTCAAATCCCCGGCCGATGATACAGGAGTCTCCGCTTTCAATAATACCACAGTACTGCAGCTCCTCATCATATTCAACAATCGATACCACGAGGATGAGAACGATCGAATATCTGCAGTACAGTTCATGTTGGAACGTGGAGCCAACCCGAATCAGCAACTCATAACCCCAGAATCCCGTTACAACCTTACAATTGGCGATTATGATACATTTGAAGTATCACTCTTCCGCCTAGTCGTAAGGCAAGAAAGCGCGCAAATGGTCAGACTTTTCATTGAACATGAAGCTACTCTCCCTGAGGAGTTCAAGAGGCCTGTGATCACGCTTTGGGACAAGTTTCCTTTAGCTTCCGGCGTACTTAAAGAGCTTGCGCGGATGATCGATCCCAAGCCTGGTAGGTCGAGAGGCACACGAACATTGATGCTTGGTCCTTATTCAATTCATGATGTGGTACCCGTCTCTGGACTGAGCTACGTGCAAGTATTTGCGTTATCAACCGCCATTCATGCTGTTGCGTATGGAGCGAGTGGTGGTATGGGCATTATTATGCGGCGGTGGCGCAAGGCTTGTTTGGTGGTTGTTTTCATTTCGAGTCTTAAACGTTCTACCCAACGCACACGGCGGTTGTCAATACCCGATCCGGACAGTTGAGATAGTATTGAGGGGATTTCTTGGAAGAGTTTGTCACACTTTCTGTTACAATTTTGAACGAGTGCCCCACTCAGCCTCGAAGGTCATGAACGCTCTTTTTGGCTCTTGTCTAATAAGGATTCAACCCAAGTCCGATCTTACGGGTTTTTAGGATAGCTTTCGGGTTCTTATATGTAATGCGGCTTGGAGTTTATAGCGATTTCAGGGATAATACTATTGTGATGGCGATAATGATGTCCTGTCAGCTAGCGTGAAGGGAAGCCTCTAGGTGGGTAATCTATAAAACGGGTAAGAACTTCTTATACTCTTAGCAAATGAAATCCAAGTTTTGATATTCCTTCGTCCCGCCTAGACGTTCGTTCTAGAGTCTGCGCATGCATAAATATCACCTCTGCACATAAGTGGAAACTCAGACGCTGGGGCTGCATAGGACAGCATTTTCGCCTCTCCCGTCCTAGAAATTCATCGCCCTTGATGTGATCTTTGATTTATTTTGTTTGATTCATACTCTTTATAAGTCGTGATTAATGCCATTTAGATCTGTTCTGCAACTTTTCGCGATCGGGC
Source organism: Venturiaceae sp. KMAF11 (assembly GCA_023078705.1). Lineage (NCBI taxonomy): Eukaryota > Fungi > Ascomycota > Dothideomycetes > Venturiales > Venturiaceae > Venturiaceae sp. KMAF11. Next base: position 1,724,307 of record JALGOQ010000008.1, read on the forward strand.
TCCTATCTTCTATTTGCTAGGTGCTGAATATAAACGCTTGGGGTTTTGTGTGATGGCGCGTGCTTCCACACCGACAACTCATCGTCGAAAACCCCAATTGATTCATCCAAATATCACCCAATCGAGGTGTCTTCATCTCTGTCCATCCGTTCGATGACTCTATCCCTGCCTCGATGGCAGAACGCGCAGAATGCAATGCCAGCAGACCGACGCAGCTTGGACAAGGGTGACTGCAGCTAATCGAGATTGTGTCCCAATTTCGCGGAGAAGATATCAAGTACTCATCAAAGTTCAGCCTGATGAACGCGCGGTGCTATCAGCCATCTCAACTTTATTTATAAGGTTCATGTTAACTCTGCGCTGAATCGGTAAGGTGACTCTTTCGTACAGCACCTCCAGCCTCAAGGGATCATGCCCGAAAGACGTTGCCTTCTTTGCACTTCTCCAAAGGATCATGGCGTTTCCGGAGAGCGGCATGCTGCAGGCATGGCTGTTGGGATTCTAACGCAGTTTCCCATCGAGTAATTTCTTGCGCCCACTCTGCTTGCATTGATTAGCGTTTGAACACGCAATGCCTGTCATGTTATTTCCCCAAATCTAGGAGTATATCAATGTTTGTTTGTCGAGTACTTCAGATCTGCAACCATGGATCCCATTCCTGATCCCCCCTCTCCCTCTCCTCCTCCTCCTCCTCCTCCTCCTCCATGTGAAGACGAAGTGGCCGAACCCAATAATTGGTCACTCTTCGGCAACTCTGATAAACATCTACCTACCAATGACACAAACACCAACTTGGCTGTGTTCAGCCCAGGCACCGAAAAGGACCAGAGTGAACGTCCATGGCCAGCCGTGATTGACAGTATACTCGCAGCGCCATTGCGAGTCAGGGCAACGAAAATTGAGATTCCTATTTACTCAGAGTAAAATCATTTCAAACCCTATACCTTGTTTTCCAGTACCTGACTGCTTCGCAGCTACCTCACCTCGCGTATCATCGTGGTTGTGGTCGAAAACGATAAAGCATATCATCTGCATTCGTCACTCCTGTGCAGGGAATCTCAAAAATTCAAGAAGGGTCTCATGTCACAACACCAAGACGCACACCAACTCAAAATTGAGCTTAGCGACGAGACAGCGGATCATTTCGCCCATTTTGTGGATTTTCTTTACAAACCAAATTGGGAACCCATTTGCACAGAAGCCTCGGACATGATTTATCTAACTGAACTCTACGCCATGGGAGAACGCCTCGTAGCCCAAGGATTCCAAGATATTATCCTCCGTACGTTTAGGAACAAGGTTCGCAGCTGGAAATTCACCCACAAACAGCTTTGCGAGGCTCTGGAAGTCGCTTGCAGTAGTATTACCGAACGGCTTCACCCCCGAGACGATCCCATGCGTGACGTTATTTTTTGGCTCGTTACCAGCAGCCTGACGGAGCTACAGGCGACGGAGGACTTTCGGCAGGTTCTCACTAAACATATGGAACTGGGTACTCACCTTATTCTTCGGGCTGGGAACGGAACCACCTCTATGCCTCCTGATCCTTTTGTGGCACGCGTAAATGATGATGTGTTACAACGCAAGGGCAGGAAGAGCAAGAAATTTGGAGCTCTGGTCTGAGTTTGAAGTGGTCGTTTGCTCCCAATGATACGAAAAGAGCGGTGGTGTCGGAAAGCACCAGCGGAATCACAAAGGCTAGATCTAGGTCCTAAATTGTTAGCCGAGTTTCGAGAATCTACCTTCCCCTATTTTCGATGAATAGGAATTTTGGCAATGTTTGACTTGCGAGTATATGTCGAGGACGTCCTCGACTGTGTCCAAAAATGCCGTCGATTCTTCTTATTTTTTATGCAGCATAGCCTTGGCACTGCGCACCAGACGAGCATTCCGCCAGTGCAGTCTACATTTATGAAGGAATGAGACCGACAAGAAAATATGGGTGAAAAAGGGACTACCAAAAAAAGAACTCGTGATTTTGTGGCACGGACCAATGGTTGCTTTCCACTCCCAAGTTTCGTGCAACATCTGTTCCATCAACATCCATCTATCGCCAGCCTAGCACTTCAACAAGTTTCGTGTCCGTCTTCCAGGCTTTCGGGTCGGGATAATTACGATGAGGTGGAGGTGCAAGTCCGAAATAGAAATGATCTCACGATGGCGTTCTCATCTGATCATGCATTCGATGCGATGATTAAATCGAACCACGCCCGCGTCTGGCCATTTTCGAATCTCGCCTATAAAGGTAAAGTGCAACTCGATGGAGGATGGCTAGTTTAAAAATCTGATCATTTCTAACTCCCGTTATCAACTTTTCTTGTCGCAGATATAGCTTTTCAATTCTCTCAGGTACTATCTTTTGTCTTAGTATGGGCTTCTCAAGAAACAATCCTGGAGCTGCGAATTTCTTCGACTGGTGGGGTGTTCTCGTCGGAACTCTCGGTCTCTTGGGATTAGCAACTGGTCTGGTTCTGTTCAGAATCGCAATTCGCAATGAGAGCGAGAAACGCGACGACGGATCTCTTTGTGCTGATGCGGATATCATGGGGTATTTTGTCACGGAGAAAAAGAACACCGGATGGGGAGGCATCTGGTGCGGGAATTGGCCCCTTGCAGAGATTCCGACTCTTCCCACCATTGGTGGACTATTTCAGGCTGGTGACTCGCTTCTGTACACCTCTGCGGCTTTGGATTACATATTTCCTGGGCACGACAAAATCTCCTGGCGACGCCTTTACTCAGCGATCTTCGACGAAGTGGTAAAAGAAGAAGGCAGAGTGGGTGCAATCGAGGCCGCGTCCCCTAGACTGAGGGGGTTTTTAGAGAAGGCAAAGTCTGCTGCGAAGCCCACCGGTGGAAATTGTCTGTCGCAAGCTCTCCAAAGTCCTCTCAAGCCGGAGGTAGGACCATTTCCACCTGACCTTGAAAGTCGACAGATGTCCGCTTTTGACCCACGCATTGGTACCGAACGGACTCTCTTATACGAAACCAACAAGAAGAGGCCGTTTCTTCTGGTGTCTTGCGTTCGACAGCTCGACATCTACAAAGACAGCAATCGATCCACCGGCCTTCAAACCAAGCTTGCTTGTGGGTTCCAAAAATTACAGAAACTCTGGCTGTTTGATAGCCAACCATGTATCGAGGTCAGCCAAGCAGAACTTGCAGAGCTCTCTCTTGTTCTCGGCATGAGGCTTTACATCAAAACATCTGGGCGGTCTCCTCATATCCATGGATTCGGCATTTTTGGAACCATTCTCGATGGCTTCATACAAGATGGATCCTGGCGCATTAATTTACTTCATTGCAACCGGGACGTCCGAGATGGAGCCGCGAAAGGAAGCGGCTTCTCGACCCTTTTCGCAAAATACATCGCTTGCGGATGTTTGCCTTTCGGACAAAAGGAGGGATGGATCCAGTACATCCAGTTTGGTCCTCAGGTAGATTCCGCTGTGCACTTGGGAGACAGTATTCAAAACGTCCGATCCGAGACTAAGTCAGAAGAAGAGTTGGAAGGCAAAAGATACCTGCATCAGTTGTCTACGATTGGGGGATTCAGTTCTTGGAACGCACAGCGGCCTCGTTACAACCCACATCCGTTCTCCAACGAGACCCCAGAGTCGATGCCCTGTGGTGTATTACGAGACTTTGCAAGGCCCGACAACGCTGTTGGCAAGGCAATCAAGTACAACAAGATTTATGCTTCCTGGTCACGGGCAATCACGAACGTCGCATTTGGCGGATTGGTTCCTCAAGCGGCACCAGGCCTTGCTGAAGCCATCAAATTCACTGCCTTAGGGCAAATAGTCCTCGCAGGGCGGCTATCTGCCGAGGAAAGACTCGAAAGGATCATTAATGCAATCCACATGCACCACCAAGATGATCATCTCTTCGGGGGTTTTGTTGCCTATCGCTTGGAATTAGCGACCAAGTATACCACTTTTGCTCCACTCCTCTGGGACAACAGATCTGCAGCTGCAACGTTCGGAAGGTACATGACCCTCTTCGAGTACTTCGTCGCTCGCTTCAACGTCGAAGACATTATTCTACACCTTCCAGGCGAGGAATATGAAGACTATCGTACAAGAGTGGAAGAAAAGCGTGATAAAATCGATGGCATGGACCGCAGCCCATCTTTACGCCGCGAAATCGTTTTTGAGAGATGTGCCCAAGCAATGCAGCAAGCTCACCAAGATGCCGTAAAGTTCCTCATCGGGCCACGCCATAGCGCCAGCGAAACATTGCTTAACCCCATCTTGCAAAGAGTCAAATCCATGCCAACGAAGCCTGGTCGAATCTTTCGGCCGACGCTGGACGAATGCGTTAACCTGGCGAGGGTCATCATTGCTGTGTGGGCAGACCGGGTTCCTCGCATCGTTGTCAGGGTTTCAAGAAATGCGCAGATTCCTGTTGAGGATGTATGGGACAGTTCCTCTGAGGTCGATTTTGATGTGGAATGCTCCTCGGTTCAGGAGCATGAGGGGAGGGAACACGTGCGGCTTTTGAGTCTTAGTAGGATGCCTCGTCATGCTGGTGTCTATCATGCGCCTCCTTTGGAGGACTTGCCTTGTGTGGCTGCTCTGGGTTAGAGGTAATAGCATGATCCAGAAAGACGGAGTAACATCCATCTTGGTGCAACGAGCCACCCGGTGTCGCGAGCCACAGTTAACTCCGAAACTCTCGCACACACTTGTTCCCTAAATATATCGACTTTTTGCTGCTTTATTCATGTTCTATAGCAATTCTCCTTTCCAAACCACTAATTTATGACAAACTCAATCGCGCCGTAACGTGCCTGCCGATTAATACGATAGCGCCATCCGTTTCTCCTTTCGTGGCCAACCCCTGCATTATGGTGATTGAGAGCATCTATTCAGGAATATGAAATTGACGTACCGTAAACCATAGCTAGGAGTATGCTTATGATAGATTTTGAAGGCATTGTATCCATAGAATAATGTGATAGTATGGGTGCGGAGATTAGAGGTAGGGAACGGACGGAAAGTTTTAGCGTACTCCGACCCTTGCAGCACTATTTAGCTAAGCATTCAATCGAACTTCGGCTCGTCTGGCTAATACATACTAATCGCACCGCCTCGGCAGCTTGAGCAGGATGTGGCGCAACTTTAAGGTCGTCAAGATGTGTCACGTGGGATAGCGCGAAACGACATGATTTAGGATAACTGAGATTAGTTATCGATAATCTGGTAAAGCATGATGTGTGTCACGGTCTGCACGCCGCAAAATAAGTGTAGCTTTTAACCAGCTGCCACCAAGGGACATATTTGATCAGTTACTGAACCCTAACGATGGTGAGATGGCCAAGCGACACGTCGCAAAGGTCTTATGAAAGAAACCGCGAATTCTTAGCGGAGTTGCATTTCTATACCACCTGCAGATCAATGGGATCAATCACAAATGAACAGGGCACAAAGATTGCACGTGCTTGAAAAGACCAGTAGGAACAAATTAATACAGTATAGGTTGTGTTCCCATTCTCTTCTTCTCCTTTCAGATACAGCCACTAAGGAATCGACCTTGACGATGATGACGTAATGTATAAGCAGAAGGATGATCTGCGACTTGTGCTACTTCCCTACCCCAAAGCTTGTATTGGTTTACTTAGGAATCCCAGTTTAAACAGACAATATGACTGGGCTGACTCGAGGCACACACGGCTCTAGTTGACATCCGAAGACAAAGCCTCTTTGTGGTGATGTCTGACTGGCTCCAGCATAGCCCTGTGGGCCGCGATCTACAATGCGGCTTCGCCCCAAACACACCGGAATCAAAGCGGACAAAAGACGACACTTCAAGCATCCATCAAAAATGAGAAATCATTTATTTTCGCAAAACTTGAATCCTTGGTCGCAATAGTATCACTCGCGCTCCGCTGCGATGGCTCCCCGGTGGAACAAATTCACGCCGACCATCTCCATCCTCTTTCGAAGTATTGGTCTACAATGTATTGCTCCCCACCAAAAAAGGGCCCCACAAGCACCCTCTCTGGAACCAGCCAAGATAGCCATCAACAAGAGTCGCAAAGTTGCTTTCCTCCGACTAGCGATTCATCTACTACCCCTATCTGCAGCTATTGCTCTCATCGTCCTGAACTTTATGGATTTTTTCATCAAATACTCGATATGGTATACGATCCTTCAATACGTCGCGAAAGTTCACGAGATACTTATGCAGGCCTCAATCGCAGCAATGATGATGGCAATTGTACGGAAGTATATAACAAGGCATAAATCGGCACCCTTTGGAGCCATGTTCGCAGGGATACAAGTCTCCACTCCGAGCTATCTTTGGTCTCTGGAGTTTCTTGGGACTCTAACCACCATACAGACTGTTGAAGGACTTGTGCTGTGTGCCACGATAGTGCTGAATGTCTTCCTGGCTATCTCGGTCGGGCCGTCTTCAGCTATTCTGATTCAACCACGACCTGTCACGATCCAGAACTGGTCAAATACGGCAATTGTCAATGGTACTGCCCTTTTCCCATCACATTTGACGAGGTTTGAAGACGCGGTGTTTTCCAAGTATGTTAGCTAGTTGCGGTCATTTTTCACCCTGCGAGACTAACATCCAACCCAGCAAAAACAATCTCCAACTCGATCTACATTCAGTATTGTCCAATATCATCCGACTTTCAGCACCCAATACGTTCGATATCCCCGTTCTTAGTCAAGCCAATATGGCAGCATCTGCTATTTCCGACATATATAACTCCTCTGACACTTTGTACCACACCATGATACCACCAGTCAATCTGGCGGTATTGGGTTCGGAAGTTTTCGTGGGGAACGACGCGCCAATGGATCCTTCTCACGCCACTGCCGGAATGCTGACAATGAAAGCCAAAACCTCCTCTGTTGGGTGCCAATGCAGACTAGGTACTGCACTAGAGACACAAAGTGTCGAGTCTTTCTTGAGCTTTCCAGCGCCAGGTGGTCAATCTCTCGGCGGTGTCATGACTGTAAGACAACTGCAAGGCCAATTGAATACAACTCTTAAATCACAGTTTATCTGGCAGACACCTCCAAGTTCATTGCAATCAAACATCTCTATCCTGGCTGTTGCGGCGTTCTACACTTTCGATCCAAACTCAGCCAATACTACACAGCCAAAGGCTACTTACCCTTTGGCATGTGCGATAAAAGCTTCCTGGCCTGATGCTGTTTTCAACATCACCTCCTCAATCACTAGCTCAGTCACCGGCTTGGACACCACCCAAATCATTAGCGCTGAGTACAAGAACTCTTCGAGGCGTCCACTTACCCGATATGGGAACGATGGAGCAACATACCCATTGGAAAATCATCCCAGCAACCCCTTTTATTGGGCAGACGAACCGGCTGTTGCGATTGATCCAGACTGGATGACCTCGATTGTCGTTCCCAATTATCTAGCGGACGAGCCGTTTACCATGCAGACCACGTTGGACTGGGCGGTGGGAATTGATGCGGTTCCACAAGAGGTTGCGGGGGTAATGACCCAAATCATAACGATGATGGTAGCAGCGGCAATGGACGCCACCGACCCAGAAGTCATAGAATCATCTACCTTAAGCAACTCAGCCCAGGGGTCATACGGCTCCTTACAGGTCACTGTAAAATCCTTCTTCAGCGGCAGTGGCTACGCAGCACATGCTTGGCCCGTATTTGTGGCTATAACGATTCTGGCGCTGTATATTTTGGTCACGGTCCTGTTCATCATAAGATCAATTTCCACAGGCATCAGTTCTAATGCCTGGGATTCGGCAGCAGAGGTCACGGCGCTGGCTCTGCGCTCCAGAGCTCCACAGCTTGGACATATCACGGCTGGGTTATCAACTTTAGGTGTGTTCAAGGAACCTGTCTCGATCGTTGAAAACGCGGAGGAAGAACTGGAGCTTGTATTTATGAATGGTGGGAAGCAGGATAGGGTCTTTAAGCCGTTGGAGGAAAACAAGTTTTATTGAGATTTTAGGCCAATCATTCCATTATTAGACTGTATTCCGTCATTCATCTTCTTGAAAGTGATTGCTAGGGTGGGAATGTTGAATGATTTCAGGAAGAAGCAACTGGTTGGTGGAAGTAATTCGCCTTCGATAGATGCCTGTTAGCCAATATATTGCGGTGCGAAGTGATAAAACTGGTGATTGGCAAAACAAACCTCAATTTGAGAAAGAAGTTTATTAGGTACACTGCACAGGAACTACCCTTCAAGCTTCGGTTCTCAAGGCTCTTCTGGGCAAGTGGCTTGCGATTTGCGTCTCCTGTGTCCTGCATAGTACATGGTCCGAAAGAAGCCAGGCGCAGAACCAAGCCACAGATTCACAATAAGGGGATTTCGCCAAGAACTTATCATCGTTTTTATCCTAAAGTTTGATTGGGTCTACGGAGCAGGCTGGTTTCGGGGTCGAGAAGTTCCGATTGGCAAGTACCGATCGGCGTGGCAACATTACATAAATCGACATGCGCTGGTCTCCACAAGGCTTATTAAACATTCTCAGCTTGATGGCGAGATTAAGGAATTGATATATTCTCCTTTATAATCATCGAAAGTGATGGGAACACGCTGGTGGAGTCATAATAGGGATATTAAAAGATCTTATCAGAAAGATACTATATATAGACCAGGCAAATAAGCAACGATGCAAAGTATAATGTTCGAGTCTAGAGATGTCTAGATGGTCCAGGGTTACCAAGCTACAGTTTTAAGCAAGAAAAAATTGAATACAAATAGTAGTGCGTCCTTGCGACTACGTTCAAGATAAGGTACCAGGGGATGTGGCTCGCTGCGCCGGGTGGCTCGTCGCACCTGGATGGATGTTACAAGAACTCATGCGGTGCTGTATAACACAATCTCAGCACATTTTCCAGAAGACATGATCAAAATTGGCAACCAGACCCTTCCACCGTAGTACAGGAGATAGACCAATAGCAATCGGCATATGAGCTGCATGAAATCCGCCTATCGTGGCAGTGCTGATTCCAAGCCCCGCAACAACTTTTTTTATTTCTGCCATTTCTCCCCTTCTGCCTCACAAACAATTATCACCATGGCGAAGGAGGCTTTTCGTCGTCGATAGCCATCTGCTTTGTCTTTAAATAATGATAAATACATTGCCATGTCGAGTCCCCTGGGTATCGGCTCGGGTAAGTGCCTCCTATCCAATGACCATTGCGAGACTGATCCGTGCCCATCTAGGAGACCTTTCGGCTGTAGGAAGTGCCTTGCATGAAATATGCACAGCTCTCAAGGACTCTGGCGGTGCTTCGGACGATTATCAGGAAACAATACGACATCTTCAGCCTCTCGCAAGCATCTTCTCTGATTTTGAAAATATCAAATCCTACAGTGATGATCATCAGGTCAATAGCCTCGCAAAGGCCATTAAAGCCCAGGCAGGTGAGCTTCAGGCCTTCATCGAAAGCTTCAAACAGAAAGCAACAATCAAGTACGATGCCACTCTTGGACCGCAGGCGACTAGTGGAGCACACCATGGAACGTGGCACAAGATTAGTTACGCAACCCGATTCTCAAAGAAAGATATCGTGCAGTTCAAAAGAGTTGTCGCTGAAAGAATTGTCAATATCGAATTACTGCACAGCAGGCTCATAGCGTATGAAAACCTCGTCAGACTATGTTAAGTCTTCGCTCACTTTCTCTAGTCGAGTAGCTTCGAGTACCTTCATGCGCTTGGAAGCTGTTCAGAAGAAAACAATCAATACATCTGTGTGCGTAAAGAATATGCAGCAGAGCAATGCTTCCTATCACGACGACACCATCTCTCGGCTGGATACTCTTTTGTCAAATTCGACCACAAGGGCTCAGGAGACGACTAGACAACTAAAAGAATTGCTCAGTGCCACCAGTGAACAGTCAGAGCAGTCTCTTGCTTTGGGGAACGAACATACTAAGAATGTACAATCGGTTGAGAGCAACATCATTTCTCACCTTAACAGAAGAGATGCGACGATGTTGCAGCAAATTGCGCTCATCTGCAACGACTGTTCGCTTCCTCGCCAGATTCCAAACAGGACCAGGAGACGCAAGGCTTTGGCCTAGAAGCCAAGCGCAGTTGTGAGAACAACAAATATGAAGTCAACGACAATCGGCGATCAACATGTGACCGCATCTGATCAAGTGGCCTCCTTCATCCGAAGTCTTGTCCAGTCTATACACGCTCTTGCGACATTCGCCTCAGATTCTCTAACCACCAGCTTGCCTGTAGAAACAATCGTGGCTTTGATGTAAGTTACCGAAGTGTTGGGTTATGCATATCTCGGTTTAACATCTCTAGTCTTCGCGCTGCCATCGAAGCCTTCCCGCAACTCCTGGTATACTTTGGGTAAGCTGCGCACTTCACACTTGTGTTTCTGATTTTCTGATTGTAAATGTAGAGTGATCTGCTCCGGTATTGCAGCCTTGACAAGAACGATGAAGGCAATAGAATGGTCACCAACCTCACTGTTTTCAGATGATATTCGATTCGAGGATGTTCTTGGCCGAAGTCTTCGACTGCCTTGGAACATTTTCCGACACTGGAAGGTATACCACCTATTCACCTTTTGGTTGTCTCTTCTAAAACCCCACAGACGTTTGATACAATGCTCATCGACCAATTCAGAGGCTACTCTGGCGAGAACTCAGTAAACGACAGACAGTATATGATCATAAGCGCTGATTCAGATCACTTCTTGAATGAAGAAAATTGGGAACGTACTGTTTCGCCACGAGCCAAGATCTTAATGTCTATCATTATACGTGGCTTTGTTTATCGCACGGAAAAATGCCCACGCGGATGTAAAACAGCTCTGAAAGAATTGTCCAAGTCGAGGGCGGCATGGTAGGTCAAGCTAGCTGCTAGGCAAGAAATCTTCCAAAACTTAACTTACGTTGTGCAGTTCAGATTGTGACCTTACCATAACCCTCGGCAGCGAGGAGACATATCCTCAAGGGAGTGATCTGGGGCTTCTGACACAACATTCCGATAACACTCCTCGCGGCCGAGCCAAAATCCCCTCGGATCCTGTCCAAACGATTTCTGCTTTCCGTAGAATTCATACGAAACTGCCTCCTGTCGATTGGGTCCCGCGCGCGACTCATGAAGAAAACAGTGAGGAGGGATACTGCAAAAATTGCGTGTTCGAGAGTATGGAAGAATTAAGAGGGTCATTACTGGTCATATGCTGCGTGTGCGGCAGTGGGTCTTCTCTTTACTTTTGGTCGAATTGCCTAACCTGTGGCCATGTCCATCATCATTAGGGTTTGGTCGCTAGAAATTCATCGCTAGAAATTCATGAGTACTGAATCTTAATAGAAAAAGTAGTGTCACATCAAATTCTAGAATGATCACCCAGAACAATCCTCTCCTTTTCCCATAACAAATATGTGCATACATTTCAACATAGCAACCGGTTTGGGAGATTGGAATATGTCCAAATTTATCATCAAGATCGACAGAACCTTGCTGACAGTTCTTTTGGTCTCCTGCCAGAGTTTTCGTAGACAGTTCGAAGGACAAGTTCCCTGATGTAGAGGGTTCAGGCGTTTCACCAAGGCTAGAGTAGGGGATGAATGATTAGAGGTGATTTTGGTACAAAAGCAACAGTTTTTCACTCAAACGAGTGGAAATTGGAGGTATGCAGGCCGTCAGCAGCCGTGTTTGTGAGATGAGAGCCTGAACGAGAGATGCCATTTCGAGAAGGGCGTGAGGCCAGTTGCCCCAAGATTCCAGCCAAATGAAGTAAAGGTCGATATTGCGTAGCTTGTTGCAATGCCCGAGGAGCAGAAGAAAGGGTCTAGCGACTTGTACGTATACGGATAATTGGTATGCATTTTTCTATCCCATATCTTAAAAGGACAGTCGGAACCTAAAGCGGTAAACCCTGAACAGGCACAGCCGCAGGTGCACGAGTAGCTCTTGGGAAAGAAGTCACCTCAGCCGATCTTGCAATGAGATCCAGAGCTTTGCCCATTTCCTTCCCTTCATATCGAACTCCCATATCTGCCACAACTCCCTCCAAGCGCTTCGCACAGTGCCCTCTCGTAAGTTTAATGCCCATCGATGCGGCCACGGAAGATGCCCCATCACTACCAAGGCTCGGAAAATGTGTAGGTCTGTGATGTCCGTCGAAAGGTATGTTCATCAGGTTCAACACGCAGAAGATTTTCAGGGCAGAGAGGAGTGGTACCATTTCGAGAAAAATATCAGGCCAGATGTATGGCGGCTCTAGGTGTATTAAAAGGAGCTCTAGACGGTGTAGACGGTGGCAATGTTGCAGGAGTCGAATAAGCGATTTCCCGCATATATCCATTCGCGTAAGGAATAGTGTTTGCAAGGTGCGACAACCGGGGTTGCAAGAAACGATATCAAGGAGACTGGAAAGCGAGTTTCCGTTGGGATTTATTTCCAGGGTCAAAGACTTCAGATTGGCCGTGGAGGAAAGAAGTTGCGGAAGCCATTTTTCGCCCGTTGATTCGATTCGATTCGAAGAGTCAGATCCGAGACGCCAGCCCATGAAGTATAGAAGGCTGGATTTTGTATCGTCGAAAGTGGAAGCCTCTTTCGATCAAGCCAGAGCCGTTCAGTCGTTTCCTCAGGGCTCTCTTCCGGAGCAAGGTGTAACGCATGAATAGTCATGCCGGTCCTCGCGATGATGGTGCAAATCATGAAAAGGACATCGCACGAGGTCAGATACCTGGGTGGTACATCATCTTGGGTATGACGTATCAAGCGGTCGGGAGAGATCATGAATGACCTGCAATTTACGAGATTCTCCAATAAAAGGTTCTGTAAGAAGGTGATTTCTGGGTCTGATCCTTGCAGATGGCCTTCGTGATCACGCTGCCACCGCAGACCTCTGCCGATTGTACCAGTCCTGTGGGGAAAATAACTTCCCCAGTTGCCTGCAATGCGCAACGTCTTGACATGGACAATAAGTTCCGGATGCGTTATTGCTAGCTCTCTCAGTCCTGCGAGATGAGCGAACGAGAGATCCGTGGTGATGGTTTCAAAGAGCTCGGAAGCGCAATAAAGAAACGTCTTTGCGTGTATTTTCTTGTTGAAAAGACAACGAACGGAGAGGAGGTGGTGAAAGCTCAGGTTCTGGACAATTTGTCCAAGTATCTCGGTGGGTAGACTGACGAGATTGGATTCCATGTGTGCGTTCGCCATTTGGAGTGTCGATGAGACTCGAGGTTGATGTGAGGTTCGATAAGTGGTCATTTCCGGCCTCGGTGCGAGATGATAGGAATCCTTCTCGTATCAATTGTATTTTTGGACGAAGAAATTCAGGTAAATTGGTTTGGAGAGCATGAAAACAAAATGACCGATTGAGGCCCGGGAGCTTCCAACTCGACAAGAGTATGTCTAGAAGTGAATATTGATCGTTGGAACCTTCTATTGATCGTCAAGTGATTTCACCAAAATATAGATTTGATTTGAGTTGACAAGCGAGTCTGCTTCCTGGAGGGATGAATTGTAGCTTTCCAAAATATGGCTCCTCTATCCAAAATCTTGCAGCATGAGTTTGCGGTACATTGATTAAGCCGATTTCTCACCTCTGCAGTGCCCAGAAGGGGGCCTAAAATGAAAAGTCTCTATACTTGGATATCTTTCATACATCTAAACGTACAAACCCCACACGCCATACCGATACAAAACCCAAACCCAAATCTATAACTCATCATGCACTCGCGGTTTCGGCTCAGGCCTTCCGCTATCTTTGTGCAAATCTACACCTTTCTTGCCCCGCCATTTCTCCCAGACGGCCCAAAATTCCTTCTCCATGGGTTTGTCCATCTGATCCGGTAATACTACGACGTATTCGACGAGCAGATTGCCGTATTCGGTATCGCCTTCTTGATGTTCTTTGTGCCATATTGGCATGCCCTCGCTTTTGACTACTTCTACGAGGCCTGGCTGAACAACTTCTCCTCTTTTTCGCGACAATTTGACGGAGTGGCCGTCGAGATGTGTGACGTTTCGTGTCCAGTCGCCCATCCACGCTTCCCGTAGAGAAAGAACTTCGCGCCAGAAAAGATCGTTACCACGTCGTCGGAAGAAAGTGCCGTCTGTCTGTTCAAGAGGGTCCTCGGCGCCTTCTCCAAGTGCCGGGTCTGATTCATTGACTTCGATGACAAGATCTCCTGCTTCCCAATCCGGTGATTCGTCGGCTTCGTTCTCGAATGTTATCCTCGCGTCGCGTGGCATACCCTTCTCGACCACCAAAGTATGCTTTTCTTGCTCCCTGACAACTCTTTGTCCCGCACAGATCGGACATGGCGATTTGACCGTTTTTCCTTTTCCGCTGCAAGCTCCGCACTGCACCTGCACCTGTTGAAATATTCCCGGCGCGATGTTATGACGTTGTATCCGTACTCCGTGTCCACCACACTCCCTACACGTCTCCACAACCCCATCTTTCGACCCTGATCCCTCACACGCCGAACAAACAGCCTGCTTCTCAATAGTGAACTCCCTCTCAACGCCATTGTAGAAATCCCTCAACGGTAACTTCATCGCAGCTTGCTTATCTGGGCCCCGTCTCACACCCTGTCCGTGTCCAAAGTGTCCTGAGCCGCCAAAGAATCTGGAGAACAGGTCAAAGGGATCGTGACCTCCGCCTCCGCGTCCTCCTCCTTGCTGGTGTTGTTTAAGACCTTCGTGGCCGTATTGGTCATAAATTCGGCGGGTTTCGGGGGTGGAGAGGGCGTCATAGGCTTCGGCTACCAGGACGAATTTGTCGTGGGCACCGTCATCGCCTGGATTCTTGTCCGGGTGATATTGTTTTGAGAGGCGGCGGTAAGCCTTTTTGATGTCGCGGTCTGAGGCGTCTTTTGCTAGGCCGAGGAGCTGTTCGATAGCTGTTAGTATTTGTGTACAGATTGTAAATTGTAGAACCAAAACTTGAGAATTATACATAGAAGGTAAGTAAGAGACCAGAGAAACATACCTTATAATAATCCTCTGCGCAAAAGACTATCAGAGCATAAGATAGGAAGAGTAAAGCAGTCCAGGACCACGAAGGGAATAACATGTTGAACCCCTAGTTGCGCCACCCAACTTTGTTCGCCTTTGGAGGTTCTATCGGCGCGATAATTTTTCAAATGAGTGACAGGAAGGGAAGAGGGAGTGGGAGGAGAGAGCACATGTGGAGGAAACGTTTGAGGGTGGAGTTGAGGCTCTATCAAATAATTATCATACACCTGTTGATGCCAGATTTCAGATTCCTGCCAAGAAAAAGGGTCCAAAAAGTTCCCGTTGCAACAATCCGCCTCCCTCCCCTTCGACCTTCAGCTCCAGGAGTACTTCAACACTTTTGAGAGCTCATCAGAATGACTCTGTTGGCTAGATGTTGAATCGAAAGCTGCTAGCAGAGACTGATCTCATCATGAACGGCATCTGCGATAAATGCTCGTTCTTGATGAACACCCCCTCGAATTGCATTGGCATTAGGGACATCTTGCTTCAGGCCAAACAATGTTCGCGCTGTCAATTTCTGCACGAGATCACTATCCCTCATCTGTCTGGCAACGATCTACATGATGCCGAAACCATAGTGTCCCTCTACTTGCCAGATGGCATGCCCTTGGACATCAACATACACACCAAGGATAACCCGTACATCCCATATATTGTGCTCCATGTCTTCAAAGTCAACTGTATGATGACTGCTTGCTACTTTGGATGTGTTACTAACCAATGAAAAGCGGAAGAGACCATTGAAGAACTCCCTGGAATCGCGGTGGGAAGAGCAATTGCCAGGGTTGCTGACGACGTGGGCTGCATTGAGTTTATCAAAGACCAGCTTGCGGACTGCGCTGGGCACCAAGAATGTGGGCCCCAAATAGACAGCCCTTTGCCCAGACGACTTGTTCAAGTAGACCCACATCAGAACAAAGTCTGGCTTGTGACGACGGAAGGCACCACTGGACGATATCTCGCATTGAGCTACTGCTGGGGCGATTCACAGGGAGTACTGAAGACAACAACGGGAAATATCCAGCACCATCACAACGAGATTCCATGGTACAACGTGCCGAAAACTATTCAGGATGCGATCATCATTACAAGAGCCATTGGAATTCAATACGTCTGGATTGATTCCCTCTGCATCATCCAAGATGACAAGCAAGATTGGGAAACAGAAGCAGCGAAGATGGCTGACTACTACTCCAATGCGTTGATAACAGTTGGTGCATCTAGTGCTGAGTCTGCTTCAGAGGGCATATTTACTGCACGAGAACCTTGGTACCCCGCATCAAATGTCGTCTATGCCAGCTTTACTGGGCGGGAACATGAATTGCTTGTACAGCGCCGCCCATATCTAGCCACCTTTGATGCTGCTGAAATGGGACCAACTGGCCAGCGTGGCTGGACGGTCCAGGAAAACATGCTCTCGAAGCGCATGGTCCACTTCACAAAAATCGCCCTGTTCTGGGAGTGCAAACAGACCATCATATCTGAAAATGGCCATCTTGTTCTTCAAAACGCAGGCGATGTGTCACTGATACGCCAATTTCAGCAAGAATTTGAATGGGACTTTGCTTTATCCTGGCATACTTTCGTTCAAATGTACTCGTTGAGGAAACTGACATTCATGAAAGATCAGTTGCCGGCTATTGCTGGCATTGCATCGCGACTTCACTCGCGCTCAGGATTCAGATACAGAGCTGGCTTATGGGAAGAGATTATTGGTTTAAATCTTACTTGGACGGTTCCTTGTGATGCTTTCGAGTCTGCAAGTATACTCCCAGGCCCTTCGTGGTCTTGGACCTCCATCGAATCGTCGATACAATTTCCTGATGGTTTATGGGCGCATGACAAAGTTCTTTGCCACATTGAAGCGGATCCCACAACTTCTGACACCAATGCTTCATTTCTGGCCACGGGGAACTGCAGTTTAAGGCTGAGTGGCACAATTGAGGAAGCAGTGTTAACATACGACCCACTTGAACCAGCAGAGGCCGTTTCGAAGGCCGAAACAAGCTCTCGGAAGTCCAAATATGTCCTCTCACTTCTCCAAACCGAGGAAACCCGATACGAAAGGCTCTTGTTAACCTTCTCCCCAGACACACAACTTGAGGTTGCGATGACTGATGAGAACGGCGAGTCAGCCCAGATCATTCGGCGATCGACAAAAGCATCTCCACCATTCCAAACAACCGTCTTTTGTCTCTGGTGTGTGCAACAGCCTCCGGATGATGGCTTCAAAGAATTTGATAGTGAAACAATAGGTGTTGTCCTCGGACGTGTAGGAGGTGAAACATATAATCGGGTTGGAGTTATATCGATGTTGGGCTCACCTGACCGCTCTAATCGACTCGAAGCGTTAAGAAAGACGATCATTTTGAAATGAGAAAGCTGGTGGGGGTTGAATTTAACAAAATCATACAGCGCCAATAGCTGGATCATCATATCCTCCGGATGCTTCCGAAGCTAGGGACCCCGCACTCGGGATTCAACACCAAAAGTTTGCAACGTGTTCAAGAGACTAGCCAAGCTCGTTCCTCGTGTAAAATCCGCACAGAATCACCATTTGAACGGCGATGCCCAGCTCAAAATGTTCGTCCGCCGACGACACGGTTTCTGACTCGGATTCGGATGAAGAATTCCCACCAAACATTCAGGAAGATATTTCAGGGGAATGCACATTTTGCAGAAAGATTCTCTATATTCTTGAGAGAGACCCCTCTGAAATTCGCAATCACATCAATCTTATCTTTGGACTTGTCGATGATATTCTTTCATCCGAATGCACCCAGCACAAATCTTTGCTGGACCATTTCTCGGAGGTCTTGAAGCTGGATCAGCACGGCGCTTTGTCTGTTACCAGAGACTACTGGTCATCCTCTTTCCATTTTGCTCGCCGAAGTGACACAGCAAAGTTCAGCGAGACTTTGGCATACACGGCCGATCTGAACTTGCTGGGGAAAAATGGGCTGGGAATTCCTTTGGACACATCGTGGATTGATGGAGACTTTGCCTCAAAATGGTATGATGAATGTATCGCCAGTCACGGCGAGAAATGCTCGTCTCCACAATACCTCCAACTTCTACCCCCATCGACACCCGATTACTTCATCGATGTCAAAGAAAATTGCCTCGTGCCAGCCCCTGCTGATGCCTCGTATGCTGCGTTGAGTTATGTATGGGGTCAAATCGAGATGATGAGGACTACGAAGGAAAACTTGGTCCGATTTCATCAGCCTGGAGCTTTTGAAGACTTGCAGATACAAAAGAGACTTCCAAGGACAGTTCGGCATGCCATGCATCTAACAGCAAAACTGAACGGATTGAGGTATCTCTGGGTTGATGCATTGTGTATTGTCCAGGACGATGAGGACATGATGAATTTCCATCTGCCCCAAATGGGCTCCATCTATGGTAATGCGAGCGTCGTGATCACCGCCATGGACGGTTCAGATGCCGACTATGGGCTGCGTGGGTTGAAAGACGCTCCGAATGCTCTTCCTCGTCAGATCAAGCAATCCACCGTTTCTTTTGGTGATAGGACTTTCGTTGAGCGACGCGACATGGGCGAACGACGCTGCATGTCTAACCCGCTGATATCATATCTTGATCGCGGCTGGACGTTTCAAGAACACTTTTTCTCTCGTCGCCGCCTTTGTTTTGAGAATGACAGTATCTGGTTTCAATGCTGCAACACAACAAGATATGAGGACCACAACAAACCCGAGTTGGCCAACCACCAGCGCGATTGGATTCTTGACGTGGGCTATCCATCCATTACTGTATTTGCAAAGATCATCGAAAACTTCAACAAACGACAATTGAGTTTCCCACAAGACTGTTTATTGGCATTTGCTGGTATGATGCCATGTTATACAAAGATATTCACTGGAGGCTTTGTCTGCGGGCTGCCAGCAATGTTCATTGATGCGATGCTCCTATGGCAGCCGGGCGGCGATTTGATACGAAGAGTACCAAATTACGACGGTAAAGACAAATCTGCAGATGGCGATGACATCTGTCTCCCCACATGGTCCTGGGTAGGTTGGCAAGGCGCCATGGATTTCAATGGATGGTACACCGCGAATGAATTCATCGCTGCCTGCAGCGGATATATGGCCTCGAGCGTATGTCAGACCATATCAACGACAACATGGTACACCTCTACCAGTCCTCATGGTAAGGATCCACAAAAAATCAAGTGTTTATGGACGGAATGGCGTGAACGATACAAAGATCCTGATGCCGAGCTGCCACAGGGCTGGACGAAGAGATTGAAGGAGCGGAAAGAGCGGTTCACATGTGACGATGCACCAGATGACTACGGAGAATATGTATATCAGTTTCAGGGGTCCATGAACCCAAGATTTTGGTACCCGATACCTCTTAGCAATTCGACTGGAACTACGAGATCGAATTCGAATGCACAATTTTTGTGTGGGCGGGTACAGACCGCATATGCATACACATCTGGGAATGTTTTCACTGCAAAGAGTCGCCGTTTTGAACACCTAGATGCAGAGAATTCACTCCTCTCTCTCAAGAACGCGACGGGGAAATGGATCGGTCTGTTGCGACTGCATAGCAGAGATGACTTCGAGAAACACAAACTAGATGCCGCCAAGGAGAGTCTTCGTATTCAGCTGATCGCGATTTCAGAAGGCTTCGTGCCAAATGGGCTGAAGTGGGTTGATTCGTTCATGGACGAGTATGAAATGGAGGAGCGGCCGAAAGAAGGATCAAAATATGAGTATGTGAACGTGCTGTGGATATCTTGGGATGGAGCTGTTGCGAGAAGAGAGGCACTTGGCCGGGTTGCAAAAGTGTACTGGGAGGAATTGGGTGCGAAGATGATTGATGTGGTTCTTGCGTGATCCTCTCGAACTATTTGGATCTCTTCATATGCTGTCTAAGTCTTGTTGTTTCTGTGGGAATGGGTTCTGGTGTTGGGATATTCGCTTTTTATGCAAAGTTGAGATCATGTAAACGTTAACGTGACAAACAGCAAACCGAGAAGCTAGGTTAGAATGTAGACAGGAATGGCGCTACGTTTGGGCCCTGGTCCCTACTCCTCTCTCGGTCGTTTGTCCTATTCTCAAAACACACTTTTCGAATATTCAGTAATAAGGAGACTTGCCCTCAGTTTTTGTACTTTTGGTGCTCTGGTACACTGTTGCTTATTGACCCTATCTAAACTCATTGATGACCACACGCACGTTTGCCGTAGGGAAGGTCGAAGTGTCGCTGTCCGCGCGTGGCAGCGGCAATTCACGAAACTCGGTGCTTGCTTTGATGATGGAGGTAAGTAAATTTTCATGAAAGAATGGCAGCTTGATGAATAAAACTAGGTTAAATTCATCGGAGCGCAGGCCCCTCGTAGCTTCGACTTTCAGCGCGCAGCTGGTGGAAGACTCGCGTGATACTCCTTCTAAACACCTCCTCAGACGCATTCGCAAGCAAAGCTTTCTTGACTTCGCTCACGGTCGCCAACAAAATTGGTGATGAGCTTGAAATGAAGTTGTACTCAAGGACACCAAAATCGAAATGTCCTACTGGCAGAATGACGACGGCGCAGGAAGCAAGATAGAATGTTCACACCTGAGATTGGAGTAGTATTTGCATAGCCCTTTCCACATAAGAAGATCGGACTGAAAGGTTGCTTTACCATCACAGGTGTTTATCAGAAACATGCTTTTCATCTCTTTCATTCTGTGGAGAGAAGAAAGGAACTTTGAATGCGGAAAGTTTCTTGCGAACTCGAAGGCTGGCTTGGCGGTAAGCGACCACATGATGCTTCCTCATCCTTTTCCCATTCCGAGTTGCCTCTCAACCCGACAGACTGCAATGGGGCATGCTGAATGGTAGAGCTTGGCTTAGGAAAGAGTTTGAACGACGGCTGGAGTTCTGCGGTCTGGTGTTTTGGGGGTTATAGATGTAGCTGAATTGGATCTTTGTGAGGAGTAAAAGGATTCTATTGATAAGATGGGTGGGATTATTGAGTCAAGGGTCGAGGCGAACATTGGAGACATCGGCCTTACTGCAATGGAATTTTGACCGGGGTGCTGAGATGGTTGTGAGGTTGTTGTGGTACGTGATTGGACGGTGTCGTTTCCCAACGAGACACGATATGACATGGGCTCTTCAAGGTCCAACGAAGGAGATTAAATAGGGAGATTGTTTGGGCGACGGCGAGGTTGGTGGGACATATTTGGCTTCGAAGTAAGGAAATTGGTTCACGTAAGGTTGCGTTTAGTATTTGAAATTTGATCCGACAGCTAGGGCGGTAAGTCCCTGGCAATTTGAAAACTGATGTTTCCAGAGCTGTAGCTGTTGTTGGAGAGAATACACAACCACTGATCGACATGAGAGTATTAGTCTTCTAGCCGGGACTGAGCTATAGATCGCTGGGAAAGTTTGTGAAACTTTGAGTATATTATTTTCTTCGTGTATGAGATTGGTCGATTCGAATGTGCTCTGAGATCCTGGAGCTTCAGCTTTGTAATTGACTTTGTAAAATGGAGATAGAGGATAGCGCGGAGAAGAACTTCCCCACATCTTGCAGCCTCTCGCAGCCCTATTTTCAATCGTAAGGTAGAAAGCACATCACGGGTCAGGCTTATTCCCTATGGCCCCTACACAGCAAATGCTAATGTTTTCACTACAACTCAGATTTCGAGACCAAACTCAGCCAGTCTGTGCCACGCCGATTCACCCAGAATCCCTCCTGCACCTGCGGTCCGTACCACAACCTCAGAGAGTAAGAGAACCAAATAACCACCCAGCAAAAGCCCACCAGTTTCCAGAACCGATTCTCCTTCAGACCAAGCACGCGCCGCCCAAACAAAGTCATGTGGTCCTCGGCCATGATCGCGATCGCTTGCATTATGAAGAATTTCATATCTCCAAGATCATGCCCGACTGCGAAAACTGAACCCATTGAATGCGATAAGCCGGTAGCAAAGAATCCCGCGAATAACTGAACATAGCGGGATGAGAAAGTACCAGGTTGGAGGTTGAGCGTGGTACGAGCGAGGAAGAGACCGGCCGTTGTAGCAATCTAGTGCCTTGTTAGAAATCATTGAAGGTTAGAGGGTCGATGAAGAAACATACTCGCCGGCACAACTGATGCCATACAACGCTGGAGAGCAAAAATTAGAAATTATTGCAAAGCGTTACAGGGTGGATATACTTACGACCATGCTTTTCGCACTGTGTAAAATTCTCGCCAATTGCCGAAGATTGGTGCACATTGCTGCGGTTCCCAAATACCCGTCGCGACTGTAGTTGCGTAGATTAGAGAAGTTACCATGGACATTCCTGCCCATACTTGCACTGCACACATCCAACAGCATATGACTTGCAAGTGAAGAGGCAGAGTGAAAAATCTTGGAACATTGAGGGGCTCTTCCTCCCAATATCCCCCAAACTTCAATGCAGCGTAAACTTTCATTTCGTCTTCGATGATCCTGCAAACCAGTCCACGGATGAGTTGACCGAACACGAATGTCCTGAGTTCCGTTAGTCGTCGTCACTATGTATTGTAGCTTGTGGGAAAGCGGATATAATTAAGGCTTCGCTATTATTATTTGGCATATGGCGCGCGGGGAAGATTCGTGGGCTCACAACAGACGGCACATACAAAAAGTGCGATAGCATTGCGCAAAGAGACAAACATCAAGTCATACAGCAAGAAAACACTCACCAGCGATTGCACTCAACAGATGGAGCTTGTGGTACATTCTTCACCAGGAACGACCATCCCCCTCCTCGCAGAGCTATCGTATATTCGAAGCTCCACCTCAATCTGGCCCAATAGGTTTGCGGGATATAAAATTTATTTTCATGGTCTCCGCTTTTGAGCTCCTGGAGCGACCTAGGGTATATTTTATGCCATTTCTGTTTGTCTGGATACTGCAATACCACCTTATCAACCCAGGTGCAGAGCACAGTTCCATGCAACGAAAGGTAGAGATATGATTCCACGAATGGTGCATCGAACCGATATCTTAAGCTCGTCCATGTTACGATGGTAAATAGTATCCCGCTTGCGATTGTGCGAGTTCTGGTGGGCTGGAACGCGAGAATTGCAGGTAGCAAGATCAGAGCTTCACCCAGTGAAAAGAGGATCCAGGCTGGGGATGCAATTTGGCGCTGCTCGAAAGGAATCCATAATTGGGGCATTGCAAGATGGAAAGGGGAGAAGAAGATAGTCGAAATTGGACCTCGAATGGGATAGATTACCACATTATGTTTGTGAGAGCTGCTTGAAGGAGGCGGCAGTAAGCCGGAACAATTCGGCCCGTTTCCCAGGTCTTAGTGTACTTAAGTCTGTGCATTTTATCCAGCGCCGCACAAACAGCAGTGCCAATTCGTGAACATTATCTGAAAAGTCACTCTTTGACATCGGCGCGCAAGCCGCGAGCTTTCGCAACTCGCTCTGATCATAGTAAAAGTTGGCTCTTTCTTTTGTATGGACGGACAGCCAGATTCCATTTTTCGTCGAAGCGCTCGCTTGGTTGGCCCAACTGGGAGTATTCTTTAAGTCGCAGGCATGAAAGACAAGTCCTGGGCAGATCTTGTCGCTATGAACTGGAAAGGAATACGACTCGGTCATCCCGTGTCGTCCGCATGAACACCGTTCCATAAGTGGAAGAAGCGAAGTTTTGGGGGCGAAGATGAAAAGGTTGTGGTCGTAGAAAGGGGCGAGCTAACCTTAGTTCTACCGAAATAGACGATGACTAACCACTCCGGTAGGGAAACCCAATCTCAATTTATCTCGTGTAATGAGCCACCTGCAATCCTCCATCAACAACATGTCATTCCAGCATGACATCTCCAACGGCTATCATCAATCATATCACTCCGATCTATCTGTGGCACATGGTTTCTGTTCGAGATATAGTCCGCAATCACTTCTGGACACTTTATCTATACCACTTTCCGCTCCCACCAGATGCGCTTTACAATCTCCCTCGTCAAAGCCCACCTCTTCAGGCATCCATTTTGTGCTCTCGCCCATCAAGCACTGCCTCCATGAGGCAGCACATATGTTCTTGCCACAACCAAGTCTGGCAATTATATTTTCTGCGGCTTTCTCCAACGTCAAGCTCGCAAAACCATAAGCTCAGCACTCGGAACGATGCCTAGAGTTTCTAAAGACGGCTGGAGCACTCGCATCTCATATGCGAGCGATGTGCTGAAAATATTATTAAAAGCTTTAGTGGCCGCGTAGACGCTGATGACCAGCTTAAAAGCTGATATTGGTCGATTTTGCTCGTTTGAAAGAAATGGAGCTGAACAAAAAGAGACACTTTAGTAGCGACGATCAAAATTAAGAAAGCTCCGAGTAGTTGAAACGCAAGATAAGGAATCTCGATGAATGTCGATCTTTTGCACGAGTGAAGTGGATGTTTGGCGCAGCCTGGGCGGTCAAAAATGAAAGCCTTGTGTAGTGGATGGGAGGACCGCGCAGACGAAGACCCCCATAGGCCAGAGGATTCGTTATTTATTTTGAGACGCCATAGTTAGTGCGCTTCTGCCGCTTGTTATCGTTTGTTGCAGGTCGCCGCGACCGGTCTTTGTTCCTGCTCCATGCCTTGGCAAACTTGAACACATTCCACCTCCAATTCCGCTGGTTGGGGATTCTGTAATGTCCTCGCAGCGGTCTCGGGAGTCTCACGAAAGAGGGAGGTCATTCAATTAACCTTACTAATCAGGGTTCAGTTGAAGACCCAGCGCTATAAATATGGGATTCTTGCTCGAACACAAAAGGCTGACTGGGAGTAGCGAGGAGCCTGTGTACGGCTTCCTTTATCCATTATCGCTACACGATGGACGTGTTTCCGTTGCTTCAAGGCATTCCGGAATCGCTATTGGTCGATCGAGGTTCGCGATTCTCACCAATTCTATTCCCAAGCCTTCCGGATCGTCATCAAGCTATCATTGCTGTTGCTATTAGATGTTCAAAACTGTCTCAAGCCTGCGTGAGTGTTTACATGACCCCTACTTGTAGTACGTTTTGCGAGGAGTGTGACTTAATACTAGGTTCTGAAACATTTCCAGCATTCACGACGGAGAACTTAAAATCAGAGTTCCAATTAAGGGCAAGGCTGTGCCTGCTAGCTTTTCTCCGTTCGGATTTTACTACGGACTGAAATTTGTACCTCTTGATGTTTCTCTTGATATGTGTACTGCTTGAGGCGTAAGGTTTTGCTACTCCCTCGTGATCCTGAGCCGTTCTTGCAGCTCGAATGGTATTCTTCAAAATGGGTTCTCATTCAATCGTATCTTTCTTACCGATATTTACGTTTTCTCCCTCCAACAACGCACTCCCACAGAAAAGTCTGCTCTTGGCGTCATCTGAACCAATGACAGGGAAATACCGATATTGCGTCTGGCTACTCCTTGTGATTGGGATCTTTGCTGTTTTGAAAACGAATTATGACTCTTTCATTCCGTCAAACCTCGCCTCAATGTTCTGGTTTCCAAACTCGAGGCCTCTGATCAAAAAGCAGGGGCACACAATTGGATGTATAACTATGAGGAGCTTCTACAAACCTGGTACAAAAAGGTCACCTCCAGTTCATGTTTTTTGGTCTCGATGCACCTGCTTACCGTTTGTGCCAGTTCAAGCATTCTATTTATCAGCTATGGACGCCAGCCGGCTATGTGATCATTCTCTCGCCCGACCTTTTGCCTGAAATAAGACAGTTACCGGACTCCGTTCGTGATTTCTATTCGGGTATAAAAGGGGGATGTCATCAAGATCAGTTTTATACCAATTACGTCAGCCTAAATGCAGTAGTCTCTTCTGGGCGAATACGATCTTCTCGATTTGAGTGGCGTCGTTCCAATTCTAGGTCTCAAGAAAAATGTTACCTCACATTTAGGTAAGCAGCAATGGATCTCGTCTTGACTTCGAGATACTTAGTGTACCAGGTAGCTCGATTCCCAGTATTATGGAAGAACTGTTAGTTGTCCTTCCAGTTACATTCTCCACAACCAAAGGTATTTGACTTCTCTCCAGCCATATCTAACCACCATCACTTGCTAACGTGCCGATCGCCGAAATACATTGAGACGCAGCTTGCATTCGGAGAATCAATCCTCAAAGCAGCTCAAAGGCTAAGGCGAATACCCCAAGCACTCAAACCTGTGGTTGCGTTATTCGTTCCAGAACTCCACCGCACACTCCGCTGTCTGCGGGATATTAAGAAATTGCTGGTCCCTGTCATCACTACACGCTTTGAAAAGTATAGGGCTGGTAATGGAAAGAGGACAAAAGATCTGCTTCAATTCGTCATGGAAGGGGCTGAATTTGAGCCCATGCCGACTGCAATTCCTCGGCAAGCTGAACAAGCACTTATCTTTTCGTATGGAGGAGTCGCTGCTATTTCTACTGCTACTGCTCAAGTGCTGTACCACCTCGCTTCGCCTGGGTTATATCCAGCCGCTACGGGAAGAGATTAACCTAATATGGGATGAATGTGAATGCAGATTTGCTAGGGGCCATCTCCAAAAGATGTCCAAGCTGGTACGTTTTCGGACCTCCTTTCTAATATTTACTCGGTTCCTCCCACATGTCTCCATGCGGTTTGGGATGCTCAGAAAACTAATCCTTTGTACGTCTGTGGCACTTTTACTAACAACTACCTCAGGATAGTCTCTTCAAAGGATCTCAACGTCTAAACCCTGCCAACTCAAGTGAGCCTTTTTGCGACTCAATTTTTTTACATGACACGTGCTATTTATGCGATAGCTACAGTCAACCGTGTCATGCGTGTAGATTTCACCTTATCAAATGGTCTCACCCTCCCAGAGGGCACTCGCTTCTGTGTACCAGCTTCACAAGTATCCCTCAATCCTGCAACCTGGGAAAACCTATATCAATTTTGACGGCTTCAGGTATGAGAAACTGTGTATGGATAAACGAGAGAACATTTCTCAGATGCAATTACCTACGCTATCAACCCACTCACTTCATTCTGAAGCAGGTAGGACTAGCCAATATTCCTTTCTGTTTTGCGCTGATGATTGTGCTTTATAGGGAGGCACCTTTGTCCCGGACGTTTTCTGGCTGTAGTCTAGATGAAATTGTTGATGACTTGTGTCCTTCGGCACTACCATTTTAAGCTTCAGGATACTGCAAGTGGAAGACCACAGAACACGAATTTTGGACCCAGCAATGCGCCAAGTCATGCCGCTCAATTGGGATTCAAGCAGGTCAGAGATTTGCCAATGCCACCAGTAGTCATTACTTGACTGCGATCAGTCTAACTGGTTGACCTGGATGATACCGTGGATCGATAACAGCAATATGCATCAGATAGAATCCGTTCTGGTTTTGACCGAGGAAGAGGCTAGCTCCTTAGGCTACAGGTCAAAAAACCTACCATTGGTCAGTCACGAAGAGGAGCAGAGGTAGGCCTCATAAAATAACGCCTATCAACACCACTCTCATTCTTCCTTCCGTCATTCCCTTGATCCTAATCCCTTCTTACGGCATCTTCGATTGAGTATAAATCTGGAACCTGTCACTATATAGCTCCAACGTCCATCACCTTTCTCTCTGCAATCTCGAACCTTTATTCCATTCATCTTCGAACTCAAAGCATACACCATTTGAATCCCCACTCAGTCCTTAGTTTCAGACATCAATCATGTCTTCTATCTTCTGTTGCTCTGGCGTCAAGCCCTACCGTCCTCAGCGTTTGGATTCTGATCGGGAAACTAAATTTCAGACCTTCACCAATTGGTCCGACTTTCCCAAATCGAGCTATATCGAAAGCGATGCCGATGAGCAAGTCGACATGTCCAACACTTATGCCATCCAAGTTGTCAAACAGGTCAATTTTGGACCCTTGGAGAGCAAACGCTACTTCGTCGCTGCCAAGTACGGAAACAGTACTTTTGTTGAGGTCACTGAGCAGCATCTGATCGATGCAAACTATCAGAAGGTCAACTCGTAAGTACACAAAACCTTTCCTGTTGAGGTATCGGTTCTGAGCGAGTGACATACAGGTACAAGAATTTCAAGTGTGAAGCTCACAACAAGTTCTTTGAGTACAATCTCTACATGAAGGATCCTATCAATAAGCATCATTGGCGTGCCAACATTGCAAGACCTGCAGGAGAGATTGACTTGTGAAGGGTTATATGTGGGCCGAGGATCTTAGCCTTGCCGTGATTTGTTGATATTGGTGGAAAAAATGAACATGTTGAATCTCGATTTTTGATGTTATCTACATTATGCATGCTTAAAGTTCTGGCAATTCTGTTTCCTTTGTGGCTAGCTCTTGAACTCGTTGTCTTGTGTATGATCGAGAGACATGCAGCCATGCAGCCTTACGGCCGCGCTAATGCATCACAACCCTTCCCCTCTTTCCCCTCCAATCACTGTGTCTGTTCTTTTATGAGGCCTACTGCTGGTAGGTGGGCCAATGAACGGTGGTTCATTCTTGCTTCAGTTGTTGATAAAAGACCAGCCTTTTCCCACATTTTCCCACTCCACCGCGGCGCCTGGTGCGTAAGTCCCTCCTTACATTTTCTTTTCACCTACCTCGCGGTCAACCTTTTGCTTTTCTTTGTTCGTTTCCTCGGCTTGTCTTTGATCTTGCGGGGTTCAAGAAGGGGCCCCAACCTCCCAGTTGAGTCAAGGCGAGCAATCATATTTTGATAACTCCAACCAACAACACCAATATTATCCGTCTGTTCCAGCGGAGTTCATTGAGCCTTGGCTGCTCGACTCACGACTCAATCCTTATCCTGAGTTCCAAACTCAGGACTTCCCGCATAGTAACGATACTTCCGACCAAACTTTCAATCATTCTATCGCTACCTCATCATTTCAACCATTACAGAACTCTTCCTCTGTTCCCGAACAACTCGAGCATAACACGGCGATCGAAGCGGAAACTTATCAAGAACCTACTCCAGATCTATCGACCCAAGAACAGAATGCTTTCCAGTTATCCTGCCCACAATGCTCTCATGAACCATTTCGAATTCCCTCAGAGCTGAAGTAAGTCTACTGAATTACACTGATTCCAATATCTTCTAACACTTCTAGCCACCACATCACAGCTGCACACAAGAAGCTATTCAAGTGCGACGTTGCCAACTGCCCATTCGCCATCACAGGATTTGGATTTCGAAAGGACCTCGATCGGCACAAGAACGCAGTCCATCCAGATCAAATATCCTCTCCGGCGCGGTTCTATTGTCCAGATGTCGATTGCAAACTTTCTGAGGCATTTGGTAAAGGTTGTCCAAGACGAGATAATCTGCGGAGACATCAGGCTTTATATCAAAACAAGCCTCATCCGCGGCCGAAATAGAAGTGGAGGAAAAGCTGTGCTGCACTGGTGTTCTTCCAGAGGATAGCAGACAGAAATGAAGAATTTATATATAAAATCACGGAGCTTGCGTTTCTCCCATTTGTTCTCCATGCCTTGTGATGCTCTAGACAGTCGTCCTGTTTTAGCCTCACCTTCATTTCTTGACGTACGCGACATACTGCGCCATACCCAGGCAAGAGCCACCCATCATGCGGCCTCTTTCCTGTCCCAATCCACCGATTAACCGCATTACCATATTTGGAAATTTTGTTGCCCTCCATATTTACCCCTATTCTTACATGGCGTGAGGTGAGGTGAGACGTATAGATCGAGAGACTCAATGAATTAAATCTCACCTTGACAATTGAGTGGTCTGATCAATCCCGATATAGCTGGATTTTGGCATCAGCCCATAACTTTCGCACCTTTCTGCCTCCACATATCTTAGCATCCATTTACCCCAGTATACGCGTGCTCCGGCACTTATGCATCCTAACTCTTATTAATATAAACAAGCCTGTACTACCGAGTCCCTTTATCCTCATGGGATACAGGCCTTCCAGGCCCAAAGATTGACCTTTGACTTTGCAGCAAGTATTTTGTGAAGGCTGTTGGGTTGTCGATATTTCACATTAATATTCCAGTAATTAGAGACGACTTAGAGAGTTGACGCGCTTTCCAACTAAGAACACTTGGCGTATTACGCCAAGCACTGCTCCTTTGTGCCAGCCAATCTCATTGCAGCAGATATTCACACTGTCCACTTTCCAGGCCGAATTGTTCTTTGGGTTGCAGCATCCCAACTGAAAGTCGAAACCTTTGTCAAGATCGTGGAGAACCTTTCCAGCCACTGGAGATGCGGTCACGAGGCTGAGATGGAAAAATTAGATGTGCCCTGCGAACTGAGTAGACCAAGGTTATCGCTCACAATGCAGCGGAGAAAATAGCAAAGAAGGTTGGAAGTTGTATGATACGTCTGGGACTCGTTGAAGGAGGTAGATCAGTATATAACACATCATGCTTGCTCTACATGAGCTTTATACTCGTTCTCGTTCCATACTCGTCAGCGTTTCACAGAGAACTCCCGAGATCTTTCCCCGTTCTTCAGGTCTTATTACCGCA
Organism: Venturiaceae sp. KMAF11; assembly: GCA_023078705.1. Taxonomy (NCBI): domain Eukaryota; kingdom Fungi; phylum Ascomycota; class Dothideomycetes; order Venturiales; family Venturiaceae; species Venturiaceae sp. KMAF11. The sequence goes on from JALGOQ010000008.1 coordinate 1,754,730, forward strand.
CATCAAGATATCGCGGCTTTTTTCTGACAGCGCAGAGATGAATTCATGAGATATCAGACCGTGCGAAATCTTTTCTTTACCGAGTTCAAGGAAAATTTGATTATCCAGGTAGGATTTCGGCAGCGAAAGTGGTCGCTGTGCGTTCCGGACGACAATGCTCCCAAGTCCACCACCAAGGAGACTGCAAAGCTCAAAGTGGACGAGAGCGAATGAGAGCAAATTCCTGGAAGGCCGGCCCTTCGTCTGCTGGGTGGTTGGCGAAACCATTGTTAACTTTCTCGGCGTTCGCTGAGTCGGACATCCACCAAATATTTCCTAGGGGGTTGGGGCCAAGCTCGATTTCGTGCCAAAATCTTCCCGTTACTTGTTGTCGGGACTTCTCCAAGTCGCCAAGTAATCCTATCCACGAAAAGGATTCCTCAACTTCCTAAACCTATGCCCTTTCGAAGGTTCCCGCATCGGCAATGCCTCTTGAGGTCCAATAAGCTCCTCAATAACATCCCTAAGCGCATCCAACGTACTGATCGGCCTGCGAACCGCATCCACCTTCATATCAATCATATAGTACTTCGCCGAGCCCACAAGAACCGGTTCCGTAGACACATGAACACGATGATACCCCGTTGTGACCGGCGCGCCCATTGGCACCGGACTGAATGCTCCTAGGAAACTCGAAAAAAGAAGGTCGGGACTGAGGATGTTGATTCCCTGCTCGATTTCCACAGCATCGAAGCCGACTCTGAAGCCGGCTGTTGAGCCGAGGAGGATGAGGAAAGACTCGGTGTCGTTGTAGATTACGTGTACAGCACAGCAGACGCGATTTTCGCCCTTGCTGAGGATCTTACATGTGGATGGGTTGCCTGGCGGGAGTTTTGTGGTGCTTGATGATGTGATTGCGCGTGCCTGGTGAGCTTCGGAGGGGATGAATACCTGGGCGATTCTGTAATCGCCGCCGTGTCCGCTGAATTGGCGCAGTTGGAAGATGTGACTGGGATAGACACCGTCAAAATCTGGTACGATGATTGATTGACGAATATAAATTGTTTGTAAGCCGCCGCGCTCGTGGACTTCGCCGAAACGTCCAACTTTGACTCTTGCGTATTGATTGTGTCCGACAGGCAGTCTTCGTAGGTAGATGGCCAGAAAATTGGAGTCTTCGAAGTTCGGTGGAACAGGGCAGTCGAGCGCTGCGGCGAAGAGACTGCTGTCGGCCAAATTTGTTAAATGAAGCTCGATGCGTAGACCTCGATTGCTCATGGAGAAAGGCGCTCGAACCTCCCGATCTTGGTAAGGGATAATGCTATTTGAATATTTGAATTGCTTGGGATGGTCTGCAAATAACCCGTGGTAGGAATCATCAGGAAGGTCTTCGTCCGTCCAGGCGAACAGTGAGTGGTCATCAGAGTGTCGCATTATCTCCTCTTGCAGTCTCAAGAAGGCTTTATTACCTTCACCATAAAGCATGGGCATGTTGACCGAAAAGATACCCATCAAACAGTACGCAATATCTTCCGGGCGACTCGTTTGTCTATTAGCTGCCCACGACATCCGCTTCGCTATGCTTGCTGATTCAAGTGGCCTTCTTTTTGTCAAGTATGCTTCATCGATACCAGATATCTTGGATAAGATGTAGCTGAGGGTGTCCTTTTTCCCGATCTCAACCCAGTCTTCGGAGTAAAACACCATTTCTGAGGGTGCCAATAACTCCTACAGGTTTGTTAGACCCAAGTTTGCACAGGGGCGTTATGGAGTCACATAACTGTAGCGTCCAACCCCGTGTTGCCCAGGTCGTGTTGGTCAATTCTGAATCTTCGCTTCTGGTATCGACAGTCGTCGGAACGTCTTCAAGGTAGGCATAGCAAATCGCCGCTTTTTCATACCACGCATACATGGAATTGATAGCTTCAGACAACTCAGCTGAACTGTCTTTATTGATACAGCAAGTATCAATCTAGCTAAGGATTAAGCAAAAAGGTGCGCAGCCAGTTTTAGAATTCTTCCACTTACCCAAACATATTCCAATCCATCCTCACGTGCTTGTTTACAGCTGTAATCTACTTTGCGATAACCCCTTTTGTTCCGAGTATTGGACCTATGTTCCGGATCACGACTTGTTATATCCGCAAAGAGAACCTCGTCCTCTGAAGCACCCCATCGATGTGATAATATGGCATATTCGGGAATGCGATCTGGAGGGAAGTCGACTAACTCAGGAAGCAAATCGCCACTTTCATCGATATTGGGATGAAGTGCCTTCAGTAATCGCATGTCAATGGATTATAAGAAATTGATTTAAAAGTATGCACAGGTCAAGTCTGAAGGATCAAGGAGGCCATAACAATATTGGGGGCCTCAGAGTGGGGCAATCTGTGCTTACATATGCAAGGATTAGCCGTTTCATATGAAGGCGAAGGATCGGGGCGATACATACCTTGTACCACACAACACCTGCAAATGAGGCCACACTGCCCCATTGCTAAGTCCAATTGGCGGGGATGGTGTCGGTCGTGGATTACTGTGTCATGGTATGTAAAGTTGATCAGGCGAGGCAGACTCTTCGCCTAAGGCTATGTAAAGGACTGTGCCGTCTCCCGAAATAGATTGATCTGCGAAGGATGCCATGCAATGCGGCTCGTGGAATTATGGATATAACTCTAGGCATGCGACTGCAGTCCCAAGACCTTTGAAGCACAATATTGCCAATAAACATCATGGAGAACTCAAGTTTCAGAAGCCAGGCTAACGATAATACAACCGACTTTCATCCTCCCGAAATTCCAGACAAGAACGATGCGTCTACACTCCACAGCGCGCCATCGCAGACATTTCCATCGCGATTGATTCAATCAGAGTAGGTGATCCAAAATTAAGCTTAAGGCCACGTATCACAACCATCTGACAACATGTAGGGAAACGTTGACAAGCCATGGAGGACCACCGCAGCCTAAAATCGACGTTCTCCAGAATCCACTCTATGTCACGCCCCTTGATACACTCGGTGCGCAACCTGAATGGGTAGACTGCCCACACTGCAGGCGGCGCACGCAATCGCGTGTGACGAGAGTACCCGTAGAGAAAGAGTGAGTTCTCCACTTTTCTTAAAAGCCAGCTCCTAACACCACACAGGAACGAAGGTCTCATGGCTTGCCTTCTCTGCTTAGTCTGCCCATGCCTCATCTGCCTCGCCTGCATGGGCCGCGACGAAGCTATAAATCACTTCTGCACTGGGGATGGGTGCGGCCATCAACTTACGCATAAACCGCCCAAAGGTCCAATCCAAGTTATGAAGGTTTCGCAGCCAAAGCAAATGGTTAGTCAGTTTGGTGCACAGCAGCAGCCGAATATGGAGTATGTATCACAACAAGAGCTGCCTCTGACGCCAAAGGAGAGATATGAGCAGCAGATGAAGCAGCGTGCGGCAAATGGCTCCTGAATAATGTAGACGCTTGAGGGGCGAGAGTGATGAGTGGGTTTCCTCAGCTTTGTCCTTTGGTTTAGATTGGAGATGGGCTGCGATAGGCGTTTGGATGGTAGAGTGTTCTATGTATTTTGTAGTTATGCAACTAGTCATTAAGATGTAGATTCTGCTTCTTCGGATTGTCGGAGCAATAGCTCACCGCCAAGGGAGGATTCCCGTGAATACCCTCCGTTGAGGAAAGAGGAGATATTGCCAATCTTCATGTCGATTGCGTAGGCTTTTGTCTTTTGTAAGTAGTCGTTACACAGCTTCACCTTTGTTTCTGACTTTGCTTGCTCGCATTCACTGAGCGCCTTGCAAACACCACATTTCTTGCACTTCTCAATCCAGGTCTGAAAGCGCCCCATTGATTCTCCGGATTCACAGTCCCTTTTTAACGGCTTGCCCTCCGTCGAGCTCTACACTTCAACCATCTCGCTTGTCCTGCCCGTATTCCTCTGGGAATTTCTGCACCACTCCATGCACCATCAGGTTCCTATTCGAGGTCTGGAGGTGAAGGTGACAATTCGCTTTCGCTGACACCGTCCAGGTCGCTCTCATCCGAGTTTCCCGGTGTTGTCACGTGATGTCTGTTGGATGCTCTATGGGCGGCACTCAAGATTGATCGGAGGTTGGAGTTGGAGTTGCTGGATGGAGCTGGTTTTGGTTGGGGTATGTTGGAACCTGAGTTTTCATAGAGAATGAATTCTGCTTCCCAGCTTTCCACGACTGTGATGATTCTTCCTTCTTCCTCTGTCATTGCGTGGTTCGGGTGTCCTCCTCTTACTGAGTGACTCGGAGTTTGTCTCTACGCTGCACGATTTGAGTGTGATTTGGCCATGTCTAAGTTATCAATGGCCACTCCAGCTTTTATGTGAGGAGAGTCGTGAAGAGCAGTCAAGCCGTGCAATTGATACTCCTCCATGATGTTGGTTCATCACAAGTTGAAGTCAAAGACTTGGCCCCTGAGAGATTTTCCCAAAATGGCACTAGCTCGCTCTCAACAAACGCGTCGACGCGTCCACATCTTTATTTCTCGTTCATCAACGTCAAACTTCACTTTTCTTACATGTCTACTAATCTTGTCTGGCGATCTCCTCTGTTGGCCTTTTCCGTCCGTTTTCAATATTCTGCAGTGATCCACGGGCGGTCACATCATCTATCTCTGACAGTATACTTATACTATACAGCATCATTCAACAAGAACGTTTTCCATGGAAGTATACGGGAGACTACAGTGCTATAACAACGGAACAAATTGCAGAATCCAATACTCTTGTGCTCGATCAACTCCAGCCAACACTTTAGGCTTAAGACAGATGCCCTAGCATTAACGTTGTGCAGCACGGAGGGATTGAACCCTTTAAGCTTGATTCCGAATGGCCAGTTCGAGTCATTTCAGTTTAGGAGCGAGAAAAGTGTTTGGCTTAATGCAGAACTACAACAAGTTGCCATCGACAGTGCCACGGAAACAATGTATTCATGAAAGCGCCAACGGTCTCTAAGATTAGTATAAGAAAGAGGATAAGAAGTTTTACCTCGTCTTTAAAACGTTGACTTTTTTCCACTTCGTCTACATCGCCTTTCATTACTTCTCCTCATCGTTCCATTTCATCATGAAATCTTTCTCCATACTCTCGTTAACAGTCGCCGCGAGCGCCTTGACAGATCTCCATCAACTAAGTACGTCAACCTATATAGAGAAATAGAGGACACTGCTTGGGATTCACGATTTTTTTGGCCTTGCTGGCCATCTTTTACATTCAACAATCATATATTCTTCGTGGGCGATATGCAATTCGTTGCTAACACTCTCAAGATGCTAGACAGCTTAGTTCGATGCTTGGAGGCGCAGGCGGTACTGCCATGGAGCCAGTCACGAGGCTCACTCTCGAACCACAGTTTGATCCCAAAGCGATACGGGAACTAGTAAGCTTGAACAAATGACAAGTCCTGGTATCATTTACTGACAATGCCACAGGTCGTCTGGGGACCATTCCAGCTAGCAGCTGGCGGAGTAAGCTTATAACTGTTAATTAATTCTGAGCGCTATTCACTGACAATGACACAGACCCCACGCGGAGGAATTGGACACTTAGACCCCAACAGCGACATCCTCATGGCTCAGGTCAAAGGTCTCTGCCAAGATTGTATCGTTCTTAACGCTCTTTCAGACACGTCGTTCAAGAATGGGTCTCTCCAAGGAGTCAACCACGGGATTTACAACCACCACATCATCATGTCCGATTCCGGACACCGTCAGCTACCAAATCCAGTCTTCCCTCTCTGCCCAAACAGCACAATGGAGAAAATGGCCAACATGATGGGCAGCTCCATCCAAAACATCGCTAGTTCTCTCTCCAGCTTCCAGGACAAGTACATGCCTGCCATGGCCGTGTTTATCGGAGGCGGTGGATCCGCAGGGACGGGATTGCCATTCATGCAGAAGGCCAGCGACGTGAAGAGTGGGTGGTACATTTCCCAAAGCGATAAATTCAGCATCATGGCCGAGCTCGTCAACTATGACAAAACTGAGAAGGAAGTGTATCTGAGCGTCGACCACGAATATCTTCCTGGCAAGGTCAATCAATACCTCGACGTTGGAATGGGCTCTATTGCCATCGATGGTTGCAACATCACGACCCTTGGGTTCTACCCACCTACAGACAAAGCCATCGATTATGTGTCTAATGACTGGTTGATTACCGACTCTGGATATCTAATCAACATCACACCGCACATTCATGACGGTGCTGTGAACGTCAAGTTTTTCAAGAACGAACAGCTGGTCTGCACCATCGATGCTATCTATGGCGCGAACAAGGGCTCGACTACTGTTGGCGGTGAAAAATGGCAGACCATCACTGGCTTTAACAAAGACCAATGCTCCAAGCCAATCTCAATCAAGCCAGGCGACAAAGTCAAGATGAGCTCGACTTATGACTTGACTAAGCATAAGCTGTAAGTCGAAAGCTTTCTTTTGATTCAAGATCTACTCTTTTTCTCACTAACACCAATACAGGAGACCAGGAGCAGCGGAACATTCCATGGGTGCAGAGGGTATGGCATTGGCCAATTTCATGTTTGCGCAAGATAAGTCCAAGGCAGCTTAACTTTTTCTCCTTGTCAGAGCACAAAAAGACAGTAGCAATTTCCGATCTTTGAGCAATGCTAAGTTTCTTTCGCCGCATGCAAGGCTCTAGCGAGAGACTGGGCTCCCAACTGGCCCGGCAATTTATGCCCGCCTTTCGAGAAGCTAACATTGATATAAATCCCCCAACTTAACATACCATCTGACTTGAAAATATAGCGATATAGCTTCGTGGCTCGGTTCGCAGCGGACATAGATTTATGAGCCGATTGTGGGGTGGTTTGCACTTTGCAACGTTCAATTGTAGTTACATACACATGGGCTAGCATGACGATCGCGCCCGAATCAAATACAGTAGTCGATATAGGTAAGTATCGCAGCTAGACAATTTATTAAGCAAGACCCTACGCTCAGATTTACTCCTGCACGGATGAACACCCCTCCCTGCTTTGGGGTATGCATTAACGTTCTGCAGCAACCCGGCCTTGCAGATCAACAAGCTTATTTAAGCGAGCTTGAGCTATGCCAGATGTGGCATACAATCTCTTATTGGCCTCGAAGCCCCTGTGCTGATATTTGCAATTATCTATCCGCAGAACGCCAGCCCATCCTTGACTTGACTTAATCCAAAGCTTTACGATCTTTGGGTTTCCTTGCCATACCACATGCGGTTATCTATCTCGAAACAGCTCATAAGATGTCAAACGCTCGGATCAACTCATCTTGGCCTTTCAGTAAAAGCCGATGCGCTGGAAGGACAATCAAGGATTCTCATTTGCTCTTTCTACATTCGGACAACAGTCTCGTAGAGGCTGAGGAGTGAAAACCATCTTCGACCCTCCAAACCAGCCAAAACTCGGATGAACTCTTCTTTTATCACCGCTAAATCCACGCCCCTTGTCATGGAGTCGGCTGAATCTCAATGCGGGCATTGATCTCGCAACAATAGAAAAAGCTCGAAGCAGGTCGAGGAGTGTATAAGAAGCTGATCCTTTCACTACTCGAATAGAAATTTCCAATTCAATCCAAGAACTTCTTTGCTCTTTCAGAAGTCTTTTAGAATCTGCCTCAGTTCTTCATATCGAGTACCTAAGGAACTATCTTCAAAATGACAGCTACCTCTCATCCAGAGTTCAATGAGAACACGGAAGGTCTCGAAGTAGCCAAGGCCTTTGCAGATAGCGTGCACGGCAAAACCATCGTCATCACAGGCATGAACCGTGGTGGCCTAGGGTTTTCAGCCGCTGAAGCATTGGTAAGTACCACGCCCACACCTCCCAACCCTACAAACACCAACAAAATAGGCCTCCCAATCCCCAGCCCACCTCATCTTCGCCAGCCGAACCCCTGCCAAAGTCCAAGAAAGCATCGATGCCCTCAAGCCCAAATACCCCTCCGTAAATTACCACATCCTACAAATCGACCTCTCCAGCCAATCTTCCGTCCGCACCGCAGCAGCCGAACTTCTCTCCTGGTCCTCCATCCCAAAGATCGACATCCTCATCAACAATGCGGGCATAATGATGGTCCCTGAACTAACCATAACTTCAGACGGAATCGAAAAACACTTCGCCACAAACCACATTGGTCATTTTCTCTTCACCTGCCTCATCATGCCCAAGCTCATCGCTGCTGCCAAGAAAAATCCAAAGGGCGCAACCAGGATCGTGAACGTGACTTCCGGATCTCCCACTGTCGCCAGCATGCGCTGGAGCGATCTCAATTTCTCGAAGAAGAGTAAAGACTTGCCAGAAGCCGAACAACCAGCTTACTGGATGCACAAACTCTGGGGCACCGAAAACCCAGAGGAAATGTCATACATTCCATTGGAAGGTTACAACCAAAGCAAAGTCGCCAACGTCCTCTTCGGCATCGGAATCAACCACCGTCTCTATGAGAAATTCGGGATTCAGAGCATGGCTGTTCATCCTGGTGTTATTCGCACGGAGTTGGGGAGAGATGCGACGCCAGAGAGGATGAAGGCTGTTCAGGACATGGTGAAGAATGGGGTTTTCACTTATAAGAGTTTTGGGGCTGGCGGGGCGACTAGTCTTGTCGCTGCTCTGGATCCGAAGTTGGGTAGTGGTATTGGGGAGACTAAGGATGGGAAGGAGAATTTCGGGGCGTTTTTGATGGATTGTCAGATTAGTGATAAGGCGACTAAGTCGGCTGTTTCGCGTGATGGGGCTGAGAAGTTGTGGGGGCTTTCGGAGAAATTGGTTATGGAGAAGTTTGCGTGGTAGGTGATGTTGCTTTATACTGGTGGGCAGCTATCGGTTAGCAGGTCGCTTTTGATAGATATTGCACGGGTGTCGGTACTTACAATAAGTTACAAAGTTTTTCAGCATGCGAGATCTGACATTCGACTCCAAAGTGCTTGGCCTGCTTCATCATGTAGCACGCTAATCCAAGGAAGGTGTCCCACAGCTTTTCGAACTTCGCCCCAAGCACCAATCCCCATCTTGCTAGCTAGCTCTCGAATCCTAGGAACAAGCCACACCCCATCACTCCCCCCAGACAGCCAAATCCCGCCAACAACCATAAGCCAAAGCACCAAGTCATCTCCAACACCCTCCACATCGCTTTCCAAAACCTCTTTCAGTCGCTGATTAACGAGGTCATATCGCAGAATCTGGCGTCTATCAAGTTGCAGAAAGGAGGTCATCATAAATATTACCAAGCTAATGTGATATACTGCATCTGCAGCGGAGATTGGCTTGTAATCTTGTAAGGGATGGTAGCGTATCAGGCGGGAACAGACGGAAATGATTATTTCGAGGAATGTGTTGATGTTTAGAATTAATCCTGGTGAGACGCTATTGAGTATTGAGGTAAGATATCTGATGTCAACCAGGATCTCGTGAAGAATTGGATCTATTCCTTCGCAATTGGTTGCAGGGACGGAAGAAATTTGGTCAAGACCTAGGCCTTTCGATTCGAAGGTGCGTCGAACTTCAGACATGCGATCTCGGTAAAATAACATCGGGCGTCCGGTTTGAAGGGCGTAGGTTATATCCGTCCTTTAATATCATGAAGGTCAGAATCTGATACACAATGAACAACAAGCACTTACTTGCAAATCTTTAACAAAAGAGGAAAATTACTCTCCAACTGACCTAGCCCACCCCTCAACTCAACCATCTTCTTCAATCCCTCATAATGAACTTCAGCCTGCAAATGCTCCTTCCGTATCTGCTCTTGAATAACAAGCATCAATATGACTCCCAGGGTTGAGTCTGAGAGGGCGTCGTCGCTCTCAAGTCTTTTGTTGACGAGATCAAATGTTTTGGACAGATGATACATCGCTTCTGGGGAGCTATTGTTTTTACCGAAGAAGAACTCGTTGCATGCTTCCATGGAGGCAATAGTGCAGTGAGATGCTGCATATTTAATTAGTCATAGTAGAGAATATGGGAGGTATCGTCTTACTGGCCTCGTCCATGAAGAGGAGTCGTAGCCACTGTGGGTTGCACTCGTCAGGAGAAAGTCCAAGGTGTGATGGATACATTTTTTCTGTCACGTAGATAAAAACTAGAGATAGCTACAAGTCAGCGAAGCTAGTCTTGATTGATGTTTTGGGTGCCTACACTGGCTGATCACCTTCGTCGAGTGAGGCGTCAGTTCGAACTCAAATGGAAAAGACAGACTAAGCAAAGAGTTCTGAAATCTCCTGGCAACTATGCTGTTATAAGAATACATGCATTCTGAATCGGGCTTCGAGTTTGAAATGTAGTCGATCTGCTGAAGAGCCTGTCGATTGTCTGTTCGACGTTTGGCTGCGAGTTTTGAAGGTCGGTGGATTTTCCTCCCGGCATTTTTCCCTTTCATGACATGGCTTCTGATTAGTTTTCTGGTGTTTCTATCAACTTGTGCACCGTCTATGAATCGAAACGACTTTTCCATTACAGTGAATTGTAGGTTTGATGCTCTAAGATGATCGAGGCGAGATGTTGTGAGGGTAAGACCAGACACGGACTTAACGGAAGTCCAATCTCCGGTATGTGGGACAGTCTGCGCTAGCCTTTGTATCTAAACAACGTCAATCTGAGAAGTGACATGCTAGATAGTTCTCTTAATATTAAATACTCTGATTGCCCAACCTCGCTCTATGTATCCTTGGCTTGAGAAAGCAAGAGACTGGTAGTCAAATATGAGGAAATCTGAGTGAGATTTCACATTGTTGTTGTTGTTTGGAGAAGAGCTAGAACCATCCGCCCCAATAAAAGCAAGTTGTTGGAATTGCCCAACACTGCTTCCACTGATTATCTCTCCCTTTGCACTATAAAGACCTTGGTGAGAATTGGAGTGGATGGTGGTGGCAAGGAGATGGACGGCATCAAGTCATCTATGCTTATTTGGGAGTGATCATGGATAAGATGAGGGAAGGATTTAATATGACAGGGCAGGATAATCGAACGTGAAAAATGCAGACTGAAGTAAGACGAGAAAGCAATAGCGAGGAAATAATCACACATAAAAAAGGAGACAGCATCAACAGGTACGTCTTACATACGGCCAAGTCTTTGTTTTTCATTATGTGTAAACAAGTTTTGCACTCTTTATCGGCCAAATTGCCTCGTCTTGTCTGTATTAACATTTTTTGGTGACAACTAAGGTAGCTAACGGTTTAGTACATACTGCTTCACGGTGGGAAACCCCCGGGCTTGTTGTATTTAGGATATACCACGGACCATTTTTACGCTGTGGCGAAAAGTGGAAAGACTGTTGCGGTCATGGGGAAGAAGAGTTACAAGACTGCTATCTTTTGGTGAACGGAGGTTGGGTCATTGGCATTATTGGGTCGGAGGGCAGATGGCTGAGCGTATACTGTCGTGATATTGGATCAAAGTCCACAGTCTTTCCATTTGTTTGTTAATGATAGATATATAAGCTCGTTTGCAGTTTGTTCTATTAATCGATTAGAGAGAATCCCGTTCTTTTTGCCCTGGTAACTTGTAGTTTAAGTCTATCATAATTTAACTTCCGTTATAGAATGGAAATTAAGCATACATCGTTTAGCGGGTGACATGCTCGTTGCTTTGTTGATGTTTTAAATTGACGAGTGTGGAGGCACTCCGTTACAGCCTCTTTCGTATTGTTCAATTACATGATGGGCTCATTTTTGTTCGCAGCCGGATATACGGCCTTCGAGGCGTTCTGCAACATCAAGCGATCCACAGTTGAATCATGAAAATCGAAAGGATGTTTGATAAGCTTGCTCGATTGTTCAAGTGATCAAATAGATATAGACTACCGCAACTGATCCTTTGCATGAAATTCCAGGCAAAAGTGTTCTTCACATTGCCTCGACATTGCCAGAAATTTTTCAACCTCCTCACCATTTCCAGTATGCTGTCTCAATATCCGCATATTCTCGTTAAAGGCGACCACAAGCTGTCTTACAGCGCGATCAGCAATGATGTATATCAGTACCTCAGCCTCGGCCATTCACAGCCCATTCCATCTGTTACAATGTAACGTCCCATCATCACAGGTTCCGATCCATCTCCAACTACGTTGCTCAAGCCCTTGAAGCCATTTCTCTCCTCCCAGTTCTTCAAATGCCTCAATCGGTCCAATTCGTCGGGCGTCTTGCTCTCCTCCCATCTCTTGAGCTCCTTCAACTCCTTCAGCTCGTTGGCGCCAGTCTGTTCAGTCCACTCTCTCACGCTCCTTAGATCGGCTCGAGCATCAGGTCGTCGGGAATTGTTGGGGTGCTGGGGATGATTGGAGAACATCGAATCCTTGCGTGGTTGGCCAAGCACTTCCCAGTCCATTGCGCCAACCTCAACCACGGACTCGTCATCCGACTCCCAGACATCATCGTCGTCTTCCAAGACACGGGCAGCAGAAGGTCGGGACGGTGGTGGCTGGCGGTTCCATCTCTTCTGCAGGTCGATCAAGTTCCTCCTGTAGACGAAGGCAGGGGCTACTCCATACCGAGTGACGAGCTTAGGTCCTCGGAACCACCGATCTATGCCCTTGCCTTGACCGTGGAAGATGACGGCGGCTTCAATAGCTCCTCCCTTGTGAGAGAACTGGAGTGAACCATAGCCTCGTCGGACGCGAGCCATCATACCTCTTGCTTCACGTCGTTCTTTCACGCGCTTTCGTTCCTTGATGCTGAGAATGGATGATCGCTCACCGAACCAGGTGAAGTCAATCCATTCTTCACTTCCAAGCTTTACGCCTTGGCCGTCGGAAATGAAGTAGCCAGTACCGTTCTCTGAGTTGAACTTGCCAGCGATCCTTCCTTGTCCTCCAGCAACGTGTAGCATGACATACTTGTGGACGGCGAACACTTTGTAGGTGCCATTGACGGCAGAAAGATGAATCCGAACATTGCGCGACTGATGACGACTAGGAAGCGGCATTGACGCGTTGTTGAAGTCGAAATCCATGATGAAGGAGCCAGTGATAGTGAGTATACTCGATTGGGATGGAGATGCTACATTCAGAACAAATGTTGTGGCACCGCTGGTGAAGGGAATGTAGTTGATGAGAGGTTGAGAGTCGGTGCCTGGTGGTAGATCACAAGATCAATAATAGAGGAAGGGGCGCGTAAACAACGCGACTTCTCCCATCGGGATCACATAGCACACTGAAATCTGGGGCTTATTGAAAGCTTCAGACATCCATCTTGATGAAATCCTAGCAACAAAATTTCATTGCGCTTGATAGGAATGCTCTCATCTTGTCTGGGATCTTGTTGTTTACTTCATCGTGGTCATTCATTAGTTTAGCTGAAGCTGAGTAACAGTACCAGGAACAGATTCTGGTAATTCGAGGTGAACTTACAACAGCATAGTCTTTATCGAGTCGCAGTGCAGCGCCGACAGTTGACCTCACATGCTCACGTATCAGAAATTCCACACTTTCCTTCAACTCATACTCATCTTTTGTTTTCCTAATTGTCGTCCTCCTCATCACTCTTCTCCTTCCAAACAAACCATGCACAAATAATCGCTGCCTTCACAGCAGCAGCAAACCAAAGCGCCCCTGCAAACCCATGCACACTACTCGCAAAACGCCCGCCCAAAACGGCACCGGCAAAATAGAAGCTCACACCACCTAACCTGCGATTTCGGTAGCCATTGTCGAATAGCCCACCAGAGAAGAAGCAAGGATCTGACACGAGGTCGGTGAAGAGAATTGTCAAAACAACGGTTGGTAGAGCAGGGTAGTCAAGCGCTCGACTCGCCACAACCTTTCCGGCAGCTTGGAAAGACAGAAGAGCGATTGGGATTAGATCGAGCGGAAATTCTTTTATCGGGAAGGTCATCATCTCCGAATCTTGAGGTGGTTTTTCTGGTTTCTTGGGCGAGTCGTCTGAGGCACTTCCGCTCTGGATCAAGAGTGCGGATGTGATGATGAAAGAAACTTGTAGAATGAAAGAGAGAATGAGAACCCATCGTCGCCGGGGCGAAAAGGTTCGGTGCAGGGTTGAAAAGAAGAGGGCGCCGATGATGAATGCTGATATTGCTGTGAGTGATTTTAACCATTCGAATTTGGTGGCATTCTGGGGGAGGTTTGAGATTCCGAGGGCAGCGAAGATTGTGTTGCCTGTCTTTGGGTTGTTAGATTTTGTAAGGTTGAGGGGAAAGGGTTGTGTGATAGAAGGTTGGAGGATGGGAATTGGACTTTGCAGTACTGGCGAGAACCTTTGGGCCAGTCGTCTCCATTTGATTCTGCATCCCTAGATTCGGACGATCCAAAACTCCCACAAATTTGTTTATTCTTTTTCTACATGGTGAAATATTTTATGGGCAGGGACGTTGCTTACTTGCATGCTTAGAAATACTTGCCAGGCATTGTAGGCGCCGGCATCGGTAAGGCCAGATATGAAGAAACATATTATCAATATGATATCGGCTCTTCTGGTATCGATTTCGGCGTTGAGATGATGTGTTAGACGAGATCCACGAGTGGATGGATTTGGTTTTGGTGTCAAAGACATCTCTTCGCCATCCAGGGCCCCGTAAGAACGTTGCCGTTGGAAAATGGGCATTCTGAAGGTAGAAGTGGTGCTCGCAGCCGTTGGGTTTGCTGGTCCCCCTCGTATTAGGATGCAATCCAAAGTCACCAATGGGAATGTTGTTCTAGCAAGAAAGGATTGATAAGTACATCAACCTATGGCTTCTGAATTTTACTTTATTTGAAGACATCCTGCGTTAATGATGTAATGTAAGTGGTTTCGAATTTGCTGTTCAGCTAGTATCTAGCGCGTTATTGATAAGACACCTAGCTTGGGATTATCGAGATAGTGAACCAGATGAGTCTGAGATATACTCAAAAGCATACTCGCTAAGGATTAAGAAGAAATGAGGATCATTCTCTGCCCCACGGAAGATTTGCAGATTGCTCGTCTGTTTATGACGCGTCACGCGTCTTGTTCAGCTTTGGTGAAGATGTGTATCTGAAGATAATCGCTGCCTTCACTTCGCCTGCCTCATTGATATGATGCTTCGTCGTCCAAGACGATGATGTTCATCGGGAAGATGGAGGACTTTGGCTGCAACGAAAGGAGAAGTTGAGGTCAACAAAATTGGTGGCGTTTCTCCAATACACGTGATACGCCCAAATCTTGGTATTTCTTTTTTCGGCATCAGGTAGATATTGCCCCTGGAACCAGTTCTTTTCATCAACTTTTCATCATTCTAGAGCAATCAACAATTTTTCACAAACAATTGGGAAATTCTTAACAACTAACAACGCGTCTCGAGGATTGTCTAATCGATAAGAGCGGCGCTTGCTAAGCCCCATCTGAGGTGAGCGAACTCGCAAACAGGGTCTTAAACATCCTCAGCTGATTTGCCCGTGGCTTGAATGCCGCATCCAAGTTGGGCATGGACTGCAGATGCCCATGTCTTGTGATGCTGATACCTCGAGAATATAAAAGAGCTGATCACCCTTATCATTTTTTCCTCTCCTGATACCACTCACACAACATCACAATCTATCAAAGAAAATCCCATCAACATGGCATCGACAGACGTGATGGAGATTTTACCCATTGACACGAAATGTTTCCATGCTATGCCTCCTGCCCCAAGACATGCCATATCTACGCATATGCCGGGCTGGGACCTCACTGTTGAATTCTCAAAGAAGGATCCTGCTTTCTTTGCTAAGTTCAATGACATGTATCCCCGCTATATTTTGCATAGAGATGTGAAGCAGGCAAGTGCCCCGCTGCAGTTGTGTAGAAAAAATCTAACACGTTTTGGTACTCAGGTCATCGCACTGATTGTGCAACGTATCAAGGTCGAGGGAGCATTTTGCCTACCCTTTCCAAGCCTCGCTGTAGCAGAAGAATGTATTGCATTTGTCACTGCTACAAAGAGAACAGATGGACTTGAATCTGTGCCCAAAGACGACATCTCGATCAGAGAATTTGAAACAAATGGGCCAAAGGTCTGGGCCGTGGTTTTTCCGCTAGCGCAGGCGAAGTTGGTGAGTCCGTTCTGGGCGAATGCTGGAACGGGGATCTCCAGTCGACTCGCCGAGGACTTCTTAAACAATATTCAATCACTTCGCGAGGGATCGCTCGGTGAACTTGATGCGAAAACTGTGGACAAGCCGATCAACCAAGCCGTCCGTCAACGTATTTCTGAATTGATCGAACGATCCCCTGTTGGACCACCGCGGAAGGCCAAGGTATCACCTCAAGACGTGTATCTTTATCAAACCGGCATGTCAGTCATCTATTATGTGAACAACTACCTTATCAAATGGCGGAACAACTCCAAAGCCAAGAGTGTCTTGTTCGGTTTTCCGTTCCACCAAACTATTCACATCTTTGAATATTGGGGCGGCTTGAAATTCTTCCCCCTTGGCACGGAACTTGACGAACTGGAGAAATACCTTCAGGAAGAAGAAAAGGCCGGCAGTCCAGTGACAGCAGTCTGGACAGAATTTCCATCAAATCCTTTGCTTGTCAGCTCAGACCTGGGTCGATTGAGAGCGTTAGCCGATCGCTTTCAGTTTGCGCTAGTCGTCGATGACACTGTCGGTAGCTTCTGCAACGTCGATGTTCTGCCGGTCGCTGATATTGTGGTCACGTCTTTGACCAAAAGTTTCAGCGGCTATGCCGATGTTATGGGTGGTAGCGCTGTTCTCAACCCGTCCTCCGTCAGATACCCCGAATTCAAGCCTCTGTTCGACAGTCTTTTCATCGACGATCTCTATACTCGAGATGCAGAAGTTTTGCTTTCCAACAGCGAGGACTATCTGACTCGTTCCACGACTTTGAACAGCAACGCCGCCGGGTTGGTCAACTTTCTTTTTGACTTGGCCGCCGATCCTACTAGTTGTGTCAGCAAGATCTTCTACCCAACCGTAAGTCCAACACTTACGACGTACGAAGAATACAAACGACCGCCCACTTCGGAATTTACCCCAGGCTACGGATGCCTTTTCACTGTCCAACTCGATACGGTCGAGCAAACGATTGAGTTCTACAACCACCTGCACGTGCATCACGGACCACATTTGGGCGCGCATAGGACACTTGCACTCCCATATGTCAAGTTGCTTTTTATTGATGAGTTGGAGAAGGTCAAGCCATGGGGACTGGAAGAGACGCAGATCCGAATTAGCGTTGGCTTAGAGACTGAAAAGGTCTTGATTGAAACTTTTAAACATGCTTTGAGGAAGGCGGATGCCATCAAGCCGGCTAAATAGTGGCCTGAATTTCATTTTTCGAATGAACTAACGCTTTGAGAGAAACAAAACTATCACTTGTTATTTGCAAATATAATCCAAAGCCTCTTTCCTTACATTTACAACTCTGATACACTTATCTTCATACCAGCCTCTCGAATCCGATCAACAAACTCCGCGCCTAAGAATGACGGCGTCACGATTCCAGATCCTTCTTTCCCATTCTGGCTTTTGCTTTTAGCGAGAAGAACAGCAGCAGCCTCTGATGCTAGAATCGCACTGGCTTCAGTCAGTGATCCCTCCCATATGAATTGCGCCCTCACCAACGGGATATCCGTCTTCACCTCAATTCCAACCGCATCGAAAGTCATCTTCTCCGTCTTCCGAGCAGCGTCGAGGTCTGGGCCTGAGCCTGGTTCGAAAGACAAACGACGAAGCAGTTTGCGCATGAATCCAAGGCTGAGTAGCCCTGCACCAAATTTGGTTAGCAACTGTACCATTACAGCCGCTGATGTGCTGGCGACGGGTAAATACTCGTGATACACGAAGTCCGGTCCATATAATTCTGGTCTCAACCCGGCGCTTCGGAGAACGACAGATTCAATCGAGATTCCAACAAACGACGTGGCCAAGTGTCCGAGCGCTGGAATGAATCGATGACCCGTGAGACGTCCGAAGAGTGTCGGATTTTTGGCTGAGAGAGGCTTTGGCTGCGGAGAGAAGGCCCAGGGATCGCCCGTTAGCCAGCTGGTTCCGTACGTTTCCATTGTGTTGAGTATGGTCACGAATGAGCCCCCTTGCATACCATTTAGTCTAAATATATGGGTTAGCGAGGTTGAATTCTGAGACCTGAAAGAACTCACTCAAGTTTCCCAGCGGTCACAACTTCAGTTGCGGTGCCGGGATGGTTTTTTTGAACAGAGGTTGCGATTAAGAGTGCTAATACGTCAGAAGGGCTAGCCAAAGAGGCTCCGGGGATTATCTGTCGCTTGTCAGCTTTTGTCTCTCTGTTAAGAACAACTATCTCACAATCGCTCCGTTTTCCTTCGCGATTTCATGATAAGAATCTATCATTTTCTTCATCCATGGTGTCTCTGTTGAGCTAAGGTCTGTTAGATATTTTCTCCCTAATTTTGGCCCAAACACTCACAAATCAATATAGTGCGTCCCAGCCTTTGCACATTCCACCAAAACAGGTGTCGAATATCGATGATATGGTCCAACTCCATTGATCACAACATGAGTTCGTGCAACAAGACTTTCCAACGCTTCACCTTGAAGCTCTAACTCAATGATCACTGCATCTTGTCAATTCTGCGTTACGCTAAAGATTAGTGGTGAAATTACCTGGTTGTATTCGATCAATTGAGATTTCCTTCAACTTGAGCGCTAGGACTTCAAGACTGCCGCTTGATCGACCTGCAATTGCCCATTTCAAAGAAGTTGGAAATGTCTTCGCAATGTACTCTGCAGCGAGGCTGCCTGTATATCCAGTCGCACCGAAGAGGACAATATCAAGGTCCTTAGACGCAGTCATTGTGAAGTCTGCGGGGTAAGTTGTTTTCTGTGAGAAATTTTTGGATCACTGTTTACTTTCTTCTATATCTAGAAGCTCATTTATACCATTTCTCAGATCGCTCGCCTACAGCGAATGTGATCGGACTCTGCCTGCTTCAATTGTGCTTACAAAATCGGTGCCAAGGCTGAGATACGTGGAGCACGAGGGCTATCACTTCTAACTATTCGTCCACAAATGGAATGCGCGATAGCAATTTCGGACACTACCGAACGCATCATACCTAATTATCTCCGATGACTAAATGACTAAATTGTCTCGTTATCCTAAATGCGCTTAGCGCATATGTCCCGCTTGCTTAACGCCGCGGACCTTCAACGTTCAACGGCCTTTGGGCAATTTCGCAGCATATTTATTAGAAAGCATTCCCTCAATTTGTATGCCATCATCATCATTCTTGAACGTTTATCGGCTCACAGAATCAATCGAAAAGATCCGCACATTTCCACATCCTCATCATGGGCGAAATTATTCTGGTACGGTCGCTCGAGCTCATAAATTCTTAGTCTTGGTGTTTTGAAAAATGAATACTTACGATACTATAGATCACTGGTGCGACCGGTTACATTGGCTTCAAAACTATGCTTCTCGCCCTGAAAGCTGGATATGCGGTCCGAGCTGTGATTCGAAAACAAGAACAGGCCAACAAACTACGATCGCATTCAAAAATTGCGCCATACGCTCAAAGCCTTGACTTCGTTGTCATATCAGACATGACCAAGGAAGGAGCCTTTGATGATGCCCTCGCCGATATTACCGCAGTCCTCCATCTAGCAAGTCCTTTAGCGAATGAAGTAAATATTCATTACCAGCAATTCCTAATATCCTTCTAATTTTTCGATAGACGGACGATTACGACCGTGATATAGTCCGACCAGCCACAAATATCAACACTTCTCTCCTCAATTCCGCGCTGAAATTCCCGTCCATTAAGCGCATAATAATCACTTCCTCGATGGTGACTTTGATTCCCTTCTCCTGGCTCGGCAATCCCGATCTACAAACCTACACGAATTCCAACATCAACACCTCAACGTCCGGGCCATTCACCTCAGCAATGGAAGCCTACTGGGCCTCAAAAGCCTTGGCTCGTCTTGCCGTCCGCGAGTTCGTGAGCAAAAACAAGCCAGACTTCGACATCATACAATTACTTCCCTCCGTAGTGATTGGGGCTGATGATCGCGCCACTTGTATCAAAGACCTAAAAGAACAAACGCCACTATGGGAACTGAAATTGAGTCCGGTTCTTGGGATTACGCAAGCCATGCCTATGGTCGGTGTTCCAGTCGACGTAGCTGATGTGGCAAAGGCGCATGTTGATGCTCTCAATTCTTCCGTTCCTGGAGGAAAAGAATATGTCCTTTCAGCTGAAACGCCGAATGGAGTCGTGTGGGACGATATGATTGAGATTGTGAAACGGGAATGGCCGGAAAGAGCTGGGAAGGTGGAACTGCCGCTTGGTGGCACGTTGCCGTCAATGGTGTGGAAGATTGATGTTGGCGAGACGAAGAAGGCTTTTGGGTGGGAGTTCAGGAGGTTTGGGTATACGGTTAAGGAGATTGTGGGACAGTATTTGGGATTTGTAGATGCGGAAAAGTGATCTTTTGGATTCACGTAGCGGTGATTATTATAATGCAGCGAACCTTTATCCTACATAAGGCCAACAGCTCAGACCCGTATCTCATCAATCTGGCCGTTTTCTAGTTCTAGCGCCCGGCGAAGAGGCTGCCTGTCCCAATAACATTTCATAGAAAGTAGGAGAGCTTGGGAGATGTCCGAGTTCAGAAACGGCCTGGAGATTCTAGTATCGTACTCACGCCCAGGACATTTCACACTTCATTTGACAGGATTAAGATAGACACATCGGAGAAGGGACCGCACTCATTTTCTCAGCACGGAGAGAAAGAAAAGAAAGTACGTCATCCTCTTAATCTCAAAAACACGTTACGAAATTTCGCAAGTATTAAATATTCAACCTCATCAAAACATTTTATCAACCCGTACCATTATCGTTCAAAATTAGCCTTTATGCACCTCTCTATCCTTGCCTCCCTCTTAGTCCTTCCACTTCTCAGCGCCGCGGGACTAACCGTCTATGGCGAAAAGCCATACTTCAATCACGGTGTTGCCGTAAGTTCAGCGCTCTTCACTCCAAGAGTTCCCCATAAATCTTAATGGATACTAATAGGAGATACAACAGGGAGATAAAGGCAATTGTCTCACGAAAGACTACGACGCTTGTATTAAAGCGATTGATAACCCTGCCTATGAGGTATAACTCTCCTCTCCAAACCTATTCTTTCCCCTTGTCATAGTTCTAACAACCGCTCCAATTCCCAGGCGTCTGGAACAATGGAAGCAATGCTGGGCTTCGAAAACTGGTGCAGATTGCGACGTCTGGTCTGGAGATTTCTGAGAACATGCCACAGCTGTGAGAAGGAGAGAGAATTGCATGATGTCCAGAAATTGAAGTTAATAGTGATTGTCATTCCGTTCATTCTTTGCACCCATTATCATACTCTTTTCGTATCTAAACGTTTCTTTCAGATCACATTACTGTTATCCTCGAGAAGATCATGTTCTCTTCGCATTATCAAACAAGAAGAAATCGCTGTTGTGGACATTTTTGCATCCACCAGTTGATTTACAATCGTACTTTGTACCCTTACCAATAGTTCACAACGTACCGATTCGCCAGGACCGCATAATTGACTTTTTTTTGTCCCCATTCTCTCTTGGACGAATCTTGGTTCCGGGAAACTTACTGAAGTACAATTCACAACAAGATTTCCTAGGCTCCCAATCCATACCTAGGCCTTCACTCTCAATAATCGTACTAATCTTTTCACAACCAAGCGTTGTCGACGTGCTTTGTTCATCATGGCTTTGCGATATTTGTCGAACGTAATGATATCCTCCAGCGCCGAACTTTTGGCAGCACGCGAACGAATCGCTAAACTCGAATGTGAACGAGATATCCAAAGCTCGACAATAAAAGACCAGCACAAGCGCATCACTGAACTGGAGAAAGAAGTGCAGCGACAAAGAGATGAGTTCTCATCCACGAAAACTGAGATCATCGAGATTGAGAACCATGCATTGAAACTCAAAATCGACTTGCTCAGCGCAGAAACTCTGCTCTGCCAGACGAAAGAGGAATTGGAAACAACGCGTTCGGAAACCCATGACAAAGAAGCTCAAAGGCTCAAAATCCGCGTCCAGGACTTACAGGTACAACTCAGAGACGCAGAAACACGCATCGAGATGGACCGTAAGGGATTTTTGCAAGAGCGCAAGCACCTAGAAAAATGCCTGCGCGACAACCAACAAAAATACGACAAGCAAAAGGAAGAAGGCCGGCAATACAAGCAAAAAGAAAGAATGCTTCGAGTTGAAATCGCGACATTCGAAGAAGACGTACAACAGGCAGAGTCAGGGACGGAGCGGATGGACAAGGAGTTGGCACAAGCGAGATCGATAAACACAATCAACACGGAAAATTGTTCCACCCTGCAGGATGACCTCTGGAACGAGACGAAGATGGTCGAGATCTTAAAACAAGAAGCGAGATCGGTGGCTGCGCGTCATAAAGCAGAAATGTCGGATTTGAAAATGGAATTCGATGTCAGTCGGGCTTCATTCAGGAGTTTGATAGAGGATCTAACAGGGTTGATCTCAGACATTCAGAGCAGAGCAGTCCGGGTCCCTTGGTCCGGTGAGTTAAACGCCACGAAATCGGTATTGATGTAGCTGACGAACATTCTGGAGTGTGAACATCGTGAGCATTTTTCACTCGCGCTACGACTTAGACAAGATGCATGGTCTCTACAATTCCGGATCGAAGAGTTATGGGCAATCTATAGAAAACCGACGAAGGGTAACGAACCGACATTGGCAGCAGTAAAGCGCGAAATGGAGAATCTTATTGAGGCGCTGTTTCCCCGTCTCGATCACGAATTGGGGCAGTTGACCAAGGCAGCATGGGCTCAAAGTTATGAGGTGCTCTTGGAATCTGTGGATTTGATTAGAAAACAGATTAAAATTGCTTTAGCGGTGCATAAAAGGCTTCATGAGCTCCGGTGGAAAGAATCTCTCTTTGATAAAGGGAGATTGGGCGAATGAAGCAAAGCTTTTGATGATTTGAGTAATAAAAAAATTAGACGACTTTATTTGCAATAGCATACTTTGACAGTCAAGTTACCTATTCATCATATACGAAAAGCACACCTAAAGCTCCACCCACCTCGTCAAGCTTCCCTTTGCTATCACGCATTCTAATCAAGTATTAGCAAGAACTTCACACACCCCACCGAAGCTGCTACATACCCTGGATACTTGGTCATATCGTAATCAACCTCAAAATGCAATTCATCAGTCTTCAGCAGAGGGATCCCCTGCTCCAGCGTGCAGAAATCTTGCTTGGTAATATGTTGCATTTGAAAGTGCATCTCATCGAAACCGCCATACAACTTGTCCGTCGGTGTTTTCGCGTAGTGTGTTGTAGAATTGCAGATGTTTACTCTGTTCTTGTAGACGCGTAGTCCCAACCCTCCGTCATGAAGATGGCCGCCAAATCCGAGCATCACACCATCAATGGCTGGTTTCCAGGGTATCGAAGCTTCGGTGAAGACTTTTCGGAGCGGTTTCATGTCCGTCGTTAAATTGCTTTTTCCAAATGGATTGACCGCAGCGCCACCGCAGTACTTGGAAGGTGGGCCGATGTAGTTGAAGACGATTTTTGCTGGTTTGAAATCAGTCTGTTTACCTTCCAGGTAGTCGTAGGTGATTGCAAGCCAGACCCATTTTTCTCTATCGTCTAGGCCAACAAGTTCGGTGCCGAGAATGAAGTTGTCTGACCTCTGAAGGTGGTACCCAGAACGAATGGGCGAACCTGGAACGGAAAATTGCATCTGGCTCTTCTCGTTGCCGGATTCGAACAAGATGTCATAACCTTTTCTTTGGCACACCAGTTCGGTGGCGTTGGGCCCTGTCTTGACAATGACAGCATGATGGAGCCAGAGCTAGAAACAGAAAGGATCAGCACACGAATTTGCGGGTTTTTATATGTCAAAGCATACGCCGTTCAAGTTGTCAGCAGCGCTTCCATCCTCGTACTCCATGGTTGTCTGCAGTGCTGTGATTACGCAGTCCCCGTCACACGGCTTTTGGGCTTGAAGATCCACATTCAGGGCAACGCCCTTCATGTGTAAGAGCCGTGACTCCGCGTCCGATTTCTACGACAGATTAGCTCTTTCCGTTATACTCTAAGTATTGCGTGAACTGACAGATCTAGCAGGTACATGGTAGGGCCCGTATCTGATTTTTCTCTGAATGGCCCCAGGCCAATAAACAGAAGGTTGCTGTTGAGTGACTGGAACTTTTGAAATAGGATGGTGCTTGAAATTGTTGCTGAGCGAACCTAAAGCAAGCGCCAGCATCTCACTAGGTTTTGTGGGATCTTGTCTTCGAATCAAAGCTTGTAAGACATCCTGGTTTATGCCTGGAGTTTGAAGGATCTCGGTAGCCGGCGAGTGACCATCTGATTTCGTTGGGAACGCGGCAGATAGCCAACCAAGGCACATCACTGTCAGTGAGACTGAAACTTTCATCATAGCAAAAGATCAACGGTCACTTGGAAGTCGTCGTCGTCGAGATACAATCGACGCGGCCTAATTGACTTTGGAAGAAAGATCTCGTAACATTGGCAAGGCTGTAAATGAAATAAGATCAACCTCGTGCTGGAATTGCGGGAAGTGCCGCCAAAGCTACCATACTTGTCGTCCGGCCACCCGTATGAGGCCTAGGGAAATTAGACATCTCTTTCCTAGTCGTAGCTGAGGAGAAACGGTGTCTTTTGACGTACGATGATCATGGGTCGTGCAATCAACCCTTCGCGAGAGTTTTCAGACACAGGCCAGAAGGATCTAGGCAATTTATACAGAGCCGAAATGGTGGAAATATCGCTTCTCAAAAACCGCCCTGTCTTGATTTTAAATTGTGCCTGCGTCAATCCGTATTCCACTTGCATCTAACTTTACGGTTTTGTGCTTGTAGTGGCACAAAGCTTGATGATCACCGACAAGGTGTGGATGTGACATCTGCTATTAGTATGGCGATGAGCGGAGAGCCGTTCCGGGTTGAAATCGTTGAAGAGTACACCTTTGCTGTGTTGAATTGAATCGAGGGTTGCCCAACAGCAAGTTGCAGCCTCGAAAGTGTGTCAACCTTCATTTAGTGCTGGAGGATCTTGTTCGTCCTCGTTACCTAACGGGCTCATCAGTCATGAACTGATAGCAGCATCACACGGGGGACTAGGAATCCAGATGATTGGCCGGTGCCTCGATATATTCATGCTGGATATATTATATCGTTGAGGTTTAGGTTACCTCATAAATCAGACTCCCGATGGGTTTTCATACTAAGCCGAATTCGGCTTCGCTAAACTCCTACTAACTCCTAGTAACTCCTATACTAATTAGCTCGCGCTACTTACTCGGCTAGCGCTGGCTAGGCCGGTACCTCCGCCTAACCCCTACCTAGTAACTCTACCTAACTCCTCGACTAATTAAATGCGGTAAAGCGAGAAAACCTAGCGGGAGTCTAAGAGTTTATAGTCGCGTTTTAGAGCGATTCTACTACTCTAATATTACTATTACTATAAATATTTAAATTTACGTAGTAACTAATTTACGATAAATACTCTAATCCCTCCTACTAGTCCGCTATTAAGTCTACTACTAAATAGCCCTCTACCTCCTCCTACGAGCCCGCTTTTAAGCGCCCCTCCTACGAGTCCGATTCTAGCGTAAGTCTATACGCGTATATCTTACGACGATAGTAGTAGCGATTCTAATATTAAATAAACTAATAGTAATATACTAATACTAGATCGTCCCTCGTCCTCTCGAACGCCCCGCTCTATAATAAAAAGGATTACGTTATAGAAGTTAGAGGCTGTTATAGAAATACTTTAGGAGAACGATTAGAGTTTTTAAGACTTTATTCGAGCGTAGGTTAGTCTTCGTATAAATATTAAAACCGGGATAACGAAGTAGAAGGATATTAAAGTATCTTATTACTAGTATAAGATACCGGAATAGAGAAAGCGGATTATAAATAGTATTATTATTAAACTTATATAGTTTAAGATTCTCTCTATCCTAAATATATCCGCTCTAGTATTTAATTCGGTAGTATAAGTAGTAATTACGGAATTAGATACTTTTATAAGTACGGTCGATAGTCCCTTTAGTAGGTTTACGGACGCGTTCCTTAAATCTATAAAGGTTAAATCGCTAGACTTTAAGCGCGGATATACGTCGATTAAGACCTTTACCCTAATATAGTATCGATTCCTTACTAGGCTCCTAGGTAATTAACGGAGTTATCGGGGTAGCTATATATAGACGAAAGGAATAAACGTAGCTATCGCTAAACGACTATTTACAATTACTAGTATTACCTACTATTCGAGGATAAAGAAGATATTAAATATATTTCCTATCCTACTCGGTATCTATCTACTTAGTACTAGAGCTAAGCGTCGCGTAATTTAGTCTCTTACCGGTATAGGACTATACCCTAGTTACTTATAGTTAAATAAACTAATAGAGAAGGTCGTAGATATATATAAAATAACTCCTATTAACTCCTATAAACTCCTAACAACTCCTAGCAACTCCTTAGCTAATTAAATCGTACTAATATATATAAATAGCGTTAGCTTCGCTTACTAGGTCGTAATCTATAGGCTATTACTATATACGATAACTTTAATTTCTAAGATACTAAGAGAGACGAGGGAGTCGGGTATACTATAAAGATATATAATATAACTACGGCTTCTCTTATCCTCTATCCTTAGCTACTAGTAACCGGCTTACGATAATCTATATATAATCCGACTATCTTATTAAAACTACGTAACATCTTCCGATCCCCTGTATTATCTAGTAACGATTAAGGCCTAGGCGTTAATATTTCGACGTTCTTAATTACAAATACTATTAAGAAGCTCTATATATAAAGCGTAGGTTTAATCTTTAAGTATAATAATACCTTCCCGTCTATACCTAGTATAGATACCATTCCGGCCTCTCGTACGTAATACTAGCAGTTTAGGGTAATATACGAAAACGAGGGTACTATCTAGGGTAATTATCTTTTACCGTTCGCTATATATATCCTATACTACTATCTAATCTTATATAGGAACGTATAATATACACTAGCGTATATTTATCGATTAGCTTAGTCTTAGACCCGATACTAATTTTAACGATCGATTATAGCTCGTTTATAGCGACTAACTTACTATATACTATATCCGTACCTATAAGATAGAGCAGTAGCGCGCCTAGCTTCTATTTAATCGCCGGGACTAGCTTATTAGTATTCCGGCTTAGTTTTATATTCAAATAAACCTTTTTAATACTATTATCCGGATATATTAGGTAGCGGAGAATTCCTAAGATAAGGTATATTATTCCCTTCTTTCTAATATCGGCCTATAGGGGCGGAGTTATAGCAGTAGAGATAATACTAAGTATTATTAGATAAAACTAATTCTCGTCTAGAGCTTTATATTACGTATTACTACGTTATTCTACTCCGTACTACGGAAGAGGCGATACCTTACGGGATATAATACTAATTTCTTTACGAACCCCGATAAGGTAGATACTATTATTAGCGCGCTTACGCTAAACTAATTCCTCGAACTCGTAGACGATATACGTAAATCGGTATTTATACTTAGCGTATAGAAAGGCGATAGCTATAGTAATATCGAGTTTACTATAATATACCGTATACTCTAAGAGATCGAGTTATTTCTTACGGTTCGTTACGTAGTTAAACACGGCGATATTAGGATACTTCGGTATCTTATCGATCCTCTTATCGTATTCTTTTTTAGAGCTTTCTAGTATAACTACGGTCGAAAAATACTATATTATCGCTAGCTCCTATTAGACGTTAATATACTAGAGTTATAGCGTATAATACTATCGTCTAGGCTTATTAATTAGCCTAGACGAGTAACTATATATAAACTAATCGACCTCGGCCTCGAGTATATTAACCTAAGTATAGCCGTCTTAATACGGAGTTATAAGAACTCTACGTATAATACTAATATTATATTCGATAGGATATACCTAGCTAATACGTAGATCGGAATACTACGCTAGAGAGTAGAGCGCTACTTTAGGGAGGAGATATCTAGTATATATAGTACGTTAGATATAGAGTCGGATATATTTCTTCTCGCTAGGTCTCTATTTCTTACTAATCTCGCCGAGCCGCGTTCTACTAAGTAACTTACGGTATTCAAATCCATCTTCCTATCTTATAATATTAAGACGAGTAGACTAGGTTTATTAGCTAATAAGGTTAGTAACTTTAATAGTCTATACGTCTAGAAACCTAGTATTATATTAATATCTTACCCTTCTCTTCATCCTAATAATAGTGGTGATTTTATAGATATAGACGTAACGGGTATTACGACTAGTTTTCTTGGTATAGTATAGTTTATAGTTCCTAGAGCCGCCTCCGGCTCCTATCGAGTTAGAATGCCTATCGTATCGTACTTTCTTCCTAACGAGGGTTTAGGGTAAGGGCGAGAGTTAATAGAGGAACTTACCTTTAGTTCTTCCTTTTTTCCTTACTATACTTAACTAGCTTTAAACCGCAGTTATATCGTTAACTATAATAAAGCGTAATAGGGTTAAAGGAGAGGGGAGATAGCGTTAGCCTCTAGCTATATATTATATCGAAGTCTCTCCTAGTATAAGACTATAGGTATATAAGATAAATCGACTTTATATTTAAGTAAAGTATCGTTACTACTTATATATCTTATAAACCTCTAACTTAAGAAAGTAATATAAGATAACTATAAAGAAAGAAATAAGAGATCCTACTAAATACCTTTCTTATATATTCCTTCGTCCTATAGGTTACCTATACTCTTAGTAACCTTCCTATACTTCCTATACTAGGGACTTTTACTAAGGCTATAGGAACTATAGGTATATTACGTAACTACGCTTAGTACGTGCCGCTAGAGTTATTACTTAGCTCGTCCTACTACTCTATCTACTCGTCTTCCTAATATTCTAGGTCCTCCGTTTCTAAACCTTCCTACCCTATTATTTCTTCTAGTGCTATTTCTATAGCTTAGGTATAATCTATAATACTACCCTCCCTTCTAGGAATTCTTATCCCGAGGATTTAGTATCGGCGTTCCTCCTATTAACGCCGAGCTTATAGTATAGGGGGACTATAAGTACGCTCTTATTCCTACTACTTATCTACCTCTAGTTTTAACTCTTTCCTAACTATACTAAAGGCTTTCTTATTAAAGTCTCGCGAAGCTCGTTCCGCTACCGTCTAGACTAAAAGCTATACTATACCGTTTCCTTATAAGCGTTATCGTAACGCTAAACTAGAGTATCGGGTAGACGTTACGGTAAGCAAATACTCCGCCTATATTAGTATAGATCGAAGTTACGACTTAATTTTATCTAAAGCTAACTATACGTTTAAGAGTACTCTTATTACTCTTTTAGTCTATATAAATTCCTCCTACTAAGGTATCCCTTAGTTAAACCCTTATCTAACCTATTCTTTCCTATCGTTATAGTATAAGTAATAGTCCGTCTAGCTATTATTTAAAAGTATAGTTATTTCCGAAGCTAACTCTTTCTAAATATCGTTACTAACTTATTTTAACTATAATTTCCCTAGGTTTTAACTTTCTAGTTAGGCTACTACTACTTCTTTTACTTAGGTTATTAAATATTCCTAGGTTCCTTCCTAGGCTATTTCCTAGAGTCCTATTTAAATTTCCTTAATCTATTCTCTATCGTTCTTCTATCTTTCCTTAGTCCTTCGCCTGAGTACTGTTATTCTTTATTATAGCTATTTTATATTATTTTCGTTCTACTAATATAACCGTAATCCTTATTTATCTACCTACGTTAAGCTTATATCTCCTTTAGCTAGCTCGTATACTAACTATTATCTTAGGAGATAAGATTAACGCGTAGAAAGAAGAGGTTCGTCGGTAGTTAGAGAGTATAGATAAAGAGATCTTTCTCGAGGAACGTTTCTTTAAGAAGTAGTATTATCGCTATCTCTAACTTTAAGCTACTCGTCGTTCGAAGAAACTTCGTCTTTAAAAATAGTTATATCTTTTAACCGAGCGTAAAAAGATTTAGTAGGCTAATAACCTCCTTACCCTAGAGAAGCTTAAGTAGCTAGAGTACGAAGCCGTACTTTATAGCGAGATAACTCTATACGAAGGTTACCCTTACGAACCTACCCTATTATATAGATTCCTTATTCCTAAGGGCTAGGCTCCTCCGTTACCGTCTCGAGTATCTAAATTAGATAACTAACTACTTTTACTAGGGATACCTATTTCCTTAGACGCCCCTTTAGTCGATTAGCCTTCTATACTAGGGATATCCGATCCTAATTCTAATTTCTAGAAGTCTATAGGTTTTAGCGGTAAAACTAGGCTATCGCCTACTAAGTATATATTAGGTTACTAATTAGTTTCTATATATTTTCCGCGTTATTATAGCCCTTCTATTTTACTAGGTAGTACGTTTCTTTCCTAATTACCTAATAATCTAGAATTTATTCTAACTCGTACTCCTCTTCTTTATTATTAATAATAGTTGCTATTAGGTCTACTTTTACCCCTTTTAGTACTTTTTCTAGTAGAGCTATATAAAATACCGGGTATATCTTTATATATTATAGGAGTTATAGCCTATAGTTAACTTTACCGATTCGTTCTTCGACTTCGAATAGTCCTAACTTAACGTAGTCTAGTTTTACGCTAGGTTATTTTATTTTAATATT
This sequence comes from Venturiaceae sp. KMAF11, assembly GCA_023078705.1. Classification (NCBI taxonomy): domain Eukaryota; kingdom Fungi; phylum Ascomycota; class Dothideomycetes; order Venturiales; family Venturiaceae; species Venturiaceae sp. KMAF11. Next base: position 1,785,393 of record JALGOQ010000008.1, read on the forward strand.
TTTTCGGAGTAGGAAAACTTTATCCCCCCCTTTAAAGATCGGCGCCGAAGACCTATTATTATTATAGTATTTTACTACTCTATAGCTAATAAAACGTAGGTCTTAGGTTAATTATACCTATATTTCCTTAATCTACGATACTCGGAACTTGGCATTTTAGGACACTTGTCCTAGTTCTAGTAGTTCGTAGTACGCTTTTAGTTAATATCTATATAACGCTTTATATAGAGATATCTTGGTTGGTTCGGTAACCGCGCTATTATAGGCGTATTAAGCGAGTAGTAAGAGCTTAACCTAATTATTTTACCGATAATTAATATAAAAGCGTAGGTATTATTCTAACGTTTAATTTAACCGTTCTATTTGTCTATCTATCTATAGGTAGTATACTATAGACATCTTCTATTTAATTCCTAGCTAACTAACTAGTAAAGTCTAGAATTTTAATATTAACTACTTATCTCGGTCTGAGATGATTCGTTGTGGCATTCTATAATTACCGAGGACATTTCTTATAAACGTATATAAGAGATCTTCCGCTATCGAGCTTTCTTAATACGGGATAAACTTACCGTTCTTAGTAAGTTTATCTATAATAACTAGGATAGAGTTATATACTACTCCTATTATTAGTTCTCTAGATGGCGGAAGCTTCGTAATCTAATCTATCGCTATATATTACTATAGTTATATAGGGATTTCGGCGATCTATATCTCGCTATATAGTACGTATCTATTTACCTTATTCCTTATATATTCTATATAGTTTTTTACCATTTCGGTTACTTTTTGTCTTATTAGAGGGAAATAGTATGTTTCCTTTAACCTATCGTAGGTTTTCTAATAGCCTTAGTATCTATACGCCGGTACGTTATATACTTCCTTAATTAGCGCTATTCTTATAGACTCTAGTACGTATACCTTCTTATAGAACCTAATTAGTCCTTTATCGTTAATAATAATATAAGCGTCCTTATATTATCGTTTACCTAGCTCCTTAGCTATAGTATCGATTTTATACGCTTCTTTAATTTATTTAGTAAATCCCTCGTTAGATATTACTATTACTACTACGAGGTCTATTTCGTCTAGTAGTTCTAGTAGGTTCGTATAGCTAAGTAACCTATCCTTATTCGCTTTAAGGATCTAGTAATCTAGCGTAGGACTATTATCTACGTAATCTAGTCTTCTACTAAGAGCGTCGGCTCTTCTATTCTCTAATCCCTTTCAATAGGTAATCTTAAAGTCGTATACGGCGATCTATTCCGCCTATCGAGCTTATCTTCTATTAAGCACCTTCGTAGTAGTGAAATAGGTTAAATTCTTATAATCCGTAATAATTATAACGGTATATATAGCTCCCTCGAGGTATACTCGCCATTTCTTAAATACTACGATAATTACTAACAACTCTTTATCGAATATATCGTAGTTTTATTTTGCCGGAACTATTTTTCGGGAGTAAAACGCGACTAGGTAAAGGTAACCCTTATTATCCTTCTAACTAAGATATACGCTAATTATATAGTCTAATATATCCGTTTCGACGACGTACTATTTATTAGGTTAAAAGTTTACTAGGATCGAATATCCTATAAACGACTTTTTTAACTAATTAAACGCCTATTAATACTAGTTTATCTATATAAACTCTTAGTCCTTTCTCGTAAGTATAGTAAGGGGACTAGCCTTACTCGAGTATCCCTTAATAAACTTTTAATAGTAATTAGCTAACCCTAAAAACGACTATACTTCTTTAATAGTAGTAGGTTTAGGCTATTCTAGGATAGCTTTAACCTTCTTTAGGTCTATTACTACCAATCCTAGTATAATACGGAATCCTAGGAAATTAAAATCCTCTATATAGAATTCGTATTTAGATAGCTTTACTCGAAAACCTTTTTTTAGTAGTACTTCTAGAACTATCTAAACCTTCTCGGTATATTCTTCCTTAGTCCCTTTAGTATATATAAGTATATTATCTAAATAAATAACTACGAATATATTAATGAACTACTAAAGTACGTTATTTATTATTACTTAGAATACTACTAGTACGTTAGTTAACCCAAATAGTATAACTAACTACTTATATAATCCGTACTTGGTTCGGAAAGCCGTTTTCTACTCGTCGCCTTCCTTAATACGAATACGATAATACGCATCTCGTATATTAACCTTAGTAAAGTATATAGCTCTTATAAGTCTATCCTTAAGTTCCTTAATTAGTAGGAGTAGATAGAAATTCTTCTTTATACTATCGTTTAGCTTCCTAAAGTCTATATATATCCGTTTTTCGCCCGTTTTCTTTAGTACGAAAATAATTAGTGCTCCGATTAGTAATTAGGACTCCCGTATATATTCTTTCGTAAGTAGCTTATCTAGTTACGTCCGTAGCTCCTTAAGCTCGGCCTTATTTAGTTAATAGATCGGTTATAGCTTTAACTCTACCCCTAGTAAGAGTTCTATTACTAGATCCTATAGCTAATATTCTAGTAGGTTCTCGTTATCCTTTAATTCTTTAAATATATCTTCGAGATCCTAATACTCTAGTGGTATCTAACTAGTAGTAGCGATCTACCGTTCTTTGTAGAAAGATTACTTATTATCTTCTAAGATTCTAGGGAGCTCTTCCCGCTCGATCTTACCCTCCTTACGTTTAGGGGGTTATCCTAGACTTTTATATATACCTAGCGCGGTATAAGTTATCTCGTACTTCTTAGAAAATATAAAACTTCGTTTCTCCTAATCGATAGAAGGATTATACTACCGGAGCTACGGTACTTCTAGGATAATTTCGTATCCTTTTATTATAACTACGTCGAAGGTGATTCGTTTAATATATTAGTAAAAACGTATAGTTAGCGGAAGTATTTCGTACTCTACTAATTTATTTTCCCCTATCGACCTATCGTACGCTCGTACCTTATATAGTTCCTCTATCTTTTAGATTCTAAACTAATTCTTTTCGACGTAGGTTTTACTAATAAAATTCGTATAGGCTCCGGAATTAATTATTACCTTAACCCTTTTACCGTCTACTATAATATGGAATTTTAGCGAATAAGTATACTTCGATACTACGTAGGCTATTCTTAGCTCTAATCTAGGTATAGGTCCTTAATCCTTCTCTAATCGATTACTATCTACTATAGTTATCGTAAGATCCCGGGTTTGCTTACCCTTCGTCTATTTCTTTTAAGGTACCTTAGAGTACTATCCCGTATCCTCCTTACTTAAGATATACGCCTTATACTAATCGTCGTAGTAAGCCGTCTAGCTTAGACGTATATAGTCTAATTCCTATTTACTAGCTTCGTTCGATTAGGCCTTCCTAACTATATTAAACTACCTAGCTTTTCTCGGGTACTAGCGCGAGAAGTAGTCTCTAGCTCTATAGTTTAGATATTTACCGTTCTTAAACCTTTTCTCTTATTCCGGTAAGAACTTTTTCTTTAGTACTCTTGCTATACTAAGGTCTATTAGATCTCCCTAGTATTATTATTACGTTAGTAGCTAATAAGTAATCCTAACGTTAGGTTACTATAGCCTTCTTTATATATAACGTTATTTATCCCTCTTCGGTACGTAATTTATAAACGTTGGTATTATGCCGCTTCGTTTTTCTAATTATCTTTCGTAGTATCGATTATCGATTTCGATAGCTAAAGTAGTAAACTTTACTAAGCTATTAGGTCGCTCTATCCTTATAAGGTCGTCTTTAATATATAGTTTTAACCCCTTATAGAAGTAGGTTATAAGTAGTCTATCTACCTATCCTAACTTACTAGAAACCTATAGAAATTCCGACATATACGTAGTCGCCGCTCTATATTATTAAATATTTTAGATCTTCCTCTCCGCTTCGCGGACTTAATCTACGCTTCTAAATAGTTTAGTAAGTTCTTCTACGAAGTTTCTATAACTTCTAAAGATATTACTAGTTTTTACTCGCCTAATAGGATCCTTATAATCTATAAAGTCTCTAAGTATAGGTTCGAACTAATCGAACGCTACTCTAGTAAGTCTTCTAGTAATATACTTAACTTATTCTTTCGCTATTAGTAATATATCTCGATTATACTTTAAGAATAGGTCTACCTAAGTAAGGAATCGCTTTAGTACGCCGGTTTCCTTCCCGTCGAACTTCTCTAGTAGGTCCCTTTTTAAGTATTATACTCTTTAGAATTCCTTAAATATATTTATTTCTATCTCTTTTTCCGTTATTTCTTCCTCCAACTCTAGGAGTTTAGTATTTATAGTATTTACTATATTTACTATTTATACTATAGTTAGGGTTAAAGTAGTTCCGCTAGTTATCGATATATCTCCTATATTAACTCGTATTTTTATAATTTAGTTTATAATTAACCTATTAACTATTGCACCTCTACTCGTAATAAGGGTAGTTATAGTATTACGACTAGTTTTCTCGGTACGGTATAGTTTATAGTTCCTAGAGCTGCCTCCGGCTCCTATTAAGTTAGAATACCTATCGTATCGTACTTTCTTCCTAACGAGGGTTTAGGGTAAGGGCGAGAGTTAATAAAGGAACTTACCTTTAGTCCTTCCTTCTTTCCTTACTATACTTAACTAGCTTTAAACCGTAGTTATATCGTTAACTATAGTAAAGCGTAATAGGGTTAAGGGAGAAGGGAGATAGCGTTAGCCTCTAGCTATACGTTATATCGAAGTCTCTCCTAGTATAAGACTATAGGTATATAAGATAAATCGACTTTATATTTAAGTAAAGTATCGTTACTACTTATATATCTTATAAACCTCTAACTTAAGAAAGTAATATAAAATAACTACGAAGAAAGAAATAAGAGATCCTACTAAATACCTTCCTTATATATTCCTTCGTCCTATAGGTTACCTATACTCTTAGTAACCTTCCTATACTTCCTATACTAGGGACTTTTACTAAGGCTATAGGAACTATAGGTATATTACGTAACTACGCTTAGTACGTACTACTAGAGTTATTACTTAGCTCGTCCTACTACTCTATCTACTCGTCTTCCTAATATTCCAGGTCCTCCGTTTCTAAACCTTCCTGCCCTATCATTTCTTCTAGTGCCGTTTCTGTGGCTTGGGTATAATCTATAATAACGGGTAAGGTAGATATAGACGAGCGTATTATTAATATAATAGATCTTATATCGTTATAATATATAGTTATTTCTTAACCTATATTCTCCTTCCCCTCTCTATAACTCCTAGTAACTTCTAGTAACTCCTAGACTAATCAGCTTACGAGGTACGAATATAACGAATAGAAATCGCGTAACTAGTAGTTATCTTATATAGAGTATTTCTATATAATAGTTAATAGCCCTTTTATCCTATTATATAATAATAACTCCTAATAACTCCTAGCTACTCCTAGTAACTTCTAGTAACTCCTTTCTATTATAAGAGATTACTTATAGTAAGCCCCCCGGTATACTTACTATTACTCTAGTACGAGGAATTACTTATAGTAGTAGTAAGTCTCTCGAGCTTCTTACTCTAGTATAAGGAATTGCTTATAGTAAGAGCGCGAGTAAGACGAGCTTATATATAAATAGTAGACGACCTAGCCTTTATTTACGATACGCTATTACTTTAACCTATTCCTATTATCGCTTACCTTTATCCTCCGTATACGTTAATACTATTCCTATTTTAAACTCCTACTAACTCCTACCAACTCCTAGGCTAATTAGATTACGAGGATTACCTTACGGTAAAAACAATTTATAGATTCTATAGTAATAATATACGTTTTAACCTTTACGATATCGATATTTAACTATAGTATATATAGGTACTATACCTAATTTAAACTCCTACTAACTCCTACTAACTCCTAGGCTAATTAGATTACGAGGATCGACTTGTTACCTACCCTATATACAAATATTATTATAACGACGCTTTATATTTTAACTACTATAATCTTATTTATAATATAATATTTACTATTTACTAGAATTAAGAGGGTATAATAAGAAGAGGGCGTACTAATTAATTAGGCGTACGCCGCGTAAAGAAACTAATTATACCGTAGTATACCGTAGCGTACCAAAAAAAAAAAACTCCTAATACTAAGCGCCGTAGCGCACCGAATATATAAAAAGGTTTAAAAACGCCTAAATTCTATATATAATATATACTTAAACGAGAGATAACCGATAATAAGTACCTTATAGTATAGCCCTTATAAGATAGTCTAGTATACCCCGAGGTTAAAGTATTAAGCGTACGAAGGTTAGACTCTCGAGCCTTCTTTATAGTTAAGCCCGCCTAAGATAGTAGAGGCCAAACAGCGAGTTCGAAGCGTATATATACGAAGAGTAAATACCTAATTATACTAATAATTCTAGCTATATAGTAGTAAAACCTTAAGCCGTAATACTACCTCCTATCCTACCGGAGGGTAGTAGTAGGCCCTTTAGTAATAAAGCTATTAAACCCGGACCGGGTATTAGCGGCGAGCGGCGCCGAGTAGGGCGGCGTATAGCGACTAAGTAGCTACTACGTAGATTAAACTAGCGATAGCGAGTATAGGCTATCCCTAGTTTCTATACCTACTATATACCCTTTTTAGAGTATACCTAGTACTTATACCCCCTAGTAGTATAGTACGTATATCGTTAGTTATTAAAGAGTTACTTACCTAACTCCGTCTCTATAATACGGCCGATATAGCCGATTATACGCTACCGATTCCCCTTTAACTCTCCTAACTCCTCCTCCTCTAAATACTACTACTTCCTAGCGGCGGCGGGGGTATATTAGTCGTAGAAGTTACCGCGGGGGGCCTAAGCCTACGGTAGCCGTATAGTATCGGCTAGCTAGGAGGTATTAAAGGCCGCCCGGCTAGCGGGGAGGGTTAGTAGTAGTAGTAGTAATAGTAATAGGACGCCCTAGAAGGGCGGAGCCTAGTTATTATCGTCGTTAAATATAACTAAGGCTATAGGAGATACGCTAGCGGGCGGAGAAGGCGGCAAGGGCGAGGGTAAGGGGCTAGAGGAGAAGGGTAGTAGTCTAATTAATATAAGCTATTATCTATTTAAAATATATAAATAGCTAATTAAAGATCTTAAATAATATTTAGATCTAAAACTTACTTTTAAGATCTAAATATTATTTAAGATCTAATAACTTATAGTTCTATAGGTACCTACCGCCTATTAGCTTCTTCTTCTTCTTCTTATTCTTCTTCTTCTTCCTCGTCCTAACCCCTAAAGAAGGGAGGAGGAGGGGAGGGCGAGGGCGAAGGCGTACGTACGAGAGGGTAGTAGCGTAAGCGGAGAGGGAGGCTATATAACGGTTAGTAACGTTTATTAATAGGTTTTAAGTAAAGTCTAAGGTTATAGATATAACCTTAAACTTCGATTAAAACCTTAACTTTTTAGTTTAGTTACTTACCGGACACGGCTAGACCTTAGTTACCCGGCCGGGAGGACGCGGGCGGCGGTAAGTATATTAAGCTCGTTAAGCTTAATAAACCTAGTAAGAGGGCGCGAGAGGAGAGGTATTATAGTAGTAGTAGTAGTAATAGTAGGTAGGGGGTAGGTAGTAATATATAAGTAACTAAAGTTAAAAGAAGTTAATAAAAGTTAAGAGTTAAGTATATATCGGATAAACGTTAGTATATTAAATAAATAAGTTAATTACTATTATAATAGCTAATAATAAGATTCTAGAATACTAAAGAATCCTAAGGCTATATATTATTATTAGACCCTAGAAATTAAACTCCTACTAACTCCGCCTAACTTCTCGACTAATTAAAATTAAGGGAATATCTATATTAATAGCTAATAAGCTCCGAGAGAATACGTATTATTAAGTAATAATAAAAGTTAAAACTCCTCTTAACTTTTACTAACTCCTCGACTAATTAGAAATATCTATTATAGCGTAATCGGTATACTACGTATAAATCGTCGTATCTTTATCGATCGTCCTTACTCCTATCCGCCTACGATGATTTCCTCGCCTTCCTCGAAGGTATACGTACACGTTTACTCCCTAACGAAGTAATTACTTTATCGAAAGTAGAGGCGGTAGATTAGGCACGCCTCTATCGCTTCTAGCTAAGCCTATCTAGTATAGGAGAGTAGGATATACGAGATAACGGCGCTAGGGATACTACTAGGCTAATTATTATACTAGGTAATCTTAATCGTAAATCCGTATCTCCTAACGCTATTAGTATATTAAGAATACTCTCTAGAATATTAAACTCCCCGGATAGATTAGGTCTAGATAAGAGTATACTCGCTAGCGTATATCTTAACGGTACTACTTAAGGCGGTAATATAGTAACTAGTAATAATAGGCCCGTATCTAACTACTAAGCTAGACGGGTCGCTTCTCTCCTTACTACGTATATAGTAAGTAAGTTGGATCGGTTATAAATCGCTAGGGTAATAGGCGTAGCCTATACCTATCCTAATTTCTTCTACCGTCTTTCTTCCGCTATAGTAGAATATACTTCTATTACGAGAGGTATAAGCTACCTAAGTCGCTCTAGAAGAATCTATAAGTATAAGTCTCTAAACTCCTAGTTTAGGATAGTAGGGGTATTTATCGTAAGCGTATCGGTATCTATATCTTCCTAATTTCTCTCTTTACTATATAGGTATACTAACTGCTAGTAGCTTAATTAATTAATAAATATAGAGTAATATACCGGGAACCGTTAATTCTTATAAGGAAGTTATAACTCCCCTTACTTAGTCGCCTATTATTATATTATAGGTAGAGCTATACCGGCCCGGGTAGTCGATCCTAGTACGCGAGGTACTACTACTTTAGACGGTAGCGCGGGGAATTCTAGAAGTAAACCTAGATTATAACGAGAGTAATATTAATCCTTTAGTATAGGATTAGGAGGAGGGTTAACTTTATATTTATATAGATAGGTAAGAAATACTCGCCTATAATACGTTCTATTAATTATCTCCTTCTAGATATTAGCTAGGCTAAGGCGCTATTTTTTATCTACCTTAGTCTAGTACTTTTTACCTTACTCCCCGTTTTCTAATTACTCTTCGTAAGTAGTACCCCCTCGCGTTAGTTCGTCCTACGTAGAGGGCTCTTAGGTTAAGTCTTAGGATACTATACTCTTATTATCGCTTTTATCCCTAGGGGTAAATACCTAATATAGGCGACTATAGGGCGCCGATACTTTCTTAGCTAGTAGTCGATTCTTAAGCTTCTTACGACTAGCGGACTAAATAGCTATAGCGTTAAGTTATATACCTACCTTCGAAATACCCTTAGAATTAAAGGCCTAATATAATAAAAAGATATATCTAGAGCTTATACGTCTAGTACCCCTCCTACTATACCTAAGACGCTACTAGAAATTACCTAGGTTAATACCGATTAGGAAGTTCTAGAGATATACTCGAGCTACGTCGGCTATATTAATCCCTATCCTAAGGTAAGTCGTAGTAAAGATAATATAGATAATAGAGTCTAGCTTTTAAATCTCTCTATACCAAATATCTCGATTATACTCGGCGACGTAGGCTATATATATCTCGATAATATTATATATATAGAATCGCCCGTCCGTAGGGTCCGTGGAATATCGTAGGTACTTGGCTATAAGGAGGGTCTATAAGTATACCGCTATATTAGCTATAGTATACCTCCCGTTAATAAATATAATAGTCTTAGGAATATCCTCCGGTATAGTAATAGTAGTATATATTACTAGAGTAGTTATATCTTTAGATACGGTTATTATATCCTTAGTAGATTAATCTAATAGGAAGTATAGCTTCTTTACTTTCTTAAGCTCGCCTTTTAGTATAGGTACTACGTAGATTATAATATCTAGCCTATTAATTAACGTCCGAATAATCGATATCTAGTATATCCCCGGACTAACTATATAAAACCCCCCCTATTCGAGGACCTACTTTTCCGTATCTATACTTAGTATTACCGAGTAGCTAAACTATAATATATCCTAGGATAATATTATACGGAGTTTACTAATTATAGTAAACTCCGGCCGGAAGTCTACCTATTAATTAATTAGATAGTACTTATTAATAGCGATAAGACCGATTAAATACTAGAGACTAGTAGACGTAAGGGCCCGCCGAAAAGCCTTTAATATAGCCTATTCCGGGCTAAGTAAGATATGCGTAAAGAGTCCTTATTTTACTTAAGTAAGTAAGTCGTTTATTTCTCTCTTCGTCTAGGTTATAATTAAGTATAGCCTAGTACCCTCGAACTAACGGATATCTTTAAGCTACTCTAATCTAAGCCTACTTAACGGGATAATTTATAGTATAATTAACCTTATAAGTAAGGAGAATATATAAAAGATAAGGCTCTTACTAAATCTAGTCCTTATAATTAGAAGTATATCGCCCTTCTCGAATAGTAGCCGCCGAAGAGTAGTTACTTACTCGTTCTAAGGCGTACTACCTATAGATATATAATCGAGTATACGCTAGAGATAAATACGAATAACTCTAGTCTATAGTAGTACGTTCCGTAGAAGACGTACCTTGTCTACTATATCTAGTAACTCCGAGAGATCTAATAAGGGAACTAATACTAAGCGCTCCTTTAGACTAATTATACTGTTATAGATCACACCCAAGCCATAGAAACGGCACTAGAAGAAATAATAGGGCAGGAAGGTTTAGAAACGGAGGACCTAGAATATTGGAAAGACGAGTAGATAGAGTAGTAGGATAAGCTAAGTAATAACTCTAGCGGCACGTACTAAGCGCAGTTACGTAATATACCTATAATTCCTACAGCCTTAGCAAAAGTCCCTAGTATAGGAAGTATAGGAAGGTTGCTAAGAGTATAGGTAACCTATAGGACGAAGAAATATATAAGGAAGGTATTTAGTAGGATCTCTTATTTCTTTCTTCGTAGTTATCTTATATTACTTTCTTAAGTTAAAGGTTTATAAGATATATAAGTAGTAATAATACTTTACTTAAATATAAAGTCGATTTATCTTATATACCTATAGTCTTATACTAGGAGAGACCTTAATATAACGTATAGCTAGAGGTTAACGCTATCTCCCCTCTCCCTTAACCCTATTACGCTTTACTATAGTTAATAATATAACTACGGTTTAAAGCTAGTTAAGTATAGTAAGAAAAGAAGAAAGGACTAAAGGTAAGTTCCCCTATTAACTCTCGCCCTTACCCCAAACCCTCGTTAGGAAAAAAGTACGATACGATAGGCGTTCTAACTCGATAAGAGCCGGAGGCGGCTCTAGGAACTATAAACTATACCGTACCGAGAAAACCGGTCGTAATACTATAACCACCCTTATTACGAGTAGAGGTGTAATAGTTAATAGGTTAATTATAAACTAAATTATAAAAATATAAGTTAATATAGGCGATATATCGATAACTAGCGGAACTACTTCAACCCTAACTATAGTATAGATAGTAAATATAGTAAACACTATAAATACTAAACTCCTAGAGTTAGAGGAAGAAATAATAGAAAAAGAGATAGAAATAAATATACTTAAGGAATCCTAAAGAGTACGATACTTAAAAAGGGACCTACTAGAGAAGTTCGACGGGAAGGAAACCGGCGTACTAAAGCGATTCCTTATTTAGGTAGACCTATTCTTAAAGTATAATCGAGATATATTACTAATAGCGGAAGAATAAGTTAAGTATATTACCGGAAGACTTACTAAAGTAGCGTTCGACTAGTTCGAACCTATACTTAAAGACTTTATAGATTATAAAAATCCTATTAGGCGAGTAGAAACTAGTAATATCTTTGGAAGTTATAGAAACTTCGTAGAAGAACTTACTAAACTATTTAAAAGCGTAGATTAAGTCCGCGAAGCGGAGAGGAAGATCTAAAATATTTAATAACGTAAAGTAGCGACTACGTATATATCGGAATTTCTATAGGTTTCTAGTAAGTTAGGATAGGTAGATAAACTACTTATAACCTACTTCTATAAAGAGTTAAAACTATATATTAAAGACGACCTTATAAGGATAGAGCGACCTAATAGCTTAGTAAAGTTTACTACTTTAGCTATCGAAATCGATAATCGACACTACGAAAGATAATTAGAAAAACGAAGCGGCGTAATACCAACGTTTATAAATTACGCACCGAAGAGGGATAAATAACGTTATATATAAAGAAAGCTATAGTAACCTAACGTTAGGATTACTCGTTAGCTACCAACGTAATAATAACACTAGGGAGATCTAATAGACCTTAGTATAGTAAGAGTACCAAAGAAAAAGTTCTTACCGGAACAAGAGAAAAGGTTTAAGAACGGTAAATATCTAAACTATAGAGCTAGAGACCACTTCTCGCGCCAGTACCCGAGAAAAGCTAGGTAGTTTAATATAGTTAGGAAGGCCTAATTAAACGAAGCTAGTAAATAGGAATTAGACTATATACGTCTAAGCTAGACGGCTTACTACGACGATTAGTATAAGGCGTATATCTTAAGCAAGGAGGATACGGGATAGTACCCTAAGGTACCTTAGAAGAAATAGATAAAGGGTAAGTAAACCCGGGATCTTACGATAACTATAACGGATAGTAATTAATTAGAGAAGGATCGAGGACCTATACCTAGATCAGAGCTAAAAATAGCCTACGTAGTATCGAAGTATACTTATTCGCTAGAATTCTATATTATAGTAGACGGTAAAAGGGTTAAGGTAATAATCGATTCCGGAGCCTATACGAATTTTATTAGTAAAACCTACGCCGAAAAGAATTAGTTCGGAATCTAAAAGATGGAGGAACTATATAAGGCACAAGCGTACGATAGGTCGATAGGGGAAAACGGATCGGTAGAGTACGAAATACTTCCGCTAACTATACGTTTTTACTAATATATTAAACGAATCACCTTCGACGTAGTTATAATAAAAGGATATAAAATTATCCTAGGAGTACCGTAGCTCCGGTAGTATAATCCTTCTATCGATTAAGAGAAACGAAGTTTTATATTCTCTAAGAAGTACGAGATAACCTATACCGCGCTAGGTATATATAAAAGTCCGGGATAACCCCCTAAACGTAAGGAGGGTAAGATCGAGCGGGAAAAGCTCCCTAAAATCTTAGAAGATAATAAGTAATCTTCCTACGAAGAATAGTAGATTACCGCTACTAGTTAGATACTACTAAAGTATTAGGATCTCGAAGATATATTTAAAGAATTAAAGGATAACGAGAACCTACTAGAATATTAGCTATAGGATCTAGTAATAGAACTCTTACTAGGGGTAGAGTTAAAGCTATAACCAATCTATCGACTAAATAAGGCCGAGCTTAAGGAGCTACGGACGTAACTAGATAAGCTACTTACGAAGGGATATATACGGGAGTCCTAATTACTAATCGGAGTACTAATTATTTTCGTACTAAAGAAAACGGGCGAAAAACGGATATATATAGACTTTAGGAAGCTAAACGATAGTACGAAGAAGAATTCCTATCTACTCCTACTAATTAAGGAACTTAAGGATAGACTTATAGGAGCTATATACTTTACTAAGGTTAATATACGAGATGCGTATTATCGTATCCGTATTAAGAAAGGCGACGAGTGGAAAACGGCTTTCCGAACCAAGTACGGATTATATAAGTAGTTAGTTATACTATTTAGGTTAACTAACGTACTAGTAGTATTCTAAGTAATAATAAATAACGTACTTCGGTAGTTTATCAATATATTCGTAGTTATTTATTTAGATAATATACTTATATATACTAAAGGGACTAAGGAAGAACATACCGAGAAGGTTCGGATAGTTCTAGAAGTACTACTAAAAAAAGGTTTTCGAGTAAAGCTATCTAAATACGAATTCTATATAGAGGATTTTAATTTCCTAGGATTCCGTATCATGCTAGGATCGGTAGTAATAGACCTAAAGAAGGTTAAAGCTATCCTAGAATAGCCTAAACCTACTACTATTAAAGAAGTATAGTCGTTTTTAGGGTTAGCTAATTACTATCGAAAGTTTATTAAGGGATACTCGAGTAAGGCTAGTCCCCTTACTATACTTACGAGAAAGGACTAAGAGTTCGTATAGACAAACTAGTATTAATAGGCGTTTAATTAGTTAAAAAAGTCGTTTATAGGATATCCGATCCTAGTAAACTTTCAACCTAATAAATAGTATATCGTCGAAATAGATATATTAGACTATACGATTAGCGTATATCTTAGTTAGAAGGATAATAAGGGTTACCTTTACCTAGTCGCGTTTTACTCCCGAAAAATAGTTCTGGTAGAATAAAACTACGATATATTCGATAAAGAGTTATTAGTAATTATCGTAGTACTTAGGGAATGGCGAGTATACCTCGAGGGAGCTATATATACCGTTATAATTATTACGGATTATAAGAATTTAACCTATTTTACTACTACGAAGGTACTTAATAGAAGATAAGCTCGATAGATAGAATAGATCGCCGTATACGACTTTAAGATTACCTATCGAAAGGGATTAGAGAATAGAAGAGCCGACGCTCTTAGTAGAAGACCGGATTACGTAGATAATAGTCCTACGCTAGGTTATTAGATCCTTAAAGCGAATAAGGATAGGTCACTTAGCTA